>CM049840.1:34948906-35553906 GCA_027422415.1 Schizothorax lantsangensis
AGCTAAACCAGCTTCATGGTACAGGCCCCAGTTCACCGGGCTCTACAAAGCTCGATATAAACGTTCTCTGTCAACTCAGAGTTTGATCCAGAGTTTGTGATTAACTCTGGAGTGCATGCACATGAAAGTGTGACACGTGCAGCAAGCAGCAAAGAGCCAATTACATGGAACATGAGACTGTCAGTTTGATTCACTTCTCGGGAAAGTCAGCACAATTCACTTTTCTACTGAAGATTAAGAGATGTTGTTTAGTTTTCCCTCATAGAACGTGACTGTATTCCATTATCTCCATCCCTGAGCCTGGTTTCTCCCAAGGTTTTTTTCTCCATTCTGTCACTGATGGAGTTTTGCTTCCTTGCCGCTGTCACCTCTTGCTTAGTTGGGGACACTTAATTTTCAGCGATATCATTGACTGGACAGATACTATTTAAACTGAACTGAGCTGGCTGATGACAACACTGAATTCAATGATAAACTGCCTTTAACTGAAAATTGAATGTTTACTATTGTCCTTTTGCAATATTGACACACTATTTTCTTATTTAATACTGTAAAGCTGCTTTGACACAATCTGTATTGTTTAAAAAGCGCTATATAAATAGAGGTGACTTGACTTGACTTGACTTGACTTGACATTAGACAAATAGCAAACATTCAGAATAAAGTCCCAAGGCGTACTTTTCTTGGTGATTATCTTTTACTGTAAAACGCTCTCGGTTACTCACGTAACCTTGGTTCCCCGAAATGAGGGAATGAGACATTGCCATGGGATACATCGAATACTACTGAAGCCTTTTTGAATCACGCCAGTGAAAACTGGCCAATGGCGTTCAAGCGCGCGAAATATGAGCGGGAATTCCACTCTATATAAGGCAGTGCTTGTACGTCATCCATTCAGAATCTTTGACTGAAGCAACTTGGCATTCTAAGATCCTGAGCTCGGTGACATGGCAATAAGAGCAATGTCTCGTTCCCTCATTTCGGGGAACCGAGGTTACGTGAGTAACCGAGAGCGTTCCCCTTTAATTCGGTCACTCTACATTGCTATGGGAATGTATAAAATCCCACTGTGACACAGCGATGGAGCCTGGCTCGACTAAGTATGTCAAGTTTCACATTCGGAGCCGTAATGAGAGCGGCAATGATATTTGGCGCTCTTGGTAAATACAGCTCAGGTCTACGGGACCTAATCGAAACCATATAAAAGTCAGGGGGAGGCACAGCAACTAGACGATGCTGTGTCACACCAGGGGCGGAGTTGACTCCGGTGAAACAGAGAATGTGAAATGGCGGAGGCTTCAGCACTTTCACACATAGATTAGTTGAAATTGTTTAATTTCAATGAAATCATATGTTATGATGCACGGCCGTACCGGTGCTCAATAAGCAGAGTATGATGGTGATAAAGCCCTAAAAGACATGGTGAACTATATCATAACACTGTGATAAACTGATAGAGACAGCATTGAATTGGTGGTGCGTCAATACAGGGTGTATACGACCTAGTCGAAACCACTGATACACATCTCAGATCATAGCTGAGGCTGAGTAGGAACGTGCACTGCTCGCACTGACATCACATGTGAGGCAAGCGACGACACATCTAGGTTATAAAACCTCACAAAAATGCTGGGTGATGACCAGCCTGCCGCCATACAAATGTCCTGAATAGACATGCCATTTGCCCAGGCCCAGGAGGACGTGAGTCCGCGGGTTGAGTGGGCCTGAACCCCTATAGGACATTCTGCGCCCTTAGAGCTGTAAGCCAAAGCAGTCATGTCGACGATCCAGTGTGACAGCCTTTGCTTGGACACAGGCAGTCCTTTTGTGCATCCACCAAAACATACAAATAGCTGCTCCGAGAGTCTGAACTGTCTAGAGCGCTCAATATAAGTGCGCACCGCACGTACAGGGCACAGCAGGTGTGTATTAAGAAGCTCCGTCTCGGTCTGTGTTTCGGGGCGGAAGCAGACAGTGTTATGACCTGCGCTTTAAATGGAGTCGAAAGCACTTTAGGCACATAACCTTTTCTAGGCTTCAAGGTGAGTCTGCAATCACCTGGCCCGAATTCAATACACGAGTCGTCAATTAAAAGTGCCTGCAGGTCTCCAACTCGCTTAACAGAGGCCAACGCGAGCAGGAGCGATGTCTTGAGAGAGAGCGCTCGCAAGCTCGCTGATTGTATGGGCTCGAACGGGGGTCCCGTGAGAGCATCAAGCACAAGCGCCAGCGCCAAGTCCAAAGTGGGTGAGTAGAAAGGCGAGGGAGGGTTCAGCCTTCTTGCTCCTTTTAAAAATCGTATGATCAGGTCATTTCTGCCGATCGGGCGATTTTCGACGTGCGCGTGAAAGGCTGTTATAGCGGCCAGCCGGCCACATACACTTTCAATGTGGATGGCATACGACCACTATCAAATCATTCTTGCAGGAAGGCGAAGGGTCTTCCAAATTGAAAAAACTCTCCATTTATGTACGTAAAGACGCCTCATGGAAGGAGCCCTAGCCTCAGAGATAGTGTTCAACATGCGCTGAGGAAGTGCATCTGTTACTGGCACGCTCCGACGAGCGGCCAGACATGAAGGCTCCATGACTCCGGATTTGGGTGCCATATCGTTCCTTGTGCTTGAGAGAGGAGGTCTCTCTTTAGTGGGATAGTCCACGGTGGGGCTACCAGCATCTCCACCTGTTCCGGGAACCACGGCTGATTGGGCTATTTCGGTGCCACTAACAGAACAGATTCCTTTTCCTCTCTGAGTTTGCAAAGCAAGTCCTTTTGACTGTCAGAGGGTGTGATCTCCTCTCCCCGTGGATTACACCGCCCCTCGACAGAAAGTCCGCGCCATAGTTCAGGCGTCCGGGGACATGTACTGCCCGGATGGAGAGGAGGTGTCGATCTTCCCACAGAAGGAAGTCTCTCGCCGGCCGCAGCAGTGGTCGCGAGTTCACACCGCCTTGGTGATTTATAAACAGTACCACTGTCATGCTGTCCGTCCTGATGAGAACGTGACGGTGAAGAATGTCTGTGAGAAAGCACTCGAGCGCTAGGTGCACAGCACGGAGCTCCAGACAGTTTATGTGCCATTTCTTCTCCGTTTCTGACCATGTCCCGAAGGCTGGTCTGCCATCGCATACGGCTCCCCAGCCCATGCTCGATGCATCTGTCGTAACATTCTTTCTCCTGATCACTTGGCCAGTACGAACACCCCGGCGATACAGAGTCATATTGGCCCAGGAGTGATGGCCCAATTTGGCCCATATTGGCCCAATTTGCTCGTGATGGCGCCGCAGATGGCAGCTACTGTGCTTTGCTCTCCAGTGTTTGTACTGTTTTTGTTTGTTTTTCCTGTTTTTTGTTTCTCAAACACGATCAGCTTTACCAGGGATGAACTGCTGAACATTCGGCAGAACACACCACAAAATCTTTTACCGGATTTTGATTACTCGGACGCTTTGCTGGACATTATAGTTGGCGGAGCTGCTTTGATGTTTAGACGCTACAGGTCGCTCAGAGACGGGGAAGCGCGCCGGCACGCTTGTGTAGCTTCGTCAGCGCGGATTAAGAACGCCGTTGCCTAGCATCCATCTTGCGAATCTCCGCTCTCTACCCAGCAAAACGGACAAACTTCTCCTGCTCTCACGGACAAATAAGGATTTCTCAAACTCTGCTGCTCTGTGTTTCATGGAAACCTGGCTGAAGGATACCATACCGGACAGCGTGTTACATCTTCCTAACTTCCAACTGATCAGAGCAGATCGCGAGGCAGAATCAATGGGGAAATCGCGTGGCGGCGGCGGGACGTGTTTCTACATCAATGAGAGGTGGTGTACAGATGTAACTGTGTTAAAGAAGATGTGCTGGTATGATCTAGAAACGCTCTTCATTAACTGCAAGCCGTTCTATTCGCCGCGGGAGTTCTGTTCGTTCATTCTCCTGAGTGTTTACATTCCACCGCACGCCAACGTGAGATCAGCTTTACAGAAACTCGCTGATCAGATCACAGAGACTGAGCAACAACACCCGGATTCTGTTTTAATCATTCTCGGTGACTTTAATAAAGCAAATCTCTCCCGTGAACTGCCAAAATACAGACAGCACATCACATGTCCCACCAGAGACAGTAATATATTGGATCACTGTTACACAGCGATAAAGGATGCATATCACTCTGTCCCACGGGCAGCTTTGGGACTCTCTGATCACTGTTTAGTTCATCTTATACCAACCTACAGGCAGAAACTCAATTCTGTATTAAAAACTGTTAAAAGATGGACTAATGAAGCAGAGCAAGATTTAAAAGCTTGTTTTGACCTCACTGATTGGAGTGTTTTGAGTAAAGCTGCTGCCACCGATTTGGACGAACTCACAGAGACTGTAACATCTTATATCAGTTTCTGTGAAGATATGTGTATTCCTACCAGGACTCGTTTAACCTACAACAACGACAAACCATGGTTCACAGCAAAACTCAGACAGCTCCGTCAGGCCAAAGAAGATGCTTACAGGATGGGGGATAAAGTCTTGTATAAACAGGCCAAATACACACTGGAAAAGGAGATCAGGGTGGCAAAGAGGAATTATTCTGGCAAGCTAAGGATTCAGTTCTCTTCCAGTGATTCTGCCTCAGTGTGGAAAGGTATGAAAGGCTTTACAAATTACAAGACACCATCCCCCAGCAATGTGGAGAATCAACAACTAGCAGACAATTTGAATGTATTTTGCTGCAGGTTTGAAAAAATACCCCACACCCGCCCTGAACACCTCTCCACACAACCATTAACACCTCCAGCACACCTCCCTCTCCCCCACACCTGCACTGAAAATAAGTGAAGATGACGTGCGGCAGGTCTTCATAAAGAACAAAAGAAGGAAAGCACCAGGCCCAGACGGTGTGTCACCAGCCTGCCTTAAATCCTGTGCTGACTAGCTGGCCCCCATCTTCACACAGATCTTCAACAGATCACTGGAGCTGTGCGAAGTCCCCTCATGCTTCAAACGCTCCACCATCATCCCCGTCCCAAAGAAACCCAAAATTACTGGACTTAATGACTACAGACCTGTGGCTCTAACGTCTGTGGTCATGAAATCATTTTAAAGACTGGTTTTGGCTTATCTGAAGGCCTCCACTGGAGCCTTACTGGACCCCCTGCAGTTTGCCTACAGAAAAAACAGGTCTGTGGATGACGCAGTCAACATGGGACTGCACTTCATCCTGCAGCATCTGGACAGACCAGGGACTTATGTGAGGATCCTGTTTGTAGACTTCAGCTCTGCTTTTAACACCATCATCCCGGACACCCTTCAGAATAAACTGACACAGCTCTCCGTCCCCACCTCTGTCTGTCTGTGGATCAACAGCTTCCTGACAGACAGGCAGCAGCTAGTGAGGCTGGGAAAATTCTCATCCAGCACCCACACCACCAGCACTGGAGCCCCTCAGGGCTGCGTTCTCTCCCCACTGCTTTTCTCCCTCTACACAAATGACTGCACATCTAAAGACCCCTCTGTCAGGCTCCTGAAGTTTGCAGACGACACCACACTTATCGGCCTCATTCAGGACGGTGATGAGTCTGCCTACAGACAGGAAGTTAAGGAGCTGGCTGTCTGGTGCAGTCTTAACAACCTGGAGCTTAACACACTCAAAACAGTGGAGATGATCGTGGACTTCAGGAGAAACCCCCCTGCTCTCCCCCCACTCACCATCATGAACAGCACAGTGACTGCAGTGGAGTCATTCAGGTTCCTGGGCACCACCATCTCCCACCATTGTGAGAAAGGCCCAGAAGAGGTTATACTTCCTTCGCCAGCTGAGGAAGTTTAACCTACCACAGGAGCTCCTGAAACAGTTCTACTCTGCCATCATTGAATCCGTCCTCTGCACATCAATAACTGTCTGGTTCAGCTCAGCTACCAAATCTGACCTCAGAAGACTACGGAGGGTAGTCCGGACTGCTGAGCGAATCATTGGTACAACCCTCCCCAGTCTCCAAGAACTGTACTTATCCAGAGTGAGCAAAAGGGCTGGCAAAATAACTCTGGACCCCTCACATCCAGCACACTCCCTCTTTGAACTGCTGCCGTCTGGTCGACGCTACAGAGCTCTGAGCACCAGAACGACCAGACACAGGAACAGTTTCTTCCCCCAAGCAATCCATCTCATGAACACTTAATATTAACGTGGAACACACAACACTATTTTACAATTATTTATTCACCACACATACATATATAATATATATATATTTTTTTTTTTCATTTCAAATTTGCACGTCAGACCTGTACACACATGATTGTCTGTATTGCATAGTGTTTTTGCTATTTTGTACATTGCCTATTTGTATATTGTTCTTTTATTATCTGTGTCCTGTCCCGTTCCTGTCATTCTGTTGCACTGTGGAGCTTTGTCACTATAACAAATTCCTCGTATGTGTAAACATACCTGGCCAATAAAGCTCATTCTGATTCTGATTCTGATATTGCACCAAGGGATCAGCGTATGCAAACAGCGTCCCTTTGATGCGCAAGGTGCCTGCTCGCCATGCGTTCTGTGGCACCCGGCTCTTTATCCAGAGCTGAAGCAGTCGCATATGTAGGAGCCCTAGATTGCACACTGTTGAGGCAGCAGCCATCTGGCCGAGCGTCCTCTGAAAGCATTTTAGCGGGGGAGAACGCCCTAATTTGAAGACTGCGAGAGAGCTGATCAGTTTTTGTGAGCGCTCCTACTTTTTGTGGCAGGGGGCTACCTGAATGTGAAAATAAGCATCCTTTAAATCCACAGAGATAAACCAATCTCCCGGTCTGATATGTGAGAGGATTTGTCTCAGCGTAATCATTTTGAACGAGCGCTTTGAAAGCATGCGATTCAGCAGTCTCAGGTCCAAGATTGGGCGGAGTCCGCCGTCTTTCTTTGGCACCAGAAAATAATGACTGTAGAAGCCGCTCTCGCGGTCTGTGAGGGGCACTACCTCTACAGCGCGCTTTGCGAGAAAATTGTGTATTTCCTCTCACAGAACTGAGGCATTCCGCTCCTGTACAGTGGACATTAACACACTGTTGAAACGGGGCGGTCTGCGGAAGAACTGAAGTGTGTAGCCATTCTTTATTGATTTCATAACCCACTCTGATACCCCTGGCAGTGCCTTCCACGCTTCTGTGAACTGTGACAGCGGGCGAGGCGGACTGCGCACCATGAGGGATAACTCACCGTTGGGGTGCGGGGAGTTTAATACCACACGAGTGTGAGAGTGAGTGATGGGGGAGAGGGGAGTGAGAGGAGGAAAATTGCCCTGATATTGAGGTGAGTTTTGTATTTTTTTCAACTTTATTGCACTGCACAGTGGAACAGTCAAAACACAAACATGACAATTGCTCCCGCCACCCGCAACAGGCAGGGGGGTGTGGTGAGCGAGCGGACATCTTCAGTGGCTCGTCTTGGTCATCTCCATCCACAGAAGACAGGAGGGAGGATCCTGGGTTATGCACCCGACTGGTTCCACTACTTTTTTATCTCGTCGTGCACCTCGGGGAAAAAGGGGCCTGGTCTCCGCGGGGTGTCTTTTCGGCCGCGATCCGACTGGAGGTACCACACGTCCAGACGGCTTCTGGCCGGCTCGGCAGGAGGCACCCACTCCAAACCGAGCTCATCCACTGCCTTGGACAGGACGCTGTGATGGAGGTCCCCCGCTTCGCTGCCGTGGGGCGCAGTGTAATCCAGCGGGCTGTTAGACCACTCCTCTCTCGCAGACGCTGCCACCGAAATGCATCATCCTCCTCTTCAGTACCCTCCATGGCACCGAAAGACACCACATCTTCAACGTTGGGGGAGGGGCGAAGATCAGTGGTCATGAAGCGCACTGGAAGGGAACCTGCAGCAGGGGGGTGAGGAGCGCGTGGGTAATAAATTACATTTTAAAAATATATTCAAATAGAAAGCAGTTATTTTAAATAGTAAAACTATTTTACAATATTACTGCTTTTTCTGTATTTGTATCAAATAAATGCAGGATGGGTGAGTAGAAGAGAATTCTTTAAAAAAAATCTTACTGTTCAAAAACTTTTGACTGGTATTGTATGTCTAATGCAATATACTTATGACCGTATAACTTAGGTATATTCACAAAGCATTAAAGTGGGTTCCGGTGAGGCACTTCAATAACTAACTTTAACGTTACTTCAGAAATTAGAAAGAAGAGTTTAACTTCGCCTGAATCAAGCTTGTGAGCAATATCAAATGCACAAGCTCCCAATGAACGCTGAGGGAGCTGCTCATGCGTTTTGCTTATAACTTGAAGAAAGGGGACAGTTCGAGTAATCTTGTTTTTTTCCCCCTAATTTTTCATCTATGTATAATGCATCTGTTGGACGTCTTTTAGGGATTATAAAACGCTGTCAAGTTTACAGACGCAATTTTATAAAATTCCCGCCGTTCTAAATCCAAACGGTTGTCCGTTGAGCTCCATCTCGCGCTCTGTTTGAATGGTCTCCGCAGCACTGGGCTCAAATAATACATATAAAACTGTATATTATCGTTTTCCAGATACGTTCAGCTCAGTACCGCATGGAAGAATATGTATTATAATATTTATGTGGAAAATACTGTGGAACTGCGTGTATTTCGAGGATTCATAGTGCCGCGAAAATAACACTGGCATACATATAACTAGAAAATACAGCGTTTTAAACATGTATTCTTCTTAGACAACATACGTAATTGTACACACATTAAACCAATAAATACAAATATGTACTTACCAAATTTGTTGACTAAGAAAGTTTCCCAGCTTTGTGGAGCAGCTCATCAAGATGGCTGACGAACGTCTTCTGTCTGCTCACTCTGCTGTCACTGTGGTCTTCTCGAGATCTCGCGATAAGTGATGTTGACATCGTTATTGAATTGATTCAACATATTTTTTTTGAGTTGCGGGTGGAAATACTCTAGTTCAGTGAACTTACAAATTAGATGAGACAGTGAAAACTTAATATGTTAATTTGAATGAACAAATTTTGAAGCTGCGAGTTGTCAACTTTAAAAAAATAATTCAAACAACTAAAATGCGAGATCATTTTTTACAGTGTAAAGGACACAATCTGATGGACGCCACTGGACGACTGAGGGCAATGATGTGCCCTCAACATGATAAAATGCTGGAAATTTACTGCCGTACTGATCAGCGATGTATATGCATGATGTGTTTGGTGGATGAACACAAAAATCATGACACTGTATCATCTGCAGCAGCGAGAACAGAGAAACAGATATGAATCAAAATACTTTTACAGTTAATCTTGGTGATGCATTACTATTGAACTATTTGCTTAGTATTACATTCAAACTTGACCCTCAGTTACAAGCATAAATGTAATCTAGCCCAATACAATAAATCTGAATTTGAGAGTATCTCACTACGTTTTTGAACTTTAAGGTCTCTGATGCCCAAACTGTGTTTGTGCATAAAATAAGGAAGAAGAAATCTAAAACAAACACATGTTTTTAGGCTTGTTAGAAAATCAACTTACATTAACATGGAGAACCAGAAAACCTTTTTTCAGGTTTATCAGTATTTGTGTTTCATACAGGCACATTTGGAGGAGACGAAGAAGAAAATTCATCTGAGAATCCAGAAGAGAGAGAACGGTCTTCAGGAGCTGAGAGAAGCTGTGGAGTCTCATAAGGTGAGAAAGAGAAACTGTTGACAGATTGAATAGGATGGGAAATCCTGCCATTGTATTGTTTGAAATCTATTCTTTCTTTAAAGAACATTATGAGACGTCAAGAAGAAAGTCTGAGCTGCCTTTTTCAATACATCAAAAGTGGACAGTAATTTTTTTGATGACCCAAAATAATGTGATATTTTCAGTGAAAATCAGGTAGTTCTTGACACAAAACGATTGTATGGCTTTAGAAGGCCTTGAATTTATTGCACAAGTATTTTTAATGGTGGTACCTTTATAATACTTTTTATGGATGTAAAAATCACTGCCCACTTTCATTGTATGGAGAAAAAAAACCTAGCTAGGACATTCAACCATGGATCTTTGTGTTCCAGAAGAGAGAAAGCCATACAGTGAGTGAAAGACATACAATTAGGATGTATTTTTGGATGAACTAGACTCTCCTACACTCGGTCAATGAGAACCATCAGCGGATGAGCTGATTGTGATGTGTTTAACAGCGCTCTGCACAGACAGCAGTGGAGAACAGTGAGAGGATCTTCACTGAACTCATCCGCTCCATTGAGAAACATCGCTCTGAAGTGAAGCAGCTGATCAGAGATCAGGAAAGAGCTGCAGTGAGTCGAGCTGAAGAACAACTGGAGCGACTGGAGAAGGAGATCAATGTGCTGAGGAGGAGAGACGCTGAGCTGAAGCAGATTTCACACACAGATGATCATATTCATTTCCTCCAGGTAACAGAGATCTTCTCAAACACTGAGGACTTTAACCAGCTTCTGTAATTACAGAGAGTTTGTGTTTTTGTAGAGTTTGTTGTCTGTCTCTTTCTCTGGATCTACAGACAGCCTCACTGTCAGTTCTCATCTGTCTTTTGACAATGTATTGAAATCCGTCTCTCAACTCAGAGACAAACTGCAGCGGTTCTCCAGAGAGACTACAGAAAACATTTCTGGAACAGGTAAATATTAATTTGGTCTCAGAAAAAAATAAAAAATAAATTGGATATAAAAAAAAAATGCAGCATATAGGTTTAATTTCCTGCTGACATGATCATTAAACTGCAGATGTGTTTTGATGTCTGTAGTAAAAACAAATTAGTTAAACAATATGGGATTAATAAGCATAGATTTTTAGAATATCAACAAATTAAATCTATTGTAAAAAGGAAATTTAAGTCTAATCATATCAATTTACAAATACCACCAAGTGTGGTAGATTTTCTTAATCTCAAAACCCCCAAATTAATGTCTAAAATATATAGGGCACTTTCCAAAATAGATGAATCAGTATCACTTCCTATTGCAAAATGGGAGGCAGATCTATCAGTAAGCTGGGACCATAATTTCTGGTCTCAGATATGTTTAAAAACCTTTGAACTGATTAGAAATCCTGGTTTACAATTAATACAATACAAAATCCTGCATAGAGTGCACTACACAGGTCATCGGATGTTCAGGATGGGTTTTACAGCTTCTAACAACTGCTCACACTGTAAAGGCAATACACCTGACAATTATATCCATGCTCTATGGTTCTGTCCACCTGTTCAGAGGTACTGGTACAGGATTTGTGAAGACTTATCAAAGTGTCTTAAATGTTCTATTCCAGCCTCTCCTTTAGTCTGCTTGTTGGGCGACCTAGATGGTGTCACTACAGAAGGTAACACAATCCACATGGCTTTCACTGCCCTATGCATTGCTAAGAAGACTGTCCTCATGAACTGGAAAAATAAAAATAATCTTAATATCAACCAATATAGAGATTATTTGTGGGATTATATTAGTCTTGACACAGCTTCTGCTGCCACATTAGATCAATCTCTCTGGGCTCCTTTGATCAGCTCCATCACCTAGTGTGAGTGGGGGTCCCGATTCTGTCCGGCTGTGGTTTTTGTTGTTGGCGTGGGGTGGCGATGTGGGCCTGGGGCATCTGGGGGTTCCCTGGGGGTGGGTTTCTTGGGGCGTTCGGCGCTGGGGCTGCAACCTTGGCCTGGATGGGGTATTGGTGACTCTTGGGTGCTGTTTTTCTGGCGGCTGCATGCGGCGCTGCTGGGGATGCTTGTGCCGGCGGACGTAGGTTGCCAGCCTGGCGGCCGCACTGTTCCGGGCTTGGTCCGGGGGGGGCTTGGGGTTCTGGGGGCGCTCTGCCTCCGGGTTGGGGTTACGGCTGGGCCTGGGGGGCTTGGGTCCTGGTTGGTGTGCCGCCGGGAGCATGGGTTGGTGCATGCGCTTGGGCCCGGCTCTGGTGTGGGGGTCTTCGATGCATCGGTGCCTCCGCAGGGGGGGGGTCCAATAGAGGCGGGGTAAATGGGCTTTACCTGGGTGTCTTATTGTCTTTTGTAGTCTGGGAGCTGACTGAATGATGGGGTGGGGTAGTTTTTCCTCTGCTGTGGGGTCTGGTGGGCCGCCCCGGGCTGCCATGGGCCCTGGTCTGGATGGGCCTGGGCCCCCCGCCCTGGGCAGATTTGGGGTAACGGGGGTGCCTATGGGGGTATTTTGCCCCCTCTGATGCTTTCCTCCCCATCTCTAGGGCTTCACTTCTCCCACTCCATCACACCAACACATAGGTAGGGTTTTGGGGTGCGGGTGTGTCGCTGGGATGCGGGGGAGGTGGTACTCCTCTGTCTCCTCGTGGCTGCCTGCATCTCAATCACACATTACAGCTTAGACATTCTCATTACTTACTGTCACATGACACATACATATAGGGCCTTGGGGGTGGGCACACTGAATGGCATCCGGAGGGCGGTCTGCCTTCCCTCTGGTGCCAGTGCCCACTTCTCAATTTTAAGTTGCACATAGACATTGAGGGCTCTAGGGAGGGGACGAGCTGACACAAGCTTGTGGAGGGTGCCCCTCCCCTGTTTTAAAGCACCCCTGTTTTAAAGCACCTTAGAACAACACACACCAACACTACATTTGAGCGGGTGAGGTGAAGCATAGGGTCTCTTTTTTTTTTTTCTTCTTCTTCTTTTTTTTTCTCTCACACCCCTGCTCTCTGTTCTCTGTCTGGGGCTGGGGGCTGTGAGGATGAGCTGGCCGCCCGGTCGGGGTCTGGGCTGTTGGTTTTCTCTGCTGCTGCGGGGACCGGGGTGGTCTTCCTGTCCCCACGCCGGAGCGAAGGGGGTTCAGCTCCGGGATCGGGCGCTGGCTTCCCCTCTGGGGGTGGTGGTGCCTGGATCTAGGAGTATAGAGTGCATATGGGGAGTGTGAGTGCGGGTACCGTGTCCATTTCTGTGAGTCTACATGTGGGGTGAGGGTGTGAATATTCGTTTGCGTGCATGAGGGTGGGAACGTATGCTTGTGTATATGTGTGCTTGTTCGTCTACGTCTATGTGTCAGGTCGGGCCTTAGACTCCGCCTCACTCATCATCTCAGTCGACCCCCACCCCACCACTATGCCCTGGAGGATGCCGCCGGTGCATTGGTGGTCTCTCGCGCCGGGGCAGGATGCTCGGGTGAGCGCCGGCCCGCTCTCGGCGGTCGCTTGGCGGGGCCTGGCCCTACTGGCCTTGCTGGGCCCCGATTGGGGGGTGGGGGGCCTTTGGATCTCCGGGCCCAGGGCCCGGTCTGCCCTGGTGTGGTCGGCTGCCGGTGGAGCATGCGGGCTTGCCGCCACAGCACCCTGGGGCGTCTACACTGTGACTGTCGGAGGTCCCACCTTCGGGCTCTCCTCTGCTCTTTTCTGGGTGGAGGCCGCGGTTGTCCCTGCGGTGGTTCTCCTGGGGGTCCCGTGCCCTGGGGGGCCCCCGGATGTTTGGGGCCCGGGTCTTTTCCATGCCTGCTTCATGCCTTGCGGGATGGGGCTGTTGTGCCCCACACACACTATTAAACATTTACATGGAGGAACCTTATGAACACAAGCGCGATCACACACACAGGTGTACACTCAAGCATTCACATTGGTGTAAAAACAGGTGCTCACAGACACGCATTGTCTTGATCTGCTGTTGCTTCAAAACTTATTTTGTAATATTATGTGTGCTGCCTAATAACATTTAACATTTAGAATTTATTGTGATTCATACAGATGTTGGTTGTTGCTGCAGTCTCTATGATGTTGTGTCTTCTGTTGTTTTCTACTGTTGTTTTCTCTTTTTGTCAGCAGGTATCGAAGCAAATTGTCTGTTTTTTTGTTTGTTTTTGTTGTTTTCTGTTTTTTTTTTCCCCTCTCTCTCTCTATCCCCCATTCTCCTTTTTTCTCTCTCTCTCTCCCCCTTCTCTGTTGACTTTCCCCACAACTTTTTTTTTTTTTTTTTTCTTTCCTCTCCTCTTTCTCTCTCTTGTTTTCTCTGTCCCCCGGTCTTGTCTGTCATAGTGTGGTTAAATAAAAGGGTATATAAAAATTAAATTAATTAATTAAAAAAAAAAAAAGGCTGTGAATGATGATAGCATAGCTACACATACGTACTGTCATGTGTTATCTGTGTTACTGAAAGGCCGAAAAAAAAAAAAAAAAAAGATGTCTGTAGTAAAAACCATCCAGGTCATTCAGACTCCTGAATATGTCACCAAGCAGGAGTTCCTACAATGTAAGTTACTAGAAAAACCCACACACACACTTGTTAATACGTTACTATAGCAGTTATACATGTGCAGTGTAGAGTAAATGCTAAGTGCAAGTATCATGATGCCAACCGCTTTACAACTGTTATGACATCTCTAGCTTCCAACTATGGCTGCATTTGGAATAGCATACTTCCCATTCTGCTCAGAAGTGGTAACATCCAAGCGACGACATCGCTGATTTCATATTTCAATTTCTCCATTCAATCTTTGTGTGTTCTTTGGGGCAGCACGTAAACTCCATTCTGGTGTGAATTGAAACCATTTCAAACCAGTTTTATAGAACCAGTGACAGCAAGTAAGCTTCTAAAATAGAATTTTTGTATCTATCAGATGTCCATCAGCTCACTCTGGATCCAAACACGGTGCATCCTTGTCTCCACCTGTCTGAGGGCAACACAGTGATCACTTACACCAACACATACTACAATTATCCTTATCATCTGAGCGATTTGATTACGCTCAGGCGTTGAGTATATAAACTTAGGTGGGATGCGTGGACTGACTGTTTAAGCAAAAAGCTGCAACGGAGAATGTACTTTTTAAAGAAATTATTGTCCTTTAATGTTGAAAGCAGAATATTGTTGATGTTTTATGGGGCCTTTATTGAAAGTATTATGACATTTTGTGTGATCTGTTGGTATGGAAATGCCTCTGAAGCTCAGAAGAGGTCACTGGTGAAGGTGGTAACAACAGTTAGTAAATTGTTAGGAACAAAATTAGGGAGCATAGAGAGTATATATAAAGGAAGAGTGTTAAATAAGGCTAACATCATTTTGTATGATAAGAGGCATCCTTTATCGTATACCTTTGAATTGCTACCACCAGGTCGAAGATATTGCGTTCCTAGATGTACAAAAAACAGGTTAAAATTATCATTTACTCCCCAAGCAATTCAGTTTTTAAATCTTTCTTCTTCTTCCTCCAGTGGTACATGAACGGCCAGTTGAATTGAATATTTTAATTAGATTCATTAGTAATTAATTTTATACAAATATCTATTGCCTAACGTGAAATTGTCAAATGTCTGTGCGAGTGTATGCTGCAAACTCAATTTCCCTACGGGGATAAATAAACACTGAACTGAACTGTGTAGAGAGAGTGTGACGGGACGCTGTTACTGGGAGGTGGAGTACAGCGGTAGTGCAGGTGTGTATAGCAGTGGCATATAAGAGCATCAGGAGAAAGGGAAAGAGTTTGGAGTGTGCGTTTGGGTCTAATAATCAATCCTGGATACTGTTGTCTTCTCCCTCGAGGTGCTCATTTAGTCACAACAACATAAACACTAATCTCCCTGTAGTGTCCAGCCGTAGAATAGGAGTGTATGTGGATCATAGTGCAGGGATCGTGTCCTTCTACAGCGTCTCATCCACAGAGTCCAGACCACATTCACTCAGCCGCTCTATGCTGGGTTTGGATTAGGCCTCTACTCAGCCGCAAAACTGTGTCGTCTACGCAGTTGAGTTCTTACATAGCCAAGTCTGCTGTGATCCTGCTCAAAATTTTGTGTGAAGATATAATGGCTCTAGTATCAAAACATAAAGTTGTAATAGCTGTGTTAAATGGATTTATGGCACCTCTGAGCAGCATTAAACATCTAAATGCAACTTCAGAATTACTTTTGTGCCACCTTTGGTACTTCTAATGACCTCGGATATGATAGCGTCTTAGATTGATCGGAAAATGGTTGTTTTGTGGGAAGTGGGAACTGATGATCACTTGTGTATGTAGAAAATGTAGATGTGGTGTGATTATTTGTAAATCAAATTATTCATGGTGTTTATGGAATTTGATGAACCTCTTGATTACTTTGTGCCTTCTCATGTTGGGTTAGTCAAGGAAATGTTTTTATTTTTTAATGTTTGTTGTTCGGTTCAAACAAATCGGTACAAGACAATTAGTGGACTACTTTGTACTGTTTTGCATTTATGTCTGAAAATACTTTAACCCATTATCTGCTGTTCAAGTGATTGATGAATAAAGAAAAAGAAATCCTAGACTGAGGTGTTGTTTTCATATAAACAGTTCATTTTGTGAATAAATCAACATCTGGCAGTTAGTCCCCTCAGTCTGGCCGTTAATCTTTTTTTTTTTTTTTTTTTCTCGATGTTTTCAAGCTTTATGAAATGGTGCAAAAATGTTTTTGGATGTCATAGGAAAGCAAAAATTACTATATTGTGATTTTATATAATTATCATATAACGCCCAGCCCTTGTTAGGATAAAGCAGTATTACACTCACTTCTGAAATAATGGATATAACCCAGCGTTAAGCACTTTTCTATGTTAAAGATTGTTTTCATAAATCTGAAGGTTGGCTTAGATGGAAGATAAACTAGGCAGGAAGTCAGGTGAGGATTCAAGACATGTTATGACAGTTTAATATTAACAATCAGATGTAAGTTCAGAATTGTTCAGCTCTCAGATGTGAGTTTCTGCAGGGTGGATTTCAGACGATCTCGAGCACTGCTACACGGCTCCAGCGACTTATTCGGCCTGTATATAAAATAATCAAACACATCACATAACACTGTTAATGACAAAAAATGTTCATGAATGTAAACGCTTCTGTTTGTTAGGTTACCTGGCCATGAAAGCGTTCAGCACAGTGATGTGTTCTCGAGGGAAATAACTCTGTTTCACTGCATGCTCCAAACACTGTAGATGTCCTGGGACGACCTTCACCGGCTTCAGCTTGTCTTCACTCTACAGAGAGAGAGAGGGACATCAAAACACGCTTTCCATCATCAGACCCAACAGTTATTAATGGTGAGTGATGAAACCAATTGCATTTCTATTAGGACAGGGGTTTCTGAGGGTCTTAAAAAGTCCAAACATTTGTACAAATATCTAAACATCCTTAAATCAAGAAATTTATTTTCAGAAACTGAAGAAAATGAAGTGAGTTAATGCTAAAAACAAGAACATCTGTTAATGGGGAATGAATGCTTGTTTCACTTTGAATCAAAGTTGATTTTTCTGAGCCCATTGATAGATATATATATATTTTTTTTTTTATTACCTTTAAATTTCTCAGAAAACAAAGACTTCATAACATGTCATTTTTGAATCTTGATTTTTATTTTTTTTTACTGGGAAATGAGACAAAAACACTCAAGGAAGGATATTTTGTTCAGTGCGATCAGAAGGTACAGTAAGAGTTACTTCCATGTTATAGTTAAGCTATTTTTCGTAAAATTAATTCAAAATTAACGGAGATCAGTCAGAAGTTGTATTTTTTGTAACTTTTAGTGACCTGCTGATAAAAGTCATTGCGTTTTCCTTAAAGATTTACATTTAGAAACCATTTTGACATATTGTGCTCCCTTTAATTTATTCCTTAAATGTTCTTTAATGGTTCTTAATAAAGTCTTAAATTTACTTACATAAAACTTGCAGAAACCCTAACAATATTTATTAAAAATTCATTATACATTTTTAATCTTAAAAATTAGCATGAAGACTTTTTAAACATGTTGTATATGCTATAATAGCATGCTTGCAGTTTTTTTCCTCATATAGTTTTTAATGATCTGCATGGGTCTACATTAAAATGTACACCTTTATATTTGAGAAAGAGGGTTGTTTGTAATATTTGACATCAAAACATTTGAAAACAAAAACAATTCAGTACAATTTCAAGCTGTTTCATGCAGATTTCGTAGACTGGTTAGCTAAACATATGCTTTAGTGAATGTGGCAATAATGTAATCCTGATTTCGCAGCACCATAATCATGTCTGCATTGGTACATGAAATGGCATTCATAACCTATTTTAGTTACATAATATTTCCAAGTGAAAAAAAAGAAAAAACTATATGTAAAATCTATAATTTTTTTGCTAAAAAAGCAAACAGATTAGCTCAGTTTTCGCTCCCAGTCTGAATGTGCTAAACGTTTGTACCTTCAACAGTCCGAGCATCACCAGCAACGACGACATAAAACTCAAGCCCTGGAAGGAGGGTGTGAGGAAGGCTTTACTCAGCACTGCGTCTGAAACACACAGACACATGAGAATCAGTCAGACGTCTCAGATCGTCCAGCAGCCGTCTGACGGATGTTCATCTCACCGATGCTCTCCAGCACGGCCGATTTCAGCTCGTCGTCGTCTTCCTTATACACAGACGAGATCTTCAGAAACGCTTCCACTGTCTTACTCACGTCCGACACATCCACCTGCGGAAAACACGCAGACGCTCAGCACTGCGACTGTCGCAGTTATTACACACAGCGCTGGGAGTTACATGTAACGGAATTAGGTCATTTAATTACAAAATAAATGTAATTGTAATCAGTTACAGTTACTGAGAAAAAATGTGTAATTAAATTACAGTTATGAAAATGTTAACGATTACAAAGGGGGTTACATCTGAATATTTTCACACACATAGATATGATTGATTTCTTGCATTTTGCATTGACTGCTCTAAAATATGAGACACCAATGTTTCAGGAGTTTAGGACACGTTTATTTGATAACGGTTTTATTTCCTATTTGGGCTTGTGTATATGCTTTATTTTTTAAGATTAACTCTTTTTTTTTTTTCAAGGCATTGTTAGATGCCAGTGTGCAAAGATATGATTTCAAATCAGAGCAATTAAACTGTTTCTTGTTATGATTTTAAATCTGTATTTAACCTCAGAACGAAATAAAAACATAGGCCTATCTGCCACTGGGCTCAGAAAAATCAACTGAATTCAAAGGGAAAACACATTTTCTGACCTCACTGGCAGATATTTGTTCTCGTTTTAAGCATAAACTCACAAGACTTCATGTGTTTATTTTGCATATCAAGTAAATGTATCTTGATTTAAGGATGTTTAGATATTTGTGTTGGAAAACAAGACAAATATTGAGGAAGATATTCATATTTTTGCAGTGCATGCAACATTTAATCCCTCAAATTTGTGAATTTAAGACTTTCTGGTTGATTTAAGACCCTTTTCAGGCCTTAAACTGCAGAAGGGTGAGTTAAAACTTTTTAAGAGCCACAGAAACCCTGAAATTAATTTAAAAGACTGTACAAGTCACAAGCTGAAAAGACGGACCTGCTGCTGGATGAGGAAGCTTCTCTTTGCGCCGAGTCGCAGGAGTTTGTCTGGAGATGGAAAGCTCAGGAAAGACGAGACGTCTGGAGTACGAGGTGCTGAAGGTGGTGTTGAGAACTATGTAAACAGACACACATTTATTCTGTTCTCACTTATGTTTTCTGTTTTGTAATGTTGATTTGAATTGTGCTTCAAACAGGAAGAATTGACGGTTTGATCAAACCTGGTTTAATTCAGTCTTTTCTTCCTCTCCTTCTCCCTCCTCTTCCTCTTCTTCTTCCTCCTCCTCTTCCACATCTTCATCATCATCATCATCGTCATCCTCCTCCTCATCTTCATCTTCCTCAGGTTCCTCATCATCACTGTGACACGAGAAGGAATTACGCTCGATTTATACGAAATCATATGAGAACCGAAAGCTCATGCAAATTAGGTAAAGGATTAAAAATATCTAGTTTTTGCATTAAAGGAACACTCCACTTTTTTGGAAATAGGCTCATTTTATAACTCCCCTAGAGTTAAACTGTTGAGTTTTACCTTTTTTTTATCAATTCAGCTGATCTCCGGGTCTGGCGGTAGCACTTTTAGCTTAGCTTAGCATAGATCATTGAATCGGATTAGACCATTAGCATCTCGCTCAAAAATAACCAAAGAGTTTTGATAATTTTCCTATTTAAAGCATGACTCTGTCTCAGATAAGACCGACGGAAAAATGAAAAGTTGCGATTTTCTAGGCCGATACGGCTTGGAAATATACTCTCATTCCAGCGTAATAATCAAGGAACTTTGCTGCTGTACTATCTGTGCAGCAGGTGCAGTGATATGACGCAGCGCCTGAAAGTAGTCCCCAGCTATATCATAGGCTACTGAGCTGGGGACTACTTTCAGGCGCTGCGTCATATCATTGCCAGACCCGGAGATCAGCTGAATGGATTCAAAAACGGTAAAACTCAACTGTTTAACTCTAGGGGAGGTGTAAAATGAGCCTATTTTCAAAAAAGTGGAGTGTTCCTTTAAGATGAAGATAATTTGAAATGTGCTGAACTGTCATGAACACCCCAATGTAGTTTTTTGTTCGGTGTGTTTGATACCTCAGAGAGCCCAGTTTGTCTGCCATGTTAATGCTCTCCATCACCTCTCGCAGATTTTCACAGCCTTCTTCACCTAAACTGTTACCTAAAGACAAACACAACCAAATGTATGATGTGGATGTGTTTGTAAATGTTGCTGCATGTGTATTTTTTTAATTACACAAGTTTATGTCAGTGACGTTATTTTAGTATCATTTATATACTATTATAGTTTTTATTAACCTTTTTTAGTTTTAATATATAATAATATTTTTGAAACTTTTATTTTCATGCTTTCAGTTTTCATTTGAATTTTAGTTACATTTTTTGTCATTTTGTTGTGCCTTTGTCTTTTATTAGCTTTTTATATTACTCTTTGGATTTAATTTAGTCTGTATTTCAGTTGTAGCTTTAGTATTTATTTATTGACAAATAAAAATGTATTTTATTTTTTAAATTTTTAGTAATTTAGCTGGTTTTGTGTCATTTTTATTAGTTTAGTACATACATTTATATAGTTTTTGCTAATTTTTATTTATTTATTTTTATTTGATTTAAATTTCAGTTATTTTAACTTAATAAACATGATATTTCTATGGAAAGTTTTGTTTTTATATATATATATATTTCAATGAACATTTAATTAAAAAAAGTTTTTAGTTTGGTTAACTGTAATAAACCACAGTGATTCTTTATATTCTTTATGTATTTTAACATATTTCAACAGTGTTATGTATTAGATGATAACTTTCCAAGCAACTAGACAAATACACAGCCTTGACATAATGTTTAATCTTAACTAAATCTTAAATGTCTTTTAAAGACTGTCACAGGTTTATAACCTGTTCATCACCATCTTTTTGAGATCCAAACTTGACTTAACCAGCGCATCATTAACTATCGCTGATTGTTCAGATGTTAGCAGATAAATCCTGACAATGCTGTGATGCTTTTTTTCTGTCTTTATGTGTGTTTGTACCATTCAGGTCGAGTTTTTCAAACTGATCTTTATGTTGTATGGATCGAGCCACTTCCAACGCAGCATCCTCTGTGATTTCCCCAAAAGACAGATTCAGCTCCTGGTGAGAGTGAGACGAGCATGTTTACTGATTTAGCTTTTTTCATGTCACCAGTTAAAGCTCTTTTTCCAAGACTACATAGCATAGATATTGATCACCTATCAGTACCTTGAGTATCGGCAGTCCTTCACTCAGGGTCTCTGCTATGGCACTGGCTCCTTCAGACCGAACAAGACAATCGCCAAAATTTATCACCTGCACATTGCGCAGGTGTTTCAATGCCTAACAAACAGAGAAACACCTTTGAAATGAATGCAAGAAACATCAGTTTTCATTCACTGATCAATTTTGGGCTATTTTGCTTCCTTAACGTTTCTTTTTCATACTAGTGAAAAGAAAACATCCAAATTAAATAGTTAAAATGTTTACTAATTTTTAACAGATACATTTTTGTATTTCGCTGTTTATGTCATACAGCTCTTCAATAATAAAAATAATAACAGAATTTGCAGCTAAATTGCAGTATCTGTTTTCCAGTGTACCTGTGCCATGGCGATCGCCCCTCTCTTGGTGAAAGTGTTGTCGTTGAGGTTCAGGACTCGCAGTTGTGGGTTGTGCTGCATTGCTGTGGCTAAAGCTGTGACTCCTGGGTGATTGATGCCATTCTGGGGCATGTGCACTTCCTCCATACTGCCAATCAACTGAGAACATAAAGCAACACCAATAGATCAATGGAGAAGATAAAGCAGTGGACCAATGGACCAATGGAGAAAATAAACAATGGACCAGTGCAATGGACCAATGGAGAAGATACAATCAAGGACCAATGGAGAAAGATAAAGCAATGGACCAATGGAGAAAATAAAGCAATGGACCAATTGAGAAGATAAAGCAATGGACCAATTGAGAAGATAAAGCAATGGACCAATGGAGAAGATACAACCATGGACCAGTGGAGAAAATAAAGCAATGGACCAATGGAGAAGATAAAGCAATGGACCAATGGAGAAGATAAAGCAATGGACCAATGGAGAAAATAAAGCAATGGACCAATGGAGAAGATAAAGCAATGGACCAATGGAGAAGATAAAGCAATGGACCAATGGAGAAGATAAAGCAATGGACCAATGGAGAAAATAAAGCAATGGACCAATGGAGAAGATAAAGCAATGGACCAATGGAGAAAGATAAAGCAATGGACCAATGGAGAAGATAAAGCAATGGACCAATTGAGAAGATAAAGCAATGGACCAATGGAGAAGATAAAGCAATAAACCAATGGAGAAGATAAAGCAATGGACCAATGGAGAAGATAAAGCAATGGACCAACACCAGTGCACCAATGGAGAAGACACAACCATGGACCAGTGGAGAAAATAAAGCAATGGACCAATGGAGAAAATAAAGCAATGGACTAATGGAGAAGATGAAGCAATGGACCAACACCAGTGCACCAATTGGAGAAAATAAAGCAATGGAGCAATGGACCAATGGAGAAGATAAAGCAATGGATCAATGGACCAACACCAGTGCACCATTGCTTTATTTTTCCATTGGTCCACTGGTGTTGGTCCATTTCTTTATCTACTCCATTGATCCATTGCTTTATTTTTCCATTGGTCCGCTGGTGTTGGTCCATTGCTTTATCTCCTCCATTGGATAAAATAAAGCAATGGGCCAATGGACCCCTGGAGGAGATAAAGCAATGAGCCACTGGACCAATGGAGAAAATAAAGCAATGGACCAATAGACTTTAAAGCAATGAGTAATGGAGAAGACAACACAATGGACCAACACCAGTGGACCAATGGAGAAGATAAAACAACACCATTGAACAAATGGAGAAGATAAGGCAATGAACTAACACCAAAGGATAAATCAGCTGAGGGAAACCGAACAACATCTGCAATGGACCAAATGACAAAGGTCAGCAATCAGGTAGATTTTAAAGCACCAAATGACTGAAAATCAAGAAAAT
Source organism: Schizothorax lantsangensis (assembly GCA_027422415.1). Lineage (NCBI taxonomy): Eukaryota > Metazoa > Chordata > Actinopteri > Cypriniformes > Cyprinidae > Schizothorax > Schizothorax lantsangensis. Next base: position 34,972,256 of record CM049840.1, read on the forward strand.
TATCAATATTATTCTATAAGATTGTAGTTCAGGGTCATTTCTCGTATGGGTCAGCACCTGAAAGGCCTGCGCCAGTGCTGTGGCTCCATCGTTCTCCAGTCTGTTCCTGCCTGCGATGAACACCTTCAGCTGCAAGGGGGCGCCGAGCGCACTCGACTCCTTATGACACACCGTCAGAGCCGCCGCCAGGATCTAGAGAAGCAGGTAACACCAAATTTCCAGAGAAATAAATTGGAAATATAAAAGCACAACGGTGACACCCACTTTTTCAGGACATGATGACATCAGTATCATAAACCCCGCCCACCTTTCCTCCTCCGATGCCCATTCCACAGTTATTCAGACGCAGTTCCTGCAGTGTGTGGCAGGCGGTGCTCTTCAAGAGCTTCTCGATGCCTTTGACGCCATCGGGTCCGAAAGCATTATCGCTCAGATCCAGAACCTTCAGCCGAGCTCCAGCCATGATTAACGCGTCTCCCAGAGAAACCTAGACAGGCGACGTTTACCAGCATTAAACGGTCTGTTATAGTCACGACTACTAACTATGAGCCCACTGGGTTTGATGAAGAGTTTGTAAAAGTCTTTGCTCTAAAACAGCGGTTCTCAATTCCAGTCCTCACGTACCCCGCTCTGCATATTTTGCATGTCTCTCTTTGTTAACACACCTGATTCAGATCATCAGCTCGTTAGAAGTCAGCTGCGTGCATGAACTGTCACATTCTGTGACATGAACGATTGACATGCTCCCTACACAGTGTTCATTGCTCCCTACTCCCTGACAGGGAAAATCCGTTGACGTTTACTTCACTTCGGAACTACTTCACTTTACTTCACTTCCTCTTGCACATCCCTGGTTATATTAATATTTATTAAATCCACAGTAGACTGTATTGCACATTTTAGTTCATTGCACATTTTACTCATTTTTATTTTATTGTTTTTACTTATTATTATTATTTTTTTTTTTATCTTATTCCTACCTATATTTAAATATATGCTCCTGTGTTATGTATCATCTTTTATTTTTATTTTCTTGCACTGTCCATTGAGCGGACCTGTCCTGACCTACATTTCACTACTGATTATACCCTGTATGATTGTGTATGTGACAAATAAACAAGAACCTTGAACCTTGAACATTCATTCACGGATTTGCGCTGCACAAGTGTCTTCACACACAGACAAAACTTACTAGAGAAGCGTGAAGTGTGACATAATATACCTCTGTAAATAAATATAATTTAAATTCATATCTCGTACACTTCTATGTCCTTTGAATGGAACATATACGCTCGCTTCGAACTGGAATCATGGCGGAATATCCTGTGATGTCCACTTTGCAGGGCACTTACAGTGGAATAGAACAAACGTCTGAAGCGATAAGAGAAACATACAAAATGTGCAGAGCGGGGGGGTGCGAGGACTGGAATTGAGAACCGCTGCTCTAAAAGATGTAGAATGAAATCATTAAGTGTCCATCTTACCAGCGCTGGAGGAATCTCAGCTCGCAGGCGGCCGGTAAACATGTCGCTCCAGTGGCAGCACTAACACAAGAGAAAAACAATAGAGGTAAAGAAGATAGTTTTAATTTGTTTCTAAATTTAACATTAATATATGACAACGTGTTTCGCAAACATTATTATCAGCACAATTTTCTCATCTAAATGTGGTTTCTTGCTCTTGGCAACCAATAATTCAATGTGTAAAACACACTATACTGATTTCCTAAGCAGATATGGTGATGGAAAATATATAATGGGAGGAAATATTATGGTAAGACTGTGCAATAAGGTTTTGTTTGTTAACATTAGTTAACATGAACTAACAATGAAAAAATCTTATACAGCGTTTATTAGTTCATCTCAACATTTACTAAGATTTTTAAGATAGTTTTATTTTTATAACTTGATACTTTCTAAATTTAACATTAATATATGACAACATTTTTGGTATTTCAAGATGTGCAAACATTATTTACATATCAGGTGCACAAGTTTTATTCTCACTTGTTCCAAATGTGGTTGCAAATCTTGCAGTCAATTACAGCCTGAAGCAACCACATCACCAACGCTGGGTTTCATCCCTGGTGATGCTCTGCCTCTACTGCAACCGTCTTCAGTTCCTGCTTGTTCTTGGGGCATTTTCCTTCGGTTTTGTCTTCACAAGTGAAATGCATGCTCTCGGATACAGGTGATTTCATTGCTACAGCACTCTTTGGTTGCTTTTGCATATGCTTTGTCATTGTCCATCTGCATGTGAAGCGCCGTCCAATATGAAGCATGAAATGAGCAGATAATATTGCCCGAAACACTTCAGAATTCATCCTGCTGCTTTTGTGTAGTCACATCATCAATAAATACAAGAGAACCAGTTCCACTGGCAGCCATACATGCCCACGCTACCACCACCATGCTTCATAAAGAGTATGTTAGGATCATGAGCAGTTCCTTTCCTTCTCCATACTCTTCTCTTCCCATCACTCTTACAAGTTATCTTGGTCTCATCTGTCCATAGGATGTTGTTCCAGAACTGTGAAGGCAAGGATCTTCTCATGATCCTAACATACCTCACAGTGAAATGGTGGTGAGCGTGGGCATGTATGGCTGCCAGTGGAACTGGTTCTCTTGTATTTATTGATGATGTGACTACTGACAAAAGCACAGGATGAATTCTGAAGTGTTTCGGGCAATATTATCTGCTCATATTCAGCCAAATCTTCAGAACTCATTGGACGGCGCTTCACAGTGCAGATGGACAATGACCCAAAGCATACTGCAAAAGCAACCAAAGAGTTTTTGAAGGGAAAGAAGTGGACTTTATGCAATGGCCAAGTCAATCACCTGACCTGAATCCGATTGAGCATGCATTTCACTTGCTGAAGACAAAACTGAAGGGAAAATGCAGGAACTGAAGACGGTTGCAGTAGAGGCCTGGCAGAGCATCACCAGGGATGAAACCCAGCGTCTGGTGATGTCTATGCGTTCCAGACTTCAGGCTGTAATTGACTGCAAAGGATTTGAACCAAGTATTAAAAAGTGAAAGTTTGATTTATGATTATTATTTTTTATTAACTAACTGTTGTAACTAACAATTTGGATGTAAATACAAATTAAACCTGACAGTCTGCAGTTAAAGCACATCTTGTTCGTTTCATTGAAATTAGTGTATAGAGCCAAAAATGTTAGAATTGTGTCGATGTCCCAATATTTATGTATGACTGTATATAATATACTGCTACATTAAATAAATATACTGCTCACTATTAATCCATGTTAACAAATAAGACCTTGTTAAAGTGTTACCAATATATTTAAACTTTAAATTATTATTATTTTTTTTTTTTAAATCTATATTCAAATTACTTTGCATATCCAAAGATTCTTGGGCAAACGTAAAAGTTTCGCAAGATAATGCACTGAAATATAATTTCTCATTTCATTTCCCATCTCATAATTTTTATCCATCCATCATAATGTCAAATTTGTGTTCAACACAAATTTAGTTTTATCTCGCTGCAAGTCTCGGTCATATTTGTTCATGTTTTGTTTTTTTAAATAATGTCGCACAACCTGTCCATGCTGACATCAGTCTTAATTACATCAAATGACAGATACATTTGTGGAAAAACACTGTAGCGTTTGTGTTGACACAATGTCTTTGACATCAACAACAGAATACATGTAATTTAACTTCTCGTGCCTTTTAAAATTGATAGGCTGGTTTATTTTTCTGTCATTTCGATGCATGACTGGGTGCATTAAATTACTTGATTTAGCATTGTTTTGTTTTTTTTCTGCTGCCTTTAAGCTCAGTTGAGAACTCGTGTTTTAGGCTGTGTTTAGGGTTTGGGAATAAGTCCAGATGATCTGGCACATGCACCTGCAGTTCGCTCTTCTTCTCCAGGGCTTTAGCGATGGTCTGCGCTGCCTCCAAGCCGATGGTGTTTCCCTCCAGTCTGAGCGCACGTAGACCGTCAAACTCCTCGATCTCCTTCACCATCTTCTCCACTGCACACAACACAGCTTTACCTCTGGTACTCTTCCATAAACATGCAACATTAGGAGATCATCGTCAGCTCACCAGACTGAGCGTTGTCCAGTTTAAGGCCTTGTCCTTTATAACTGAGCTCGCCCTCGTCGACTTGAGTTTTGGCCAAGGAGTCAGCGAGATTTGCCACATCATCTGATGCCATCTTGACACCAACTAAAGAAAATACATAAACACACAAGGGTTTAACTTGATTGCATCTCTTCTGCTAAAGAGACAAAGAAAGCTCATGTGAATTATAAAGATAACATTTAACACGCATTACAATCAAACCCACTTCATTTTGAATATTAATTAATGTTTTTACTAATATTATTACTTGTTATGTTATATTTACTATTATTAACAATGTAAATTAGTAATTAAATATATGTTTATTAATATTAATTCAACTTCACTGATAAATTCATCCCATGTAAACTTACTTTACATGTTAAAACGTTAAATATTCTTCATAGTGTAACCGCTGTTGTTCACCCCTAAAGTGATGTGTGTATGTTTACATAAATGTAACGTTATGTGTCTCTATGAACATGTGTTTTCACTGACGCATGATCAGCACGTTTTAAGAGACGCAGCCTAGTTACAGCCACTAGACACTCGTTCCCGGAACACACTTCGCATATAAATATTCAGTTTGTACTTACAGCTGGTGTTTAATGTGACTTTATGGGTGCAGATGTATTTCTGTTGCACCCAGTTTCTTACTCCCGCTCGTTCTGATGACGTAAATTGCGTAGACGCGCAAGGGTTCATGGGATTTGTAGTTCGTACATTATTTTGTTTAGAATTTATTATTATTATTTTTACTGTTTTACTTCTTTTAATGTTAGTGTTAATCAAAATTACCACATACAAATCATAAAGACACTATTTATGGAGTTTTTTAATTGTTTAGGATCATTGACCAAATTCATCATATATATTGATTTTGTTGGCAAATTTAATCATTAGTAATTTGAGAGAGAGAGGCCGGAGTATATTGTTCGTTATATTGTTCAAAAACTTTGAAGGCAGTTGTTTAACGGAATCAGATGTTTTTGCGGGGCGTCACTGTCACGTGATAAGTGTTACTTTACTCAACGCTGGTCAGGATTGACCAATCACAGTCGCTCGTTGATTACTGGGCATGGATTACTTAAACAATATAGTGTTTAAAATAGGGTGTGTTTTACTTTATATCCCAGTTATCAATTATAAAAATGAACATGCTCAAAATAATATGCTTCCTACACTATACACGCGATAAACGTTGAGAGATTTAAACGCGTTTGAATGAAGGTCGAGCGCCTCCTCGCGGAGCCGCCGCGCGCCTCTCGTGGAAAACGGTCATTAGCTGGAAACATTAGCGAGGGAGCGGTGCAATGGTTACACACATCTGGCTAATAATGCCTTGAGATTGATCAGCTGTCAGTCATTCCTCTAATGTTCTACACACAAACCGCCAACGAAGCTCAGAGGAAAGCGCTTCTTGTCGCGATTTTCTCCAGACACAGGTGAGTTCAGAGTCTGACTGGAGTCATCCGGAAAGTTTGTGAGTTCACTGCTGTGATTCTAGCGCGACCTTATTCTGAGGGTAACGTTATATGTGCTCTTTTGTGGCTGGCTTTATGGGTTATTAGACTGTCGTTCTGAATGCCCAGCTGCTTCAGTTTCGTTTTTGCAGAAACGGTTTGTCTGTGGGAGGAAGTGAAGTCGAGTGAGTTTGGGCGTGTTTCAAATCTCCAGTGATCTCTCTTCTACTTCAGGAACGGGTTTGAGTGTCATCCCAGCCGAGGGAACGTTCTCAGATCTTTGACCAACGTTCTGACAGAACTCTCAAAGTTACAAACATTCTTCCAGTGAAGTTAACGTTCGTTCAAAGTTATCTGGTCTTTAATAACGTTCTCACAAAAACATTAGTTATACATTGTTCATGGAACGCTTTTCTGAATCCTTTTAGTTGCCCTTACGAAAATTAACCATGTGGTTTTACCACAAAAAAAACCAAGGCTACTATAGTTAAACCATGGTAACCACAAATTAACCAGGTGTACTAACCATAGTTTAACCATGGTGTTATGTTCAAGGTTCTTGTTTATTTGTCACATACACAATCATACAGGGTATAATCAGTAGTGAAATGTAGGTCAGGACAGGTCCGCTCAATGGACAGTGCAAAAAATAAAAATGAAACATAACACAAAGAATATATATAAATATAGGTAAGAATAAGATAAAAAAATAAAATAAGGAGTAAAATGTGCAATACAGTCTACTGTGTATTTAATAAATATTAATATAATCAGGGATGTGCAAGAGGAATGTGCAAACAGGTTGTACCGGGTATGTACACATAGCAGCAATGCGGAAGATGGAGAAAGATGGGTGTTACAGTTAATTAAATGAGTCCTGTAGATGTTAGGAGACTGAGTTCAGGAGCCTGATGGCCTGAGGATAGAAGCTCCTCCTCAGTCTCTCAGTTTTTGCCATCACGCTTCTGAAGTGCTTGCCAGATGGCAGTGAGATGAAAAGACTGTTACCGGGGTGATTTGAGTCCTAAGTAGTAAAACTGTGATTATACAATGGTAAACAACATGGTTACTACACTTTTACTACAATAAATCCATGGTTAGTTTTTGTAAGGGTAAGCTTTTTTGGTGATTCAGAAGTAAATTCCCCATAATGCTTGTAAAATGATCAAATTGAACGTTCCTGTAATGTTTTCTGATAACCATATTTTAAACATTTTTTTTACTTTTTGAAAATGTAAGTTAATAATCAAAGATTTGATCGTTTAAAAAACGTCCAGTAGTAAGTTTTTCATAAATTTACAGTTTCGTTAGCAAAGTATTTTTTATAACATTCTTGTGATAGCTGGGATAGCGGCATGCTATAATAATAATGCTCTCTAGGTAGCCAACTAGGCTTTGTCTCAAAAGACTCAAATGAAAACGTATAAATACACTGCTGTAAATGCATAAATATACTGTACACTGTCATGCAATTATTTAAAACTTTGACGCTTTAATATTTGGTGTACACCATGTGTTCGGTTTATAATGGACACTTTTAAGAAAGCATTGATGTCTTTTGAGACGGTGAACAGCTGGTAACCGTGAACTTTTGCACACGTATTTGTTTGTTTTTCAGGGTTGTGATGGTCAAACATGAGCGGTGAGCGTCAGAAGCGCCGGGAGGAGATTCAGAGAGCGCTGAGCTTCATCAAGTACTAAAGAAATGGATTATTCTTTAACTTTCATTCAATATCATGCAGTCCTGCTGACTGTCGTATCTCAATCACAGTGTTGATTTTTGGTTGTTTTTCATGTCTGCAGATGTTCTCTGCCTTATCCGGATCCTGAAGGCTATGAGGTCGGGCTTGAGGAAATATTTTGCACACAAACGCTTATCTAAATGAAGACAAATTCACATTTTCTCTCTAAAGCAGAGCTCAGTCAAGTCATTTAGCATGATTGGACCAGTTTGAAGACGGTCTTATATAACAAGCTGTCTGTTTGTTTCTTCTGTGCTGTTGTTGTTTGTCAGGGGTTTGTGGTTCAGCTGGTGTGTGATCTCTTAGACGAGGGCAATGCTGCGTTTCGAGAGGACGACTGGACGGAGGCGCAGGATCATTTCAGCGAGGGCGTCAACGTGGCGCTTTACGCTCAAGCCGAGGGGCTGAACGTTCCCGCCGCCCTGCTGGAGAGTCTGTACATCAACCGCGCGGCCGTCCATCAGAACATGGTGAATTTGACACCAAGATCTACGTACTTTTGTAGGCCAAACCGGAAGTTAGCATCGCTCAGATTCTTTAGACAAAAACCCAATGGGATTTTTCTATTGGCTTTTGGATTATTGTAGAAAATAAGCTCTGAGAATAACAAAAGTTTATGATTCTTAGACATTTTGCTCTTTAGGATAATCAGAACACCACTTACTTCTATGAATTTTGAAGCCTAAATAAAATGGCCAGAAGATAAAAGCTAAACATAGACTATAAGCAAACTACACCATGGTAGCATTTAAAAAACCACAAGAGGGTTTTAATAATGTAATGTGTTATAGAACAAAATGTGAGAATATCTTGAACTTATTTCATGCATTTAACCAAAACCCATCCAAAAAACCCATTGACTTCAGGACGAAAGTGCTAAAATTCAGTTTGTTTCTGTTGGATGCTTTATTTGTGACCCTGGAGCACAAAAGCAGTCATAAGCAGCACAGGTATATTTGCAGCAACAGCCAACAATACAACAATTGTATGGGTCAAAATGATCCATTTTTCTTTTATGCCAAAAATCATTAGGATATTAAGTAAAGATCATGTTCCATGAAGATATTTTCTAAATTTCCTACTGTAAATATATAAAAACTTAAGTATTGATTAGTAATATGCATTGCTAAGAACTTCATTTGGACATCTTTAAAGGTGATTTTCTCAATATTTAGACAGATTCCAGATTTTCATAGTTGTATCTCGGCCAAATATTGTCCTATCTTAACAAACCATATATCGATGGAAAGCTTATTTATTCATTTATTATTGACCATTATGACTGGTTTTGTGGTCCAGGGTCACATATTTTATGTTGCAGATGAAGTCATGTGTATTTTGTCTCTGTCAGGGTGAGTTTGACAGCGGTGTGAAGGACTGTGATTGCGCTCTGGAGGTGTGTAAGGACAGCACTAAGGCGTTGTATCGTAAGGCCATGTGTCTGAAGGAGTCTGGGAAACTGAGAGAGGCGTACGACTGCAGCACTGCATGTCTGCTGGCCTCACCGCAGGTAAACAACACACATCTGTTATTATCCTTATGGAAATAAATGTTGCTGCTCATTAACGTGTGTGTGCTGATATATTAATGCTAAATAAATGTGATTTATTGAAATTGTTCTGTAATCTAATGGACCCTTTTCACATTTACGGGTTCTCAGAAGTCGTCAGAGTTGGCAAACCTCAATAGTGGTGAATGGAAACTACAATAAATATAATATTTTGTTATCATTTTCCCTAATAGTGTTTCTATGACTTTGTAATAAGAAATAAACATTGTTAGATTGATTGCAGTGGTCAGAAGAGAGAAAGATTTCAAGTTTAAGGACGTTATTATTATCTTTTTAACTATAATATATACATAAAATATATACATAAAAACAATCTGTGAAAAACTGTAATACTGTGATCATTTTGACTAGATTTTTACTGTATTTTAGATCAAAATATTTGAAATGTTCTTTGCAATAATTGATGAAATTGTTTCCTGTGGGAAAAATAATCTTTCCATTCCATTATTACAATATTTTTCAATATTTTCTATTTCATACTGTTTAATATCACTAAAAGGCCAACAATTATGATTTATTTGTTTGTGCTTTAATCTACATCAATGAAACCCCTGTGAAACTAAATATGTAAATTATTAATTTAAAGGTGCTGTATGTAGGTTGAACTAGGTATTGCAGTCCAAATTCAAAATATTGGAGACATTTTTTTTCACCCGGTCCCTCCTCCTCGGACTTGAAGCAGCGGCAGGATGCTAGATTAACGACACCAACAGGAACGAGCGCACATACGATTAAATATGCTGTGTTTTCCGCCAACTGGCAACCCGGGGTGCTGAAATACAATTGGGTAAACTGGCAGTGGCCGGGTTTCACAAACCATAACAAACACAGACATTCTGGCCGGAACACACATTTTCAAAGGAGAATAACTGACTAGCATTGCTTTTCAGATAAACAAGTATGTTAACTTAACATGTTTCTTAAATATCTGCAAGCATATTATGGTATTTTTATGCTTTAGTAGAGTCAAAATCCTACATACAGCACCTTTAAAGCAGTGTCAAAAAAAATAAAATAAATCAAAACATTTAAATTAGAGTAAACTAATTTATGCACAACTAATGCACGGTACATAAATAAATGCTCAGCATTCAGAAACATTTAGAATGTCACAATCACAAGTACTTAAGGAATTAAACTGAAATAAATGGTTATTGGGCATAATTAGGAATAAAATTGCAACTTAATTTCATTAAACTCTTTGGTAAAGTCAGGAAGGATAATTTACTCATTTACTATTCAACTGTAACTCTTATCTTTTGTTGTACAATATCTGTTTCATTAAACATGTTCTTGATTAGTTGTATCAGGGTCATGTGACAGTCTGGGGCTTGTGATTTCTGTCTGTTGTGTCTCTGTAATGTTTTCTATGTTTTTCAGGATCAGACAGTCAGTAATTTGTCCAAGGAAATTGCAGCCAGTCTGGGCCTGAAAAACAGAAAAGCGTACATCAGTTCTCATGTGAGTACCCACAATCCTGTGCATGCTGTTTAAATATTTTTAACACTATGTTTGAGTGCAATAAGAAATGTTTCAGAAAGGTAATCGTATTATAGAGTTTTATTTTCCTGAAATCTATTTCAGAGGGGAAAAGCAGCTGGATCCGAGGACGACTGTGTCGCGCCGTCACCTTTAGACGAGGCAGGAAACAAAAACTATGATTTTAAACTCTAATTTCTCATGAATTTCATCTGTGGATTGCAGCATAGCTAGTTGATGAGTAGATTGAGACGTCTTTGGTGTTTGCTTGCAGATTTCTTCTGTTGGGCTGGAGGAAGTGACAGACTCCGCAGGTATTTCAAAGAGACTGAATATCATACTAATAGTAGGAAAGCAGCATGTTTTCCTGTAGCTCAGAGTAAAGTGTGACGCTAGCAACACCAAGGTCATGAGCTTGATTCCCAGAGAATGCATCAACTGATAACATTTTTTCATTGCAATGTCCCTTTGGATAAATCTGCCTATGCCAAATGCATTAATTAACGTTAATGTACAAACGTTTTGGGTGAGTATAATTTTTTGAAGGAAATGTGGATGCATTAAATTGATCAAAAGTTAGAGTAAATACGTTTATTATGTTACAAAAGATTTCTATTTCAAATAAATGCTGTTCTTTTTAACTTTCTCTTCATCAAAGAATCCTGGAAATTAAAATGTATCGCAGTTTCCACAAAAATATTGTGCAGCACAACTGTTTTCAACATTGATGATAATCAGAAATGTTTCTTGAGCAGCAAATCAGCATATTAGAATGATTTCTGAAGATCATGTGACGCTGAAGACTGGAGTAATGATGCTGAAAATTGACAGAAATAAATTACATTTTAACATATATTCACATAGAAAACAGTTATTTTAAATTATAATAATATTTCACTTTATCAAATAAATATAGCCTTGGTGAGCAGAAGACACTATATACCTATTTCCAGTATGAATTATATCTAATTTTTAACATCTTGAGACATAATTTTATCAAACTACTAAAACTTAAGTTGTTTTTAAACAAAATTGATGAACTTTTTTTTTATATATATATATATATATATATATATATATTTCTGAAATGGTGATGGAGAGATGCATACTGCATGCCCTTTCACATGCTTTTTTTTATCGAGTATAATGTGTACAGTACGCTGGTGTTTCATTACAAACACAGTCTAGTCTGACTCTGCAGCTGATTGTGTTCATGTTCAGTGTTTTCTCTGTCTGACAGCTGACTCTGATTGGCCGTCTCCTGTCTTACCCGCTCCGGTCCCTGTGAGCGACTCCCACGAGGCCCTGGGTCTGTCCGGAGCCGTGCCGCTCTCGGTGCCCGTGTCTCAGCCGCTGGAGGACAGTGAGCTGATGGGAGACGAGCTGGACAGTCTGCTGGACTGCATGTCTAAAGAGGAAGACGCATCGCAGGTGAGCGAGACTAACTAAGCAGACACCGATGTTGTATCTTACAGTGAAGAGTTAACTCTGTCCTGTTTGGTGCTCAGAGTGGAGTCGTTCCCAGCGCTCTGCTGTGTTTCTCGTCTCCTCGTCTTCCTCCTACCTTCTTCTCATCCGTCGGGAGTCAGTTGAACTCTCTGGACTACTTCACTAAACCGGAGCTGAGCTCGGAGTGCTCCAGCGGTGAACTGGACGCGTTGGACTCCATCTGTCCCTCCGGCGGCTCCGTGTCCCTGCAGCGCCCTCTGGTGGTGGGAGGAGACGCGCTCGATTCGCTGTCTGAATTCACTCTGCCAGGTCTGACTGTCAAACCTACGCAGACTGTCGTGTGATACTTGAACTTGTGATGAGGATGTGCATGTGTTTGTTTCTCTGTCAGGTGAGAAAGTGTGTCGCAGTTTTCTGCCGTCAGTCAAACTGACACATTCTCCTCCTACGGTAAGTTTGATGTTTTTTAAGATGTGAAAGCGTTATTGCATCTCTGTTTGTTTAATTAGAGTGTGTGTGTTTGTTACAGAGGAATGGTCATGTGACCTCGACTCTGTCCAGTCTGTCCAAGAACCCGCTGGAACAAACGCATGATTTCACTCAAGCCTGCAGCAGCTGCTTCATCAGCACAGGTGACTCAAGTCAAGTTTCAAGTTTCAAGTTTTATTTGTCACATACACGACTATACAGAGACTGTATAACCAGCAGTGAAATGAGAGTCGGGTCCGCTCCATGGACAGTGCAAATATTGAAAAAACAACACAAGGGAAGTAAACATAAGATAAGATGAATGAAAAATAAGATATAAAGAATAAAATATAAAATGTAAAAGAATGTGCATGACAGTAAGCTGTAGAATTAAATATTAATATGAGCATGACTGTACAGAGAGGAATGTGCAACAGGTTATACATGGTTGCCATGAAGCAGCCAATCACAAAAAATAAAATAAATATAAAAATAAGATACGATTTACAAGATACAGAACGTGTTGTGTGCAAGTGTGCAAGAGTGCAAATGAGCAAATGACACTGGTAGTTATGAGGTAGAGATTAATAATGAGTGTGTGATTAGTGATTTGAAGTAAGTCAGATGATGTTTTTAAGAGGCTGACTTTGAGTTCAGGAGCCTGATGGCCGTGGGGAAGAAACTCCTCCTGAGTCTCTCTGTTTTTGCCATCAGGCAGCGGAAGCGCTTACCAGATGGCAGCCTAGTGAAAAGACAGTTTCCAGGGTGATTTGAGTCCTTGATGATTTTGTCAGCTCTGCCTCTGCATCGTTTGATGTAGATGTCCTGCAGAGAGGGGAGAGCCGACCCAGAGATACGCTCAGCTAAGCGCACAACTCTCTGCAAGGCTTTGCAGTCTTGACTGGAGCTGTTTCCATACCACACTGAGATGCACTGAGACAAAACACTTTCTATGGTCCCTGCATAGAAAGTTTTCAGGATTGTTGGTGAGACCCTGAATTTTCTCAGCTGTCGCAGATGGTACAGTCTTTGCCTGGCTTTCTTGACCTGTGTTTGGATGTGTGTAGTCCAAGTCAGGTCCTCGGAGATGTTTACACCGAGGTACTTGAAGCTGCTCACCCTCTCCACAGGGGTCCCACTGATCATAAGAGGAGTGTAGGGCAGCAGGTGTCTCTTTCTGAAGTCCACAATCAGCTCTTTGGTTTTGCTCACGTTCAGAGAGAGACAGTTGTCCTGGCACCATGATGTTAGTCTCTCCACCTCATCCAAGTATGCGGTCTCATCATTGTTGGAAATGAGGCCCAGAACCACAGTATCATCAGCAAATTTGATAATAGATGTGGATCTATGAGGGGACACACAGTCATGTGTGTAGAGAGAGTATAGCAGGGGACTCAGAACGCAGCCCTGCGGGGCTCCTACGTTCAGGGTGATGGAGTTTGAGGTGAACTGGCCTACCTTCACCACTTGAGGTCTGCCGGTGAGGAAGTCTTGGATCCAGTCGCAGAGTGAGGTGTTTAGGCCGAGGCCTGTGAGTTTATTAGTCAGCTTGGTGGGGACTATGGTGTTAAAAGCTGAGCTATAGTCTATGAATAGCAGTCTTGCATAGTTCCCATTGCTGCTATCAATGTGTGTGAGGGAGGAGTGGAGTATGTGTGAGATGGCATCATCAGTTGATCTATTGGAGCGATAGGCAAACTGAAGAGGGTCCAAAGTAACAGGGATGGAGGAGCTAATGTGGCTCTTAACAAGTCTCTCAAAAACCTTCATGACTATAGATGTGAGGGCCACTGGACGATAGTCATTCAGGCAAGAGGGTTTACTGTTCTTAGGCACAGGGATGATGATGGATTTTTTAAAGGAGGTGGGAACCACAGAGGTAGCAAGGGACTCATTGAAGATAAAACACTCACAATCTGTACACTCACAGACACTCACAATCTGCCTGTTCTTCTGTCATCTTTTTATTGATCTGGCTATCATTCTGTTTATCATTCTATCTGTGCTAGCGTTTTATTGTTCTATAGATCTGTTTATCATTTCATCTATCCTTCTATCTATTGTTCTATCATTTTATGTATTGTTATATTGCTCTATTTGTTTAATTGTTCTGCTGTTCTATTTAACATTTTTATCTGTCGTTCTATTTGTTCTATCTATTGTTCTATTTATTGTTTTATTATTGTCATCTTTTATTCTGTCTGTTCTATTTGCTTTATCATTCTATTTATCGTTCTATATATGGTTCAATTTATTTTATATCTGTCAATGTATTTAGCGTTTTATTTATCATTCTATTGTTCTATCATTTTATTTACTATTTTGAATTTGAATTTATTTATTAGGATTAACCCCTTGATGACCATCTCGTTTTCGAGGGGGTTCCACAATGCATCACAATTACAACATGGTAACAAAAAAACAAAAAAAAAACGACACCAGGCAAAACAAAACAAACAAAACACAAACATTAATTGAAGAAAGAAGAAAAAAAGCACCACAACACAACAAATATGAAACAAAACATAATACAAAATATACCGATCAGTGAATCCGATCACAACATAAGCCAAAATATATATATATAAAAAGCAATAACATCTTCAAAAATAACATGTACAATCCAAAGTAAAATATGATAACAAAGTTTGCTTAAACATGATAAATCATTTACGATGTTTATTAATAATATATCATTATATCAATAATATTTTAATATCATTCTATTATTTACAAGCTATCTGTTTGTTTGTTGTTTTATCATTCTGTCATTGTTTTTCATTTTATCTTTTGTTCTATTTATCATTTTAATTGTTCTATGTATTGTTTTCAGTCGTTTTATTACTGTTTATTGTTATATATCATTCTATTTGTTGTTTTATCTATCTATCATTTTATTCTATCTTTTGTTCTATCTATCATTTTATTGTTTTATCCATTTTATTTGTCTTTCTTCATCTGTTCTATTGATTTTTTTTTTTCTGTCCTATATCTTTTTTGTTTCATCTATCATTACATTTATCATTTTATCTATCACGTTTATCGTTCTATCATTCTGTCTGTCATTCTGTTTATCATTTTATCTCACTCTATCTTTCCATCTGTCACTCCATTTATCGTTCTGTCTATTAATCATTCTATCCTTTGTTCTATTGTTTTATCTCTCAGGTCCAGGTGTGCTGGACTTTGAGTTCAGGCCTGATGTTTCTCACAGCTGTAAGAAGGATCTTCTGCTCTGCAGGAGGAGGGGCGGAGCTAACTCACCCTGGAGGCGGATCCGGCTCCGCCCAATTCGCAACAACTTCCAGGCCGCCTTTGTGCTCTGTAGAGGTGCGTCACCAGTTAACTGCTCAGTGACTGATGAACTAGTACCTTAATGTGATGTGATCCTCCCTCTGTGTGTGTGTGTGTGTGTGTGTGTGTGTGTGTAGAGGTGTTGGAGAATCAGGTGTGTAAGTACGGAGAGGGCTGCACGTTTGCATATTGTCAAGAAGAGATTGACGTGTGGACGCAGGAGAGGCGGGGCTTACTGGTCAGAGAGCTGATCTTCAATCCGCTCTCGACCAATGAGAGACGAGCACTCAGCGTCATCGAACTACTGAACATACACACGGGCATGTTTATGTTCCTCTGTGAGGTAACAGCACACATAATTTTACAAGTCTTCAGCTTTATACTGATGGATTTATTCCACATTTGAAACAGTCTTATAATTGTGTGTTACTGCTGGTCATGTGATCTCAATGCAGCAGCAGCTATAAGTGTTTGTTTTTAGTGTTCACCTTTACTTTTTTATTATCTTAAGTCCTGTTCACTCCAAGAACGATAAAGTCCACACCATCACATGATAACGTTCTGTTTATTATAATTGCACTGCAGTTTTGGAGTTTGCTGCTTTAATTGCATGAGTTCTTTGAAGGATTTATTCTTATTGGCTGGTGTTGTTGTTATCGTTCATCAGCTGGAAAAAAAAAAAACGACAGTGATTCCAGGGATATTGTTTCTGTGTCTTTATCATTGTAGCTGTGGTCTGGACTAGAGCTGCATGATTAATCGTTAAAAGATCGCGATCTCGATTCAAATACCCACACGATCTAATTTCTGAATGACAACGATTTGCCCGTGTCTATTAAAACTGAAAAAATCATACCGGAACATTCAAATCTGCATTCGCGCTGCTGCTGATCCAGAGAGCAGACAGTTAACATGTTTAGGTAAGAAAAAGCTTCACAAACAGTCTTTTCAACTACACAGTATTATTTCTGTCTTACAGTCATTCATAGAAATACTGGGATAAAAGTTTATAGTTCGGCTACAAACATTGATGTCTATGGTAGCGATCAAAATAGAGCCACTCATCTTTTGAAAGCAACTGGCGCTTCAAATAACGTTTGTCGATTGCATTATTTCGCCACTAGGTGGCGACAAGTGACTGTTAAAAAATGTATTTGTTGAATCATTCATTCGAGAATCGTTCAAAAACACTGATTCATCCATTAATGAAACAAGTGAGGTATGAGTGAGTCATTGAATCATTAATACAAACCAATTTTTCATCATTTTAATTCTAAAAGTTGGTGTATTAAATACACTATATTTTAAATACATATACCCCAGGTTTCACAGACAAGGCTTAAGCCTAGTCCTAGACAAAAATGTAAATCTGAGCTGTTTCAACTGAAAGAAACTCGCATTGACTGATCTTAAAATATATCAGTGCCTTTGTTTTGTCTCAAGATGCACACCAGTAATGTTTTTTTCTAAGCATGTTTATAAAAATTGCTTAAAATGTCTTAATTGAACTATGATCTAATCCTGGCTTAGTCTAAGCCCCGTCTGTGAAACCTGGCCATACTGTATTACATATTAAAATGTTTAATAATTCATTTAAATTAAACACTCTTAAATAGACTGCAGCAATTAATATTTTGTCACATTATTTTGTTTAGTTCAGAATCGTGGGAGAATCGTGATCTCTATTTGAGAAAAAAAATCGTGATTCTCAATTTATCCAGAATCGTGCAGCTCTAGTCTGGACTATACTATTGTTATATAGTTTGAACGATGTTTAAAATTATATCTTTATTATTATTATCCGTGTTGTGAAATGGGCCTTTTAGTCTTTTTTTTTTTTTTTTTTTTTTTTTTTTTTTTTGGACAGAAATATTTAAATTTAGTCAATAATTTAATGTCATATTCATTAATTTTACTCTAAAGGAAACAAAAGCTAAAATTGCATATACATTTAGTCAACAACAGTGCGAAATTAAACCAAATAATCAAATGCTTTGTATATTACTTTAAATCTGTATCAGCAAAACAAAGCTTGTTGTGAAACATTACAGTAACATTAAAATAACATTAGACTATAATTATGATTTCAAACAATCATACTTTTTCTAGATTTTCTTCTCCAAAAATAAAAAGTTAGTTTCTTGTTTCTTGTCATATTTTTCAACAGAATGTTTTCATTAAAATGCATGTGATTATCATGGGATCTTATAAAACCGTATCATAAAAATATAAAGAGTAGCTTTCACGAGCATTGATTTGACTGAAGTCTTCCTCTCATGTGAGCGACATTATTTTATACAGATCTGTCAAAGTTGAAATAAGGAGCTGTTTCCAACAAGGCGTTCAGTGAAAATGCATCTCTGTTTAAACCCTCTCTGAAACACGTGTGGTCTGTCCTTCCACAGGCCTGTTTTGACTGCAGACCCAGAATGATCAGCAAACGCTGGAAGGAGAATCCCGCTCTGTGTGCGAACGTACCGACACAACATCAGTTTGACAAGAAGAAGTACGTGAGAAACACAGCACACTCATTGTCACGCGTTAATACATATGGACCCTGGATCATTTGATCTAAGCATGTATCTTTCTGTCTCTGTCAGGTGTTTGGTTCACGTGGTGAAGAGCAGCGCTGTGAGTTACAGTAAGATCCGAGCGTTGAGCGCTCGCTGTCAGTTTGACGTGTGTCGTCACGAGCTCTCTTTTGGCTGTAAGAGGAAGGACGGCTGCTGCTTTGCTCACTCGCTCATCGAGCTGCAGATCTGGATCCTGCAGAGAGACACTGGTACACAAACAACACTGTTTACACCTGCTACTGTCATGTGACCGGAATCATTGCATACATCACTCACTCAGAAGGCAAAAAATAAGTATAAAATTGCACAAACATGACATTTGGAGTATATCAAAAAACTTAGTCAAGTATCTGTATGAACAAGGGACTCAACAACTATTTAAAAAAAAACAAAAAAGTCAATGACACAGTATTATGAATAACGCGTATGTAAACATATGACCACAACTGTACCTAATGTTTTATTGCTTTAAAGGTATTTTAAAACAATTGTCATTTAAAAACACTGAATTAGTTTGATGTTAAAAAACACGTCAATACTAAAAAGACCAGCAGCTGTTCTGTGAGATCTATGCCTATGTTTGAGGTACTGCATAACATCAGTGATCCAGCAGGTGGAGACACATGAAACTAAACAAACTTCATCTGTGTGTTTATAGGAATCACTCATGAAGAGATCGTACAGGAGTCTAAAAAACACTGGAACAAACAGCGTGTGAGTTTCTTCTCAATTAATAGAAATATAAGTCATTCTTAAATAGTGCTTGATCATTGTTTACTTACCTGATGTTGTTCTAAAGTAGGATGACCTTCTTTCACAAATAGAGAAATTTTAGTAAATGTTCTTCTCACAATTCATATAATGGCAGTAGATGGTGACCTTCTTCAAACTTTAGAAAAGGATGTGAAAATGTCATAAAGTTGCTTTACATGAACCAAACCGAAATTACATTTTTTAGTGAAAATCTTGATCTTGGTTGCTGTTGTGTGTGTTTGAGTGCACGGCATGAGTATTTATTTATTTATTTTTTTTGGAGGAAGGATCCTTTTAATGCTTAGTGTTAGAGGTTTCACAGCTATGAGCTAGTGAAGATTGATTTAGTAAACGGCAGTAATTAGTCATTTATAAAGCATTTCTCAACTCTATTTATATTGTGTTTCCATCAGCCTGCGGTCGTAGCTTCACGCTCACCGAACAAAATCACTGACGCCAAATCAAAGAGTCCAATCAGAACGGAGGAGACGAATGGGAACATGGGTCCTGTGCAGGGAACAGGAAATGCTGAGGTCAAAGGTCACAGGCTGGAGCTGATGATGAAGTTTGTGTGCGGTCAGTGCTGGAGAGACGGGCTGGTCAGTGAACCGGACCAAGCACTGAAATACTGCACCTCTAAAGCCAGACACAGGTGCAGACGGATGGACAGACGCTCTCTCACACACACACACACACACACATACAGCTGAACACAACCGCCACACGCTCTTCCTCTGTCTGTCTCTCTTCAGCTGGACCAAAGACAGGAGGGTTTTACTGGTCAAATCCCAAGAGAGGAAGAAGTGGGTCTCAGTGCGACCTTTGCCCTTTGCCAAAACCTTTCCTCAACAATACGACGTGAGTAAAAACCAGTGGTGCGTAAAGTACCTGAAAGCCATACTCCAGTTAAAGTACAGATATCTTACCAGAAAATGACTTTGGTAGAAGTTGAAGTCACCGTTTAGAATATTACTTAAAGTATGTGACATTTATTGTACTTTTTAAAATATTTTAAAAATATTTAAATATTAAATGCACTGAAGTATTGAAAGTAAAAGTACAAGTAAATGCAAAGTGTGTGTGTGTGTGTGTGTATACACACACTGTGTGTGTGTCTGTCTATATGTGTACGTTCATGCACAGAATTAGTAGCAAGATTGTTCAGTTTTAAATCTTTCTTCCATTTTGTATCTTTGGGGAAGAATAAGAAGCACTTCATCCGGTACTTAGTGTCTTTTATTCCAACATAATACATTTTTTTGAAGTGATACTTAGATGTATTTACACCATTTAATGTATCTCAGAGGGGACATGGATGCATTTAACCTGCAGTTACAGATGCGTAAATAATGTTTTGTTTTTAACATAAAACATTGAATACTGATATTTGAAAGGATTTAAAACATGAAAAAAAATGGTCAAAATGTGAAATTAAAACCGCCAGTAGGTGGCAGCAAGTGACTGTTAATGAGTGAGTCATTGAGATTCAACTGAATCACTGATTCATTCAACCAATTCTTTCAAAAAGCTGATTCATTCAATAAGTAAACTCTGTTCATTGCTCAGAGACGCAAAACAGTGCTGTGATCTTTGTTTGGAAATATCTTCTTTGGCAAAATTGAGCAAAAACAGGCAATATTGTGTCTAAAATGAAGGCACTTAATGCTAACTTTATTAAACTTTATCAAACATTTATTTGTTATCATGCTGATATCTGGAAAAAACAACTCTTTGTGTGATATAATTAAGATAACTGTATTAAATTATATAAATATAAAAAGCATACAGAAGCATTTTTGCCGTCTAAAATTTTAGAATGCCTTGAATTTTAATAGACTAATAAATCACGTGCGTGCACTATCTGCGTGTGTTTTTGTGATATACTTGATAATGTCAGATAGCACATCATTACAACAACACTTACCATATTATCGCAGAAGATATACTGTATATCACACACCCCAGCCTCGACTTGAGTGGGAAATGAAATTGACCGCAGTTGTTCGTGCACTTGTTTGCACACGAGCAAAGGTGTTTTTAGGAGTCTTACTTGCAAGCGCCAGACCACTGATTCGTCAAACCTGCTTTCCTGCAGTCCGTGTTCTTCTTCCAACTTTATTTTGTAGTAAGTAACGAATATGCTTCGGGGAAATGTATCGGAGTAAAAGTATACATTTTAATTAGGAAATGTAGTGGAGTAAAAGTGAAAGTTGGCTGAAATATAAAAACTCAAGTACAGTACAGATACTCCCAAAAATACTTAACTACTGTAACAAATTATTATTACTTCGTTACATTACACCACTGGTAAAAACAATGTCTCTTTTTAATGTAGGGATATGAAATACAATATATTTGTTCTGTTAAAAACTCGTTTGTTACATTGAAACTGAGCTCTTGAAGTATAACGCTGAATGTTTCCTCACAGATCTGCGTCCACGTGCTGAAGCAGCGTAAATGCAATTACATCGGGAACTGTAGTTTCGCTCACAGTCTGGAGGAGAAGGATCTGTGGACGTATATGAAGAACAACGGCTGTGAGTATTAAATCAAACACAATCAACACTGATGTTCAGTCACAGTCATATGCTGCATATACCAAGTTTTGTGAAGTTCTGAGGTTTGATTTAGGAATTATATGATTTTGGGTACAGTTGTTTATGGCAACATGGGTAAATTACCCTGTTATAGCCATCCAAATACTAAAGTTCAACATTTTTCTTTTTGATAATTATTGATCTAGGCAGTAATGAGAGTTCTTCTTCACTAGTTTTGTTGAGATTAAAAAAACCTAAAATGAGAAGTAGAATTTAGTTAGAAAGTAGGATTAGTCTTGAAAAAAATCAAACAGCCTATTTAACAAACAGTTTGATTGCCAGCATTTCTTGAGGCAAAGTTGAGGTGGGTGAGAAAATATAACCTATGATATGCATATTGTTTGTAATATGTGTGTGTGAAACATTGCATTATATACACTCATATAAAATATGAATATAGTGCCATCCAGTGGCCATTTTTCCCAATTTGTACAGACCTCTGGGACCAAGAGTCAAACAGGCCACCAATTTTCCTTCTGACTGGCCTCTGTTAAGCTTGTCTAATAGCTGCTGAAATTTGTTTGGCCAATGATAGCTGTTTTTTGTACCAATGGGGCCATACTTGGAGCCAAGTTTTTTTTTTCTTCTTCTTCCTGTTTTAACACCACAGAGTGGCCAAGTTCTGCAGGTCTTTGCATGTGTCCTCAGAATGAGCCTATACATAAATGCACCAAATTTGGTGGAGATGCATCATTCTGTTCAAGAGTCATAGCTGTTTAAGTAAAAGTGACCACGCCCAATTTGAACATTTTGGCAGGCGTTTGTGCCAGTGTGTCAGGATACTGAAAATTAACTGATATTCATCTCTAGAGAATCTTTCTGCACTGTTTTGTTTCCTATTGGGCAAAAAAACCTAAAACTGTATTATAAATATTATAAAAATAATAATATTCAATATGGTGGAATATTTTTTTCATGATAGAAATGAAGTAGTAGATGTATATGGTTTGTTTGTCTTGAGCCAAGGATTCCAATGATATAAGGCACTTAAGTTTATGACAAAGTGTACTTTCTCATACTTTGAACACGTGTGTGAACTGGGATTAAGTTTCTGAATTAATGATTGAGGTCACATGTTCTCCACTGCAGACAGGGACATCCAGCAGGTGTTTGACGACTGGCTCTCAACCTCCAATCAGAACAGAGCATCTGACAGCACCTCACCATCCCAGCCAATGGAAGAGAAGCAGATCACCATGCCGACAGACTTTGCTGAACCGCTGGTATGTTCCTGCAGGTTCATTTTCACCATTCTCATGTTTGCTGTCCTCACACATGCTAATCAGTGTTGCCAACTCTCGCAAGCTAAATAACCAACCACAGCTTCAAAAACAAGCCTGATTATTTATTATCATCAATATTATTTATTATCAAATGTTTGTTATCCGTAAATGAGCATAGTAAACTGAAACCACTCCGAGTTTCAAGAGCAAAAACAAGTTATTTTACAAAAATCATTAAATTGCAACAAGCGGGAGGACACACACTATCCTCCGATCACCTGTGAGCAGAATAGTTATGGAGAATAAAACAAGACCAGAGCACTAAGGGGAAGCTTTAATATAGCCACATATTTATAATAAAATAAACTCGAACCATGTATTTACAATTAGTATTACTGCTAATGATTAATGCATTATAAAAATATTTTACAAGTTAAAATAGGTCCCTTTACTCCCCTGCACCGTTCACCTTCTCCCATGTTTCCTCCATCTTTGTACATCTCTGATAGTGGCCTTGTTTGTCTATTTACATCTACTAATGTCACATGTCTGCAAGTTAAACGTGATTTTACTCCAATAAGGGGGAGGAGGGGGCATGATGTGCGATGACGAATAACCTTTTATTATTAACGAATAATAATTATTGCACTGATTGGCTTTTACCTGCGAGCAGACCGTGTCAACAATATATTGGGGGGAAAAAATCAACCATAAATGTAAAGAAACAAAGTTGCTTGTCAGGATTTGCTAACAAGCAACCATATACATGTATATATTTTTTTTTTTTTTACGCGACTGCAAAAATGAAGCCCAAAGTTGTGTAAAATATGCGGACTTGGCAACTGTGGTGCTAATGGAGCCGCTTGTGTGTTTGTTACTACAGCTGAACAGTTTCTACTGTTATCTGTGTGGGAAACACAGTAACAGTGATCGGCAATGGCAGCAGCACATCTACACGGAGAAACACAAGCAGAGAGTGTTCAGCGGAGAGGGAGAGGACGAGAGTCTGGCCTGGTCCTATCGTTTCCCTGGACCCTGTTTTTCCATCTGTCCCAGGTTCACCATCATCAAATCAATGAACATCATCAACGATGAAGGGTTTGTTATTAACAGTGGTCTTTGTCCTGATTGGCTGTGGTGTTTGATTGACAGATTGGAGGATGGCTGTGCTGATGGTGTGAGTTGTGACTTCGCTCACAGTGAGGAGGAGCTTCAGGAGTGGTGCAAACGGAGGGATTTCCTGCGCAGGACGTTACACAAAGCCAGAGACGAAAATATGATCTCTCCAAATGACAATGACTTTGGCATCTTGACCTTCATTCTTCAGGACTAAACAAACGAGCCAAAATTTGTACTTTGTGTAAGAGTTTAATCAGGTGAGAGTTACTGCAGGTTCTGATGAGTGTTCACATGTTTTAATCAAGCTGAAAGATGTTAAACCTTTAGACTGAACTACATCACCCAAGAACTTGATTCTGACGTCTGTGTTTGATGAACGGATCTTTTACTTCATGTTGCTTAAATAGAGAATAAATGCTGTTCATACACTTAATAAACGTTTCATCTGTTAGACAGCGATCAGAACATTGTCTTTCAGCTGTTGATGTGCATTTAAGTTCCTGGATTTCTCCAGGATTTGTCCTATATTTGACCTGCATGCAGTATTTGCCCAGGACTTCAGTAAGACAAAGAGGACAGATGTTATTTTTGTAAGTTTGTTTTACTTTTACTGTAATTCAGTTTATGAAAGAAAATGACACCTTGATCACAGTATAATGCAGTAAACATTACTTGTCTGAAACATGTTTGTTTTAGTATCGGTTTTTGAATAAATTATGCTTTTATTTGTATTTTTAAGCAACAGATTTTTTAGCTCTAGAGCTATAGCATGTATTTCTTTTACAATTGTCTTTTCTTTACCCTTGTTCATGTTCCACGTTCAATTGATATGAATCAGAGGAAATTAATCTTTATTAGAAATCACATTGTTTCTTCTAGTTTAAAATGTATTTCTCTTGTGCACAAAAAGTCAGTGTTGCCGAGTGTTAGTCACTTATTATCTTAATATTAATATTCCTGTGTTATTACAACTTTTGAAAAGTTATAATTTATAATAATTTGTGAGGTAAATTTGTATTTACTTTTTAATATATTCAAAATTCTCAGTCCATACTTGCATTGCAAATGGACATCATTCTCAGATATGTTCTTGAAGCTAGAAATCAATTAACCATTCTCACCTGGTTGATTATTTGCTTGCAGTAGTGATGGTGAAACGAAGCTTTAAGAAGCACAGAGACTTTCCCCTCAACTGAATCGTACAATGGTTCATCATTACTCAAAGCTTTGCAAGACGTTGCACACTAATGGCCGCTTGTGGTCAAAGCCAAAGGTGGGAAAAGGTGCCTTTGCATCCCAGACGTCCCAGCCATTTTTTAACCATTTCATAGAATAAATAAATGTATGCAATTCTCACTTTACTTAAAATATGAATCTCTGAATAAATTAATAATAAAAAAAATTAAGCATGGCTCATGTAGGCATATTTGATCAAAATAAATGAAGATTATTGTGGATTGGTCTGTTGAAGTGAACGGACCAAGTGACACTTGAAACCTGTGCAATGGGTTTGTGTTATTTGAATCAGAATATGAAGCAGCCACGTGGTTGTGTGCGAAAACGAAGCTTGGGACGTCACAGATCACGTGGTTATGGTAAAAATGAATCAAGCTCTGTCACTTTAGGCGTGTTCGACTCGAAGCGGCGCTGCACAGACCGATCGGTGTCGACATCCAAGAACCGCGAGACCTATAGAGAGCAGACGGCTCCATATGTTTCTGAATTGCTCTCATGGTACTTTGATGTCAAACATCGATCGGTCTGCGCAGCACCACTTAAAAGTCGAACACACCTATTGCTTCTCTGTGAGATGATTGGTACAATCAGCTCACA
Source organism: Schizothorax lantsangensis (assembly GCA_027422415.1). Lineage (NCBI taxonomy): Eukaryota > Metazoa > Chordata > Actinopteri > Cypriniformes > Cyprinidae > Schizothorax > Schizothorax lantsangensis. Next base: position 34,997,917 of record CM049840.1, read on the forward strand.
TCTCCCTCAGGGATGTGTTCTCTCTCCACTGCTCTTCTCCCTGTACACCAACGACTGCACATCTAAAGACCCCTCTGTCAAACTCCTGAAGTTTGCAGACAACACCACACTGATCGGCCTCATCCAGGACGGTGACGAGTCTGCTTACAGACAGGAGGTTAAGGAGCTGGCTGTCTGGTGCAGTCTTAACAACCTGGAGCTTAACACGCTCAAAACAGTGGAGATGATTGTGGACTTCAGGAGAAACCCCCTGCTCTCCCCCCACTCACCATCATGAACAGCACTGTGACTGCAGTGGAGTCATTCAGGTTCCTGGGCACCACCATCTCTCAGGACCTGAAGTGGGACATTCACATAGACTCCATTGTGAGAAAGGCCCAGCAGAGGTTGTACTTCCTTCGCCAGCTGAGGAAGTTCAACCTGCCACAGGAGCTGCTGAAACAGTTCTACTCTGCCATCATTGAATCTGACCTCTGCACGTTAATAACTGTCTGGTTCAGCTCAGCTACCAAATCTGACCTCAGAAGACTACAGAGGGTAGTCCGGACTGCTGAGTGAATCACTGGTTCAACCCTCCCCACTCTCTTATTTACATTTCAAATTTGCACATAAGGTACTCACGCTTCATTATGCTAATAATAATTATTTCTTGTGTCAAGTAGTTTATAGCTTTTTAAATGAAGATGCATCACTTTATATTTCTCCCTTTGGTTAAAAGTGTCTGCTAAATTAGGAAATGTGTATTTAAAATGTAAATTCATTTTCTTGTCATTACCTTGCGACAGTAATTGTAAATGAGGATGATGCAGAACAGATGGAGAGTCAGAAACTGATTTGGTCTCTGTATAAGACAATCAACACCATAAGCAGACGTATGTTTATCACTGTCTTCAGCATGTGAGGATATATTTTGACTCATCAGGCTTGAATACACTCACAAACAAAGTGTGTGTGTGTGCGTGCGCTTTCCTAGTGTTAACATTTTTGAGAGTTTGATTCAAGTTAATTTTACTCCCATTAACCTTTAAGACCCCGGCACCCCCAAAAAATAACATTCATAATCACCTTTACGTGTTAACATTATATATATATATTTTTTTTTTTTAATGAAGTGCAGACTCTGAAATGCATGGTCAGTCTAGCCGCCTCTTGCTGTGCGCGCATGCACTGTGCATTACGGCCATCTTCCGCTCGTCTCACGTGCATTCACTAAGCCATTTATTTTTCATTTTATTTATTTATTTAGTGCTTAACTTATACATGCAAACAAGAACAGGGAAATAAGAGTAAGGGTAATATATATTTAGATAATTAATTATACTAATTAATAAAGCAATATCAGATTAACTGTGTAATATTATTATAATAATAATCTAAAAAAAAATATTTAAAATAGGCCTGATAAAATAAAATAGTCTAAAAGTGTTAAGTAACAACCTAATAATTAAGGTTAAAAAAAAAAATCAAAATAACTGATGTGGAATTACAAAATAAAAGCCCCATATAAAGGGTGTTTTACTTGGCATTTCAGATAGCTCTAAAAAGGAAAGTCCCTGTTACCACAGACTAGTTTCACTTCAGATTGATAGTAGACCTTCTCAGGTTGTCACTCACCCAAAATCAGGTAAGTCTGATATTGCATTACAAAATAAAAGCCCTCCAAAACCGCCTAACGTTTTAGATAACTTCAGATAGCATTATTTCAGTAATGTCTGATGTGGATGAAAAAAAGGGCTTTTAAAGACTTAAGTACACGTGCTGTTGTCTGTTATTGATGATTAATAAAATCAATCTGTTTTTCTCTTTCAGTCACAACAATGCACAGTGCAGTGGAGCTGACAGAGCTTACACCACGTAGAACTGTCTGTCATGTTCTGAAGTTGGACAATTACATCCACTCAGTTGTCAACAAAGCCCATAAGATACTTTTTCCTATTCCTTTTTTATTAATGTGTTTTTATTGGACACAAATCTCACTGTGGTGGACATTAATTTGTGCACTATAAATGTCATTGAGATATGTAACAATGACGTGAAAATACATTTACATCATTTGAAACACTAAAAGTAATATATTTTAAGATAATAAAACTATTGTCATTGCCCACATTGCCTCAAAAACTGTGTCTGTCCAACACTGCTCTTCTACGGTGCCCGGGAGGGGACGTCTTTGGTTCACTCAGTTTTCTCGTGGCCACGACATATTAACTCGTGGGAACGTGATATTATGTCGTGGCCACGAGATCATTTTGTCGAGGTAACGACATGCTTATGTTGTGGCCACGAGATATTAATTTGTGGGAACGTCATATTAACTTGTGGGAACGTGATATTATGTCGTGGCCTCGAGATGCTATGTTGAGGGAACGACATCCATTTCTCGTGGCCATGACTTCTTATGTTGAGGGAACGACATATTTTTCTCGTGGCCACAAGTTTAATGCATAAACAAACCTACGTGACCAACGAGAAATGGATGTCCTTCCCTCAACATAGCATCTCGAGGCCACGACATAAGGATGTCGTTTCCTCGACAAAATGATCTTGTGGCCACATTCCCACAAGTTAATATGATGTTCCCACAAATTAATATCTCGTGGCTACGACATATTATCACGTTCCCACGACTTAATATATCGTGGCCACGACAAAACTAAGTGAACCGAAGACGTCCCCTCCCAGGCACCGTACTCTTCAATGTTTCTTCCTTATTCACATTTAGTTCTTCATGTTCTCATTAGTCTCGCGTGGACACAATCACAATTCGTTTTGTTCAGCGTCATGTTTAGGGGTGTGTAAATGTAAAGACAATGTTTCTACAATAACAGGCCGGTGTGGACATATTGAAAGTATTTATGCTGCGAGCTTCACACATTTAAAATAGTTTTCAGCATTGCAAAATGCAAAATCCAGCATTCAGTTGATCCTGACATACACTCATTGTCATTGCTCATTTTTTTTAGCACTATCTGAAATGCTAAGCAAAACAGGTTGTATATGAGATTTTGGGGGGCTTTTATTTTGTAATGCAACATCAGACTTACCTGATTTTGGGTGAGTGACAACCTGAGAAGGTCTACTATCAATCTGAAGTGAAACTAGTCTGTGGTAACAGGGACTTTACTTTTTAGAGCTATCTGAAATGCTAAGCAAAACAGGTTGTATATGAGATTTTGGGGGGCTTTTATTTTGTAATTACACATCAGTTATTTTTATATCATTTTTTTGAACCTTAATTATTAGATTGTTACTTAACACTTTTAGACATTTTCATTTTATCAGGCCTATTTTAAATTAAAAAAAATTTTTTTTAGATTATAATAATATTACACACAGTTAATCTGATATTACTTTATTAATTAGTATAATTAATTATCTTAATATATATTACCCTTACTCGTATTTACCTGTTCTTGTTTGTATGTATAAGTTAACAGTGATGGGAATAACGGCGTTATAAATAAACGGCGTTACTAACTATTTAGTGTCCATTTCATTAATTTAACATATTTAATATTGGGGCATCCAAGTTATTTGACATTTGATTTTTTTTTAAAAAGTAACGCAATAGTTACTTTCCCTGGTAATTAGTTACTTTTATAATGATGTAACTCAGTTACTATTTGTGAGAAGTAACTAGTAACTATAACTAATTACTTTTTTAAAGTAACGTGCCCAACACTGTAAGTTAAGCACTAAAAAAATAAAAAAATAAATGGCTGATTGAATGCAGGCGAAAGACATTAAAACAATACTTGCCCAATTTGATCAATTGAGAAAAAAAAATTAGTAAGTTGACAATGATGTCGCTGATTAGAATTAGCAAAAAAATAACTTTATTGCACATATAATTAGAAAGTTATTGAACGCGGAAATATGTGAATGTTGTGAACGTGCGAATATAAAACCAACTTTACCCAAGTCTGTATGGCTCGGTGGAAATGAGCCATAAATAGTGCGAATATAAACACTTATTATAGGTGTACCGTAGTGATCCAGGACTGCAGCTTTAACCTGATGCACAACAGAACCAAAGATGATCAGAAACTCCACCCTCTTGTGAAACTTACAGGAAGAAACTCTTTATTTCTCTCTTCCGATCAAACTGACTCTCCTGTTGGACAAACGGTGTTAAGATTTGTTTTTTTTTTTAGAAGTATTTATTAACAGACATCAGATCTTTGTGATTCTCGTGAGTCGTGATTAAATTTTAAAACATCGTTCATAAAATGAAAGTGAAGTTTAGATTGCTTGAGCTCATTTTGGGGATTTTTGAAGCCATCATTCAGAAAGTGAAAGTAAAGTTCAGATTTCTGGAGCTCAAACGGTGAAGATGGATTCACCAGCCGAGTATGATTACAGCTGTCCCGTGTGTCGTGATGTTTTCAGTGCTCCTGTTATTTTAGAGTGTAGTCACAGTGTCTGTAAAGAGTGTCTTCAACAGTTCTGGAGAATCAAGAAAATTCGGGAGTGTCCTGTCTGCAGGAGATTGTCCAAACATGAACCTACGTGTAATCTTGCGTTAAAGAACTTGTGTGAGTCGTTCCTGGAGAGAAATGAGGACCTTTCCTCAGGATCTGAGGAGCTCTGCAGTTTACACAGTGAGAAACTCAAACTCTTCTGTCTGGAGGACAATCAGCCGGCGTGTTTAGTGTGCTTTACTTCACAGACACACGTTAATCACACATTCAGACCCATCGGTGAAGTGGCTTCATCATATAAGGTAGGAGATGAAAATCTGAGGATTCAAATTTATACAAGTTGTATAAACAACTTATGTCTCTGCAGTGTTCGAACTATACCGTGGACTTTGGGGGAGCCCACCTTTTTATTTTATTATTGGGGGTTGCGCGTGGACTTATAATGACTTACTTCTTGTTGTCATCCCGGCGGGAGGTGTGCTAACAGGCAGGGCCGTAGCTAGAGGATTGGGGGCCCCCTGAAAAAATATTGATGTGGGCCCCCCCCACACACATATCATATACTGTACAATATACAAGCATGGAACCAAATTGCATGCTTTTTTTGTGGTTTTCATAATATCTCAGTTATACAACTAATAAAATATTAGAATTATTCACAGAACATGGGCCTATATAGTAAAATTCCTGGATTTTGTGGGGCCCCCTGTTTAGTGGGGGCCCCTAGAATTGTCACCACCTTTCACCCCACTAGCAACGGCCCTGCTAACAGGGCTTGCAGCAGGTGAATCGGTCGTGCCTTTAAACTGCCTTGTGTTCTTTTTGCCTTGGTGGCTATATGATGCTAACTGCAGAATGGATTTCAAGGACTGCGCGCGCAGATCTGTGGCCAATGTTGAATCCAACGAATCTTTGAGTTAACCTACTAAACATGAGTGGAATGAATTTGCACCGCAGCGCCCGCACACCTCGATGCTCATGACAAGAATAGCATGTATAGTTATCTTTATTGAAGTGAATTAGGTTTAAATCGCCGTCATGCATGAATTAATGATATTTTTGCAATTTTACACATAATAATCCACGATGATCACATTACACAAAACTGAAATTGCACATCAAAATAACACATTGTCAATATTTTTTGAGACCCCCCAAAATTACACAAATCACGTTTTCAGGGGAGCCCATGTCTTATTAAGGGGAGCCGAGCTCCCCCGTAGTTCGCACCCTGTGTCTCTGTACTCTTTTGCTAATACTATGTATTCCATGAACATCTTGGATGAATTTCTGTTGTCTTGGATTTTCACTTTCAATTCTAGGATGAGCTCAATACAGCACTGAAGCCCTTACAAGAGAAACTTCAACACAAAGAAAACATTAAAGGGGAGTTTGATAGAACAGTTCAACACATCAAGGTGAGGATTGATTCTTTTGAAATTTAATTTGATGAGAAAAGCTGAATTGGTTTGCCTCGCATATTTCTATTTCCCTTTGACTGGAAAACAAAATGATTCAATGCATGTTTTTATTTAGTATATAACGATGGAAATTCTATATGGATATTTATGATGTAGTTTACTCTTCAAAATATGTGGTAAAACATTTAGAAATATGCATTTAAATCTAATATTCGTCCTTCTCAGGGTCACAGCAACTATTATAACTAGGGTGGCACGTCCCTTTTTGAAAATGATTCATATTAAACATTTCTATTCATATTAGAAACTGAAACTCTGTATTACTGGTTTCTTCTGCAGTGGTTGGGACTAACATGCAAATGGAAATCCCATTAGCTAGTGCTCACTTTTCACACTCTTTGCTTTCAACAAATAATTTTAGTCAAAGGCAGACAACGTGATTAATATTCATGAGCAGTTGACAATATAAATCTACCTGAGAGAAGATGTGAGCAAAAAGAGAAGATCTTTGACTGCTGTAAGCTAATGTAATCTAGTGTTGTTAAATCGATTGAAAAGTAGATTTAAGTATCTTTGGGTTTTTTATCTTAATAATTATTGTTAGTCTTTTTTCACAGAGACACTGAAAGGTCATTGGCATCTCAAGCACCACAACCCAGTAATTCAGTTTAATTTGAAATTCTGCATTTTCGTTCAGACATGGTTTCCATGTTTTAGTTCTAACATTCAGAAAATAAATAAAAATACTTTATTGACTAACACACTATTGATAACTATAATGTGTGGCGGAAGAGCACTTCGCAGCACTCCCTCTCACTGATAGTGATAGTGCAGGCCACGTTGGTTGTATTGACGGAAGAGGGAGAGGGGGAGTTTTCAGGAGTGATGATATTACTGCACCGAGGTCGAAGTGCTGCGAAGTGCTCTTCCGCCACACATTATAGTTATCATTTTTATCTGCTTAGAAAATCGCCACGTTTTATTTTGTGTCGCCATACTTACTCGTGTAACTACTCATGTAACCGTCTTTAAATAGGGAAAACATGGAAGTGCACGGACTGAGACGGGAGAGGTACATATCAACTCGTCTAAGTTGAGGGAAGAACATATTGGAATATGGAAAAACGGTGGCATTTTCCTTTAAGGCTGGAATACACAGCACAAATTTTAAAATACACTTACCAACTTTAAATACTCACAAAGGACAATTGGTTAGAGAGCCAGACTTGTAACCTAAAGGTTGTGGGTTCAAGTCTCATTCCTGGCAGGTTTGTGTGTTCACTACTCACTGCTGTGTGTGCGCACTTGGATGGGTTAAATGCAGAGTACAAATTCTGACCATACTTACCATACTTGGCCACATGTCACATCACTTTCATTATGCTATTTTCTGTGGAATCTGTCAACTGAATGGGTCTGACTTTTTGTAACTAGCGTCAGCTTCTCCAGACTGTAAATTGGGGGAAAATCAAGGCAAAATTTGTGTAGTGTATTCCAGCCTTTAAGCCATTTAACACTGTGTTTTGTGAAAACAGGCTGATGAGATTTACAGCGGGTAAAATAAGTATTGAACACATCACCATTTTTCTCAGTAAATATATTTCTAAAAGTGCTGTTGATGTGAAATTTTCACCGGATGTCGGTTACAATTCAAGTAATCCATACATACAAAAAAAAAAAAAAAAAAGTTCAGAAATTAAGTTGTGTGTTATAAAATGGAATGACACAGGGAAAAAGTATTGAACACATGAAGAAAGGGAGGTGCAAAAAGGCACAGAAAGCCAAGACACCAGCTGAAATCTATCAGTGATTAGAACGCAATCCTGCCACTTGTCAGTGGAAATTAATATTAGCTGCTTCAGTCCCAACAAGGGTGGACATTTCAGCAAGACAATGATCCCAAACACAGCCAAGGACACTCTCAATTGGTTTCAGAGAAAGAAAATAAAGCTGCTAGAATGGCCAGCCATCCTTAATAATAGAAAATAAGAACTAAAGATCAGAGTTTATAGAAGAGACCCACAGAACCGTCATGATTTGAAGACTCTGTGGAAGAATGAGCCAAAATCACACCTGAGCAATGCATATGACTAGTTTCTCCTACAGGAGGCGTCTTGAAGCTGTCATCACCAACAAAGGCTTTTGTACAAAGTATTAAATAAATTTCAGTAGTTCAGTACTTTTTACCTGTCATTCCATTCTATTACACATAACATAATTTCTGAACTTATTTGTATTGTTTTATTTGTATGTATGGATTACTTGGGTTGTTACCGACATCTGGTGAAAATTTCATGACAACAGCACCTTAAGAGATATATTTACTGAGAAAAATGTTTGTGTTTTCAATACTTATTTTACCCGCTGTATGTGTACTTTAACCTACAGTGACAGAACATCTACTACTAGAGTACTAGTACTTCAGAAGGTTAAATTTGTCATTAACTAACCCACATTTACTCACGCACTCTTCATGCTGCTCCAGAATAAGTTGCGTCTTTGAGACGATTGAACTGAATGTGGTTTGATTTCAGTCTCAAGCTGAGCACGCAGAGCGTCAGATTAAACAACAGTTTGAGAAGCTTCATCAGTTTCTCAGAGATGAAGAAGAAGCTACAATCACTGCACTGAGAGAGGAAGAGGAGCAGAAGAAGCAGATGATGAAGGAGAAGCTGGAGGAGATCAACAGACACATCTCAGCTCTTTCACACACAATCAAAGACATGGAGGAGATGATGAAAGCCACTGACGTCTGCTTTCTGAAGGTTTGATTTCAGATCATGGACTGATTGATTGATGATTGATTGATGATTGATTGAGTTGTTGATGATAAATTGTGTGTTTGTTCTGCAGAAGTTTTCGGTCACAGTGGAAAGGTGAGTGATCTGCTGGTGTCTCTGGTCTCTCTGCTTCTGATCCAAATCCACTGCAGTTCTGATCCTGAATTTTCTTCCAGAGTCCAGATCTCACAGCCAGATCCACAGATGCCTTCTGGAGCTTTGATTGATGTGCCACGTTACTTGGGCAACCTACCTTTCAGAGTCTGGAAGAAGATGCAGGACATTGTCCACAACAGTGAGTCTGGAAAAGTTCACTCTTGATCATTATGTGAACTTAAGAATAAAAGCAGCTGTTGATTGTGTCTCATCAGCTCCTGTGATTCTGGATCCAAACACGGCTCAGCCACATCTCATCCTGTCTGATGATCTGACCAGTCTGAGATGGAGCTTGATCAGTCAACCATTTCCTGATAATCCAGAGAGATTTGACGAGTATGCCTGTGTTTTGGGTTCAGAGGGTTTTAACTCAGGAACACACTGCTGGGATGTGGAGGTTAAAGAGAGTTTGTACTGGAGTCTTGGAGTAACTACAGCATCAAATCAAAGGAAGGGACCTTTTTTCTTTAACGCTGAGGTCTGGTGGGTGCAGTATGGACTGGATGAACGGTTTGGTGTTTCTGTTAAACAGAGGCTGGACAGGGTGAGAGTTGATCTGGACTATGACAGAGGAACACTGTCATTCTCTGATTCTATAACTGACACACATCTACACACATTCACAACCACCTTCACTGACACTGTCTTTCCATTCTTCTGGTGTAATGATTTGAAAATTGTACCAGTTAACTGAATAGTCTGACAGAAGTCTGATAGAAGAGTTGTGATTCCCCAACAAATGGACCAAACTGTAACATTAAAGGAGAGGCCCAAGCTGGCTCCAAGAAATCTGGTCTCCCACAGACAATTGTTAACTTGTATTCTCCTTTTGGTGTTGGTCAAAAGGTTTGGCAACACGTTCCTCTAAGAGACTCCATTGGGAGAGATCTAACACCAGATGCTAGTGATGTCTGATTCTTGAAAAAATTGTTCTTTTGAGCCAATATGCAGTGAGAAACTGGTCGATCTGGTTTACAAAATCAAACCTTAGTCCCGGGGTAATGATGCAAGGTGCACAGCCAAAGCGGCACATAAGACCTGAATGAGCTGGTTCAAGTAACTGTCAAAGTTTTCCCAGGCAACACTAGGAACCAGCAGACCGGTTACTGAAACAAAGAACTGTTTAGAATCTGTAGAAATTTTCAGAGGATTACAGAGGAATTGCTGTCTGTTGTGTCTAGTATTGTCAAAAGTATTGGTACTTCAGTACCAAGTCAGTACTGACATTTTAAAAGTGTACAGAGTCAGTTCAGTACACACCAATTGGTGGATTCTTTTAAACACCCCTGTGCATTCATTATTTTTGTGAGCACACTGTGAAAATAATCTAGTTTTCCTATTTATGAGTTTTTTGAAGCATTGAACATTGTAGCCAATCATGGACATGTCTGCTGAGCGTGTGAACGCAATGGCCAAAGTCCGAATCCGCTTAACATTGCTCAAAATGTCAGAGTTTTTGTTCTACTCACAAGTGGATCCTTTCATTATTTCATTAAAGTATAAACGCGATAAAATTAATTGCACAGTGAAGGCTTATTATAATAGAACTTTTCGCAAGAGTGCAGAACTTCTGCCCAAAACAGTAGCGATTGACAGCTTCAGTGATTATAAAGGGAGTGCTCTTTATAACCTATTCACAATTTGAATAAAATATGTATTTTTCATGCTGCTAAGTACAAACTGCAAAGTTTCAGGAGTGACAAACGTATTTAATTGTGAGATTGAATCCAAAATTGCAATGACTAAATGGGACAAAACAGGACTAAGGGGGCTTTCACCCTAGCACTTTTGGTGTGCACCTGGATTTGTTTGGGATAATGTGAACACTGTTTTCTGGACTTAGGTGTCCGCCTGCAAACTGTAACCATGTCCACCAAAAAGGTTGGTCTGGGGTATGGTTAATGCAAACTCCGGTACGGATCACATCTGATGTGAACACAATCATACTAGGTCAATGAAATGAGCTGCTATTAATGGCGTATACATTGTTCAAACTGTGTATTTGTGTGTTTACTGTTTTCCTGATAAGCCTAACGGACGTGCTGTGAGCAGAGATAATTTATCTTATTTTTGGCTTAAGAAATTGATTCTCACATTCTTTTGGACCCTTTGCATTACAATAATGACAAATGGATGCATGTGCCGTTCTGTATTGACACTTTGGAGACTAATCTAAATTTTCAAAATCCGCAGTAACAAAAATGAACTGTCCATTCATTTTGCCATCTTCAGCATAGTTGTTACCTAGCAACAGGGACAAACAGCTGTGACTGATGTAATCAGATCAATCCAATCAATCGAATTTTGTCCAGGCAAATCAAATTTAAAAGAACCCTAACTGTATTATGTTTCTTTGTTCTTTATTATATTACTAGCTTTTCACTGGACTTTTTTTTTAAAGGAATGTTTACTTTATTTAAAAATATTTGAAGGCTACATACTGTTTTAGTGGATTATTTTCTTTAGTGGATATAAGGGCTGTGATAAATGTAGATTGACAATACATAGACATTTTGTTCTACAGTGTTATACAATAAATACAATATTAGTTTTTGCTATGGTACCAAAATTGGTACCAATAATCTGTAAATTTGTCTGGTGTTAGTGCTGACTACTGAAATTTTGGTACTGAATAAAAAAAACCCTGCAGATATTTGTTTCTGTGCATTTTATGTCATGTTACTGATACAACTTATTACTAACATATTCATTTTTCAGTTACAATTATATTTCTTCATTAGAAGTGTTTTGACTCACATTTGAAGAAATCTAAAATAAATTGCATCAATTTATCAATGACAACATTGTGCCTGCATTGTGACCCAGTGTGCTTGCTACAAGCCTGGCTGAGACACAATTCTTTCTTTTTATTGGCGTACTACATACTTAAATCATGCATTACTGCCATCTACTGATAACTTGGATCAGAAACTTTCTCTTTTACTTTCTCTACATTTGTATCCCTCCTTTTACCCTGCCATATTAGAACAAATCCACCAAACAGCACTGCGTGTTTAGCTTGGAAATGAACAAGTACTACACTACATTTACATTTAGTCATTTAGCAGACGCTTTTATCCAAAGCGACTTACAAACAAGGACAATGGAAGCAATCAAAATCAACAGAAGAGCAATGATATGCAAGTGCTATAACATGTCTCAGTTAGCTTAATGCAGTACACGTAGCAAGCTTTTTTATATATATATATATATATATATAATAAACAAAAAGAAAACAGAATAGAAAAAGAATAGAGAAAGCTAGTGTTAGAGGTCTTTTTGTTTTTGTTAACTGTATAATAAAGAAAAATAGATAGAATACAAAAAGATTAGAAAAGCTAGAGTTAGCATTTTTTAAAGAATAGAATTAGAATAGAGTGCTAGAGTTAGAGGGTCAAATAAAGATGGAAGAGATGTGTTTTTAGCCGATTCTTGAAGATGGCTAAGTACTCAGCTGCTCGGATTGAGTTGGGCAGGTTGTTATGTCGTCATGTAGGCAGGAAACACAGCAACAGATTCTTCTTAGGAACTTTTAATAACTCATTAAACTAGCAAGGTAACTCACATGCACATGCACAGCATTCGTAACAACTCTATTCTCACTTCCCCTATTGCGTTCTCTCTTATACAACTAAGGAGTGCCATCTAGTGGGGAATTTATATAAGGACATCACATATTCCCCTCTTGCTAAACTGAATTCTTCCTGTACCAGTAATTTAACATGAAATAAATTAAGGCATTAAATCTGTGATGCATCCACAAATTCACATGTAACTGAAACATACACTAGGCAACGTATAGAATGAATGTAAAGAAAACATTTAGAATCATAAGCAATATGAATCAAACTACTTAATCACTGTTTAGTACCTAAGTGTATGTGAATGTGCAAAAGTCCATGTCAACTCCTGTAACTAATGAACATAATCCTTAAGCCAAACTGGTTCTCGTCTTTGACGTTTCTCTCTTGAGCATGTATCAGAAGACACTGAATTTCCAGACAACGGAACATGAGAAGAAATCACTTTCTCAGCATTAGTTATTAGTCCATTATCCATCACATCCGCTTTCACGGGTGCCAGACATGATGCGTGCCACTTCTTTCCATCATCCAAGAGGTAGGTGTAAGGGCCGACTCTTTTCATAACCTCAACTGGAGGGGTGAATTTTGGATGAGCTTTTTTTACATGCACTGGCTTCTTTATGTGCACTTTATCCCCTTTTTAAAAAGCAGAATGTCGTACTCTGTGCTTGTGATCAAAGTGAGCTTTCATGGCATTCTGTTGTGCTGAAACACGTTGCTTCAATTGTGCAGGTTCATGAGCTGATGGTGAGGGTTTCAGGACAGTGAGGCGAATACGCATTTTCCTTCCATGGAGTAATTCGAAAGGGGAAACACCTGTCACTGCATGAGGTGTAGCACGATAGATCTGTAAGAAGTCAGTCACTGTTGCTTTCCATGGTGCAGAACATAGAATTGCAGATTGAATAGTACTTTTAAGCACTCTATGAAACCGTTCGATAGCTCCATTTGAAGCAGGGTGATACACCGATGTACGAATGTGCTTAATGCCCCTCTCTTTCAGGAACGCAGCAAACCCAGGCGAAGTGAACTGAGGACCGTTGTCACTTACTATAGTGGTCGGATTGCCATGTCTACTGAAGACAGAGGTAAGGAATGCGGTCACCTGTTTCGTTTCCACAGACGCAGTAAAGGCTACCTCAGGCCATTTACTATAATAGTCAGTGAGTGTCAGAGCGTATCGACAGTCCCAGGCTGCAGTCTCGAAAGGTCCCACAATGTCGATCGCCAGTTTTTCCCAAGGCGCAGAGGGTAAGGGAACAGGTTGGAGCGGCACCACAGAGGCTTTTGCAGTTGTATCCAGTGAAGAGCATAACTGACAGCTTGTGACTTTTTCTTCCACAAGCCTATCCATTTTCGGCCACCAATAGATCTCACGCAGACGTTGCTTCGTTCTTACATTTCCCTGATGGCCTTCATGTGCAATACGAACCAGCGACTCACGCAGTTCTCCAGGTACTACTAATCTCGAACCTCTGAATATGAAATCAGCCTGCACACTGAACTCATGCCTTAGTTTAGAGTTCAGGACAGCGAGCAGAGGCAGCAGCAAATTCATCCTGGGGAATGGCGATCGGACCAGTGGACACTAGAGCGACAAACTCTGGCTCTGTATCCAACTCTGCATCCGAAGCGAGAGGAAGGGGCAGGCGAGACAAGCAATCTGCCGTGTGGTTCTCAGATCCAGCACGGTACTCAACTGAATAGTTAAAACAAAGTAAGCATGCAGCCCACCGAGCTATACGCATACCAGCTCTATCAGTCCCTTTTGTAGTCAGCAGCGTAGTCAAGGCTTGATGATCTGTCCGCAGCGTAAATTTGCGACCCCACAAGTACATCCGCCATTTCTCTACTGCCCAAACGCATGCCAGTGCTTCTTTTTCAACAGTAGATTATTCAGCTAGAGTGAGTGTTCTTGATGCGAAAGCGACAGTATGTTCTTGACCATCAGCGCCTACTTACGAGAATACAGCACCTAATCCGTAAGCAGATGCATCGGTAGAAATGATCACTGGCAGTCCTGTGTCAAATAGTGCCAAGGCAGGGCTGTGTATGAGTAGCTTTTTGACCTCAGTTAAGCTTTGTTGAGCTTCCTCAGACCAGTGAAATCCACTCTCATCTTTCAGGCATGCGCGCAGAGGCATCACCACTGAAGCAAAATTGGGAATGAATTTATTGTACCATGAGAGGAGTCCCAGCAGAGAACGGAGCTGCACAGCATCTGATGGAGCAGGACATTAATTATTGCAGAGAGGTGTTCCTGATCTGGTTGAATGCCCTGTGCCGTTACCAGGTGTCCTAGAAACTTCAAGCTCTGCTTGCTGAATTGGCATTTAGACTTGTTCAGCATTAATCCAGCGTCTTTAAGACGTTGCAGTACATTCTGTAGTGCTTGATCGTGCTCTTGTTGTGAGCGTCCCCACACAATGATGTCATCTAGATAGTTTGCAACATTCCGAAGTCCTTTGAGAATGATAACCATCATCTTTTGAAATGCAGATGGAGCAGATGCCAAACCATACGGTACCCGGCAGAACCTGAAGAGGCCCTCGTGTGTAATGAATGCAGTGAGGTCCCTGCTATCTTCGTGAAGAGGTACCTGGTGGTATGCACTTTCCAAGTCTATAGTTGAGAACACAGTCGCACCTTGCAATAATGTCATCATCTCCTCCATGTGTGGCAATGGGTAGCTATCTACTATGACTGCCTTGTTGGGCCCTCGCAGATCCACACACATGCGGATCCCACCTGTTTTCTTTTGCACCACAACAATCGGCGAAACCCATGGAGAAGAGTCAATCCTCTCAATCACACCCACCTTCAGGAGTCGATCTAACTCTGTTGAGACAGCATCTCTGACAGCGAAAGGTAAGCGATGCAATTTGTGTCTAACTGGAGGTACAGAATCAGAAAGGTTCACTTTGTGTGTAAAATTGTTTACACAGCCCAGTGCAGCATGCTGTGACGGAGGAGTGGAGAGAGCGCAAACTGAAGCAAAGTGCGGCGGCGGCAGCACAGTGTGTCCATCGAATCTGATTCCTTTAATAAGCTGATTCCATCGAGCTGGAGTCCTTTAATTAAATCCATGCCTAGCAAAGCTGTACCCTGGTCAACGATGAAGAAGCGTGTAGAGCAAGTATGGCCGAATTTAGACACTGTTGCAGGTAAACATCCTAGTACTGGAATTGGCTCTTGTGAATAAGTAACCAGACGAACAACAGGAACTTGTAATGGCACAGTACGGAAATGCTGTTCATACCTTCGTTTTGGCAGTATCGACACTGACGAACCACAGTCCACTGTAAGCTGTAGAGACACAGGTGTCACAGCAGGTGTAGCATCTATAGTTACGTCACACATCAAGCGGTCAGCTGGTCCAGGCAGGTGGAGAACACAGACCTCAGGTAAGTCAACTGAATGTACTGAACGAGTAGGGGCAGAATGGCAGACTCGTGCAAAATGTCCAGTCTTACTGCAATTTCTACATTTAGCAGATGCAGCGGGGCAGTTTCGTGCATTCGCTAGATGTCCATCAGAGCCACAACGGAAACATGTTTGAGCTGACTGAGCAGAAGCAGGAGTTTTCAATGATGTACTTACTTTGACTTTAGCTTTAGGACGCTGTCGTCCTGATGCAAGAGTAGATTGCACGGCTTGTACTGGAGCAGAGGTGCTTGAAGCCATTACTTTTGCCTGTGCATTAGCGGCCTCCAGCTGTGTGGCGATAGTAATTGCTGTTTCCAGTGTCAGTTTTGCTTCGACTAATAGTCTTTCCCGAATGCGAGGGTTAGCAACATTTTCAACTAGTTGGTCACGCAGCATATCATCTAAAGTTTCTGCAAATTCACAAGTTGTAGCCAAGTCTCTTAGTGCAGCAATGTATTGTAGTACTGTTTCATCCATCCCTTGTACTCGTTTCCTGAAAGCATGTCTTTCCACGACGACATTTCTTTTTGGAATGAAGTGTTCTTCCAGAGCTTTAACAGCGTCTGCCAGTGTGTCACCGGTGTTGGGCAATGTGTAAAACAGTCTCTGGCCTTCCGTTCCAAGGCAATGAAGAAGCAAGGCCCGTTTTCTGGCTTCTGGCCAGGAATCTCCATTCGCATTAATGACTAGCATGTAGTTCTGGAACATCTTCAGCCATGTAACTAGCGGTATAGCAGGCTCACCAGGACAAGGCAAAAAAGGAGTTGGAAATGGAGCACTGACTGATGCCATCTTCAATAATCTTTGCAAAAAAACGTCCTCGTCGCCAATTTTTTATGTCGTCATGTAGGCAGGAAACACAGCAACAGATTCTTCTTAGGAACTTTTAATAACTCATTAAACTAGCAAGGTAACTCACATGCACATGCACAGCATTCGTAACAACTCTATTCTAACTTCCCCTATTACGTTCTCTCTTATACTGTACAACTAAGGAACTAGAGTGCCATCTAGTGGGTAATTTATATAAGGACATCACACAGGTCATTCCACCAGGAGGGAACATTTAATTTAAAAGTCCGTGAAAGTGATTTTGTGCCTCTTTGGGATGGCACAATAAAGCGACATTCACTTGCAGAACGTAAGCTTCTAGAGGGCACATAAGTCTAAAGTAATGAAATTAGGGAAAGGGGTGCAGAGCCAGTGGTGGTTTTGTAG
Source organism: Schizothorax lantsangensis (assembly GCA_027422415.1). Taxonomy (NCBI): domain Eukaryota; kingdom Metazoa; phylum Chordata; class Actinopteri; order Cypriniformes; family Cyprinidae; genus Schizothorax; species Schizothorax lantsangensis. The sequence continues at coordinate 35,014,923 of CM049840.1, forward strand.
GCAAACATTAATACCTTGAATTTTATGCGAGCAGCTATTGGTAGCCAGTGCAAATTGATAAACAGAGATGTGACGTGCATTTTTTTTTTTTTTTGGCTCATTAAAAATTAATCTTGCTGCCGTGTTCTGGATTAATTGTAAAGATTTGATAGAACTGTCTGGAAGACCTGCCAAGAGAGCATTGCAATAGTCCAGCCTGGACAGAACAAGAGCTTGAACAAGGAGTTGTGAAGCATGTTCCGAAAGAAAGGGCCTGATCTTCTTGATGTTGAATAAAGCAAATCTGCAGGACCGGGCAGTTTTAGCAATGTGGTCTGAGAAAGTCAGCTGATCATCAATCATAACTCCAAGGTTTCTGGCTGTTTTTGAAGGAGTTATGGTTTGCTGGAACCACAAGCAGTTCTGTCTTGGCAAGGTTGAGTTGTAGATGATGGTCCTTCATCCAGCAAGAAATGTCTGTTAGACAAGCTGAGATGCAAGCAGGATGGAATGAGAGGTAGAGTTGAGTGTCATCAGCATAGCAGTGATATGAAAATCCATGTTTCTGAATGACAGAATCTAGTGATGCCATGTAGACAGAGAAGAGGATTGGTCCAAGAACTGAGCCCTGAGGCACCCCAGTAGCTAGATGTTACGACTTTGATACCTCACCTCTCCAAGATACCTTGAAGGACCTATCTGAGAGGTAAGACTCAAACCACTGGAGTGCGGTTCCTGAGATGCCCTTTACCAATAGTGTTGACAGGAGGTTCTGGTGGTTAACCATGTCAAAAGCAGTGGACAAATCCGCTCTTAGAAGTCTTAAGGCTTCAACAACTGAGAGCAAGGCAGTCTCGGTTGAATGTCCACTTCTGAAACCAGACTGGTTGCTGTCGAGGAGGTTGTTCTTTGTGAGAAAGGCAGAGACTTGGTTGAACACAGCTCGTTCAAGTGTTTTAGCAATGAAAGGAAGAAGGTAAACCAGTCTATATTTCTCTAAAAGAGAAGGGTTAAGAGTGGGTTTCTTAAGTAGTGGGGTTATATGAGCCTGTCTAAATGCTGAGGGAAAAACACCAGTGTGAAGGGATGTGTTAATGATGTAAGTGAACGCAGGTACAACGGCAGGAGAAATGGCTTGAAGGAGATGAGCTGGAATAGGATCAAGTGGACAAGTAGTAGGATGATTAGAAAGGATGAGTTTGGAGACTTCTGCCTCAGAGAGTGAAGAGAAGGATGTGAACGAGTGTATATTTGCTGGTAAGATGTGCTTGACAGATTGTGGTGTGGAAAATTTTGCACTGATGGTTTTAATTTTATTATTGAAGAATGTGGCAAAGTCGTCAGCTGTTAGAGTTGATGAAGGAGGGGAAGGAGGAGGACAAAGGAGCGAGGAAAATGTTTTAAAGCGCATGCGAAAGTTAGACAAATTGTTAATTTTGTTACAATAGTATGTCCTTTTAGCAGTGGAGACATTAGCAGAGAAGGAAGAGAGGAGTGACTGATACACATTAAGGTCAGTAAGATTTTTTTTCTTCTAAATATACACTATATCTCTGGGACCCATCATACAGGCACATGGCTTTTCCTACCATTGCTATGCTGATGACACACAGCTTTATCTTTCATTTTAAGGAGATGATCGAACAGTAGCTGCATAGATCTCAAACTGACTGGCGGACATCTTGGCATGGATAAAAGACATCACCTGCAGCTCAACCTGGCAAAGACTGAGCTTCTTGTTTTCCCTGCCACTCCAACTCTACAGCATAATCTCACCATCCTGCCAGGTTCATCAACAATCACCCCATCAAGTTTGGTCAGAAATTTTGGCATAATCTTTGATAACCAGCTGACTTTCAAGGACCAAATTGCAAAGACAGCTCTATCATTATTACAGGTCTGGACTTCCTAAGTGCCATAGAAGCTATATTGGAGGTAGGTCAGGGAAGGTACGGACTAAGATCTGAAAAGGGATCATGCAGGTTTGAACTGTACAACATGAGAAAGATCAGTCTCTTCCTAACAGAGCATGCTGCACAGCTTCTCGTTCAGGCACTTGTCATGTTGGCAAAAGTTGACACGTCACACCTCTCTTTATCCCCTGCACTGGCTATCCGGTTGCGGTCCACATCAAGTTCAAGATATGGATGCTTGTGTTTAGAACAGCCACAGGCTCAGCACCCTCCTACTTCCATTCAATCTAGAATCTCAATACGACTCTACAGACCCTCCAGAAGCCTGAGGTCAGTAGGTGAGCAACGCCTCGTGGTACCATCACAGAGAGGCACAAAATCACGTTCCAGAACATTTTCCTTACTGGTGGAATGATCTTCCCATCTTCCTCCAGAATACAGATTGCCTGACAGTATTCAAGTAACAGATGAAAAGCCATCTCTTCTGCCAACATTTGACTGCATTTGACATTAAAAAAAAAAGAAAAAAGTAATCCCTCCCTGTTCTGACATGTAGTGATCTGAATAATGTCTGAAACTTTGTATTATGAGCACTTCTTGTGTTTATTTGTTTCTTTATGATGAATGGCTTTCTGTATTCCTGAACTGTAAATGGTTTTGGATTAAATTGTTTTGGTGTACATCTGCTAAATGAATACATGAAATGTAAATGTTATGAAGTCTTGTTTTGATTGCATGGCTCTATGATTTCAGCTTGTGTAGGACAGCAACATCAAACCTGGGACCAGTGGCTTCCAGAGTTCTGGTATGCCATCAACACCGCCCAGCAAGAAACCACTGGCAAGACCCCGGCAGAGTTAATGCTGAGAAGGCAGATTCTGGGACCACTGGAACACTTAATCCACTGACCACCTTCACCAGATCAAGCTGCTTATTCCCTGGTGGAATGCAAAATATCATGGTGGAGGAGGTGCGGAATGGGATGAGGATGAGTCAAGCCAAAAAAGCTAGGTACTATAATTACCATAGAAAAAATGCTCAGTTTCAAATTGGATTGGATCAAAACCCATTCTCTCACCAGTTACTCCAACAAGTTCCCAGCCAATGTAGCACCCAAGTGGGAGGGTCCAGCTGAAATTAAAAATAAAACAGGGCCAATCAATTACAAGGTGTGCTGGGGAACCTACCAAAAACTGATGTAATTAATGTGGTTAATTTAAAGCGGGGTGGGGGTGTGGGTGTTCTGATATGACGTCAACTAAATCAGCTGATACGAAAATCGATAAAGCAAGAATATCATCACGAAAGCAAATATGACTTATTTTCTACAACAATTCATTAAACAATAACATTGTGAGTTACATTTTAGTTACAATGTTGTCAGTATTGTGTGTTTATCCTGTTTTTCCTTCGTTGAAGTAAGGAAACTCTCTTTCCTTTGCTCCTGCATATCTCAGAGGCGCGCGCACGGCGCCTACGTCCTACATCATCCGCCTGCACGGCTTCCACTATTAAATGAATAGAGGTAAATGTAGATCATTCTCTGTAGGAATCCTCCGTTATCCCTGTGGCAAGCATATAGTTAAACTCATTCTATAGAATTTTCAGTTTGATCACTTTCTGTCTTTCAGGTCAGAATTGTTACACAACAGCAGAGCTGCTGTTGGCCGTCACATCCAATCCCTACTGGCAAAGGATGGCCAGTACCTGATTTATTTAAATCAAATTTAAATAAATAAATATAATATAAATATGTCTAATTAAGCAGGCAGATAATTAACAGAACTAGGAACACTTGAGGAACTAATGAGTAATTGTGGAGGGGGAATACTAATTTAACAGAGAGAATACTAATTTAAAGGGGTCATCAGATGCAAAATTAACTTTTCAAGTTGTTTGAACATAAATGTGTATTGGAAGTGTATGTACACGCAAGATGATACACGGAAGACAAGATGTCTCCGATTAAGCGATTGAGGTGTTTTGTTGTTGGATGTAATAATGAATATAGCAGTCGTCAGTTACTCCCGACATCTGAGCCGCTGAAGACGCAGAGGATTAACGTTACTTTCGCTTTGAAGTGAATGCGCCAATCCCGATCTACATAAATGTGTCTATGTTCGCACAAATCATTCGTGATCCAGCTTCATCTAAAGCAGAAGTGAGTATAACGGTTTTTTATGAATCTTTGCAAATCGCCTTTCCTAATATGTGCTAGTTAACCAGTTTCGCGGAATAAAGAATCATATCAACTTGTGGAAAGTGGGCATCCGATGACCCCTTAAAGCTTTAATGAGAAATTTAGAACAGAAAGCAGAGAAAATAATAGTTTGTGGCTTTCAGATATAACTAAAATTATAAAATGTCTTTTTACTGATGTAAATACAGTCAGCCGACAATAGAAGTTGTTGATGAAAAAAAAAGATAAATATGTATTAATAAAAATATATAATTTAATCAAATTAGTGAAGTAGAAGTGAAAACTAATGAAATGGATCTCTTTCTCCAACTGACTTAAAAGTAGGGATGGGTATCCTTAAGGTTTTAAGGTATTCCTTCTATCACAATACTGCTTATCTATCTGGTGCTTCTTATCGGCTCTTTTTTAACTTAAAAAAAAAACTGAGTGGCTTTGTATTCTGAAATGTAAAAACCTATAGAAAAGAAACAGCATTTATCTATTTGTAAATGCACCAGTATGAAGTATGACACATCAGATTTTATCTCAACTGCAGAGGTGTAAAGGCCAGGTTCAGAAAGTAAAAGTCCTCCTCAGTATTTTGTTCCAATCGCTTGGATTTTCTAATTAGCAGAGTTTTTCAGCCAGGAGGTAGAACTAATTAGTGAAATCAGCTGGTTGAGTTCATGGGTGGAATAAACATATGGCAGGACTTTTACTTTCTGACCCCTTACCTCTGCTCAGCTGTTTACATCCACTTAACATAAACGGTTTAGTTGAATGCTCTCCAAGACAGTCATTTTGACATATTTCTGTGTGTATTTGGCTGTTTAGGCACAAGGCCCGAAGTATACCTTTTAATCACATTCTGCTCTGTGTCTGAGCATGAGCACATAAATCCGCCTTGGGAACAGCATCTCTTTTGCAGCTTAATGTGTATTTAATTACTCTTTTCATTATCATATACATCTCACAATTTAACAAATGTAGACCACTTTTTACGACAGTCGCTGATGTAGCTGATGTGACACTGTAGGTAATCCTTTTTCACATTAAGTAATACATTTTCAATTTTCAAAAAAAAAGATTTGTATTTATTTATTTACTTATTTATTTTGGGCTATAAGTAGTAACAAAGTTTTTTTTTAAATTTTAACTAGTATTACTATATTGAAATTAAAATCTCTCTCTGTGTGTGTGTGTCTGTGTGTAGGTTTGGATGGAGGCCGGAGCTCAGATTGTTTTCTCCTACAGTATATCTGTTGGCACTCTCACTGTATTGAGCAGTTACAATAAATACAACAACTGCTACAGGTTAGTTTTATACTTTTAATAAAATAAGAGTGATAGAATAGGCAAATAAATGAGTCAACAATTAAGAATGGACTATAAATATACTATAAACTATAAATATTTATTAACCCTCAAACTGTCCCTGGGGTCTATATGACCCCAATCGACTTTTTCTTAATAAATAAAAATGGTTCCCTTCATCTCAGTGGAATAAAATTTTGTGACTTTTCCTACATTATCTAGCTATACACACACAAAAAAACTGGGCTTGATTCGGTTGTTCTGAAGGTATGTAAAAAAAAATTTTACACTTATGGTCTTCGGGGTCAATATGACCCCACATTGAAAATGAATGGAAAATGTGATTTTTCATCTTTTTTTTTTATTTATTTGTCAAAAAATATCAATAGATCTGGCATAAATCTAAAAATTTTCACACCGAAATGAAGGCCTGGGACTAGGGCATAAATGTGATGTAGAAAAGACATGCTCACTCACACACACACAAACACACACACAAACAAGCACACGCATGTATGACTGCCACAGAGCATTTTTATAGAATTTGGCAAAGAAATTCAGTCACAAATGCAGAACAAAGATATAAAAGGGCAAGACCTAATGCATGCACACACACACACACACACACACACAGACACAGACACAGACACACAGACACACAGACACAGACACATGCACTGCCTCTCACTCTCACTCTCACTCTCTCTCTCTCTCTCTCTCTCTCACACACACACACACACACACACACACACACACACACACACACACGGGGGTATGACTGCCACAGACAGCATTTAAATAGAATTTGGAAAATAAAATCAGTTCAGTGTTTAGAATGTGTTTGTAAAAAATGGTATTGTTATTTGATGTTCACTCTTCAATCCTGTTCATTTTTGCATATTGCTGTTGGTTTTATTTACATATTATTTATTTAATTTATTTTGCATTCTGAAGTTAATTATGATTTTTTTTACACATTAAAATCAATAATATGAAACTACAATCTGACTCCAAGTCTTGTCCTTTAGGTGCGTCTTATGTGGCATTTTTCTGTCAAATTTCTGTGGCATTTTGTTAAAAAAAGGCATTTCAAAATGCATCAAAAACTACAAAAATTCTACTATTTGAAAGAATATTTATTTTTAATGTCTTTTCTAATGTTTATATATATATATAAATTCACAAAATGTATCACAAAAGTTGTGATAGAGCAGTTGGCCACATCTAGTAAAATGAATGGCTCTCTATTGCCTCTGCTGGTCAAAACTATTTATTTCTTAAACTGCAATCCTGTGAGGTTTATCTCTAACCAGCAGATGGCACACTTCTACACCTAACACCTAGATCAATATCCAGAAACAACTTAAATTAAATTTAGATCATAATTTAAGTGATTTTTTCATAAAAATTTAATATTTCACATGCAAGCTAAAGGTGTAGTTGAGGAATTTTGCAGTAAATAGGTACAAAAGTACTTCATATCTCCCAAAACACAGCATTAATGTATAGATGAGAAGTAAACAAAAAAAATGATATATTATTTGTATTATTAAAAATGTATATATTTTTTACAATTACTCTATAAATTGTTGGGGTCATATTGACCCCAAAGACCATAAGTGTAAACAGGTAACGAAGACCATAAGAGGGTTAAATGTATATAAATGTTTATATTATCTCTGTCTAAGCTGTCTATCAGGGACTGCTTTTGGCTTTGCCTTCTGAACAGTGGCACCAGTTTGGTGGCTGGTTTTGCTGTGTTCTCAGTGCTGGGCTTCATTGCCCATGATCGCATCAAAAAGTGATGGAAATGCCAAAACAATAAATAAATAAACTTGCAAAACTAGCAAAAAAATGTAACGCTCTCTTGAAGTGTTTTTTTACTTGCGTGAAAAAGGGTTAATGTGAATAATGGGAGATGGAAACACATTTACATTTAATTTAAATAGGTCTAATTAAGCAGGAAAATAATAAACAGAACTACAAACACATGAGGAACTAATGAGTAACTACCGAAACAAACTAGAAAATCAGGAAAAATAGAACAAACAAAAAGAGACAAAAATAATTAAAATCAGTTTCTTTATTGAGAAATTTAAAACAGAAAGCCCAAAAAGAAAACATAATGCTTCATGACTTTCAGATATAATTAAAAGTACAAAATGACTTAAAATGACTATAAAAAGATTTTTTTTTAAAAAAATGTATTAATAAAAATGTAACATTTAATCAAATTAGTGAAGTAAAAGTGAAAACTAATGGAATGTATCTCTCTCCTGACTTACAAGTAGGGATGGTATCGTTAAGGTTTTAACGTTATTCCTAGTCTTACTTATCAATGTGGTGCTTCTTATTGGCTCTTAAAAAAACAAACAAAAAAAAACACTTGGGTGTAAAAACCTACAGCAAAGAAACAGCATGTATCTATTTGTAAATACACCAATATGAAGTATGACATCAGATTTTCTCCCAACTGTTTACATCCACTTAAAGATATAGTTCACCCAAAAATGAAAATTCTGTCATTAATTACTCACTCTCATGTCGTTCCAAATCCCTAAGACATTCATTCATCTTCGGAACACAAATTAAGATATTTTTGATGAAATCCGAGAGCTCTCTGACCCTCCCATAGACAGCAATGGAACTACCACGATCAAGGCCCAGAAAGGGAGAAAGCACAATGATATAATTTAAAATAAAACATTTTGACATTGTTCTTTGGGGAGGAACTCCGTCTTTGAGTTCATCTGAATCTCACAGTTGAAACTGCTGGTTTTGAGGATGAACTATATTAACTTTGAAAAATGTAGATAGTGTTTCAGTCATATCACTTGTAATAGCTCGTTAGGACAGATTTAAACAGATTATATTTTATTGCTTGATGCATTATTGTGTCCCATTTGGTAAGGACCCGGCATCAGACCTGAAACTGCTGCATCTGAAGATGATCTACTTACTGTGATTGTTTTTTGTATTACTGCGTAGAGCAAATAAATGATTGAAATGCTTCCCACATGCAGAATAGTGCAACTGTTTCTCTCCAGTGTGGATCCTCTTGTGTTTTTTTCAGGACTCCTGACTGACTGAACCTTTTGTCGCAGTGTGAACACTTGTACGGTTTCTCTCCAGTGTGGATCCTCTCGTGTGTATTCAGACGTCCTGAATGACTGAATCTCTTGTCGCAGTCTGAACACTTGTAAGGTTTTTCTCCAGAGTGAATCCTCTCATGCATTTTTAAACAGTTCGCTGAAATAAAAGTCTTTTCACACTCAAAGCACATGTACTCTCTCACACTGGTATGCATTTTTTGATGACCTTTCAAATGTTCTAGACGTGAAAAGCTCTTTCCACATAAAGAACATGAATGTGGTTTCTCCTTTGTATGAACTCTCAGGTGTTTCGTCAGAACTGAGGGCCACAAAAATGTTTTGCCACACTTATGACATGCGTACAGTTTCTCTCTAGTGTGGATGTTCATGTGTATTTTAAGGGTTTCTGATTTTGTGAAACTCTTTCCACACTGATCACAAGTGAACGGTTTCTCTCCAGTATGAACTCTCATATGTGCCACAAGGTGTGCTTTTAGTGTGAAACTCTTCCCGCACTGATCACATGTGTACGGTTTCTCTTCAGTGTGGATCATCTCATGTGTTTTCAGATTTGTTGACTTATTGAATCTCTTGTCACAGTGTGAACACTTGTATGGTTTCTCTCCAGTGTGAATCCTCTCATGTTTTTTCCAGGAGTCCTGACTTATTGAATCTCTTGTCACAGTGTGAACACTTATAAGGTTTTTCTCCATAAGGTTTCCTTTTTGTGCAAAACTCTCCCCGCACTGATCACATGTATACGGCTTCTCTCCAGTATGAACTCTCATGTGAACATCAAGACAATATTTGCACGGGAAACTCTTTCCACACTGAGCGCAAGTGAAAGACCTCTTGGCTCTTCAAGACTTTTCATCTCAACTTCACTTGGTTCTTCATTCTCTTCAATCAACTCTGAAATCAAATCATTTTCAGTAACTTTTTTAAAAAAAGAGAGAGAGAAATGTGAAAGAACGTAAAAAATTAACCCTGATATAACAGCGGAAAGTATATAATTGATATACAAAATTCTGATCATTTTGGTGCAGTTTTATAAATTACGTCCCTGAAACCTTCCAAGAATGAGGTAAATTGACCTTTAAATTATAATTTTTTTAAAACACTGCAGGAACAAATCCCATGTTTCTAACTATTAAATACATTTGCTCAACTACACAATTATCTAGTACATTTAATTGAAAAAAGTCCCTTATTTTTATGTTTTTGCTATATTATTGCACAGCTATAAATATTTTTTCCTATTACAACAGATCTAAATCTGCTTGATGCTTTATAACCCTCACCCGCATTAATGAAGAAGCAAGAATAAACACCAACCCCACAATAATGGAGAAGACTGCTGACTTGGCAATGATCCAGAAGACGAACATTGACGCCCTCCACAAAGAAGGTAAGTCACAGAAGGTCATTACTGAAAGGTGTGGCTGTTTACAGAGTGCTGTATCAAAGCATATTAAATACAAAGTTGACTGGAAGGAAGAATTTGGGTAGGAAAAGGTGCACACGCAACAGGGATGACTGCAAGCTTTGGGTGTACAACAATACACAATAAAGCGCTATATAAATGCTTCATTCATTCATTCATTCATTCATTCAAGCTTGAGAATACAGTCAAGCAAAGCTGATTCAAACACTTGTGAGAGCTTCACAAGGAGTGGACTGAAGCTGGAGTCAGTGCATCAAGAGTCACCACGCTCAGACATCTTCAGGAAAAGAGCTACCAAGCCACTTCTGAACCAGAGACAACGTCAGAAGCATCTTACCTGGGCTGTGGAGAAAAAGAACTCAGTGGTCCAAAGTCCTCTTTTCAGATGAAAGTAAATTTTGCATTTCATTTGGAAAGCAAGGTCCCAGAGTCTGGAGGAAGAGTGGAGAGGCACAGAATCCATGTTGCTTGAAGTCCAGTGTGAAGTTTCCACAGTCAGTGATGATTTGGGCTGCCATGTCATCTGCTGGTGTTGGTCCACTGTGTTTTCTGAAGTCCACAGTCAACGCAGCCATCTACCAGGAAATTTTAGAGCACTTCATGCTTCCTTCTGCTGACAAGCTTTATGGAGATGCTGATTTCATTTTCCAGCAGGACTTGGCACCTGCCCACACTGCCAAAGGTACCAAAAGCTGGTTCAATGACCATGGTGTTACTGTGCTTGATTGGCCAGCAAACTCGCCTGACCTGAACCCCATAGAGAATCTATGGGGTATTGTCAAGAGGAAGATGAGAGACACCAGACCCAACAATGCAGATGAGCTGAAGGCCGCTATCAAAGAAACCTGGGCTTCCATACCACCTCAGCAGTGCCACAAACTGATCACCTCCATGCCACGCCGAATTGAGGCAGTAATTAAAGCAAAAGGAGCCCCTACCAAGTATTGAGTACATATACAGTAAATGAACATACTTTCCAGAAGGCCAACAATTCACTAAAAATGTTTTTTTATTGGTCTTATGAAGTATTCTAATTTGTTGAGATAGTGAATTGGTGGGTTTTTGTTAAATGTGAGCCTAAATCATCACAATTAAAATAACCAAAGACTTAAACTACTTCAGTCTGTGTGCACTGAATTTATTTAATACACGAGTTTCACAATTTGAGTTGAATTACTGAAATAAATGAACTTTTCCACGACATTCTAATTTATTGAGATGCACCTGTAGGCTCAGTGTTAAGTATTTAGCAGTAGGTATGTTTTTAATTTTAAACATGTAATGCAACTAGGCAGCTGAGGCAGCTTAATCAAAAATACTGTATAGATGAATGCATCTCAGGAGACAGAAAGTGAAGCTAACATTGGATTCGGATGTGCTTTGTTGCCTTCCTATTTTTGAAAAAAATCATCCTTCGAACGCAGGCTTTTTCAGTGCTGTAAATGCAGTTTTAGGTTCGATATTCGCGGGATATTTGCCTAGGCAATTATAAAAATAAAAATAAAAAAAAATACATAAATGTAATTGTAAAAGTTCATTAGTGACTAGACTGACTTACTATGGCTGACATTTTGCCAATATCTCTCTTCATATTTTTTGCAGTATGCAGTTATTTTAGAAAAATTCTAGGTGAAGAACCAAATTGCCTATCAGAGCTATGCAGATGATATCCAGGTTTAACTAGCCTTATCGCCAACTGACTACAGCCCCATTGACTCCCTCTGCCAATGCATCAAAGAAATTAACAGTTAGATGTGCCAAAACTTTCTTCAGTTAAACAAGGAGAAAACTGAAGTCATTGCATTTGGAAACAAAGATGAAGTTCTCAAGGTGAATGCATTCCTTGACTCTAGGGGTCAAACAACTAAAATTCAAATCAAGAATCTTGGTGTGATTCTGGAGTCAGACATAAGCCCTATTCGGACGGTAATTGTTTCTCAGGGGGACGTAAGTGATTTTCACCATTTACAGGGGCTAGTTGGTGATTTTAATGCCGTCCGAATCCAGGATGTCAGTGTTTTTCTCTCACCACCCCCGTAAAAATCCCCGGCCGAATTACCTACTGTTTTTTGACAAACACCAAGGTCGTGTGGTAATTTAATTGCCGTCCGAATCCACATCTCTGAGTTTACGAGAAGAAATCGATTGAAAATTCAGTGTTTAATCCCTTTTTGAGCACTCCCGAACACCGTAACGTTGTACTTCGGTGTAATTTGCTTACATATTTATTTCTGAAATACTGGAAAGAATTTAAAACAACAATACTTCATGACTGCTCCACCACAGCAACTGGGAGCAGAAAAAGAAGAAAAGCACGTAAACATTCGAAATGGGTCTTTATTATGGCAGAAGCAGGTATGCAATATAATTTGAAAATGTGTATTATAAACAGATATATATCGCGTATAATTATATAAAAATATAGCGCATCTATTTTCCTATTTTTAAACAGGAGATTTAAATAATCAAATAATAAATAGGATTATTATAAAATTGGAATAATAAGAATTTTAAATACATTTTACACAAGTATAAATTTGTAAATAAAATTCATCTTATTTAGGGCAGATAATCATGTGACTGGTCACGTGAGCAGCGCATTCCCGGGTTCGTAGGATCACAGAACTCGCTCCTCCACTGTGAATTAATCGCCGTCTGAATCCATGAGTTTTATCACTGAGGTGATATGTAAATTTATTTTTACAGACGTCCATCTGAGAAACAATTACTGTCCGGGCTTTAGTTTCATGTCAAAGTCATGTCAAAGCAGTAACTAAATCAGCATCATCTCAAGAACATTGCAAGATTAAAGTACTTTTACTCGTTTATAAGTCACTCAATGTCCTAGGACCTAAATACATTGCAGATCAGCTCACTGAATATAAACCTAACAGACCACTCAGATCATTAGGATCGAGTCAGTTAGAAATACCAAGGGTTCACTCAAAACTGTTTTTAGCTGTTATGCCACCCGCAGTTGGAACCAACTTCAAGAAGAGATCAGATGTGTTAAATCAGTAAACATAGTTGAGCTTCAGTATACGTGAATAGTGCAGAACACAGTTGGCACACAAGAGAGGAGTATGGAGTATGTATTTAATTTATATTAATCTCTTGCAGCTGCCTTTGTCATAAAAGTTATTAAAATGTGACATAACTGTTACTCAACAGTAAGCACAGCGAGTTGGATGCGAAATGTTCAAGCTGAATACCTTCTGCAGATCAATTCAGATGGTGCGTTAAATTTGTATTATACAAGTTATTTTTAATTAACTCTATTATTGTAAGTGTATTAGTTATGTTTTTTCTATCAACATCATGACAAACAGAAGCACATGATTTCATTGCCCTGCTGAAAAAAAACAAAAAAACAAACAATAGGAACCAACACATATATTTTCATGGTTCCCAGTACAAATACCATTACAAACATTACATACCATCAATAAAAAATAAAAAGTTTCCAGTAGTGTGTTTTGAGCCATATTCCATTTTAGTGGTTTTAACAAGCCACCAATAGAAGGCGACAAATTACCAGTGGAGACCCACAGGGACCATTAATGTTTCCATTAAAACCAATACAGTTACCATTATAACCCGTAAAACCATTACAAATTATGTGATGGTTTTTATTGTTGTTGTTGTTTTTTTCCTGCAGTACGGTGTATCTTATTTTAGAGTATCTTTACTGCATAAGCTTTATCTGTATTACTGATATTTAACTCATATATAAAGAAAATGTGTTAACCTGAAATTTTAAACAGAATCACTTTATTGATTATATTTGTATTCTGTATTTGTAAAACAAATCACGAGACAAACACATTTCACCAAATAGAATAGCGAATGTTCACTAATAATCATTAACACAGATTGAAAGTAGAGGTTTTTTTATAGCTAAGTAGCTAGCTAGCAAATTCACACAGATGGCTAACAGGTTAACAAATGAAATGAACTCATCACGTACTTTCTGTTTTGTGAATTTAGTTTGACTGGTCTCAGGATATATCAGGAACTGTCAGGATATTATGTGCCTTAACTTGATACAAAAAAATACCCTTCCCATCAGGATCTTAGTATATTGTTGGCCTTAATTGTAACGTTCAATTTTAAAGTAATATTTCCTGTGTATGTGCACGAGTTTGCTGTGTTCATCCTCCCTTATGATTTTCATCAAACAGTTGACAAATTTGGCCTTGAAAAAAAGTAAAACCATCTACATAAATGGTAAACTGAAGTAGGAGGCCTTAAGATAATCTGTTAATTTGTTTATCCAATCAATTATGAGAGTTTTTATTCTAAAATCAATGAATATGCATAACAAGAAGAGTATAAACTGTGTATCTGACCAATAAACTGTGAAGGAGACTGAAGCAAACCACTGTGTGTGTGTCTCGTTCCTCCTGTGTGTGTCCGCACAAAGAGGATCTGAAGCAGAACAGATGGAAAAACAGAGTAAAGTTTGTAGTAAGACTTAGCTGAAGAATGGATTTTTCTTAGCTCAGATATGCTGACAGACAATTCTTTTTTAAATGCCTGTTGCAGTAGTGAAGCTTTTTAAATTTAGCTTTTTTTGTAAAGAAACATTTTGGTTGTCTTCAAATCTGATTACACAGTGTTTGAGATGTTTTGCAACTAATTCAGCTGTGAATAGAGTGGTGGAACTATGATGTTACTTTGTAGGTGAAAACCCGGAAGCGAGTTAGCATTTTAGCACTTCCGGTTCCATCGTCCCAGAGTCAATGGGTTTTTTGAATGGGATTTTGGTTGAATCCCTTAAATAAGGTCTGTGGTTCACACAAGCTCAAGATACTTTCACGTTTTATTCTACGACATAAAACACACCAGTTACACCCCACTCGTGATTTTTTTAAGCTGTTGCGTTTCTTAAAAATGACTGTTGCTAACAAGTTGCTAAATGGGACCACAGCTGTCGAAGACATTTAACGTCATCACGCCGAACAGTTTATCAATTTACAGTATTTTCCAGTTGTAGTGTAATTTGTAATACAATTAATTTTAAAATAACCAACGAATAGTTTCCCGCATTTTATATTGTTGTTCGACAATGTTGTTGTTTTTGTTTGCTTTGCCCCGAAGTGCAATACATGTCTTCTAACAGTTTTATCACTTAACGTTACTGATGCGGAGACTCTGGGTTCGCACCGTAAGATAACCTCATATTACAAATATTACATGTAAACACCACATTTAACGGCTTTACTTGATGAAAGTGAAACTTTAATGATGTATGCTTAAAGCCACGTTAAAATTAAATGTTTACGGCCACATGAAGCTGTTAGAAAGCGTATAAGCAAGGATTAAATAGCATTTTGTGTACCCACCCTAACAAAATGAGAGCTGAAATGTGTTGCTTTATTCACTAAAATAAGTTTAATCTTACCATATCCAAAAACTCGCTCACTCTGCTATTTAAAAGATTAAATACGTGGGGATACGTTTTTAATTAAAATATTCATATTAATCAAGGATTTATTGACTTTTAATGCACCTTATTTCGAAATGTACAGAAATACATGGTTTTAAATCTCCTTTAGTTAAGATTATTTCATTTATTCACTATACTATTTATTACTAATGTCTCATTTCAGTTTTAGTTTGGCTCTAGTTTTGTATTTATTCCAGTTTATATGAAACGGTTCATGTAGCGTGGATTAAAATTCATATACAGAGTAAATACGTTTCACTGACTGAACATGTTAAAACTAAGTTTGAGAAAGTTGTCGCTATCGTGGTGGTGGTGACGTTGAAGGCAAGTGACTGCTGTATTTCGTTTATAGCCTAAGTTTAGCTTTTCAGTTCTGGCGCTTTTATTTAGGCTTCAAAATTCGTCAGTTATATTATTTTGTGAATTATCTTGATGGACAAAACGTGTAAGTTTCATGAACTATGATTGAACACAGAGGTTATTTTTTGCGATAATCCAAAAGCCTATGGAAAAATCCTATTGGCTTTTTGTCGAGGGAACCAGTTTCATGCTAACAGCCGATCCGCCTACAGAGTGACGTCATAGTTCCCCCACTCTATTGTGTTCCTGTCTCTGCTGTCTCCAGTATTTCCAGCAAGAAAAGAATCATGTACCTTCTGTGGCCTCTGCTGTTTCTTCATGTTTCAGCACAAAGTCAAACCCTGTTTGGTTAGTAAACCTTTGCTTTTTAAATTTGAAATACATTGCTTGCAGTACTTGCACTTTTTTCATGAGTTTTATAAAAAATAATACATTGTCACAAATATATTTGTAAACTTTTGTTTTTTAAGTGAAATATCATCTATTCAGTGGTGTATTGTAATTTTACAACCAAACATGTCTATTGCAGCAACAATTGCACAGTTAGCTGAGGTTAAACACTTTATTGACTGCTTTAAACATTTTCTAAAGCAGTTTTCATTCAAAATTCTCTTTGAATCTTCTATCACTGTCTGAAGATGACAGACTGAAGCAGTCAACACAGGAGGGCAGCGTCAGACTTGTTGGAGATCTGGCTTCAGCTGGTCGTGTGGAGATCTACCATAATGGGCGGTGGGGTTCAGTTTGTGATGACGGATGGGACCAGGCCGATGCACAAGTAGTGTGTCGTCAGATGGGATTTTCTGGAGTCATAACAGCCACGTCTGGAGGACGTTTTCCAGCAGGTATGAACTCCTAAGCGTAGTTTGATTGTTACACACTGGTCTAGTTTTTTTTAACCCAAATTCTGTTGATTTTTTGAGGCTGTGGTCCAATCTGGATGGATAACGTGAAATGTAACGGTTTGGAGAGCTCACTGTCTGAGTGCAGCTTCAGGGGCTGGGGTGTTTCTGACTGTAAACATGAAGAGGATGCAGGAGTCGTCTGCGAGGCTGGTACGGCGCAGCACAGAAGCTTAAGAAGTCAGGATTAATCACTTAATTTCCCCTTGTGCAACTTTTGTAACACTGGGGCCTACTGTCATTTAAATTTACATCTTTAAAATATTACATGATTATGTCAGACTATTGGCCGGTCTCTGTGTTTTCACCTGATACTGTTCATATAATCTTTGAATCTTCTGTCACTGGCTGAAGATGACAGACTAAAGCAACTGACACAGGAGGGCAGCGTGAGACTTGTGGGAGATCAGGCTTCAGCTGGTCGTGTGGAGGTCTATCATGATGGACAGTGGGGTTCAGTTTGTGATGACGGATGGGACCTGACCGAAGCGCAAGTGGTGTGTCGTCAGATGGGTTTTTCTGGAGCCATAAATGCCACGTCCGGAGGATGTTTTCAAGCAGGTATGAACTCCTCAGCGTAGTTTGATTGTTACAAACTGGTCTAGTTTTTTTTTTAACCCAAATTCTGTTTATTTTTTGAGGCTGTGGTCAAATCTGGATGAAAAACGTGAAGTGTAATGGCTTGGAGAGTTCACTGTCTAAGTGCAGCTTCAGGGGCTGGGGTGTTTCTGACTGCACACATGAAGAGGATGCAGGAGTCGTCTGCGAGGGTGGTACGGCGCAACACAGAAGTTTAAGAAATCAGGATTAATCACTTCATTGCCCGTTTTGTAACTTTTGTAACACTGTGGCCTACTGTCATTTACATTTACATTTTTAAAATATTACATGATCATGTCCCGTTATTAGCCGGCCTCTGGGTTTTCACCTGATTCTGTTGATTTCAAATGTATGGATCAGGGTGGAAATTTCATCCAGTATCCTACAGTAAAAACTGGAGAAAAGTCATGTAAAGTCAGTCTTATCAATATTTAAGAGAAATTAAATCAAAGCTAAAATAACTTGTGGTGCTGTAGTTTCATTATTTATAAAACTGAATTGTTTTAATTTCAGGGGATCCACAAACAACCCAGAGCTTGGTTCCACAAACACCAACCCTAAGTTTGGTTCCCGTAACGACTCAGAAAAGTACATTTGTCATGTGTGTTATTGAGGATTTCTACCCCAAGCACCTCACTGTACAATGGAAAGAAAATGGTATCAACATCTCTATACTGTCAAAACTGGAGTATGAACAGAACGCTGAAGGTCTTTACACAGCATACAGTCTTTATAAAGTCAGCAGTGAGACATGGAACACAAATACTTACTATGCCTGTGAGGTCACACACCAGTAAAAAACAATTCCTGTAATTAAGAACTTTTATGGTAAGTCATCTAATTTTGGTTTGCTCATAAGCTCACACTCTCACTTCTATAAATCAAAATTTACACATTTAATCTTTTTTTTTCTTACTCTTAGCTAAATTCTCACTGGAGCTGAAGCCACCAATTGAGAAAGAATTATTTGTCAATGGTAAAGTTGTCTTGGAAGCTGTTGTTTCTGGAGATGAAAAGGCAGTGAAAGTAGCTTCAGTGTCATGCAAAGTGAAGAATGAACCTGTAATCAGTGTAACAGGAACTGTAGACTTTTCGTGGGCCATTTCACAGTTTATAAAAATCAACACCATCACTGTTGATGCAAAGAAATGGTTTGATGGTGAAATGGTCACATGCACAGTTCATGACACAAACAACAATAGCGACATCAAGCAAGAGATCTTTTTCGATAAAGGAGGTAAATAATCAATACAAATAATCAACTTTGCGGCTCTGTGTGCATTCATAGATGATGAAAGTTTGAACATAATTGTAGTGTCTGACAGAAAATACAAGCACATTTGAAATGCTTAGATACACTGTCAAAACCTGGCTTGTTAAACTATTGTTATTCACTATTGTATGATTGTTCTGTTTACATTTTTTAATGAATCTTTATCACTTTCTTCAATTCAGATGGACAGAACCCCAGTGTTGTCATTTACAAACCTGATTTTATCAACACAGACCCTGTCGTCTCTCTGGTGTGTGAGGTCACCAGCCCTAAACTCGGCAATGTTTATATCATGTGGAAAGTGGGCGATGGGCCTTACATAAAGGGCTCAACCAGCGCTCCCATCCATCAAGAGGGCTCCACGTCTGTTCTCAGCATACTAACAATGTCAAAACATGAGAAAAAAAGGTACAGCCCCATCACCTGCGCAGTCATACATGCCGACATGAGTAATAGAAGATCTCCACTACAAGTTTCAACATCCCAAAGTAAACAGACAGAATATTCATGTGATTAATGTACAAGTAAACAATCACAGTGTTTATCTGTTGTTCACTTCTATGTTCTCCAGTGCTTCTGTCCTGTTGCTCCTGTCTGATTATATATCTTTGGTGTTTTTGTGAATTTTTCCGTCTATGTGTTTAAATTGTAAAATGCAAATAATATGGCCATATAAAACATTGTCAGCATAAATATCATAGTGTGAAAAATAGTTTTCAAGAGAATGTCCTGTGCTTACTGTACTGCTGTTAACCCGTTCATCCCATGTAATATAATCTAACATTTTCAAATTGTTTACTAAAAATTATTATTTCAATCCAAAACAATTAATTTTATTTTTGTAGTTTTACAATATTAAGTAATAAATATTTGTGTTTGCATGATTCAGTCCAGCTCTCATGTGGTTCTTGGCATCAGAAACCTTTTTGTGATTAATTATTTAGAAGTATTTAGAGAAACAAAAATATTATTGTGATACTGCACATAAAGCCACTTATTGTTTCCAATAGTGACCATTTAAATTACCAGTAAATAGTGTAGTGATGACAAACATTACTCACTATTTGTAGTGACGAGTTGTTTAATTTGCACAAATCTTTCGTATGACTCAATGAGTTGTTTGTTAATTGTGTTATGGCCGCACATGAACAACACCCTTTAACTGATATTTGTTCACCTCAAGAGTCCCTACTGTCACATGATGAGTGAATGAACATAATTTATTTGTATTCAATAACAACACATTACAAAGAAGACAATAAATCAAATAAATGCAAAATCCATTACGATTTATCTTAAATTAATTCAAGAGTCAAGTCAGTAAAATGGGATATTTTCAAAATTATGTATATGGAGTCAATACAGTGCCATATATACTTGCAAAAGAATTCAAGTTTTGAAAAAGAAAAAGTTTTGCAAATGAAAATTAAGGTATTGAGAAGGTTATTTCATACATTTGACTAACATTATAAAGTGAGTTTGGAGCAAAAACATAGTTTTAATCTCTAAACTGTCATGCTTTAATGCTGTGCTTATTGTTTTGTGAATTAATTTTAAAAGTAAAGATTGTTGATTTTTTTGAAGAAGGGCAATTCAATAATATGTTGCAAAATCATTGCTTTTGCTCTGTTTCATTTATATTTTGCAGGTCTTTATTTTTTTTGCAAAAAGCACATTTATTTTTTCTCAGTACCTTAATTTTTGATTGCAAAACTTTTTCTTTTGCAAAACTTCAATTCTTTTGCAAATATATGCGGCACTGTATTGACTCCATATATTTATTCTTTGATATTTTCTGAAAAGTAAAGACGAAAGACGAATCCACTGTAAACACTGTAAACAATGCATCCGCAAATCCACCAGCCTTGTGGACGATCACACACACCCCTCACACCAAAGCATTTAGGCCTTCACAGCCAGACTGTGTTACAGTTTCTTTCCACAAGCCATTCGACTCCTCAATACAAAGGGACTGTACTAACACACACACACTATTTATTGCTGCTACACAAAGAATGTTTACATGCACAGTGTTTATTGTTATATGGTCACTTCACATACTGAACTGGTCAGTGTTGAAATGCAACTATGCCCCACTGTTTTGTACTGTCTTGTACTGTTGCAATGAATGTGTTTCTCAGTGTCCTGTATTGTTTTGCTCTAAATGCTCAAATGTGCACTTTATGTTGGTTTCAGTACTTTGTGTTTCTGCACTCTTGTATTATTGTTTTTTGATTTATGTAGTTCTGCATAACACCTTGGTCCCAGAGGAATGTTGTTTTGTGTACTGTATATGGCTGAAATGACAAAAAAAGCCTACTTGACTTAACCTGCTGTGTTTTTCAAGTTTCAAGTTTCAAGTTTTATTTGTCACATACACGACTATACAGAGATTGTATAACCAGCAGTGAAATGAGAGTCGGGTCCGCTCCATGGACAGTGCAAATATTGAAAAATACAACACAAGGGAAGTATACATAAAATAAAATGAATAAAAAATAAGATATAAAGAATAAAATATAAAATATAAAAGAATGTGCATGACAGTATGCTGTAGAATTAAATATTAAGATAAGCATGACTGTACAGAGAGGAATGTGCAAACAGGTTGAACATGGTTGACATGAAGCAGCCAATCACAAAAAAATAAAATAAATATAAAAAATATTTATATCCTGCATAGAAAGTTTTCAGGATTGTTGGTGAGACCCTGAATTTCCTCAGCTGTCGCAGATGGTACAGTCTTTGCCTGGCTTTCTTAACCTGTGTTTGAATGCGTGTAGTCCAAGTCAGGTCCTCGGAGATGTTTACACCGAGGTACTTGAAGCTGCTTACTCTCTCCACAGGGGTCCCGCTGATCATAAGAGGAGTGTAGGGCAGCAGGTGTCTCTTTCTGAAGTCCACAATCAGCTCTTTAGTTTTGCTCACGTTCAGAGAGAGACAGTTGTCCTGGCACCATGATGTAAGTCTCTCCACCTCATCCAAGTATGCGGTCTCATCATTGTTGGAAATGAGGCCCAGAACCACAGTATCATCAGCAAATTTGATAATAGATGTGGAGCTGTGAGAGGACACGCAGTCATGTGTGTAGAGAGAGTAGAGCAGGGGACTCAGGACACAACCCTGCGGGGCTCCTACGTTCAGGGTGATGGAGTTTGAGGTGAACTGGCTGACTTTCACCACTTGAGGTCTGCCGGTGAGGAAATCTTGAATCCAGTCGCAGAGTGAAGTGTTTAGGCTGAGGTCTGAGAGTTTGACAGCTAGCTTGGTGGGGACTATAGTATTGAAAGCTGAGCTATAGTCTATGAATAGCAGTCTTGCATAGTTCCCATTGCTGCTATCAATGTGTGTGAGGGAGGAGTGGAGAATGTGAGAGATGGCATCATCAGTTGATCTATTGGGACGATAGGCAAACTGAAGAGGGTCCAAAGTAACAGGGATGGAGGAGCTAATGTGGCTCTTAACAAGTCTCTCAAAAACCTTCATGACTATTGATGTGAGGGCCACTGGTCGATAGTCATTCAGGCAGGAGGGTTTATTGTTCTTAGGCACAGGGATGATGATGGATTTTTTAAAGGAGGTGGGAACTACAGAGGTAGCAAGGGACTCGTTGAAGATAGAAGTGAACAACCCAGCAAGCTGATCAGCGCATGATCTCAGAACCCGGCCTGTGATCCCGTCAGGTCCAGCCGCTTTCCTGATGTTCACTCCCTTTAGTGCCCTCCGAACCTCGTCCTCCGACACGGTGATCACATGATTCTCGCTTCTCTGCCTGCTGCTTCCTGACGCGCTGCTCGGCAGAGCCGCGCTGCCGCCGTTGCAATCAAAGCGGCCGTAGAAGGTGTTTAACTCGTCGGCCAGCGACGGATCTGCTCTCACCTCCGCGGAGGATTTGTTTCCAAAGGCACAGATGGTCCTTAGTCCCTGCCACATGCGTCGAGAGTCATTGAGCTGAAAATGAGACTCAATTCTCTCTTTGTAACGATGTTTGGCGGCACTTACTGCTCGTCTGAGAGCATAACACGATGCTTTGTACTCGCTCATATTCCCAGACAAAAGAGCCTCGTTGTATGTGGCAGTGCGTTTGTTAACCACATCACGGATTGATCTGTCCACCCACGGTTTCTGATTAGGGAAGGTCCTTACAGTAATCGTTTCTGTAGCTTGTTCGGTAAGTGTGTTTACAAAGCTCACTGCTACATCCGTGAACTCGCTGACGTCAGATGAGCTCGCCCTGAACATGTCCCAGTCGACGTCATCAAGAGCCGCCTGCAGCATAGCTTCCGAGTGGGAGGACCAGCGCGTCACTTCCCTCTTCACCGGGGGTTCCTGTGCGAGCCTTTGTTTATATTCCGGTGTGAGGAAAATGGCGGCGTGGTCCGATTTACCAAAAGCCGGTAGTGAGCGGGCCTTGTAGGCATTCTTAAACTGAGAGTAGCAATGATCCAGTGTATTCGGTCCTCTAGTTGGACAGGATACATGCTGGTGAAAGTTCGGCATGACCTGCCTGAGGTTGGCTTTGTTAAAATCCCCCGCTATGATAAAGGCAGCGTCAGGATGTTTGTTAATGTAGCCGCTGATCACGTCGTGAAGTTTAGACAAAGCCAAGCCGGTGTCTGCCTGAGGTGGAATGTAAGCAGCAGTAACGATGACCGCGGAGAACTCGCGGGGTAGATAGAATGGGCGGCAAATAATGGATAGATGTTCCAGATGAGGCGAGCAGGATCGCGACAGAGAGGAGATATTCCTGGGGTCACACCATTTCTTGTTAGTCATGAAACACACTCCTCCACCTTTGGATTTACCGGCCTCCGCTGTTCTGTCCATCCGTAAAACAGGAAAGTTGTCAGACGGCGTTACAGCATTGTCCGGAACCGAGGGCGTGAGCCATGTTTCAGTCAAACAGATGATGTTACAGTCCCTTATGTCCCGTTGGAAACTTATCCTGGCTCTAAGATCGTCCATCTTATTATCCAAGGATTGGACATTAGCGAGCAAAATGCTTGGTAAAGGAGGACTGTGAGCCCTTTTTCTCAGTCTGTTGCGGATTCCAGCGCTATTTCCACGGTGTTTCTTGTTCCGTCTCCTGTGTCCTTTGTTCTCCGCGTTACGAAGAATCTCAAGAGGCCACGATGGATACGGTGATAAAGTGTCCTGAACCAGGTTAGTGAAGCGGTTTCCAATGTCCAAGAGTGTACCTTTGTCGTAGGTGATCAGTGCAGACGTTATGTGTGTAAAAAGAGAAATCAAAAGTAAGTAAAAAAGTAAATAAAAGCATAGTTTTATTTTATCAATTTTATCGTAAAAAAAAGCGCTATACAAATAAACGTGAATAGTCTTAGCGGAGCGACCCGGACGGCGGCCGAACATAGCAGCGCCATCTTGGAATATTGATCAATATTGATTTATTATCAATATTGGAAACCTGTGATACTTTTTTCAGGATTCTTTGATTAATAAAAAGATTTTAAAAAAAGCACAGCATTTATTTTAAATATAACTTTTGTAATAATATACGTTGAAAAACTTGAGATCAGTATTTTTTATTTTTTTTTAAAGAAATTAGTTTTCATTCAGCAAAGATTTGCTAAATTGATAGAAACTGTGATCGTAAAGATTGATATTATTAGAAAACATCTCTATTTTAAATAAATAATATTATTTTTATTTTTTATTTATCAATTTATCAATGAACCCCAAAAAAGTATCACGGGTACCAAAAATAAATAAATAAAATAAGATAAAAATAAGTAGCACAACTGTTTCCAATATTGATAATAAATCAGCATATTAAAATGATTTCTGAAAGATCATGCACTGAAGACTGGAGTAATGATGCTGAAAATTCAGCTATGATCACAGAAATAAATGATATTTTAAAGTATATTAAAATAGATAAACATTCTTTTAAATTGTAACACTATTTCACAATATTACAGTTTTTCTGGATTTTTGATCAAATAAATGCAGGTTTGATGAGCATAAGACACTTTCATAATGCTGCAAAATTATCAAAAATAGTAATATAATAAAATCCCTTATGTCACCATTTCGCCAGCCTACACTTCACATAAGAGGCCTGTAGGTGGCACTTGGGCTTCATTAACTATGATAGTTTCATGAAATAGTAAACGGTGCATCATACATAAATGTAGCCTAAGTGAATTGAATACTGATTACTATTATTGCGACTTTTGGCGCTGCACGGTTTTGTGCCGTGCTTTTGTAGTCATTTAGCATCCGTGTTTTGACTTCAGTAAATTTCTATTTTGGCAAATACAAACAACGTGATTATTTTTCAGGAGTCCAACATCCAGCCGCGCAAGAAAACATGCAATCTAGCCGAGACGTGATCAATAAGGGAAGCCGTCTTTCGCTTCGTAGCCATTTGTTAAACACACAAAATTACCAATAAAAAAGTATCGAGCACCAAAAGCAGCCCATATTAAATCTGTAAGTTGGCTTTAATTGAAAATACGCACGAATATTAAAAATATTTAATATTCATCAAAAAATTAGATTGCGTCCATTTGTACCCCTCCAGCCCTTTGTAGGCTTTTGAAGAGTCTCCGGAGTTAGGAGGGAAAGTTGAACACATCAGGATACTGCCCCTGATAGCACATGTACATCTCGGAGACGTCTATTTGACATCTGCATTTACATCGGCAAGACCGCCCCCCCTCCCCCTCCTTCTGCACGTGTCCAAGCAACACTGAGGTGACCTTGACAACCATAAATAACAATAGGCCTACACCACAGTACATTTTGTGAGGGTGGCTCTTTTTGAATTTGTTCACTAAAAATGAAAATTCTGTCATTGTTTACATCCTTTCTTCATGTCTTTTCAAACATGTATGACTATTGCTTCTGCAAAACACACACAAAAATAGATATATATCTTATAGATAATGGGACTGGGTAGCTCCAAAATGACAAATGGGTATCACAAAAGTTGTCCATTTGACTCATGTTCCCAAGGATTCAAAGGACTTGGAATATAAAAAAGTCTGTCTTTGTTATTTTAAGCATCTGGTTCATACTGGTTCAGAACAAATGCGACAGTAAATCCCTTTGCAGCGATGATAGATAAATATGTGCAATGTCTTACCAGGCGAGGGCGCGCTCCCGTGCACGCATTCGGGCAGCTGTATTCTGCACGTGCAGAAGCCCCGCCCACTCAGTGTACGCGCGTGCTGGCGGCACGTGTGAAGGCATGAGCTCCGGTGGAAAAATACAACTGCAGTAGTACATTAAACTTCCTGTCTTTAATAAAGATGTTTTAAAGTGCCAAGAAGCTGACTTAAAAGTGCTATATGGATACTGAATTGTCGCCGTTGATGTATGTAATAAATATAGAAAACAATTTAGTATGATTTACCATTTTCGGATGCATTCACAGTTAATTAAGCCAAATGTTGAGTGTATTTAGCATGTTTCCCGTGTTCGGGTATTTATATGGACACTATTCGTTTGTTTTCGGAACAAAGAGAGTCGCTCGCTTTGTTCAGCTCAATGTTGTAGAGCTGGATGAAGCGGATTAACCGTTGACCAATCACAGAGCGAGAATCCGCCTTGGGCTCTTTAAGAACTGTATCTACACGCCCCGTCTGTTTAAATATTCATGAGCCGTTGGCGAGGTAACCAATCAGCGCTTCGAGTTTCGCGTTCATCATGAATAGGTGAGTGTTTAGCCCAGTACACTGGAGTGGATCGCTACGGTGTTGTTTTGGCTGTATTTTCTCAAACAGAAACAGGAGGATTAACGGATAAAAGCGACGTTTGTGTATTTTGTCGGATAATATCGCACTAATGATGCCCGGACAGCTCGTGACGGTGGCCATCGGTCCGCAGAAAACCGGTTTTGTTTTAAAGAAGATCATGAATATTCCTCCTCCAACCATACTGGAGGATCAAGACGATGGTGAGAACCATAAACCTGCCAAAATGCAAATCACACATACAAACCGTTCCGTTGAACGCGAGTTTGTAACGTTAGTAGTGCACTAGGCTTCACCGCTACAGCTGCGCGCTGATTGGTCGCTCAAAAGAACAGAAAGTTCCCTCAGAAGAGTGCTGCTTTATCCATCACATCAGACTGAAATACCGCGGTATTTTACTAGTATTTTCGTTTTGAAATGGAGGTTTTTGTAAGTTGCTTCAAAAATATCATGGTATACGTCCTGAAAACCCATCTGTATACCGTCGAATTTAATAAATTGTGTTTAGTGTTAACATGTTGAATGGCTATGCTAAAAACAATGCTGCAATTATGTATCAGAAGATGCAAACGCACCACTACATATGGTTGTTTCGTCCATGGTATATTTGGATACTTGGGCATGTACTGTGTGGTAGTACCATGGTATTCTTTGTATATCCTAAAAACACCAGTACTAGAATTTTAGCACCATATTACATACATGCCATCAATGTAATATGATATTTTAATATGATGTCTTATTTTATTAGAGTTTCCACACACATGGAAAACCATGGTTATGTTTTCTCCTCTTCTTTAATATGAAACTCATTCAGGATGTGTAGATTTGACAGTTGTATTACTGCATGCTGAGCATATTTTAGTTATTGGTCATGTTTTGTGGATATAATATGTCTGTCTTGTGGTTTTACCGTGGTAAAGACTGACCTGCTCTTTATGAACGTTATTAATACTTATTCTTATCATCTTTCTTGATAAAGACCCATAGGCATCTGTAGGCGTGTCAATCTGTTAAACACTCATTTCATAAATCTCATCTCATCTTATACAAGTGTCTAAAGTCCTTTTTTAACTGCAGAAAATTGAAGTGAAGTTGGATGTCTGAAAGTCTGAATTCTTTCTGACATTTAAACTGATATCTAACATTACTGATAACAAATTAATATGAGCCATGTGAACAGTTTTTACTGCAGAAAATTAAAGTGAAGTTGGATGTCTGAAGGTCCAAATTTGACAAAACCTGCCAAGGACATGTTCATCAAAATCAAGAGGAGAAATTATATTTAATAAAAAGTATTGTATTTTGTTGTTGTTGCATTGTGACCACATTTTCAATAATGTATTATTACATTCCTTTGTCTTTTTAGAGTATTTAATATGGTTTTACATTATGCTATGCATTTTATTGTGCTGTAATTTACTTTGATCCGCTGTGTTTAAACGTGCTTTATAAATACATTTGAATTGCTACTTTCCAGAAACTATGTAAATATGTACATTTAAAGCATCTTGATTTGATTTGATTTTATTGTATTTATCAAACTCCCATTTAAATTTCTACTGCTTCTTTGATATGTCTAAACTGTAATTTTTCTCACAGACATCGAGAAGGAGAAACAGGGTTCGATCTGCGATGGGACATCCGGCGTCAGCGGCGCTTCAGGTGGCATGGGGAGCGTCTCTGCCTCTCTCACCCCCACCATCTGGGACAAAACCATCCCTTACGACGGCGAGACCTTCCACCTGGAGTACATGGACCTGGACGAGTTCCTGCTGGAGAACGAGATTCCCATCACACTGGAGGAGGAGGAGCTGAGCAAGTGTCTCGAGGCAGAGTGGCGAGGGGGCGACACGCAGGATTCCTCTGATGAGCCGGCGACTGTCCCACAGATGCCTGAGGAGCAACACAAGGACGATGAAGAACCTGAGGACGACTCGCTCGCTGTGAGCGTTGAGACGACAGCAGGTGAGACGACAAACAAGCGTGTGTTTTGTTTTTGTACCACTGATATTATAAATGACAGAAACATAAGCCTAAGATGGATGGTGTGATGGTTTAAACTGAGACCGTAGACATGGTAGAAATCATTTGTTAAAGCCACAACCTCAAGGTCAGAAACAGCTTTTTGTCAGCATGATGTGTCTCAGATCAAGATGAGGAAGAGTTTGTGTATAATGTTAAATAGTTATTGGGTCCCACTTTACACTTACATTATATTAATCATTTAATACAATGCACTTATTGTGTACATACATGTTTTTACATTGTACTTATATTTTAAAATACCTGCATGTAATTACATCTGTAATTAATTTCTGTAATTACATTTATAATTACACTGTTGACCCATCCCTTACACCTTAAACCTACCCATACCACCAAACCTGTCCCTAACCTTACCCCTATCCCACCTCAATAGCAACAATAGTGTTTTGCAATACAATATGAACACAGTAAGTACATTGTACTTATTTTCTGATGTAAGTACATAGTCGTTGAGGCCACTTAATATAAAGTGGGACCAGTATTAGATCTCATCTGATGTGTGTCGTAGGTTTGAATCAGATTCAAACGCGTCTCATGCAGTTTGTCAAAATATGATTTCTATGGAAGCTTGTCTGAAATGGAATAAAAGTGTAAATAAAAAAAAAGGTAATTGTGACTTTTTAATCTCACACTTGACTTTTTTTGCTCGCAATTCTGAGTTTTTATTTCAAATTTGGTGAGAATTGTGAGATTAAAAGTTGCAATTGCCATATTATTATTATTTTTTTTGTTTGTTTTTTGTTCTGTGGTGCAAAAAAAAAAAAAAAATGCATTTTACGATGCTCACTCAGAATTACGAGAACAAAAGTTAGAATTACTTATATATATATATATATATATATATATACTATATATTAATTATATACTTGGCATTCTAAGAATAAAACTCAGAATTGCAGGATATTAAAATCAGAATTTAAAAAAGTCAGAATTGTGAGATATCGACAGAAGAAAGATAAAAAAAACTTGCAAGATATAAACTGGCAGTTATGAGGGAAAAAGTCAGAATTGTAAGGTTAATATTCGTCATTACAATATATATATTTTTTTCATGGCAGAAAAAAAACTTAGAATTGAGGAAAAGAAGTTGAAACTTGAAATTATATTTTTTATTTATTGTTACGACATGGGGAAATAAGTTTCCACAGTTTTCTGATATCAGTTTGACTGCTTTAAATCATTAGCTTTAAACTCAAGTTTATTGTTGATTTTATTGTAGGTTCAAGGTTCTTGTTTATTTGTCACATACAAAGTTTTCCAACAATGATGATAACTTCAGAGAAGAGTATAGTAGTATACAGAGTATAGTAACGGCTATACATCGCTCTGTTTTTACCTGCCAGAACCCAAAGTCGACCCCGACCGCGTGACGCCTTCTCCGATCGACCCGGAGGAGATTGAGGTGAACGTGGCCTTCCAGCCGGACCCTACAGATCTGGTCCTGTCCAGCGTTCCCGGAGGAGAGCTCTTCAATCCACGGAAACACCGCTTCTCTGAGGACGAGCTCAAACCACAGCCCATGATCAAGAAAGCCAAGAAAGTGTTCGTTCCTGAAGATGCGAAGGTGAGACTGAACCGATTGAATGAGTTTATGAACAGAAAAATCAGGAAACAGTGATATGGTAGCAAACATGTGGCTCTCATGACACGTTTGAACCCACAGGCCTCTCGCTAGCCATCCAGGAAATATATTTCAATTATAATGACTAAATCTGATTCTTAGGAGTTAACATGCTGTTATTTAGCATTAGCAGCACACACTATCGCATGCTATACTACTGTTTGCCAATTTCTGATTAATCCACCATGTTAAAGTCAACAAGAATTACTCTTTGCAATCTATTTTATGACTGTTATGTGATTTTTTTATGTCACAAATTGATTGGATAATATACAGCTGGTATTTGGTACCCATATGGATCATATCATACTTTTTATTTATTAATTGATTGATTATTCAGAATAAGGCCTGGATCATAAATTAGGGAAATTATTAGTGTTAACTAAAACTTGCTATTTGCCAAGGCAATATTATAAAAGTATTTTAAAGTACCAAAATATCAAAAGTTAAAATAAAAATCCTATAGATATTAAAAAATATGAATAATAATGTCAACACACAACAAAATGACTAAACCTCTAACTAAAATTAAAATAAAAACATTCCAAATGTTAATAAAACTGTGGTAGTATGTTAGTGATACTAAAATAACACTGATATTTGTATAAAGCTTGTTTTGCACTAAACCTAAAGTACATTGTTTCTGTAGTCAAAATTATCAACTTGTCTTTTTCTTTCTTTCTTTTGCTTGCAGTGCTTTATGAGATTGTAGTTTATTCCCTAAAGCTCTTTTATCTTTGATTTGAGCATAGCATTATTTGAAAATCAGACCAAAAGACAAAGTTTGTAATGTTGTGATGCTCCTCGTCGCTGGTTTGAACCCAGGCTGCTGAAAAAGTTCATAGACGCACTGTTTTAGACATGAATTTGTTTAAAATGTAATCGCTAATGTTTTATCATAATACATGTGATACAGACTATGACTAATCATTTACAGTATGTTTTTGTTGATGTTACAACATAAAACGTAAATTTACAACTAATTGTACCTGCCTCAGTAACGAGATGTTTGCGTTTTTCCGCAGAATGAGAAATACTGGTCGCGGAGGAATAAGAACAACGTGGCGGCGAAGCGCTCTCGTGACGCCCGGCGTCTGAAAGAGAACCAGATCGCTGTCCGCTCCACCTTCCTGGAGCGAGAAAACGCCGCGCTACGACAGGAAGTGGCCGAGCTGCGCAAAGACTGCGGCCGCTGCAAGAAGATCATGTTGCTGTACGAAGCCAAATACGGCTCGCTGTGAGGGACGCGCTTCACCCCGACACGCATCAGTCTCCCTTATAATTCACACCGCAGTTACACAGCCGGGGATTGTGGGTAATGCGGCTCCGCGCGGGAAGTGGACGAGAATGACGCGAGCGCGTGTTTTTAAGAGGACGTTTTAAGGGTCTTGAAGACACAAAACACATGATAACACAGCATAAACTTTGACCTCTGACCTCCTCATACCTCATTCTGCCCTCTCCACGACCCCCATGTGAACCGAGCAGCCAGTTTTTAGAGGTTTATTCGGTATGAAAACGAGAGAATGCGGCCGACTGGAAAAGTCACACACGGCGGACGGCAAGTTAGCGTTCAGTCTGAGAGTGATTTGTAATGGAAAACATGACTTAACGACTGTTTTTGGCTAGTTTTTAGCCTGTTTCCTCCTTTTTTTGTACTTGATACGTCGTCTATGTTTGTGTACAAGAGGTTTTTCGCAGAAAACAAGCGCATGACCCTCGATATGAAGCAATTATTTTCTTTTTTCGACGATAACGAGTGCACTTCAAGGGTAAGTGCGAATTGGAGAATTGCGGTTTGCGAGGGCGAAGATTTGAAAGAAAGACGAGTCTGTAAATATACGCTTGTATCCGTCCACTAGTGTCGTTGTTCTTCCAGAATGATCTTTCCATGTACAGAGCGACATTTCTATCGTGCAGATTTTTAACACTATAGCGACTGTGCTTCGTTCAAACGCATTTTCACGGCAGTTAACTGGAAGATTATTTTAACGCGAGCGTCTGCGCAGGAGTTTAACTCTGAGTAACTGGATCCGGTTTGTTTTCAGGGTTTAATCCAGGGCAATAATGTGCGATTCATCTTTACCTCACATTAGATATTTCTAACGAGTGGTGTTTTTTTTTATTTAAAATAAATTTTTTAGTCGGGCAGCTCAGCATCAGTTAAAACAAATTTCTGTGTAAATAATTTTAGAATTGTTTTTAATTCTTACCAATGACGCATCATTATTGCATTTATGCATTATTAAAATAATAATAATGCATTTTTAGATAATTTTTTGCATCGGTAAAACCATTGTGGCGTGAGCATGATTTGTTTTAGTCAGTGACATTAGCATAAACAGCACTAGCATCACTAGTGTCTCACGTTAATACGGTTTTTCACTGGTTTTCCAAGTTATTGTTTTTTAAATGGTGGAAAATAATAATGTGCTTCCAGTGTTTATGGATTTTGATAGATTACACTAATCATGGTTTTGTTTTTAATGCTGTGCTTACAATTACATTTTTAACAGATCAAAGTTTTACATTTTTAAATTGTATTTTAACAGATCATTTTTACATTTATATTACTTTTCTCATTTTCTCTCTATAGTTTTTTTTATACTTATATATATATATATATATATATATATATATAAAATGCTTTAGGAAAAAAAAAATGGATCAGAGTGTGTGTGTGTGTGTGTGTGTGTATATATATATATATATATATACATACATACACACACATACAGT
The DNA here is from genome assembly GCA_027422415.1 of Schizothorax lantsangensis. Taxonomy (NCBI): domain Eukaryota; kingdom Metazoa; phylum Chordata; class Actinopteri; order Cypriniformes; family Cyprinidae; genus Schizothorax; species Schizothorax lantsangensis. The sequence goes on from CM049840.1 coordinate 35,047,555, forward strand.
GTATATACATATACACACACACACACATATATATATATATATATATATATATATATACATAGTTTTATTTTTTGCATTTTAAAAACTAATGTCGTAAGTCATCAGGATTGAGTTTCTGCAAACGGGTTTCTAGCACTTACAGGCGAATCTATTGTAAATTGAGGAGTTGTTAGAGCATGCTGTTGTCATGGTGATGTTGTGCAGTGGGCGTGTCCTTCTCTTCCATATATATAAAAAAAAATTGATAGATTTGTTGTTAAACTCTTTCTACCCCCGTTTGACTTCATTCTACAAACCAAACTAAACTTTCAGGTCAATCACTGTATTTCAAATGTACAAGAATGAAGTTTGTTTGTGTTTGTTTTTTAATCTGAATTGTGACGTTGGCCTTTGGTTTTTGTTATTAATCTGTCATATAAACTCCAGACGTTGAGTACTGCGTTGGACTGTAAAACTGAAATGTAGCATTTTTCCTTTTTTTTTTCTCGACGTTTTTGTCTTTAATAAAACATGTCACTTTCAATATATGGACACACTTTTAAAAATAACTGTTTTTTAAAGAGTCCTGTTGTTTTTATAAAGTCATTTTCCTCTGGTGTAACGCAGTATGTTATGACTGTATTATGCATATTAATAAAGTCGGATATAAGTGATTTGACCTTGCTGAGGTTGTGATGGATCTGCGCTGTGATTGGCTGCTGATGATTACATCAGGTGTGAGACGCATCTGCAGTACAATGGCTCTCGCTGCAGAGACGATCAGTGACCTTATGAGCATCTGTGCAGAAACACACAAACATCGTTCTGCGCGTGCTTTTAATGCACTTTTGTCTGTACAGCGTCCTCTGGATATGTGTGTGTGTGTTCCTCCATTGTGTCGGTTCATCATTATTCTCAGTCTGATGTTACGTAACAATCATCCTCACACTCGAGTGTCGTTACATAACATCTGCTTCAGAGACACACACTGATCTGAATGTGTCTGAAGAGAGAGAATCAAATCACCTTTATATGCTATGAACAAAAATCATATACAACCAGAAAATAACCAGATTTTCTCAAGTTGCTTTTTTTCCTCTTAATATATAGTAATGTTTTTTTTGCTGTTTTTATAGATTTATGTTTAATATGTCTATTACATAAATATATTTTATATTATTACACATAATATACATTGTATTACATTTTTATTAATTTTTAAAAATGCAGTGAATACAGTTTATTTTTCATGTCATTCATTTTCTAAATATTTTACAGAGAGGTTCAAGTGTACTTGATCATTGTGGCTGGGTCATATTTCACTCCAAATGCTAAATATTTAAAGAAAAATAAAGCTTTTAATAAATGGACATTTAAATTTGTTATATAAATTTTGTTGGTTATAATAAAATTAGAAATATTGGCAACAATCTAAGTTTTTGTAAATTTTAATTTACTTCAATTAACTTTTTTTAAATCATAACCCTGCTTCAAATCTCAAATCATGCTGGAAAACAGGTTTAGCTCATGTGGTGCTGAGAGGCGTCAAATACTGCACTGAACATTTATTAGTCCAACTGATCACTCAGACTTTGATGCCGAGAAAATCTGATGAATAAGAAAATTGCATAAGCATTTTCATAACGGGTCTCGGTCTTAATCATTCGTTTCATTCACACAGATCAACGTCTTAAGTGTTGCAGGGATTGTTTCATTGAGACAAGTGTGATTTAACGTTTTCATTAGTGCTAGTATTATTACCTTCACTGTGTTTGACATCATATAATTGATGCATGATCTGATTTAACTTACCAACTGATCATATAAATCTGGCATTTTGATTTTTTTTTTTTGCCGTGACTTTATAGGTTTGATGTTATAAGAGATGCAAGACATTCACATCTCAAACACGCTTTTTAAAATAAAAATATGACAAGTTTTGGCTCCTTTCTCATACTTGCTTTGAAAAAAAATGAAAACTGCTCCAGTAATATCAGCAGTCATTGTGTTTCACACATAATAAACAGAAAACAAACCTCAGAAGAGAAATTATGTATGAATATAGCGAAATAATACCTTAAAAAAATGAAATGGACATATTCTTGAGATTCACTTCAAATATTTATCACATATACAGAATCACATTAAACTTGTATTTATTCTACAGAATTGATTCTGGTTTAAGTTTGCACTAATAATGCAAATGGCAGGTTTAAAGGGAAAGAAATTTGATCCGATCCACGTAAACCTCATGTAGACATGACAGGTGCGTTCTGACGATCAAAGCCAATTTAGACATTTTAAACATCCATAAAAAAAATTGCAAATAAGATCATATAAATGGAGCTTATGTACTATTTAAACTTGCTTCGTTTCCAATAGAAATATAATAGACAGAATCAATGCGTTTATTACATGACTGGAAAGCGAAATAGCCCATGTAGACTGTTCTGTGTTCTGATTGGCTGAAGTCTGAAGTCGTGACCCAGAGCTTCATTCCCAGCCGCAGGTGTTTATTCAGCTGCATGAGAACAGTGAGGTTATAACAACAACACATCTCAAGAGTTTGACAAGGTTTTAATTTGGCATTTGTAGTGTCAAAAGACAAACCCAGACCATGGCCTTCATGATTCTTAAACTCTTTTTGCATATTATTAATAATCAAAAATCTGTCCTGTGTCAAAATTACTATTACAAAATTAGTAACTTAAATCACATTCGATACAAAGAGCTGGAGTTGTGTTACAAACCTGAAAGACTTTTATATAACCTTATTGTAAACTAGGTTTTTTGTTTTGTATTACATTGCAATACTATCACAATTTCCAAAATGAGAATTGTAGACTATTTCCCAATAGACAGGATAGATAATGACAATGATTAAAGGATCTTTGCATTTTTGTGGATTTAAGGGTCAATAATAATAGTAATATGAATTTGAGAGAAACCTGCAATGCTCAAGGAGCTAAAACATTTGGGTTTGAACATTAAGGATGATAGGAAGGTTTATTATACACCATGCTTTGAAACACAATGTTTTCATGTCATAAACTATATTAGGAAATCAAGGACTTCAAGAGCATCAAACCAAAAACTACTAGCGTTAAATTGAAATGACTCCAGTAGAAGGTACAATACGCATTCAGCACTTTGTTAAACACATTTTATTAGTCATTTCATCTTGCATATATTTATATTCATATAGTTATTCCTGAAAAAATAACTTCAGCACATAAGAAACTAAACAAAAGATCTTGAACATAAGAAATATATACATATTCGTGTCATCGTATATATCTCTTAATTTGCTTTAGAAATGCCGTAGAGAATTCTTTTGAAAAAACACACGAAAAAATATAGAAAAATTGTAAATAAATTACAAACAAATGTAAAAATACACCCAGTCTTAGCATTTATAGAGAAATCTAAACCCCGCCCACCCCAAATGAAACCAATGGAAACGATTGAATATTCATGAAGCTGACGTTCACATTTCAAATGTCGAGGAAGGACATCACAAGAAGTACAGTCTCACCCAAACATCTTAGAAAGTTCTTCATTTTTTTAATACAATCTTTAAACTACATTACCAAGCTATAGTTCAGTCATAATTGGCCATTAAAGGGCAAGTAAAGGACCTTTAGCATCTAGCATATAGTGTTTATTGTGAGGCATTATGGGAGTTTCCATAGGCCCTGGGCGTAAAGTGCAGCGCGGCTGGATGGGCGGTACGCTGAGGGGGAAGTGATGTCATAAAGGAAGCCAGCATTGGCTCCTACCTTTAAGAAGATTCTAGAACGCCAGCCTCCATCCTAGCGCAATAAAACGCTTCACAAAACACAGCCACTGCAGTCAGAATATATGAGGTAACATTCAGAGTCCTAGAGCGGAGAAAACAGTGCAATTTTCATTGTAGCATCTCTTGCAAACCACCATTTACAACCTCTGGAACGTAAAAATAAAGCATTAAATTCAACACGCATCTCTGTGACGGAAAGCTAATCTGTGCATCTCCGCACCAATGACCTTTAATCTCATTTCCCATCCCTTCAAAGACACTCAGCAGTTTATCAACACTTCCAACCAGTACCTTCACGCACTTCTGACCAGGAACCCAAGTTCGAAACCAATCAGACTCACAACAATCCAGCAATCAATCATTCAGTCTGTTCATCTTCAGTGTCTTAACTTACCAGATCTCCCAAAATGAAAATATACAACATCAATTCCCAATCTGACTCACTAGAAACGGGTATAAACTCTGGCTGGTTTTATCAGGATTTGGCTCAATGCGTTCAAACTGAAAAGAAGAATCCTAAAGCTAATCCAACATACCAGACATGAGCTGTCTCTTAATCATCAGCTCAAGAGCACCAGACCCACGTCGGTTCAGAGAACATATCATAAAATTACCATTAATCCTCAGTTATGACAGCTGAGGTGTGACCGAACGGTTAACGTGGCTGTAATCTCCAGAGCGTCATGTTTCTGAACATAAACACCATCCCAAGAATCCCTTATAGTCATCTAGAATCTTCTCTAAGAATATTAGCTTTTTTTTCCCAGAATCAATTTTAAAAAGTAGCATTAACCAAGATTATAGACAAAAACATTTGGGCGATAAAGTGACTCATTACTGAAAACAACAAACACAAAAACACCTGTGCAACAGGAGGCTGGTTACTCCAAGAGATAGTCAATTCATAAAAAAATAAACATCATGAAACAAGAAACAAATGAACGGAAAAATAACAAATCACAAGTAATACTCAATTAGTAATCATAATACTCTTGATTTATCAAGGTGGTAGTAACAGTGATTCATGGAGGGGAAAAAAATTGTCCTCAAGGAAAATGTTTCAGCATTGGGATCTCTTCAACTCTGAGACTTTAGTTGGCCAACACCACAGGTTGGAAGGCCTGGCCGGAATACTGCAGGTTGTATCCTAGTCCTTCCACGAATGGAGGTTTATCCATGAAGGAAATTCCAGTGTTGCCTCCAATGATTCCCACGGCCTGACCTGGTTGTGGACTAGAGAACGGATCGAAGGAGGCGTGTGGGTGTGGAGCCTGGAATGGCGTCATTGGCGGACCTTCGGCGTCAAAGTAGAGGGGCCTCTGGGAAGCAGGAAACACAAACTCTTTGGCATTAGGAGACAGTTGGCTTGGGATGGGTCCAGCTAGAGAGTGCATGGAGAGTGAAAGGGGTTTGTGCTTGACCAGCCCCGGTGGGGAGATGGTGCTGGGGGAGTGCGTGATCATCCTCTGTTGCGGGGCCGTGGCGACGCCAGAACCGGAAGCAACTCCGAGGTTCCCGCACTTCTTCATCTTGGTGGAGCCAAATTTGGTGGCGGCAAAGCTGGCTGTGGTGAAGGTGATCGGCTGAGGTGTGGGCCGGGAGTTGGGAGTAGAGTACAAAAGACCGGTGCTTGGTGGCGACGGGGTGGATGTATTGGAGGAATGAGCACTAGGATTGGTGGGAGTGCTGGGAGTGGCGTAACCGAAGAGTCCTGGGCAAGATGAGGTAGAAAGAGGAGTTGGCGAACTGGAGAGCGAGGGTAGCATGACCGGCGACACCTGGCCACCGATGGGTATGAACACCTGAGCCTCTGGGTTAAACCCCAGACTCTTGACATCCTCGAACTCCACGTCTCCATTGAGAGCGACGTCGGACCTTTCGGCGTCACCCCCTAAACCCGGCGGATCCTCCGTGTAGAGGACTTTCACGGCACCCTTCTCCCCAATCTGGTAGGACACTTCGTAAGGGTCGATCCAAATGCTGAGCTCGGGGGGAACGTTGGCACGGACCTCTTCGGTGTCCAGACCGCTCCTCCTGGCTGCCAGCTCCACCACAGGGTCTCTGGGAGCTCCCAGATGGAGGCAGCGGAAGGCAGAACCACGTAAAGGAGCCTCAGGGTACCAGTGCCCATCGAAGCGGGACACCAGGATACGCTCCAACTCCTCGCCAAACAGATCCGCCCTACGGCGCGGGAGCTTATTGTACAAGTAGGACACAATGAAGTTCAATGCAACCTTCACCTCCAGATGCATCATGAATTTGATTAGGTCTTGAAAGCTTCTTCGGTTAGACTTGCAACAGTCCTAACATCTCTTGCAAACATCAAGGTGAAAGTCTTTAGTCTTAGCCTTAAGCATCAATTTAAATGCAAGGGCCTCTGATTTCGGATTGTTGCTTAGAAATTGCTTAAAAGTGATTGTCAGAGACCAGCTGATTTTTTTTAAATCTTCACCCCGAAGCACTGGCGTGTGAAGACAGCAGCTCTCCAACATCCAGTTTCTTCAAAGCCTCTAGAAAGACAAAGACAGACCAGTTAAACAATATTAATACTCAATACATTGACTGTCAGTGTGCATGTTTGTTAGTTTCAGCAGATGTTGAGGCCAAGGTACCAATCCATGATTATCTTCATGAAATCCCTCTTCTGTCCCTCTGGCTAAAGCACTTAGGATTACACGTGCCAAGAGAGGGACATTTACCACCAAATGCGCTCGGTCCACTCACACTAGCTCAACGAAACGCTAAAAGGGAATGCTCAACAATGATATATTTATACTAGAATAATATCTTTAAGTCACTCATGTAACAGCATCACGTACACTTGCTGTAATATATTCTACATAAATTAGCTAAGGATCAGATTTGTGCATTTCTAGGTTTAAACCATCTGAGGGGAAACCCTCTAAACTGCTGATAAAATGGTGCTGTTGAAGAAAGGGGTTAAAAACTACACTTCCCAGCATGCACCAGCACGCCGCCGCCTTTGACGTCATCACCACGCGTGAGAATGTTGATGTGACGCCTCTGCATTTTCAAAACACTGATAAACTCCGTTAAAACCCGTTTTATAAATGCACCGCCCTGGTTATATTTCTAATAGAGGCGGATCCGCGGTGAGTTGAAGCACATATGAGGACAGTCACTGCCGGTAAATGTCATGAAACGGATTATGATTATTCAGAAAAGAGATGCATTAAATATCACGCTCGTACGCAGACGTTTCATTAAATCATTAATACCAGCACTGATATTTAATCATGCAGCCATTTACACATTTAAAACGCGGTTTAGATGTATGGACACATATGTGATCTGACTTAATATCCTTGTGCAGTTATCTTATTCACAACGTGTGGATAATGTCAGTTGTAACGTTTGCAAATAAATCTAAATATTCTCTCTATTAGAGATTATGCCATTTAATGTGTTGATATTGCTAATTGTTAAAAGTAGACAAAAATAATCGAGTATTGTAGCCTATCTTTAAAAAGTCATATCATGCATTCAATGTCACTCAATGTCAGAGTTTGATTAAATGCCATAATATTAAACATTTAGGCGACAGACAGAAATTATTATTTATTCCGTTACTAAACAAGCTTGATTGTTTACAGTCCCCATCTGTTACAAAACATCCAGGTGATTCACATTATCTCCCTAAACTAAACCACATCAGCTTCATCAAACACCAATCAAACATCTCACTCTTGACTTTATAATGTTTAACTTGTATTAAACAATTGAACCAAACACTTATCCAACACAGCACATTCAAATGTGATAATGGTGTTGCATGACAATAGAAACAACTAAAGCAGATGGGATGCTGGGTGTGTGTGTGTGTGTGTGTGTGTGTGTGTGTTGGGGGTTCCCTCAAAGAAACTTAATTTATTTTAAGAAAACATATCCAAGTCCAAGAGTAACCAGAGAGGTTTAATTCAAAACTACAAATCCTAACATTATAATTCATGTTGCACTGTTTTGCCAATTCACAAACACAGTATTACAATAACATATTTGTGACACAGATATTGATGAGCTTATAAATGTCCAGCTACGCTGACAGCAGAGAAATAATCAGCTTTTGCAAACCTTTGGCCTGTTGTAGTCATCTCAGCACACCATTAAAGCCAAGGACATCTGTTCATCCAGGGTTTCAATGGTGTTGCATGCAAATGCCTCAAATATGATCAATTTGCGCCATATTATTGTATCTTTAAATGTGTTAGTTTATGGCAATCTAAAATGGACGACAACTCATCACTCATTCAAAAGAAAAACAAATATGAATCTATCCTTTCAACATCATGTCCAGCGCCAATCAATTCTGATGAAAGCAGTTGGCAATTTAAAGAAATAAATCAAGTACTTACTGATTCAAAGCTCGTGTTGTGCTGTGCTTATCATATCCATTAATCACACAAGTATCAATAATTATTCGTGCTTGTGGCGTTGAAAAAATCCCTCACAGAGAACCGCTGTCTAGTGTTGCGTTTGACTGAAACGCACTTCTATTTTGATTTTATTTAATTTTGTTTAATGCATGGCGTGATGAGTCTACACTCCCGCACGCGCCCGTTGAAACTTCACTGTTTGACAACCTCGCGCATTTATATCGCAGCGCACGCGCGCGCTCCGCCCTGCGCTACGACGTGTTTTCTGCCGGAACTACTTACTGATTTAGATCGTGCGCATTAACTCAAGCCACCCAGATGGATAAGCGGCCAAGAGTTTGTTAAAACGCTCTGAACTCATTTAAACTTTATAAGAATGACACAATACTCGATTTTAAGCTGTGTTTACCTTTAATACTATAGTATGTTTCAACTACTTTCATGCTGATTTGACATTTGTATTGGTCTCAGAGATATTCCTGAGGCAGGTGTATGTTTGTTTCACTACGTCTCTATTTAATTTGGCGAAATAATGTTTCCAAATGTGAGGCTGTGCGACGGAAGGCTAAAAATAAAAGATGTCATAGCAACAATGCAGCCATTGGCTGAGAACGCAGCGCGGCGTCCACTCAGCAGGGGGCGTGGTGACGTAGGTTCAGCGCGTAACAAAGTGCATGATGGGAACTGGAGTTTCTAAACAACATAATAATGCATTGAGTTTTAAATTAAAAGATATATGAAATGAAAAGCAGATTAAATGGAAAGTGATATTTAAGCCCCAAACACAAATAATTAGGGGCAGAAGAAAATGATCTCGTAATGTTTGGTCAGAGCTCTTTACTGGCTTTTGGAATATTTTCAGGTTTAGTTTAGCTCCAACCCTAATCAAACACACCTGCCTGTAGCTTTCTAGTGATCTTGAAGACATTAGCTGCTTCACATGTGTTTGATTAGGGTTGGAGCTAAACTCTGCAGGACACCGGCCCTCCAGGACCGAAGTTGCTCCGAATATATCAGTGCAGCACCTTCTTATATATATATATATATACACAGCCTCTGATTTATTTCTGACAGTTAATGTTAATGCTACACATATTCTCAGCAGTGCCCTCTAATCATGCATAATATACTACGCTGGATGAACTGCAGATCTTTGAGGAGCATCAGTGATTAGATTATTTTATTTGTCACATACACGATTATATAGAGAGTATATAACCAGCAGTGAAATGCATTCTCTGCATTTAACCCATCCTAAGTGAACACACACCCGGAGCAGTGTGCAGCCATGTTACAGCGCCCGGGGAGCAGTTGGGGGTTCGGTGTCTTGCTCAAGGACACCTCAGTCGTGGTATTGAAGGAGGAGAGAGCGCTGGTTATTCACTCCTCCACCAACAATCCCTGCCGGACCTGAGACTCAAACCCACAACCTTCCACCTTCCGCTTACAAGTCCGACTCGCTATCCATTAGGCCACGACTGCCCCAACAGACAACAGATGTCACCATATGTCTCCTCTCTGCTTCATATTCATATCTGAAAAGTGAAAATTAGATATGAAAACAAGCATTAGTCAAAAGACGAACCAATGGATGCATTTATACAATGCTTTTTTAAACGACAGTCACAAAGTCTTCATCAGTGCTGCATGTGAACCTCTTCTAAATGAGTTTCTGATTGAACAAAGTGTTGTATTTCTGAGAGAATGATGTCTAAGATATTAAGATGAAATCTCATTAAATATCATGAACTCATTTAAGCTTTTAAACTCGCTGTAGAGCTAAAAACACCACCAATAAAGCATTAGAAACATAAAAATGAAGTGCTTTTAAGATGATTCATATATTTTTCGTTGGATGTCTCACGTGTTATATTAAAAATTTAGAAACAGTTTTAAATTAAAACATAGAAGCACATATTTTGTAGTAATTATTTTTCAAACAGAGAAATAAACACTGAATTTGAACAGGTGATATGTAAAATATTAATATTATAGCTATGCAATATTAATATAACGGTTTTGCAAGTGTTATGTTCCTTATTATTCTCACATTATTGAGACCTTGATAGACTCAAAACAAAATTATAATTATGCATAATTGATGAATTATCAGTCTGACATCAGTAAAAAGACAGCTTCACATTATGAAGCACATATATATGAAAATATATATTTAGTTTTTAATCAAATACAATGCAATATGTGTTGATATTAGTTTATATGTTTTGCAAGTGTTTAATTTATTTCAAACTAAGAACATTTACAAGCATAAAGACGACAGCCAACAATAAAAAGGTTACATACATAAATAATAGACATGAGATTCTGACATTAACTAAAGTGTATTATATTTTAGTATTACACTATAAAATAGTCTTACAAGCAATTTAGTTTTTAAGTCTTAAAATAATTCAAATCTAACACATTTTTGAAAAAAAAATAATAATAAAGGAAGATATGCTTTTATTTTGCAAGTTTCTGTTTATTGCAGGTCGCGTGACTTGAGTGCCGTAAAGCGCCAGCCGCTGTCGTGAATCGGCGCATGTGTCGTTGTTGACATGCTGTGCGCTCAAATCCAAAAAGATTTTGGGTTGTTATTAATAGTGTAAACGTATAAAGCTACTGGATACCGTCTGCCTGCACAGAAACACAGGCTGCTGAAGCTGCCGGAGGACTGAGAGGTAATACGACAAAGCTGCAGAACATCATATTTAAGAGTGACAGATTCATAAACCAGTAACTAATGGACGTTCATAGTTAACTTACTCGCAGTAACGTAAATGAGCTCAGTCTGAAAGATCTCGTAGTCCGGTTTCCGCGGGTCTAGAGCGTTTAGAGTTCGTGCTCGCTTGTGCTCTTGGTCTGGTCTGGTCCTGATCTGGTCTGGTCTGGTCTGGTTCTGATCTGGTCTGGTTCGGGTCTGGTCCGGTGTAACAGTCGATTATGTTCCCCTCGGAATGTCTGTTCCCCTTTACGCAATCATACTACATGTCTTGCGTAGTTGCCTAGTTACCATACGTACTATCAGAACGAACGTACTCATGAAGCACAACTGGATGCACGGGAAGCAAAGTAGTTCAAAAAGTATCGTGTTTTCTCCGAAACTTGGAAATGGATTTAAGGTTTTTCCCCAATTTACAACCGATTTAAGCGTAATCTTTGAGGCTTTGGTTATTATGCAGAAGTGTCTAGCACAAGCCTATTTGAAACACAATGTCTGTCTGTTTTTAAATGTCACTTAATTTTGAGTGAAATAAACAAAGAGACAAATTTTGCAGAAGGTGTAACAATTTACAAAAAAAAGAAAAGGACTACAAAAACAATGGCTTTAAAATTCAGTTTGATTTATTGCAAGAAAAGCATTTGTATTCTTTTTCTGTGGATGGATTATTAACACAACCCATATGGAACCGTCGCCCACAGTCATCACAGGAAATCTGTAAAAATAATAATAAAAAAAATGTTAGCAACATTGTCAGCAATTGTGCTAGTTTATTCATTAATATTCCACACCAATTTAATAAATAAAAATAAAAGGTTACCCAGAGATCATCTGCATCCGAATCATCAAATGTTTCTGCTTCCCCACAAAAGTGACACAGGTCACTTAGGTCATCTAGGAGGTACAGTACAATGGAGAGGGTATGATTTTTTTAGGTCAAATTTTCAAAACACTAATGTAAGTGATGCACATCAAAAGGCATGTCAATAACATTAATGGTTAAAAATAAATAAATACCAGATTGGTCAAGCAGTGTTGATGCAATCTCCAGTCTGAGTTGTGCTACGTCTTGTGGTGCATTGGAGAAGTCAATGTTGGTATTTTGCAGAATATGTTCTGCAAACTGAAAAAAAGTTTAAAGAAAAAAAAATTATTAAAAACATCCTCCTATTTCAATGAACATTTCATATGTGCCATGTCACACACCTTCAAAGCAAACACACCACATGACGTAGCATCCATCTGACGTGGATGAGACGGACTTTCACACACCCAGTGTGAAACTGGAATTCCCTTTATTCTCATCATTGCTCTACAAACAGATTTTTCCCTTCTTTCAATCATACACAACTTCCCAAAAACACTACATCGGATTGGCGAATTAAATACCTTGTTGTTTCCAAACACCTTTTCTTCTTGATGTCAGACTCTCCAAGTGGGTCAAGCAGAATGGTTTTTTTTTGGATGGGTATAAAGCCTAGGTAACATGCAAAATTCCCAGACATCACAATAAGGGAATATTAGTGCAAAAATAAACATTTTAAGGGGATAAGGGACAGCTCAAAAGAAACTGTTCTCCATCACAAACACTTACAACTAAAAACCAATGGTGACACTCATTTACAATGCCCACTATGACCTCATAGTTTGCTGGATCCACCTGAAAATAAAAAGAAATCAAATATATTATCTACACATTGCTAAACAAAGCATCCAAGGCCTTTTATAATTTTTTTACACATGGCCAGAAAAAAAATGAGTATAAACATTAATAAATAAAAGCATTAATACAACAGACCTTGAGTCCCCGATATTTTCCATTCCACATGGCTGTCATAGCAAATGTGTCCATATGGAATGCTTTCTCTGGTGAAGTCAAGTTGTGCTGCTTCACTTTCAGTCTCAGATATGCATTTATTACCTTGGCAAACATTGGAAAATGAAACCTTAATTCAAATTATTAATACATTACATGAAAGCCTTATCTGACACCAAAAAAAAAAAAAAAAATACACATCAATAAAACATATACCTCACTCTCCAACTCCTTCCCAGGGCCGATCTGTAAAATATCTTGGTAAAATAACTTATAGGGTCCCACTTTGGACAGCAGTACATGACTGTCATTTCCAGCCCAGGCACTTTTGATACCTACAGAAAAACAAAGCACACACCACCTGATATATTATAATTCAGACAAACATTGATCGATTACAACATGTGATTTTTCATCAGCACTTACAGCTATGTACTGCATCCTTGGTGTCAGCTTGTATAACTGTTGCCACTGTAGTAGTGTGGGACACAGGAGAGGAAAGTGGCATTGATAAATCCAGTGGAGACAGGGAAGAGGATGATTTGGGGGAGACATGGGGAGGAAGCTTTGGTGCCGTTGGTGAGGATGGAGGTGATGGTGGGGGCTGCTTTTCTTTAGTGATGGTGAGGTCTACAGGTGTAGGTGAAGGGTGTTGTCCAGTTTCTTGATGTGGTCTTTTAAGTTGGGGTTCATGTAGAATAAGTCTGTGGGGTAACCGGGGTGTGTTCTCTTTAAAGGATTTAAGGTGGTCTGTACTGATTTTGGGGTATATGAAACCCTTCTCATCCCTCAGATCTGCGCTCTTGTCTTTTAGATGTATAATTTCATATGGTCCCAACCAGCTGCGCTCAAGCTTGCCCCCCTTCCTCTGCTGGGTCCTTATGTTTTTCCGTAGGACCTTTTGGCCTACAGAGAACGGTGCCTGATTTGCCACCCTCTGTCTCCGCTCCTGTTTTTTTTTTCCATGTTCTCTTTTACTATGTGGTCCATTTTCTCCTTGAGAGAAATGGCCCCTGACACAGTGTCCTCTGCTATCACGGACTCCACTGTGCTGTTGACCTTTTGGGAAATATAGAACATTGAAATTATGTAATCAATTTGTAATTGAAACATTCATTTTTATTGAAGAATGTACATTATTTCATACCTCAAACGTCTCAGGCACCTCACAAGGATATCGTGCCTCCATGCCAAACATTAAGAAAAATGGGGAGAACCTAGTTGTCAGCTGAGTCTTGGTTCTTAGACCAAACATTACTGCATCTAGGTACTCATCCCATTTTTCAGGTCGTGCATCCACGAGTTTACACAAGGCTCTAGAGTCAGAACCAAGAGGAGTGGAAAGTTATCAGTATAACCAATTGGAAAGCCAACCAATATTACCTTGAATATAGTATTCCCACAAAGCCACCTGTTAATAAAGGTTCACCTCTGAATGGTTCCATTTAGTTTTTCCACGAGCCCGTTAGTTTGTGGATGATATGGGGCACAGAGGCTTCTTTCCACACTGAGGAAGGCACAGAGTTCTCTATTGATCTGTTTGAAAAACATGCATAAGGTTTGTAGGATTCTGATTTGCACAAAACATTTAAGGTTCAATGCATATTTTATGTACACAATTTTACCATGCATACAAAATTTGGTTCATTCAGCAAGCTACAAACCTGGTTCACAAACTCAGTGCCTTGGTCAGTGAGTATCCTCTTTGGTGCTCCAAACCTGTAAAAGAAATTGATGATGCAGCGAGACACAACTGCAGCAGATTTATTGGGAATTGCATAGGCCTCTGTCCATTTTGTGTAATAGTCAACCAGGACACAAATGTACTCGTTGCCTTTGTTGGTCCTGGTGACTTTACCCACTAGGTCCATACCTAGCAGTTCCAGTGGCTTGTCCACCTTAAAGTTAAAAGAGCACAACAAATACATTTAAATTCTGTGACCATATTCTGTGACACATTCTCTTTGAATGCCTGTGAACAAGCTTACATACACATATTGGGATGTACTTGGGCTCCTGTTTGATGGACGGCCTACTAAACTGGCACTGGGCACACTGCAAAACCTGATATTCAGAAAGAAGCACATGAGAAATGCAATTCGAAAACATAATCCATTTGTATCCCATGGAAAAGTTGAAAGGAATAATTTTATATTTACCCATTTATCAATGTCCACCCCCATTCCAGGCCAGTAAAATCGGGCTGAAATGGCAAGCTTTGTCCTTTCTGTTCCGCAGTGTGCTCCATAGGGGCTGGCATGTAATTCTAAAAAGATTTGGTTGGCCTCTTTTTGCCCAACAACCACTTTTCTTCTCAACTCCACATTGTGTTTTAAGGAAATGTGGTAAAGTTTGCCATCTATTAAAACAGCATTATTGTTAGCAACATCTATAATAATAATTAAACAACTATTAAAGATGTTCTGAAGGCCCAATGCAAGAAATAGGCCCATTTAAAATGATATTAAAGAACAGGTAATTTTTAACATTGTAATTGTTGTAAAGTCAATTTAGTATAGTTTATTGACAAGTATTAACTTTGTATCAAGTCTTGGTATAGATCTATATCTCACTGTCAGTATATGGATATCACTTAGAGTAGTTTGCTTACCATCAACTTGGAAGTTGTTAGAACGTCTGCGAATGACATATTTTTGCTCTTTTTTAATGTCAAATGGGTAAATTCCTTGTTTTATAATTGAAAATTTCCTCATACATTTTTGGATCCATTGTTTGGATTGTAAGAAAATGCCAGCAAGAATAGAAATTCAAGTGACAGTGTGGCATGGTCATATCCCCAATTTATAGCTCTTGATTAACTTCTTTAATTGATTTCATTAGTGTCCTATTAAATTAGGCTATGTGTCTAGTTACTATAATAGCTGTGTAGCCTATTTACCCTTGCCTCTTGTATTGAGACCTTCTTGTGACAATTTTGTTAAGTGTTCAAATTCAACATATGCCATTAAATTATCATTTAGAGGACTGATAGATAAAATATTATAATGTATTATATATAGATATGAGGCATCAAGTTTAGATGTTTGCACCGACAGTTTAGGCTAAATTGTATATGCAAAATTCAACTGCATAAACTCAGACATTAGACAAAAACAAAGAAACAATTGCAAGAATAATAAAAACCACAGAACATTAACGGGATCGTGAGAATAATTTTATTATGCTGCATTGTAGCAAGACATTTGAAAGTTGCACCAACACTTTTGTCCCCTTTCGCTTTCCGTACATCCAGTTGTGTTTTGGTGTATTTTCATGCTGCAGTGTTGCCAAATCCACAGTCTATTTTCCGCGGAATTGGGCTACTTTGGGCCAATGTTTGATGAACAATTTGGTCGGGTTTTTAAGCAGACCTGGCAACCCGCTAAGCAGACACGCTTCGTCAAGGGGGAACAGGAATTCCAGAGGGGAACGGAATCGACTGCTACACCGGGTCTGGCTGAGGATGTTTGTGCTGGTGGAGATGGTGGACACGGTCCGGATTCCGCCGTGGAGTTTCCACCGACAGCTGAACGACGCGATCGCCGAGGAGCTCAACAAGAAACTCGCCAACAAGGTGAGCTGAGGATGTGTGCCATGAGTCATGCATCAAATCCATATATAACAATTATGAATACATAAATACCAGAATGAAATTCTCAAAATATTCTTCTGCTCACCAGGGATGCATTTATTTGACAAAAACAGTAATATTGTGGAGTATAATTATTATGATTTAAAATGTGTGAGCCTGGAGCACAAAACCAGTCTTAAGTAGCACATTTGGAGCAACAGCCAACAATACATTATATGGGTCAAAATTATAGATTTTTATTTTATGCCAAAAATCATTAGGATATTAAGTAAAGATCATGTTCCATGAAGATATTTTGTAAATTTCCTACTGTAAATATATCAAAACTTAATTTTTGATTAGTAATATGCATTGCTAAGAACTTAATTTGAACAACTTTAAAGGTGATTTTCTCAATATTGTGATTTTTTTTTGCACCCTCAGATTCCAGATTTTCAAATAGTTGTATCTCAGCCAAATATTGTCATATCCTAACAAACACACACCAATGAAAGCTTATTTATTCAGCATTCAGATGATGCATAAATCTCAATTTCACAAAATTGACCCTTATGACTGGTTTTGTGGTCCAGGGTCACATAGTTTTAGAGTACTTGTGTGGTCTGAACTCCTCCGCCCGTCTGCAGGTGGTGTATAATGTGGGTTTGTGTGTCTGTCTGTATGACATCACTAAACTGGAGGACTCCTACATCTTTCCCGGAGACGGAGCGTCTCACACTAAAGGTGACTGTTCCTCACTGCGTTCACACAGAGACTGTCTGAGTCCAGCACATCCTCACTCTCTCTCTCCTCCTGCAGTGCACTTTCGATATGTGGTTTTCCACCCGTTCCTGGACGAGATTCTGGTGGGAAAGATTAAAGGCTGCAGTGCTGAAGGTGTTCACGGTAAGAGGGGAAGAAAACCTCTTCTAGTGTTCATCACTGCTGGCGTCATTATCGTTAACTATAAATAAAACAAACAAACAACAAAAAACATTTTCTTTACTTGAAATAAAAGTTAACTGAAATCAAATATATGTATAAATATATTTTTACCACTTTTCATTTAGTTTCTTTCAGTTCATGTAGTTAAAATGTCTAAAAATTAAATTAAAACCAGAAAAAAATCAGTTACTGAGATTAAAATTGAAATTATACACTTAAACATTTTATTTCAGCGAGTTGCCAAGACACCATTTATTGTTTTAGTTGAAATAGTAAAATAATTCAAAATTAACTAACTAACTAAATAAATAAAAGAATCATTACTTGGAATAAAATAATTGTTAATTGAAATAAAATAAAAAATATAAAAAGGCAACATTTAATTTAAGTTGAAGTACTAAAACAACTAAAATAAAAAACAATAAAAATGTAAAACATAAAAATAGTAACTCTAATAAAACAAATATCTATTTTTATTTCAGCTAGTTGCCAAGACCCCATTTCTTATTTTCATTTAGTTTGTTGAAATAGTAAAATAATTCAAAATTATCAACTAAATAAATAAATTGTTACTTGTAATAAAATAATTGTTATTTGAAATAAAATAAAAATATAAAAAGGCAACATTTAGTTTAAGTTGAGGTACTAAAGCAACTAAAATAAATAAAACAATAAAAAAGTAAAAATAAATAAATAGTAACTGAAATAAATCATATCTATTTTTATTTCAGCTAGTTTGCGAGGCAACATTTCTCATTTCTTCTTCGTTTAACTGGATGCACTAAAAATAAACTAAAGCTTAAAAAAAACATTTGTTACTTGAAATAAATGTTAACTGATTTTTTTTTTTAAATATATATATTTTAGCTAGTTAACCTTATTTTAGATATCGTGTTTAACTTGTACTAAAACTGAAAAAAATATATATAGATATATTTAAAATTATTTTAACAAATACTAAAAAAAAAGACAAAAACTTAATTAAAATTAAAACATAAAATACAAAAATAAAACCAAATTCAAAATATTAATAAAAACTATAATAGTACCTCATTGATACTGAAATAACACAATGAGCACATTTACATGCAGATCATTATAGCCCCTTTCACACAGAGATTCCGGAAAATACACGGGAAATGTGTTCCGGCATTTGTTCCCGGATCGTCAGATTTGCTGCATTCACACTGCCTGTGATTTTCCGGAAACTGTGCGTGCGTTCACACACAACCCGTAAAGATCCCGTAAAGACACGTGACCTTTCATGTGACGTGTATAATGCGCGCTCACCATTTCACTAAACTGGAGAATGATTTCAGCTTCAGCGCGGATAGTGAGGAGCTCCCTGATCGCTGCTTCATTCCAGTTTACACATTATTCGTCGTGTGAACGTTGATCTGCCTTCAAAACACCCGGTAAAACTGCCGAACGATAAAGTGCGTCATCACTACGACGCACCCTTTACGGCATTGATCCGGCTTTTGTTCACACAGCGCTCGTTCCGGGACTGAACCCGGCAATGTTACTAGGTCCCCAACCCGGGATCAATCCCGGAATTAATCCCGGGACGTGTTTGCGTTCACACAGAAGGCACTCCGGCAATTTTCTGGCAATTTTCCGGGACCAACGTGCAGTGTGAATGGGGCTTATGACTCATATTCATTGTCAAGCCTTTATTCCAGTAGATTAAGAGCATTAGAACTTTGTTTTCATTATGATGGCTTAATTAGAATATGGAAGTTAATTGGAAATGAAAATGTAAAAGTCTGCATGTAAACCGTCGTTATGAGGTGAATAATGAGTTCGTGTGTGTCGACTCCGCAGTGAGCCTCGGATTCTTCGATGACATCACAATCCCGCCTGAGTCGCTACAGCAACCGGCTAAATTGTATCCTGAATCATGGCTTCTACCAACACATTAGTTAGCTACCAGTGTATTTGTAGCATCACCTTCCCAGCATGCTCTGTTCCTTCACGGTTGGCGTAGCGATGAGGCGGAGCAGGTGTGGATGTGGGAGTACGAGACGGACGAGGGCGCTCACGACCTCTACATGGACCAGGGCGAGGAGATCCGCTTCCGGGTGGTGGACGAGGTCTTCATCGACACGTCGCCCACGGGTCCCAGCGCAGAGAAGGAAGGGCCGAGTGCAGCCGCAGACGCAGCGCCACCTGCAGTAGCGGAGGACAGCGCGCAACAGAAAGAGGCTCCATACACACTCATAGTGAGAATATTAGACCTTAAAGTGCCCTATTATGAATTTTTGAACATTACCTTTCATGCAGAGTGTAACACAGCTCTAAGTGAATGAAAACATCCTGCAAAGTTTTAAATCTGTGCACCGTGTATAAAGTTATAGGGCCCTATAACTTTATATATAACGATCTAAGCGCAAGGTCTAAAGCACAAGGCACAGGTGCACTTAGGGCGTGTCCGAATCCACTTTTGCTAGTGTCATGGTGGGAAAAACGGTCAGCGCGCCCGGCGCATGGTCCAAAAGGGTTGTCCCTATTCTCGTAATGAGTAATGGGTGCGTTTTGGGCATAACGTGCAATAAACCAATCAGAGTCTCATCTCCCATTCCCTTTAAGAGCCAGTTGTGCTCACGCCATGGCGGATTCGCTATTTACACAGCAAAACTTGCAAGCACAAAGACTGAACGTGTCTCTAGAGAGGAAACGGAGCTGCTCATGAGCAAATAGGTAGCCTAATTCTGATACATGCAATGACTATCCATTATGACATGTAGGCATTTTTATATTTATGTATCCTACACATTAATAATCTTTTACATTGTAATCCTTTAATTTTTTATATTTGTCATGTTTGTGTGCTGCTGCTGCCATTGACTTTAGACCAGGTTTCAGTTGGTCAATGGCGCAGTCTATTTCAGTTGCCTCAAAATAACAACATGCCAACAATGCGCCTGAACACACCTCGTTTTCAGACCAGCACGCCCATGGGCGCACAAATGGGTGCAAATGTACTTGCTATTTAAACAACGTGGCGCAGGACGTGAAAATGATAACTGTGTCGGACTCAAACTAGCAAAAAACACCTGCGTCGCGCCTTGCACCGCATTGTGCGAGGTGTATGATAGGGCCCATGGTCTCTCAAAAGAAAGAGTCGACTCTGAATCATTGAAACGAGTCGTTTTTAAAACGAATCCCAAGCCGTTTCATGATGACCTCAACATGAAACATTAGCATATTGCCCGCCCACTTGTTGGTCTTTAGCTTTGGTCTGAATGAAAATGCAAATTCATTCTTTGCCACTAGGTGCCGCTTTTGGAGCAGTAAAAATATCTGTTTCCCCGGTAACGCTGTACACAGCAGCACTGCGCTCACAAACGCTGCTTTATCAGGCATTACAGGCGAGATGAAATGAAAATGAGACCAATCGACCAATCACCGCAGATTAGCGTCACGCAAAGGAGGGGTTTAGAAAAATTAATCGTTGAGCGAATCGTTTGGGAGTCGTTGAGCAAGTAAGGTAAAAATAGATGCATATTATAAGACAATGAAAGTGTTTTTTGACCTTGCATGCATGTCAACCTGTTGTTGGAGACTCCCAAAACCAAAATATGAACCTTTCATAACCCATAATTGTGGCACTTTAAATAAAGCTACAATGAATATAAACCCGTTCCATCCACCATTTGTCTTTGTAATATCATACACTGATGATTTGCTCACAGTAATACCACAGACGTCTCTTGTTTTCTTCTGCAGGGATCTGTAAGTGAACCAGGTCTGGGTCTTCTGTCCTGGTGGAACAGTTAACAGTCTCATCTGTGTTATGAAGCATGAAAACTCAGATGAAACTTCCCGTAAGACTCGTTTACACAATGAACTGAAGCTCTGTGCACCAATCAGTGAGCAGCTGGTGCCGGCCAATAGCAGACGCTTGATAAAAGAGCCATTTATAATGATTTAAATGGGATTAGTGTGTTGTATTGCTGTGTCCTACAGAGTTTACTTTATACATAAATTCTATAAAAATGTTTAGCGTTTAATCTTTTTCTGACACTGAATGGAGTATTTTTGCGTGATCATGTATATATGGTTTTTGGATTTTTTTTCCTCCTGCTTTTTACAACATTAAAAATGGAGTAAATGAAAAATGTTATAATCTATTTAGTTTACTTTGTATTTAAATTATATGCAGCATAAGATTGCTAAACCTTTTTTATTTAGAATTTCTCTATTTTAGGTTATTGACTTTTGGACTTTCCCTCCATCATAAGTTTGGAAATAAAAACAGTAATAGTAAACATTTACATTTAGTCATTTAGCAGATGCCTTTTTTTATTATTAAACAAATAAGGAAACTTGCTTGGCACCTAAACATCCAAATAATATGGTACTAATATGCTAAAATGTCATGTTTTAGAACAGAATTCCTGTCACCACATTATGATAAGCATCATAAATATATGTATATCCATCTCTCTCTCTCTGTGTGTATATATATATACACATTTACTTTTGATTCCACTAAGGCTTTATTGTCAGCTGACTCATTACATAATCTCATATGACACGAGACAGTCTAGTGATGTGATGGGGGTGACTCATTTGATCGGCTTCAGTGCGTCATCTTCGGGACTCGGTGATGCGTCGGTTCTCCCGGTAAGCGCGTGTTAACGGGGATCTCCATCACGAGCTCCTCACTGCGGACCTGCACCGTATCTCATCTTACATAACAGCGCTCGCGAGCATCTCAACTCCAGACAGCGGCTGTAAGTTTCTGCATTTGGTCCATTTATTTGTGCGTTTTTCTGTCTTTATATTTATCTATATTATGTCTACTATAAATAAGCGTGTATGTAAAATAACAACAGAATTAAAATGATTAAAGTTAGAGCTTGTTTTAATTAGGCGTGATCTCATCCCATCGTCCACCTTTTGTTGATGTCCTCTCGTTTGTCAAAACCCAGTGCGCCCTTCCTAGACAGCAGTTATAGGCGTTGATTGTGCGCATATAAACAAACGCATAGATAACGCGGCCAGAAATGCTGTAGGTCAGCTGAGGAGATTTCGAGGCACAGTCCAGAACATTCTGGAAGCGGGTGATGCTGAGCGGAAGATGAAAGGAATGGATCGTTCAATCCATCAAGCGTTCCGCAACATAAACGTGACGTCTACGAGTTTGGCGCCAGTTCTAGTAAATTTGGCGGGTTTTTTTCTGTCAAAAAACACTTTTTCTGTCTCTTGTAGGTCAGTGCGAATTTGATTCGCGTGCACTGAATGCAGATCATATCGTACTATATTTCTTATGCTGTTATTATATGAGGAATTTAATTCCATAAGCGGCGATGCTTAAATCATTGCATAATAATATTATTGCCATTAATGGCAGAAACAGCAGCGGCTCTGACGTCACGAGGCCAGATGTCGCGTCACACAATCATTTGCGCGCGAACCCTCGAGACTGTTAACCTAGAAATTATAAATATACATCTGACACCTGATGTAGCCAACTGTTAGGTCTGATCTTGTTCAGAATAAACACTATTTTCTTTGCAACTTCAATCCAACTTTATAAAATCAAAGTAGAGATGATTAAAAAAAAAATCTGATATTTAATTTCGGTTTGTTTGTGGCGGGAAATATAAGGTCAACCATATAGAAATGTACGCATTGCATTGTGGGATACAATATCTTATAGGCACAGCTGCAAAAAAATAAATAAAAAATACAAAAAAATTATAAATAATAATAGAAACCACCACATAAATTCTATTGGTTTCCACTACAAATACAATTACAAACCATCAACTTTTAGTCATTAAAACCATTAAAAATGGTTTTCTGTAGTGTGTTTTTGGCCATATTCCATTAGGATTTATTGGTTTTAACCCACAATAGAAGGTGACCAATAGGCTACCAGTAGAGACCCACAGGGTCCATTACAGTTTCCAGTAAAACCAATACAAGTCCCATTATAACCAGTAATACCATTACAAAATCTGTGATGTTTCTGTTTTTTCCAGCAGGGTACTGCACACAATACAGCACAGAATAGTATGTTTGTGCGCTATCTTTTTTAATTAAATATACATCTGACGGTCAGTACAAGAGACGTACAGTTCAGTCTGATCCCAGAACGGCTCCTTGTGTTCTTTAAGGCCTCTTTGAAGACAATGCAGGCTTTTGTGCATGAGGAACCGGGCACGGGCGCAAACCGTCTTGAATGTAAACTCACACAAACAAACACACACACAGAGGCTTTGTGTGCACAGAATAAATGTCAGTGCTGAAGCTGTTTTACTGCACGTCTCTCCTCACAGAACAATCTGTGCCACTGCAAATAAAAAACAGAGCAAAGTGCGCGCACGGAGCATTTGTCAATAAACGCACAACGTGCGTCAGAGGGGAAAGCTGCAGCTGGCAGAAATAACGCGTTGGATGTGATGTGAGTTTAGTGTTTCTCTCACAGGTCGTCTTCTGCAAGCATCCGGAGTTCAGAGAGCAAACCGACGCAACCTCCGCATCGCACGCCGTGCCCGTGACCATGGCGGAACCGGAGCTGTCGCCCGCGGCGGACCCGTCTCTGCGGTCTCCGCGCTCGGCGCCGCTGTCGCTGTCATTCCCGTTCTTGAGAGAAGGCAGCCGCGTTTGGGAAAGAGCCGCGCTGCAGCCCGGGGAGTTACCGAGTCCTCTGCCCACCAAACGCACGCGCACGTACTCTGCGTAAGTAAGTTCTGGGAACCATCTAGGAACGTAAATAGAACGTTCCCTTTAGGTTCCCGGAACGTTCCCCTAACGGTACCTAAAGGGAACGTTCTATTTTCGTCAGGAAAACTTTCCTGGCTAACCAACAGGGAACGTTCATGGGAACCAAAAATTCACATTCCCAGAACGTTATGGGAACCAACAATTGTTAGCTGGGAGAAAGGGAATTTCGCGTGAGGGTGAAAGACCCCCCGCGCAGATTTCACAATGGGTTCACTATTGACAACAGACAAC
Organism: Schizothorax lantsangensis; assembly: GCA_027422415.1. Classification (NCBI taxonomy): domain Eukaryota; kingdom Metazoa; phylum Chordata; class Actinopteri; order Cypriniformes; family Cyprinidae; genus Schizothorax; species Schizothorax lantsangensis. The sequence continues at coordinate 35,071,750 of CM049840.1, forward strand.
ACATTTATTTTGCCCGCAAAATGTCTACGAAATGTCGCTAATGTGACTGCACATTACCATTACAGTCATGCATTTGATGCTTTCAAAATTATGGGGATCGAATCCACGACCTTGGTGTTGCAAGCGCCACACCCTCCAGTTGATTTCCAGCTAACAAATAGGCTATACGTTTGAGAACCTTTGGCTAACGTTCTCATTAAGTTATACATTTTTTATTTCTGAATGTTCTCAGAACATTCAAAGCTTAAACAATGTTTTGTTTCCTTACTATGTGAATGTTAGATTAAGCATTAATGTTCAACTTTAGCATTTTTAAACGTAATAAAACGTTAGATGAACATTGTATAAATTATGTTTTTGTGCTAACTTTTTTGATAATGTTATTAAAGCCCAGATCATTTACAGGAACTAGCTATCTTGAATCAGAATGAGCTTTATTGGCCAGGTATGTTTACACATACGAGGAATTTGTTATAGTGACAGAAGCTCCACAGTGCAACAGAATGACAGCAACACAGATAATGAAAGAATAATATACAAATATAGGCAATGTACAAAATAGCAAAAACACAATATATAATATATACAATTATGTGTGTACAGGTCTGATATGTGCAAATTTGAAATGAAAAAAGAAGTATGTGTGATGAATAAATAATGTAAATGTTTGTGTGTTCCATGTTTAATGTCAAGTGTTCATGAGATGGATTGCTTGGGGGAAGAAACTGTTCCTGTGTCTGGTCGTTCTGGTGCTCAGAGCTCTGTAGCGTCGACCAGACGGCAGCAGTTCAAAGAGGGAGTGTGCTGGATGTGAGGGGTCCAGAGTGATTTTGCCAGCCCTTTTGCTCACTCTGGATAAGTGCAGTTCTTGGAGACTGGGGAGGGTTGTACCAATGATTCGCTCAGCAGTCCGGACTACCCTCTGTAGTCTTCTGAGGTCAGATTTGGTAGCTGAGCTGAACCAGACAGTTATTGATGTGCAGAGGACGGATTCAATGATGGCAGAGTAGAACTGTTTCAGGAGCTCCTGTGGCAGGTTGAACTTCTTCAGCTGGCGAAGGAAGTACAACCTCTGCTGGGCCTTTCTCACAATGGAGTCTATGTGAATGTCCCACTTCAGGTCCTGAGAGATGGTGGTGCCCAGGAACCTGAATGTCTCCACTGCAGTCACAGTGCTGTTCATGATGGTGAGTGGGGGGAGAGCAGGGGGGTTTCTCCTGAAGTCCACGATCATCTCCACTGTTTTGAGTGTGTTGAGCTCCAGGTTGTTAAGATTGCACCAGACAGCCAGCTCCTTAACCTCCTGTCTGTAAGCAGACTCGTCACCGTCCTGGATGAGGCCGATCAGTGTGGTGTCGTCTGCAAGCTTCAGGAGCTTGACAGAGGGGTCTTTAGATGTGCAGTCATTTGTGTAGAGGGAGAAGAGCAGTGGGGAGAGAACACAGCCCTGAGGGGCTCCAGTGCTGGTGGTGCGGGTGCTGGAGGAGAATTTTCCCAGCCTCACTAGCTGCTGCCTGTCTGTCAGGAAGCTGTTGATCCACTGACAGACGGAGGTGGGAACGGAGAGCTGTGTCAGTTTATTCTGAAGGGTGTCCGGGATGATGGTGTTAAAAGCGGAGCTGAAGTCTACAAACAGGATCCTCACATAAGTCCCTGGTCTGTCCAGATGCTGCAGGATGAAGTGCAGTCCCATGTTGACTGCATCATCCACAGACCTGTTTGCTCTGTAGGCAAACTGCAGGGGGTCCAGTAAGGGTCCAGTGGAGGCTGTAGTCATTAAAGAGATAGTTCAAAAATGAAAAGTCATCATTTACTCTCTCTCAATAAGCCTGTATGAATGTCTTTGTTCTGCTGAACCAAAGGAAGATATTTTGAAGAAAGTCTTTCAAATGAAAAACAATATTTCATGGAACTGCTCTGTTTCCCACGTTCTTCAGACGTTAGAGCAAAGAAATGCACAGGTCTTGTGGGTGAGTAAATGATTGTAGTCATTAAGTCCAGTAATTTTGGGTTTCTTTGGGACGGGGATGATGGTGGAGCGTTTGAAGCATGAAGGGACTTCGCACAGCTCCAGTGATCCGTTGAAGATCTGTGTGAAGATGGGGACCAACTGGTCAGCACAGGTTTTTAGGCAGGCTGGTGACACACTGTATCATGAGAATACAAGACACTTTGTCACATGAGCGTTCAGTACAAGTGAATCTGTGTAAATCTCGTCTCTGTATGTCTGCAGAACTGTTCGTGCTAACGTGGGTCCCGTCTTTAAGGGCGTGTGTAAAAACTTCTCGCGGTCACAGGGTCACGGCTACATCAGACCAGCTCACGGTGGAGAGGACATCTTCGTACACATCTCCGAGTGAGTCAGAGTTCAGACTGAAGCCATCAGATGCTGTGATCTGCTGCTTTTAGTGTCACCAGAATCAGGTTCACGTCACACCTCAAAACCAAGAGTAAAAATAGAAGAAAAAAAGACAATAATAAAGTATAACAATAACCCTGTAAAAATGATTTTCAAAAATTGTTGGTACAAAAAAACATTATTGGAGTATGAATAAAAACTCTATTTTTAGAACAATATTTAGTGTTTCTAAATTCCTCGTTTAATTTAATGTCACTTGTGAATTTCACTGGCAATTTCTGAGTGAAAACCTTTTTTTTTTTTTTTTTGTGAACAATGATTAAACATATATATTTTTTAATAATAATATGTTAAAGTATTATTGAATAATCAAAAAAAAAGATAAATCAACAATACAATCAACATTTTAGTAGTAGTAGTAGTAGTATAAAAGATAGTAAGAACAATAATTGATAAAATATAACAAAATAATTATCATTTAAAAAATAAAACAACAATAATAATAACAGTTTAGTATAGTAATAGTAATAATAATAATAACAAAGCTAATACAATAAAATATTTTTAAAAATATATAATAATTGTATAAAATATAACAAAAACAATCAAATATAATGTTTAATAAGTATATTATTAATAATTATAACAATAGTAATAATAACAACAACAATAATAATAATATTTTTTTGTCTAAAGCTTTAATTATTTTTTGTGGTTTTAGATTTTATTCATTTGTTAATAAAATAAGTTTTTTTTTTGAAAAAAAAAGAAGCTGGTTTTGTTAAATCTGTTGAAATAAAAAATAAAACTTGGTATGGCACATTTATGTCTCTGTTTTTTTTTCTCTTTCTAATACAAATTATACATTTAATCAAGAAAAAAGTTTCTACATACCTAACCTGATATTTATTTGAAATAGCTGTGCTGTTTACTGTAGATAAATTGTCATGTTTGTTGGCTGATGAAGAATGACTGTAAAATGTTGTCAGATGCAGTAGCTTCATATCTCAAATCTCACAGTGTTTTAGAGGTTTTCCTGCTGTCACGTGTTCGTGTAAATCACTCGTCCGTCTCTCTCTGGCAGTATTGAAGGAGAGTACGTTCCTGTGGAGGGAGACGAGGTCACATACAAGGTCTGTCTGGTCCCGCCCAAGAACGTGAAGGTCCAAGCCGTGGAGGTGATCATCACGCACCTCAAACCAGGAACCAAACACGAGACCTGGTCAGGCCAGATCATCAGCTCCTAGGATCCAGTCGGAGCCGGACTGTGGGGAGGGGGGAGGGTGGGTTTTCCCGGAAGAGAGAGCAAAGCATCATGGGAAGGCTTTTGAAAGTTGAAGGGTGCAGAGAATGTTGAGTTCAGCAGAACGAGCTGTGTCACGGGAACATTAGACCTGAAACAGACTCTACGCAAGTATTTATTTCACACATCCATGTGGTTCGAAAAGTCTCCGAATACACATTGCATTCGCGACAGCATTACAGAAGTTTGTGTAGAGCTTGTTTCTGGTTAAATTAGTCATCTGTAGGTGTGAGAAACTGAGAAATGATGGTTGAACATCCACAAACTGGACTGTGAAAGAATCAAACGCATCGATTCGGAGGCACACGCTATACTTGTGGCTGTTTTTGGCTCTTATATTTATTTTTCTTTATTTATGCATTAATTTTAATGTTAAATTGATGGTAATAGGGTAGTAGGTAATAGGGTGGATCTCCCAAAAACCTGTCCAGAACATATCATATTCACAGTTATATTCACCCCAAAATCAAAAGGGAAAAATTAAGCAATTATGTCCTGCATTAAGATTTTCAGGACAATTAAATACAATTACCACTAATTTCATAACACTACAGAAAAATAACTTATTTCAATTAAAAAAAAAATAATATCATAATTGTATTAGTTGTACTGACTTTATGCATTTAGAGGTAATTTATGCATGCATTTCATAGATTTTAATTAAAAGCTTGAGAATCATTACTGAGAATAAAAACAATGTCAAAAATGTGGATAAACAACAGTACAACATTCAATGTTTTATTTAACGCAATGAGAATTTAGGAGGTAGATGCTTTATTCTCATAAAAGTCACAATGCATAAAACAAAAACAAAAAAAATCGTAATGGTCTTAAAGTTAACCTTAATTATGCAAAATATTTTTCATTTGATTTCAGGGTGAAGTATGAATCAGACATGATCTTGGCAGGTTTGGAGGGTTTCGTCCGTTAAAGGGATAGTTCACCCAAAAATGTAAATTCTGTCATCATTTACTCACCCTCAAGTAGTTCCAGACCTGTATGAATGTGTTTGTTCTGCCGAACACAAAGGAAGATATTTTGAAGAACGTTTGTAACCAGGTTGTTTTGGGGCACCATTGACTTCCATAGTAGGAAAAAAAAATACTATGGAAGTCAATGGTGCCCCAGAACTGCTCTGTTTCCCACATTCTTCAGAATATCTTCCTTTGTGTTCAGCAGAACAAAGACATTCATACAGGTTTGGAACTACTTCAGGGTGAGTAAATGATGACAGAATTTTCATTTTTGGGTGAACTATCCCTTTAAGGTCTGTTATATATGCTGGAACTGAAGCATCGTGGACTAATATTGCACTTGAAACTTGAAACCCCAAATATAAACTGCCAAACTGACTTCATCTCCCAGAACTGTTTCTCGGGAGCTTTTCAGGGTAAAACAAGCAGCATTTTGTAGACAGCTGAAGAATAACAGTCAGCTAGCAAAACCATTTAAACAGCAGTAGCGACTTTAAAGATCTTGTGTTGTTTTTACTGTATATATATGTGTGTGAAGTTCATTATGTGATCAGAGATCCAGTCACGTGAAGAACTGTTGCGTTGTTTGTTTGGTCACATGATCGGTAGCATGTTCTTCAGTTTGTCTAGTGATTTGATCGTCAGATTTCTATGCTTCTGAACCCTCGTTTGGGGTTTAACTGATGTTTGATTTTCAGCACTTTTTAGAGCTCAGATCACTGTGGTCAACGTCATTACATGTGGACTAATAAAATTAATTTATGATTTACACATTTGTAGGCTATCTTACTGCAAAGCACGTTATTAATCATAAAAGTAGGTGAATGTTTGCATGGCAATATTGCATTAGTTACAACACCTGCAAATACACAAAATACACCTTAATCATCCATAAACAGATCTCTATAACAGTTTATGAAAAAAAAGTATTTAAAATAAACAGACATCTTCATGATTCATCACAAGGCATATTAGCATTTGCATTTTACATTGATTTATTTTTTTCAGACTCTGAACCACGAAAATAACATTACTGTTTCAGTTTTTTGAGTGAGGTGATAAAACTTAAAAAAAAATACAGATAGAGATACTCAATAAATGAGTTTGTTTAATAGAATTAAGGTCACATCATCTCTTTAATCCAGCACTGTTTACATCATTAGTGTAATTTTTGATATGAATCAATTCAAGTTAAAGTGCATATGCCATCAGATATGAAGCACCATTCATAGCATGAGTTCAATAATGGATTCTGAATTAGAAATACTTGCTGTCTGGTTAAAAAAAAAGAAAAAGTCTTACAATGCCCTGGAAATCTATGGGATCAGCACCATGTTTTCAGGGATCAACGGAGTGTTTCAGCGACGACGCAGATTCTGTCTGGAATGTGAATATCACATCTAAACAGATTCTTTACCATGTTAAAAGAGAGCGATGTGACAAATCAATCAGCTATTAATTAACTTAGTGTCAAATCTGATGAGATTGTATCGTTTCAATCTCATATCCTCGCACTATACAAACACGTAGCTCCAGACCAATCATTAAATATGCACAGTTGTCATAATCTTGTAAATATCTCAGAGTCCAGTCCGAGAGCACAGAAGGGGGGTAAACAATTCACAGTCAACTAAGCACAAACATCTCACATCTCAAATCAACTGCGACAGTAAATAAGATCAGAAGAGCAGGACAAAACTTGAACTTAACATGGAACAGACCTATAGTCACGTTGTGATTGGTCAGAAACAGGAGTCACGTTCACACCGCGGATCCTATGTCACTCCTCGATTGGGTCCGTTTACACAAGTGACAAACAAATTAACTCCTGACCACGGTGCCAGCAGCATTTGTATCAAGTCTGACACAGCACTGAAATGAAACGCTTAACTGTTTTGGACACCGACGGCTCATCTGACCCAGATAGCACACATACGTCTGAACGATGTCTGTTAAAGATCGCTTGATCTAGAAAGCATCTGCTGTGTACAAACATCTGACAGACGTCTGTTAGATGTCAGTTTTACATACTTTCTAAATCATAAACATCTTAAAGACATCTAATAAACGTCTATTTGACATCTGATAGGAAACGTCCTATAGACGTATTGCATATGAGCAAACACTCAAAAAATACATCTTGCAGATGTACGTGTGCTATCAGGGGAGGTGCTAGAAAACTATAGAAACAAATACATGTCTTCAGTATTTCACCAAACAGGGCCGTAACCGATAGGCTATCTGATTAAGAATTTGTCTCTTAGTTTCTGATTTTCTTGATGCTGCTCAGCTGTACTCTATTGCTCTTTTTATGACAAGTTTTATTAAACAAACATTAAAGGAGCAGTTTTCGTCATATTAAGAGTGGATGTGCGAATACTTTAAAGTAAAACAGTTCAAATGCATTATTTTACCATAAATTGTAAAAACATTTTTTTTTTGTTCCCCTCAATTCCTTTGAAAAATGTAATTATTCAGTTAATTTAACTAAATTAGTACGTGATGGAGCACACTAGGTAAACAAACACAAACGCCTCTTACTAATAACTGATAGCTAAAGTTACTTTGGTTTAAAAAGTTGAGTTAAAATGGTTAAGTTCACAGCTTTGAGATGTCAAACACTGCACTGTGTCAACCATCATCATTTCTGGAGTGAGTCCTGTGCATCATTCAGAGGATTCATTGTATTTTAAATACAGGTGTCACTCCGGAAATGTTGCAGTGTGAACGTGGCCACAGTAAAACAGCTTTTCTTATAAAAAGAGGGTAGATTTAAAATTGACATTTGAAACAATTTAAATTTAAAAAACTATGAACACACTGATGAGGCTCCGTCAGTGATATTTACATACAGTCCCTTTAGTCTGCGGATCAGCAGTGGTTTGGTTTTGCCTCCATGTCTGCTGGTTCTCAGGCTCAGTTTAAGAGGTCCTCGCTGTGCATTACCCACAGTGACCAGCAGCAGGCGCAGTAGCAAACAGGCAGTCTGGTGTACATGCAGGTGCATGCAGACGCTGTCACGCCTCATTGGGTGGAGCCTTAAAGAACATCTCCCTGCAGAGCCGCGCCGTGTCTTCAGGGGAGCGGACGGTGAAGCTGATGGTACGGGGGTCTTCGAAGATCTCGTAGTCATTTCCACCCTAAACCGTGAACAAATATTAAAAATTATATATATATATATATATATATATATATATATTAGTGCTGTCAATCGATTAAAAAAAATTAACTAATTAAATTTTTTTCCTGAAATTAATCACGATTAATCTCACCTAACATTAAAGTTTTTAAATATACTTTTATATTGCAATAATTTCACATTCAATCTTCAAATTAATGTACAAACAACAAAGATAGTATATATATTTTAAATATTTGTTTAATGGCATCTTTTTTTTTTTATCACTGAAGGCCAGTATCACTGATACCAATCACTGATGTCTCTATAAAATTGCCCCCCCCCCCAATATTTAACCATTGCCATTCAACATTACAGTAAAATTGAGAGCTATCAATTTTAACATTTATTAGACTAAATAACTTCTAATTTAAGTGAACTTAAAACAATCTTCACATAAACCCATTATAATAAATGTCATATTTACCTGTGGCCTTCAGCAGAAATATACAGGATTAGAAATGTTAGTTATCAAACACTAAATTCTAAAATAAATATAGATGAATCCTTAAAGCGAAGTTCTTTTTTTCTTCTTTTTTTGTCCTTTGATTAACAATTAAGACCGGTTAATTGCCATTACATTATCATTACATTACAGACATCACAGCAGCTGGTTATTAGGTTATTTTGGCTGTTATTTCTTTAAGAGCTGCTGCTGCTGAACGTGACGCGGATCATATTTTCTCTCAACACTTTTGACCTTTTCTGACCCACTTCGTCTATGAACTGACTGATGAGTTGAATCGGGTGTGTTAGATGAGGGAGACAGTGCTGCGCTGCTCCAGGACACTTTTGAAAACCATTTCAGAGACATGTTCTTAAATGTGACTCATATAAAATATATTACACGCATGCACATTTTTAAGGCAGCTTTAATCGCCTTTTTGGTAACTTCATGACTTAACTGATCACGACATTGCATGCACATAGTTTATTTCGCGCTTTGATATGAAATGAGACAGCACGCGCCGGTGTCTTTGTGCATGCAATAGAAGGCCGAGCACAGTACTGTTTCCGTGCTCGTTTGACTCGCGCCTGCCGCTGAAGTGAAGCTGGAGCGCGCATCTGAAACGTCTCCCATTTGATGTGGTCATAAGGACGTTCTGCGACTGAATAAATGCACTTCTTGTCAAGAGAAAAAGTGTCAGAAACAGCAGTTGTGAGAGGGGTGGCCAACCCTAGCCCCGTCCCTGCGTTAAATATTTTATATACGTTAAACTGAAAAACTTAATCGCATGCGTTAACGCGCTAATTTTGACACCACTAATATATATATATATATATAGCCATTCAATCACGTACCAATGAAGTTTCATTGCCGAAAAAGTAGATGGCGTCCAGTCCTTCCTGCTCCAGGACTTCCAGACAGAGGCGTTTGTCCCAGCCCTCCGGGAAGATGTCGAAACTGATCAAACCCCCTGCAGACAATGACAAAACCCACAATTAAGAGGAAATTTAAGAAAAGATAGTCTGATTCATTTAACTTTGGCATTTTTTAACCTTGAGCATCAAAAGTGTATCTAGGATGCCTGCAGTGTTTTTCCAAGTTAAAGGTTTGGAGATGATGTTCAGTAAAGGTGTAGTGAAAGATTGTAGCTCTTTGAAACTTCTACCTGCTCTCATCCCATAAATCAGAACAAAACCCCACCGTCCTAACACATACCGGCCAATCTGATGCCAGCAAACCTGAACATGTAATTGAATAACAGGTACACAGTGCTTTTGATTGGTTAAATAAATGCAAGCTGCATCTCCAACGCTCTCACGGCAATTCGTACATATTTTACGAGGTGGCTAATTCGTACGAATTCGTACGACCTCACTCGTATGATTTAGTACGATTTGTCTAAACCCCAGTGACGAGTAGGTTTAGGGGCGGGGTTTTACAACTCGTAAAATACATACGATTTAGCAAAAATCATAAGAATTTGTAAGAGTGAGGTCGTACGAATTCGTACTAATTAGCCACCTCGTAAAATATGTATGAATTGCCGTGAGATCGGGCTGGCATCTCTGACACAGTTTTATTGTTTGTAAATTAACCCTGTAAAGCCTAATATATGAAAAAAATCATACCATTTTTGAACCTTTAGACAAAATCTAAAAAAATACAAATAAAGTTTACATATGTTTTTGTTAAATATATTTGATCCATAAAGCTTTTATGGCTCATATAGCATAATATAGTGAGAATATAGAGGAAAGAAACAGGGCCCAAAATGAGCAAAATCGTGCAGATGCTGATATTAATATGGCAAAAAGTAAGATGAAATTCTGATGCTTGTACTGTAAATCAATAAGATCTTTATAACAGTATAGCACAGGGGTCACCAACTGGTGAACTCCAGTCTGAATACGGACCGTGAGATGCGTCTATCCGGACCGCAAAGCCTTTTGACATAATGAAATAAATAAATGCCAAACTCTATTTTCTAACAAAATCAAATTTAATATCATGCACACATCAAGGTCAGCTCAGTAGCGTTTGGGTCCAACGGCGCCAAGGGTTGCTACAACAGTTAACTGTTGCTACAGTCAGACATGCAGTCATGCGTGCAATGAAGAGAGCAGAGCGACGTGCTGCGCGCCGACAGATGAGACTTTCAGTGACTGAAACGCAATGGCATTCTCAAAAAGTTGACAGGTCCTTAAAAAGTCTTAAATGTAGTTGCATCAAGGACGTAAAAAGTCTTAATTATGATTTAAGGAGGTATTCAATTTGGGGACGGTAAGCCAAGAATTGCGATACGGCTTAATGTGACGATTAAATTTCACAAGGCTGTGATTTCATTGAATATGAGCGCTGCACCTTACAAAGTCTGCTGCTGGGCTGCTTTTTGTGCTGCCGTTACCGGGGAAACCGCTATATTTCTGCCATTCCAAAAGCGCCACCTGATGGCAGAGAATGCATTATCATTTTTAATAAGCCAGTCTGCTGTTTTTGTTCAGACCAATGTGAAAATTAACCCATGTTTTTATGCAGCAAACATGCAGTTTTAAATGTGAACTAGTGGATCGACCAGAAGATAATGCATTGTAAAAATGTAATCAATTAAGACAGTAATATATGTATATGTTATTTAATTAATATAATAAATGATTGATAATAATTGTTTAAATGAATATAATGATACTTTTGCTTCCATTTTTCTTAAAAACATGTTAATCATTAAGTTAATCATTTTATAAAACTTTGTTTTTGTGAAAACCTGTATCTGAACTCTAAAACATGCTTTTTACAGTCACTTTAATTTAATTTGTGCAGGTCTTAAAAAGGTCTCAAAGTCTTAAATATGAGCTTATATATCCTGCAGATACCCTGGTCTGGAAAAAACGGTCAAATACTGTTTTTAGGTAGGCCTATATAATTGTCCAGACCGCAGCTGGTGAGGAGGGTTCATTACTGGACCTCAAGCAATTTTAATTGAAGACCCCTGGTATAGCAGATACTTATATAAAATGATATAAATATCAGTTTTCAGTTTCAGCTCCCAATAATACACTGTAGTAAGATGATATTTAAATGCTTAGTTGTGATCAAAACTTAAAATGCAATGTAATACAATGATGATTTAGAGATGAACAAATAGACGTTCCTGATGATCATTTTTGACACTCACTGATTTTTCTAGTAAAGTTAAGTTGCTTTAGTCCAGTAAGTGTTCATCTGGAAATATTACTAACAATATCTTACTATCAATAAGTTATAGTATCTGCCTTATAAAAATCAGTAAAGATTTCTCAGAAAAAAGACACATGAACCAAAAGCTGAAGGTGGACATTGTACAATTACACTAAAAGACCCTTTACTTGCTAAAAAAGTCAAAACTATCAATCAGATGACAGAAGGCATGTAGTAGATAAGGTGCGACAGGTTTTTCAGCAAAGTTTTGATTTAGAGGCCTTGGAAATGTGTGTATCACACATGATACAGGAGGTTTTAAAGGGTTAATCTGTCATTTAGTGTGTTCCTCCAGAATGAACCCTTCCAGCGGTTTTAAAGCTGCGGCTCAGCAGTGAAACAGAGAGTTTAACGAGTTTATGAGCCCTGAGGCTCATTCTCATGGTAATGAGCCTTTTTGTGTGTGAGACGGTCTGTCTTCAGAGACGTGAACTACGTGACTGCTTGACCCCAGAGAGATTGAGAAACTCTGCAGGACCGAAATCAGTCGTTAAAAATTAATTATCATCCCACACACACCCTCAACTCACACAGACACTCATTAGTGTCCCTCCACTGGACTGCAGCAACATTCCAGCACTGACTCAACAGTTGCTCGAGCAACAGCCAATCAGAGGGCTTGATCACCTCACACCCCTGGCCCCTCCCCCTCCGACTGTCCGTCAAAAAGAAGAAGAAAAACACAAAGCCAGTGTGTGTAAAACTGAGCTTAACTTTAGAGGCAAAACTGCTGAGAATGGAGTCCAGACATCAAAGCTAACGCATGACCGTGCGTGTGTGTGTGTGTGTGTGCGTGTGTGTGTGTGTGCGTGTGTGTGCATGTGTGTGTGTGCATGTGTGTGTGTACTTGTTTTTATATCCCGGTGTGGACTTGGACCTGTTTGCACACCAAACCCGTGGGGACCCCATGAGCGGTGGGGACCTGATTCTCGGTCCCCACGGGCACACCCATTGCAAATGCTAGAAATGGCCATTTTAACATGTCTGGCAGTGTTTCCCTGAAAATGCCCCTTGGTCCTTATGGGGTAGGTTTCACCAGACAAAAAGTGTGTGCGTGTATAAACTGTGTTTAAGAGTGCGCCCTCTATGGTCAATACTGGAACAACTGTGTGTGTGTTTTTTTTTTTTTTTTTTTTTTTTTTTTTTTTTTAATTACAAGATTTCTTCAGACAGATTAAAAGAAACTGTAAAAAACTGACATTGAATCCAAAATGGTCAATGTTAAGAATAATGTCTTTATTCATATTATTTATCTTTATTAATTATTCTTTACATATTATTATTTTACATGTTATTGATTTCCTTAATCATTTATATATTTTCTACTATATGCTCTGATATGTATAAATATATCCAAATGCAATATCTTTGGTGTCTCTTCTGTGATCTTAATCTTCTGTGACCTCTGACATAATCATTGGGTCCATGTACATTTGCGTCCATTCCTTTGTCCTTTTTTAAACCACAAATGAAATATGGAAAATGCGGTTTCTTCTTCTTTTTTTTTTTTAATACTGATTAATAGAATTTGCAGATACAAGCTAATTTCCCTTATACAATATTATTATTTATTAAAAATAGTATAAATGATATATAACTTGTTGTTTAATATGTAAATTTAATTTCTAGGTGTTTTGCATCAATATACACAGACGCTAAAAGACCACTAGTGTCTTTTCTTCTGGAATCAATAGAAAGAGTAACAGCCAGAGCCATAAAAAACAGCTCTGAAACAGATGACATTGATTAATTTACATTCTAATTAATTTCATTATTTTTTCCCGTCCCTTTGCTTTTCACTGTTTTATGAATAAAGACGACTTCTAAATTATTGTGACTTTGTTGTCTGGCTGTTAGGTGTTTTATATTGTTTTTATATCAAGAGATTGTAAAGGACATCCTATTGAATTCCATGGTTTTCTGTAACAGGGCGTAATAAAAAATCATCTTGGGCCTCAATTATAACCGTTGCGTATGCACAAAACCTGCCCTGAAAGAGGCGTACGCCACTTCCTACGCAAAAGGTGGGATTTATAAAAACAAACTTGACAGGACAATTTGCGCACCTGCCCCACTCTGACCCATGCATACGAACTCTTTTTCATGGAGAGAGAAAAGTAATGAAGTAAACAATGATTTTAAACTCTGTTTTCATGTCGATATACATATTTACATGAAATATTCCACTCTCATTAATGGAGATAAGCACTGAAATTACATAAAGTTGTTACACAGAAGTTAAACCAAAATTATATGAATTTAGACAGCCTATTTTTAGAGGATGCTCTTCATCACTTTTCCTCTTTTAATGACAGTGAGGACTGCTATAGGTGCACAATAATTCATCTTTAAACTAAACTGCATATCTCATTTTACGAGAAAATATTTTTAGCGAGAACAATGGTCAGTGATGCGCACATACTTCGATATTGTGGAGGACACTGCTGGATTCGGTGGAACAGTCTATTGTCCAGTTTGAATGGGTCTAATGATAATAGCTTACTGTACAACCGCAGCTCCACGGAGGTGTTGATGTCATGTGAAGGCATCTCCACAACATTATGAAAAATACCACTGTATTTGAAGGATACAACTTGAAGAATATGGTAAGATTTGCACATTTCCTTTTTAAAACACTTTGTCAGTGACGCACCAATTCAGACAATTGTATTTACACAGCAATAAATATAGGCCTATCTGTTTCCACCAATAATAGCTAAAAGATGTGCACCTTATCAGCAAAACTTCATAAATGTAATTTAATTTGAGTTGTTTTAAACAATCAAAATATTATTTGACCAGTGGAAATGAATGAGATCAACTCTATTCTAAAATATGTTTCTGAGGACTATTTTAAACAGTTTTGTTTTTTTATGGATATTTTGATATACAGTGGTGTGAAAAAGTGTTGGCCCCCTTCCTGATTTTTTATTTTTTTGCATGTTTGTCACACTTTAATGTTTCAGATCAAACAAATGTAAATATTAATAAAAGATATCACAAGTAAACACAACATGCAGTTTTTGAATGAAGTTTTTTATTATGAAGGGAAAACAAAATCCAAACCCACACAAGCACTTTTTCACACAGGGCCATGTGGGTTTGGATTTTGTTTTCCCTTCATAAAAAAAACTTATTTTTCAAATAACAGCTTCCGAACAGGAGTTACTGCATCATAAATGAAGCAAGGGAAATTATCCTATTTTGCACCTAGAAGTGTCATTTTGAGTTTCCTTTGCAAAAACAGGCTATATCAAACAAATTACACCCAGAATCCTATTTTACTATGTGCCATAAGCACCTTTCTTGATTATTGATTGAATTATGTCGTAAAATACACAATTGCATAAGCGGATTGGAGCAAATTTCCCATTTTGTGTTTTATATTATCAGTTTTATTCTTTCAGAATACACAAGACTGTATAAATTATAAAATATATCTAGTCATTCACAATCTAAAATAGAACCCACATCATCCAGCTTAATATCATTCCATTCATGTGCATTCTGTATTGTGTACTGTTTGGAGCATCACATACCTGCGTTAGATGTGCCCGCATCCCTCAGCATCAGCATCATTGGTCCATTGTTGCCTCAGTGAACAAGCTAACAGCTAATCCTCCATGCTACACTAGCTGCCTGTGACGGTTCTCTGCCCTTCAGACCAGCAAACAAACAAACATACCGGTTCAGCCACACTGCGCTGTAATATCATGTATAGTTACTGTATATTCACCGAAATGAATACTGTACACAATTTGATATCGCTATTGATTCATACGAGCGTTAGCTGTGCCATGGCGTTCAAACAGTAACGACTTCATCAAAAAACCGGAGCAAAGACACTCTAACCAGAACCTCTCCAATACAACGCGCGGCTGTGCGCTCTTGATCATCTATAACTTGTATTTTTATGTCCAACGATTGCTTTATCCATGACCCAGTTGTGTTCGCCATTCTCTGTCTTCAAAACAAACCAAAAACTACATTTCCCAGAGTGCAACACCATCAGAGCTCAACCGGACACTGAAAGCCCACACACTTGCGTCTAGCCCAGAGGTGTGACGTTTCACACCTCCCACTGGTTCACTGAGAGTGGAGTGACATCTAATCTGACCTATAGTAGCCTCTAAAAAGCACAGATCTGTAATATAGAAGAGCGCTTGGACGAGCACGCTTATAGTTTGGAGATCTGACGGCTGGGATAAAAGTGCGTCATTCTGCTGTGGAGCGCGTCTGGCTCACACGACGAGTTCTCAGCATTGGAAGCATGCAGAAACATGAAAATGGTCTCGTTTGAAAGAAGAGATCCTAATCTAAAAGATAATGTAGAGTTTGTGGCTGACTGAAGCAGTAGTAAGAGTAGGATAATGTTAAAAACAAAGTTTGTGAAAAATGTATAAATTTCACATTGCGATTCTATTGAAGATCATTCACACAATAAAATAATTTATATAGTCAGATTCCTGAGAATGAGAGCTTTCTTGTGATATATGACTTGACTGTATTGTGAAAAATATAAAAAATACACATTCTTAGGAAAAATTGTTCGCAATCGTTAGGCGAAAATTCGTGTGTGGGACGAATACATTTCTAAGCTTAATTTTACTGCTTTATGTATCATAAAACCAAAAGTTATGGTATTCTTTGTAAAGAAGAGGCTCTAAGTTTTCAAATGAGACCATTTATGGGCTGATACCATATAAGGAAGGCTATGTAAATGAAGCATACACATTTTTTTCACAATTTTATTTTAATATCTTCTACCTTGACGGTGTTAAACATGGTGTCACGTGGATGGGAATATGCATGGAAATGATATGCAGATGAGGTTATGCATAATAAAACTAGGTGTTGTAAACTCCATATATGGTGATTTCGGGGAGGAGTCGGGGTGGAGATGTACATACACACATCTTCCCTTGACCGGGATTTATAAAGGGATTTTTGCGCAGGTTCTGCAAAATCTAGCTTTTGTGCCTACATACACTTTTAGGATGAAATCTACGGAGAGTTTTATAAATGAGACCCCTGGTCCTTGGCAGGTCTTAAAATTTGGAAATAAAACCTCAGATGAATAACAACACATGATATATCACACTGTGTTATTATTTATTCAACAAAAATAAAGCCAAGATGGAAAAGACATGTGTGATAAAGTTAGGACACCCTATGATTCAATTGCTTGTGGATGCACTTTTAGCAGCAATAACTTGAAGTAGACATTTTCTGTATGACTTCTGTAGGACTAGGAATTTTGGCCCACACTTCTTTACAAAGTTGCAACGTCCAGTTTATTGAGGTTTGTGGGCAATTGTTTATGCACAGCTCTCACCACAGCATTTGAGTCAGGATGAGCTTTGGACTATGTCTGGGCTATTGCAACCACTTGATTTTTGTTTTTGTTTTCAGCCATTCTGTTGTAGATTTGATGGTGATCTTCAGAACATTGTTCTGACTCCTGTTGCATGACCCAATCTTAGCCAAGTTTTAGCTGTTGGACGGATGTCCTCACATTTGACTCTAGAATACTTTGGTATACAGAGGAGTTCAGGGTCGACTCAATGACTGTGAGGTGCCCAGGTCCTGCGGCTACAAGACAAGCCCAAAATCATCAGCCTTCCACCAGCATGTGGGCCTTTTGGGATGAGGTGTTTGTGCTGATGCTGTTAGTTTTAGTTTTTTTGACAAAATGTGCTGCTGTGCATTATGGCCAAACATGTCCAGTCTAGTCTCATCTGTCCAAAGGACATTGTTCTAGAAGTCTTATTGTTTGTTCAGATGCAGCTTTGCAAACTTAAGCCATGTTTTTTTTTTTTTTTTTTAAATCGAGAAGAGGATTTCTCATGGCAACCCTTACAAACATTCCATACTTGTCCTGTCTTTTTCTAATTGTAGTGTCTTGAACTTTATGATTTAACATGTTAGCTGAGGCCTGTGGAGCCTGCTGTGAAGTTCTTGGGTTGTCTGCCAATCTTCTGAGCATTGCAAGCTCTGATCTTGGGGTGAATTTGCTGAGATGTCCACTCCTGGGGAGATTGGCAAATGTCTTGAATGTTTTCCACTTGTGAATAATCTATCTCACTGTAGAATAATGGACTTAAAACTGTTTGGAAATGGCCTTGTAACCCTTCTCAGATTGACAGGCAGCATCAATTGCTTCTCTAAGATCATTGCAGATGTCTTTCCTCCTTGGCATTGTGTTAACACACACCTGAAGGCTCCAGAGCAGCAAACTGCCAGAACTTCTGCTTTTATAGAGGTGCTCACACTTGCTGATGATCAGTTAATCAAAGGCATTTGATTAGCAGTGCCTGACTGCTACTTACACTCTTAATTCCTATGTTTACAGTGTCCTAACTTTGTCACTCATGTCTTTTCCATCTTGGCTTTATTTTTGTTGAATAAATAATGACACGGTGTGATATGTCATGTGTTGTTATTCATCTGAGGTTTTAATTTCCAAATTTTAAGACCTGATGATTTTTTATTACGCCCTGATAGAGAAAACCATGGAATTCAATAGGATATCCTAACTTTTTCACATGACTGTATGTCATGATGACAAAATTATACGCCAATATATACATTTCATGAAGACAAAATTCCCATGCCCTTTGCCTCAAATGTTTTGATGGTTTTCTCAAATCTCTTTGAAAGCAATGCGTTATGGCTGCGTCGCTGGGATATTCTAAAACGCTTTACATGGCTTAATGTAACCTACTAAAACAATGCTTAATGTGTCTGCATCGGCATATCTGTACATAGTATGCTTTATTAACAAGGTGTAGGCTATATTGAATCTTTTAATATTACTGTCTTAATGCATTAAGCCGCATTAAGTGTTTAAGCACGATGCATTCATATTAGGCCTGATCTGCTTGTCTACATAGAAGCCTGCTTTAATGTTTATACAGATTGCTAATATCACGGTCTTGATGTATTAAGCATTTTCTTTATAATGATATTTTAGGAAAACGCTTAAAGGAGTAGTTCACCTTCAAATGAAAATTACCCCAAGCTTTACTCACCCTCAAGTCATCCTAGGTGTATATGACTTTCTTCTTTCTGATGAACACAATCAGAGTTATATTAATAAATATCCAGACGCATCTGAGCTTTATTATGGCAGTGAACAGGACCAACGAGTATGAGCTGAAGAAAGTGCATCCCTCCACATCATAAACATACTTCACACGGCTCCGGGGGCTTAAGAAAGGCCTTCTGAAGCGAAGCGATGCATTTGTGTAAAAAGAAAAAAAAAACATATTTAACAAGTTATAAATTAAAATATCTAGCTTCTGCCAGACCGCATTTATTAACTGCCCGGAGTCATGTGAAGTATGTTTATGATGTGGAGGGATGCACTTTCTTCAGCTCATACTCGTTGGTCCCGTTCACTGCCATAATAAAGCTCAGATGCGTCTGGATATTTATTAATATAACTCTGATTGTGTTCATCAGAAAGAAGAAAGTCATATACACCTAGGATGACTTGAGGGTGAGTAAAGCTTGGGGTAATTTTCATTTGAAGGTGAACTACTCCTTTAACTTCTAGGCTAATTAATTGCATTCATATTGTGGGCTCATCTGCTTATGTAGCTACATATGCTTTATTACAGTAATAAGGTGCATACTGAATTTGGGCCTCCATTTTGGGTCTTAGAACATTAAGCCACATTAAGCTTTTTTCACATTAAGTGCTTATGAGCGTCCCATGTCGCTGCGGGCACGTTGCCGTCAGTATAGTGACAGCATTTTGCTTGGGTATCAGATCCCTAATGAGTGAGAATGGGTTGACTTTTTAACGGGAACAACTCGTCATCATGTTGGTAGCCAATACCCGTTTCAGTTTTAAAATAAAGTCATGTATTATCATGGTTTCAGAGTAATGGCTATCAAAAGTGTGGGAGAAACAATTTAACAAAAGAAAACTTTTAAATTGACAGCTTTTTTTTTTTTTTACATTAATCTGTTAATTTTTAATTTTGGTTTATAAAGATGCAAATGTGTAATTAAATCTAAAAATAAGTCAATATTTCATTTTGTGCTCATGAAATTTTTGTATACAGTTTTAATTAAAATTTTGGTATTCAACATAGCATTTAAAAATACAACAACTGTTCCTTTTTTGTTTTTGTTTCCATGGTTAAAAAAGGGAAAAGGAATGGGTGCAAACGAACACGGACCTCATCGCCTCTGTTTTGCTTTAGACATAAAACATAATCAACTTGCTAATGTAAGGGTCTAAACAAAACACCACTGACAATATAGTGTCAGAAGGCCTGATGAGCCCAATGGAAATTTACCTGTGTGTTCACCTGACATATCAAGTCCCCATCGCAACCACCCCTCCCCCCTTTCTGTCTGATGCAATCAAGCAGCGGCCGCCATTTTAGTTAGTAACAAGTTTGAGTCGGACTGATTGGAGTACAGATTACAGAACTCAATTACAGCCATTTTGAGATGACAACGACATGAGCAACATCTCCGAGATTTTTAATGGACGAAATAAGGTAAGACTTGTTATAGAAACATAAATACCATGGTAAATTTCGAATTCTGTTTATAGTCGTAACTATGATGAGGTAACTTGGATCAATTAAACAGATTAAGCGTACTGCTTCTAATTAAGGTAGCTTTAGGTAATAAGCAAGGCTAGTTAACTGTGAGGCCTAAGGTTAACTAGCAAGCGTGTTGGTTTGTGTCGTAATTAACGTTCGGTACGGATTTGCTTGATTATTCTATAACGTAATTATAGTTTTAGACAGGAGTGTACATCATCTTCACATGAATACTTCATGATGTTAGTGTAGTCTAACGTTACTGTAATAGGCCTATTTGAAGGCATTAACCTAAAGGCACCTGTGCTCTGAACGTTACCAAAAAGCACATGGAATTTTTTTTTTTTTCAAGTTTTACGCATGTCTCCTGTTCATAATTGAAACGTTTAAAATAATGGTAATCACAAGACTCCTGCGTTTCAGAATCAGCGCGTTATAAGGGGTTATTAACTGTTTATTTCGTCAGTCCTCGTATTCGTGATCCAAAAGACAATAAAATCAGGGTTTTTCAGAGTACTTAATTTTACTTAATTTGATAGCAAATAGCCGCTTCTAGGTGTATGTCGCACATGTGGCCTATTGGTGAGTTCATGAGGTGTGTACAGTTATTGATTTTATTTTACCTTTCGAACAGAAAAAATAAACTCATCAAAAAGATCAGCAGGTTTGAACGTCGCATCACAAGACTGAGAAAGCATCATAATGTATGTGCCAGGAGACAATCGAAGCAGGTGATTTTATTTATTTATTTATTTTTGAAATTTCATGCATGGAAATTGAAGTAGCCTAAATCAGTGGTTCCCAACCACGTTCCTGGAGGCCCCCCAACACTGCATGTTTTCCATGTCACCTTAATCAAACACACCTGATTCAGATCATCAGCTCAGTAGAGACTCCAAGACCTGAATTGGGTGTGTCAGAAAAAGGAGAGATGCAAAATGTGCAGTGTTGGGGGGTCTCCAGGAACATGTTTGGGAACCACTGGCCTAAATCATTGCACACATTAGTCTATATAATATTGCAGTTAAGTTGATCATGTTGTATTGTGTTAAGAAATGTTTTGTTTATATGTAAAATATTGTATGTTTTTATGATTATATGAATATTTGTACAAAAACATTGCCTACATATTTGCCAAGACAGAAAATTAAATATTCATATAAAATCAAATATTGCATGCACTATAGATTTCTTAAAGCATTGGTCTCAAACTCGATTCCTGGAGGGCTGCAGCTCTGCACAGTGTAGCTCCAACCAGCTCTAAATCACACCTGCTTGGAAGATTCTAGTGATCCTGAAGACCTTGATTAGCTGGATCAGGTGTGTTTGATTAGGGTTGGAGCTAAACTGTGCAGAGCTGTGGCCCTCCAGGAATTGAGAATGAGACCAATGTCTTAAAGCATTGCAAAGTAAAGTGAAACTAAAGGATTTGTATGACTACAGTTATGCATTAAATTAACTTGTTTCAGGCAAAGGAAACATCAAGTGTTGGCCTTATCATGCTCCAGCAGGCCCCAGATGATCAGGTCCCATCTCCCCTCAAGCAGGACATCCTTGACTTGCAGCTGATGTGTAGAGAATCCTTGGTAAATTTGTGTTTGTGTGTTTTAAAAATTCTAAGGTATAGCAATAATTTATGACAACAGACTACTTCTGTCAACCTGAACAGGAGGATTCAGAGGCAGATATGGACAGTTCCATGCCTTCAGATGTTACCAAGCACGTAGCTAAACAGTTACTGTCTACAAAGAAATCAATGGTAAGCATTTGTCATAATGCCATCATATTAAGCATCATTTCTCTCCAGGCAAATATTCTCTGTATAAAACATTGAAGGGATAGAAAATGAACGGTCATTGTACTCCTACTCATATCAGTGGTTTACATGCAAGTAAATTAGTATTTAGCTAAGATTTGCAATGGGCATAAACATAGGGCTGTGGGCGGTATGTGAAAAAATATTTTGGCGATAATCGCCCTAAAAAAAAAATTGCGATTATCCGATAATCTCGTCTACCCGAGCCACGCCCCTTCTGCCCGGTCCCTGCCGGAGACAACATTGTCAACACACACTGTAAACACATCAGTTCTGTTGTGCTTTATCTGACAGTAGCCTGCGATTCAGTAAGCTCAATTTAATTAAAGATTAAAGGTTTGTTTTTCTTAATATAAAACATTGCTTAATATATGCTAGGGGTGGGCGATATGGCAAAAATATCATATCACGATTTTTTTTTTTTTCAGAAATATCACGATTCACGGTTTTATCACGATTCTTTGTCATGTTGGTTTTACTATTTTGCAAGTTCTCTGAGCATTACAGCCAAACTAATTTCCCTGTTACAAAGACAAAGCCTTTCAAGGTAACAACAACAAAAAAGAATGGCAGATATTTAGGCCAAAGTGGGTGAATATAAAAATCTTTGTCATTATTTTATTTCTTATTAAAAAAGAACAAAGATGCACATAAAATACAAATAAAACAAACAGTGCTTTATTTTCAGGTACAATAGGTGTATTTAGCGTGAATGAACAAATATATAAAAATAAAACGTTATATAGACTGATTCCTAAAGCAATTGTATTAAAGTTTTTCAGTCATGAGTAGTGGGTGATTTTTCTCTTTGTGTTTTGTTTTATTAACGTTAAAGGAATGGTTCACACAAAAATAAAAATTGTCATCTGTCTGTCAATTCTGGCATAGTGTTTTATTTTTATACCATTTACTCAAGTTTTAAACCTGAATGAGTTTCTTTCTTCTGCTGAAAATAAATGCTATTTTGAAGGTGGAAAACCAAACAGTTGCTATTCACAGTGACTTGCATAGTATTTTTTTCCTACTATCAAATTCAATGTGGACCAGCAACTGTTTGGTTACCCACATTCTTCAAAATATCTTCTTTTGTGTTCAGCACAAGAAAGAAAATAATACAGGTTTGGGACAACGTGAGTGAGGAAATAATGACAGAAATTAAATTTTAGGGTGAACTATCCCTTTAATGACAGTCGGCAGCATGTTTAGTGTACTGTCCCTTTAAGAGCTGCACGCATCTAATATACAGACACGCATCCGTTTCTCTCTCAACGGTTTACTTTCATTTTAGACATAACCAACTGAGTCTATATAACCTTGTGTGTTTTGACAATATTAGCTCAAAAGATAACTTGGTTCAGTAATCAGACTCTGTTTGACAGGGTTTTAGTGCGCGTGCTTCTGGTGTATGCTCCGAAAAAGCGCACGTCAGACCAGCGTGCGATTGAAACAGTTACCCGGCAAGGCTTGTATGCAAATAATGTACTTTTGCGATCGTGAATAAGTGCAGTGTCCTGTCAGAGTAACTCTACCGCTATATGTCATGTTGTACAGTATATAGAGACGGTGGCACAGAACTGTAATTGATAGAATGTGTGCTGTAGCACGATACTACGATATTTCTTCAAAAGCAGATTGTGAAGACATTTTTATCGTCCACGATCAAAAATCGTCATATCGAACACCCCTAATATATGCTTGTTACGTCCTATGAGTGTCTAGGGGTTGTTTTACCAGATCGTAACAAATTAAGTGTTTGAAGAGCATTTGTCTGGTCCCTGCCACAGCACCACAACAACAAGATCTCTGTTTTAACAGATTTGTTAGAGGCTAGCAAAGCATAGCCGGGTTTCTTTGAAACAAAAAGTACAAATTGGAAGGGAACTAAAGACTTCAAAATAACAAACAAAAGGTTACATCTAACTTAAGCTAAATTCTTACTAAGTCTCTCAAAGAAAAGAAAATCAACAACAGAATGTAAAACATTAGCTTTGTTACGTTAATGTTAATTTCTACACTGCTCTTATCCAGTATTTGAAATGAATTACGTTTTGTGAAGACAACTATTGAATTGAATATCGATGCATCGCGATTCTCTCTCCAACGATTCTGGATCGATTCTGAGCTTAGTTTTTAACCAGATGTGCGATGACGCTGAGTTTGCTTTAGAAACACCCGTATTCTGCTTGCTTCCAATTCCTCACACACATACATCACTCAAACCTTCTGTAAAATAATCTTTCATAAAGTTCGGAAAAGTTGAAGTGAATTATAAGGACATTCACGGGCTTCATTGCACAGGGTGCGCTGTGAGAGACGCACGCTTTGTTTGATGTTACACTTGAAGTGTGCGGTCTCTCCCGTCTGTATTTTCTTTACAAATGCTCTACGAAGTCATTTATGTGGTTTGGAATGCAGTGGACTTATATATTTAAAATATGAACCTCATTAACAGAAGGCTGCTTTCAATGTCAAATGTTGACGCACGCTTTGTTTGTGTAGACTGCTCGCGCACGCGGCTGTGTGAGACTCCGTGTTAGTGGTTTAATGTACTTGCGTCTCAAAATGATGCAAAATTAATGTAAACACAGCCAGTTATGTCTTAAGGGATTAAACGGACAGGACAAACCACATTACTACTTATATTTCAAAAGAGATCCGTGCGTGAATGCAGCTTAAGGGGAGACACTGCAGGTTTGAGATGTCGGGCTTTTTGGTTTTTCATAAAGTGTTTTTCAGAACTAGTGGAAAGAAAACCAAAATACACTTAAGTGTTTCTTTTATAGCACTCTATCTATTTGTCAATAGATTTCAATTACAATACATATTTTAAGGCAGTTTTCTCAAAATGAATTTTTTTTCTCTTACATTGAGCCATTTAGAAATTAACAACACTAACGTAACAACAAAGCTAATTATATATTAAGCAATGTTTTATATTAAGAAAAGAAAAACAATCCTTTAATCTTTAATTAAATTGAGCTTACTGAATCGCAGGCTACTGTCAGATAAAGCGCAACAAAACTGATGTGTGTTTACGGTGCGTGTTGGCTATGTTGTCTCTGGCGGGGGTGGGGCTCGAATAGACTATATTATCAGATATCTCAATATTTAAGGCGATTATCGATTTAAAATATTTTTTACATATCGCCCAGCCCTACATCGCGATACTTGCAAGACATCGTCGATATACGATAATATCGTCATATCGCCCAGCCCTACATATACAGACTGTTCTCTTGTAGCACTGGAGTCTTGGTGGTAGTGTTGAAAACATGCAGTGTGATTGGAAACTGTTTCACTTGTGTGGTAGTGTACATTTTCAGGTCAAGTCACAGTTCTACATACAACTTGTTGTGAACTGATTTAAAAAAAAAAAAAGTGAATTCACAGAATGGTCTGTTTATTTGTCCGTTTAAAGTGTGGGTTTTGTAATCTACACTTTGCCGATTTGCATTTTACTCATTTTTGTTATTCATTGATTTTAATTTGTTGCTATTCAACTTTGTTAGCAGTTATTGGCTGTATTGTTCTAGTTATGTTTTAATGTCCCTTTATATGATATCCCTTTTATATAAAGTTTAATTTTAACCCAAAGCAAAAGCAGCAATACTTAAGATACGGTTTCCTTGCAACGAGTTGAGAATGATTAATATCAGTGAAGCGGGTAAGGGGACTTAGTCAGAGATGGAACATTGCTGGATAAAAAATATATTTGATGATATTTATCTCTTTGTCCAGGACACGGACAGTGATGCAGATACAGTAATTCTAGAATTGCCCAGTTCTTCTGCATCACCAAGAGCCTGTGATATCCCAGAGCTAAAGAGGACTGACAGTGTATTTGTAAGTTTCTCACACTCGTGTGTGTGTGTGCTGATCATTTTGTCTTAAGTCTATATTTAGTCTACAGTATCAGTTGTATTGTATTACTGAGGTTGTTTGTTAACACTCTCAATTGTTATCATGGCTATAAGCATTAAAACACATAAGCTCCTTTTGTCAAAGCTTAGACATAACATTAAGTACACGGCAATGGCTGTGTGAGTTTAGGGGCCCTATCTAAGCTTATGGTTTAAAGCGCACGGCGCAAGTGCACCTAGGGTGTGTCCGAATCCACTTTTGCTAGTTTAACGACGGAAAAAATGGTCCGCGTGCCTAGCGCATGATCTAAAAGGGTTGTCCCTATTCTCTTAATGAGTAATGGGTGTGTTTTGGGCGTTATGTGCTATAAACCAATCAGAGTATCATCTCACATTCCCTTTAAAAGCCAGTTGTACTCACGCCATGGCGGATTCGCTATTTACACGGCGGAATTTGCAAGTAGAAAAACAATGCTTCTCTAGCGAGGAAACGGATCTGCTCGTGTGCAAGGTTAAAGAGGAACACCTCCCCCTTTTCCTTTCAGGCGAGGCTCGTGTTTATAACTGTAATCTTGGGGGTGGACTCATTTAAAGTAATGTGATCGTCTGGTTTTAGCCAGGTTTCTGTCAAACACAGCACATCTAGGTTATGATCTGCAATCTTATTTACAAGTGGCTTTTTTTGAAAGGGATCTAATATTCTGCAAACCGAGCTTTATCATTTGTTCATCTGTATATCTGATTTTTATTTGTTGAACATCAATAAAATTTTTACCCTTAAATGGGTAAGTTAATTTGAAGAATTAAGCTACTTATTGAGTAACTAAATTACTTTTCAGAGAGTAATTAGTAAAGTAATTTAAATACAATATTGATGATGTAATTAGTAATTAATTACTTTTTGAAAGTAACTTACCCAACACTGTGTGTGGCAATATGTATGGTCTTTTTTGCAGTTTTAATAGAGAAACATTAATGCAACTTGGAATTAATGGAATTAATATTAGGAATTTCTGTTATAATATTTGAGAGTAGGTTTTTGTTGCCAGTTTTCATAATGTAGACAGGGTGCGTGTATATCTAAAGTCTTTGGTGTTTATTTAGCTTATTATTGATAACCTTTAATAAATCTGTACACTAGACGAGGTAAAATAAACCATGCATATGAATCGATATTCTGTTGATTTGTGCTTATTGGTGAAAGAGCAACTTCTAATGAAAGGTAAAAATTTCCCAAACGACAACAATCATTGTAATTTAAAATTGAGCAAAATTTATTTTAACTTATACAGTATGACGAAAATGTTTTCATTGACTAAAACTAGACTAAAATGCCCAGACATTTAGTTGACTAAAACTTGACTAAACCAAAACAGGAAAAAGTTGACAAAATCTGTTGATAACTAAAAATTACATTTGACGTAGGACTAAGACTAAATTAAAAATTAGCTGACAAAATTAACAGTAATGAATACCATCTTTTTTCAACAGATCAGGTCTGCCCCAAAAACTTTTCTAATTGACTGTGAACCCTACATTATTCTACGGACACCACTTAGACAGCCAGCCATTGAGTGACGACAGTCTGCTTAGTTTCTCATCACTCCTACGAATAAGCAGTGTATGCACATTGTGCACCTGCCTATGGGCGCATATTACTAACGTGCTCTTTAAATTAAAGAATATATATATATTGTGGCATTGAATTTAGACCAGGTTTCAGTTGGTACAGTCTATTTCAGTTGCCTCAAAATAGCAACACGCCAACAATGCGCCTGAACACACCACGTCCATGGGCGCAAGTGCATTTGCTATTTAAACACCGTGGCGCTGGACATGAAAATGATAACTGCGTTGGGCTGAAACTAGCAAAACAAACTGGCACTGCATTGCGCTGGGTGTATGATGGGGCCCTAGGTTTGTAAAAATGAAGGTGATGCAAAGTGTTTTATTGTAAATTTTGTAGGATTCTTTTATTTGAATCTTAGATATACTCTGGACTCACAATGGACCCTGTGTACAGAGATCCATTTTGATTATGGTTTTAAACTAAAGCTATGTTATCTATTTACAGCTTACCAAGAAATCATTAAACATCAGTTCCACTTCAGATGACTCAATTAGCAGCATTGACAACAGCGAAGATGATTATGTGCCTGAATCGGAGAGCTGTTCAGAAGAATCTGAAGAGAGCCTTCCACAGCCTTTGTCCAGTCCCTCATCTCCCAATGTGCCATTAGATGAGAATGTTTATACTTCCTCATCTTCCATGAATGCAGACAAAGAATGTTCCCCACTTGAAGATAAGGAGACAACGACTCATTCAGACAATGACTGCAGTAGTGAGGTTTCAGTGATGAAATTGAAAAAGACTGCATATGGCCAAAGAATGTACAACAAAAAGCAGTATTGCATTTACTGCTCCAAACCATTATGCAAAATGGCAAGACACTTGGCCCAAGTTCATAAGAATGAGGTGGACGTAGCAAAAGCGCTTTCTTTTCCAAAGGGGTCTAAAGAAAGAAGGATTAATCTAGATCTTTTGAGGAATAAAGGGAACCGTGTACACAACACAAATGTTCTAAAAACTGGCAAAGGGGTGTTGGTGCCACGTCAACAATACACTGCTAAACATGTGAATGTTAAGGACTACATGCACTGTTTGAACTGCCAAGGGCTGTTCAGACGAAAAGCACTTTGGAGGCATATGTCAAGGTGCAACCTGGCCAAGAAGTGCCAGGTCACAAAACCAGGTAGATCCAGAGTTCAGGCACTCTGTGCTTACGCGGAGCCTGTTCCTGAAGGAGTAACAAAAAAATTATGGAAACTGATCAGTGACATGAAGCAAGATGAAGTAACACATGCGGTTAAAAGTGATGCATGCATCATCAAATTTGGAGAACACTTGTACAACAAAATGGGGAACGACAAAACCAAGCACGAATACATCAGAACTAAAATGCGTGAGGCTGGAAGGCTGTTGGTGTGTGCTAGGAAAGTGGGAAAGCTGCAGAGTATTAAAGACTTTTTCATACCTACAAACTTCTATCATGTTGTCAAGGCTGTTAAAGATACCTCAGGATTCCGAGATGAAGATGAGGTCTTCGGAATTCCATCTTTGGCATTAAAACTGGGGCACAACCTTAAAAAAATGGCGGCTATTGCAGAATGTGAAGCAATGATCGCAGGAGACGAAAAGGATGTCCAAAATGTAAAAATGTTTCAGCAAATGTATACCACAAAATGGAATGAATTTGTGTCCACCTCAGCCTTGAAGACGCTTAATGAAGCAAAATGGAACTCTCCAGAACTTCTCCCTTTTACTGAGGATGTAAAAAAAATGCACATCCATCTCAGCAATCAAACTAAACTGTACCAAGAAAAGCTCAAACTTGAGAAAAGTCAGAAGAACTGGTCAAGTCTTGCCCAAGTAACTCTGTGTAACGTAATTGTGTTCAATCGCAGGAGAGCAGGAGAAGTTTCGAAAATGAGGTTGAATTCATATCTTCTCCGAAACACATCTGTTTTACATTCCGATGTCGCTGATGCTTTATCTGAAGTTGAGCAGAAGCTCTGTCAGCATTTCCAACGCGTCGAAATTAGAGGCAAGCGAGACAGAAAGGTGCCAATACTCCTGACCCCAAGTATGCTGGACTCCATGGAGCTACTTGTAAAGAATCGTCAAGCATGTGGCGTACTGGATGAAAATCATTTTTTTTTCGCAAAGCCCAAGACTGAGACATCATACTACAAAGGCACAGATTGCATCAGGAAGGTTGCCCACCAGTGTGGAGCCAAACATCCAAAGACGTTGTCTTCCACAAAGCTGCGGAAACACATTGCAACGCTGTCTAAAGTGCTGAATCTGACCGATACGGAGTTGGACCAGTTAGCAGACTTTATGGGACATGATATAAGAGTCCATAGAAAGTTTTACCGGTTGCCTGAAGGGACGTTACAACTAGCAAAGATCAGCAAGGTGCTGATGGCCCTTGAACAGGGAAGAGTATCAGAATTCAAGGGGAAAAACCTTGATGAAATTAACATTGATCCTAACGGTAGGAACACATGCCATAATTTTTGCTCTTATACATATTATATATTGCCACTGTTTAGTTCAGTTACAAGGAACTTTTTTGTGCAACTTTATATGGTTCGTGGAAACAAATGCTTTTCTACACATTTTTGCAGAGAAACTGAATGTAGAGACTGTTTCTGAAAGTGAGGATGAAGAAAGTGAGAGTGAGATGCCACAGCCAAAAAAGCGACGTCAGTCCTCTTCAACATCTATAGGTATGGTCATCTGTGATTTGATGTGAATTCCTGCATTTGCAAGTAATCTATTGTGTGTTTTGGTTGGGTTTAATAATAAAGATTTAGATTTTGCTATTTGTATTATAAAAATCTCTGTGGCTGTCCCTGATACGCTCATTTGACCTAAAACAGGTTTGCAGCCGTCTGACTCACAAAGCAGGTAAGGAATTTGATCTCATTCTCACCCAAGCTGTGCCACAAAATGCCTAATGGTCATGCCTCTGAACACTGTTTCATTCAGTTCACTGTGTGCCTCCTGGAACAGTCCTCTGTTCCACCACTACTGGTTTATTTCTACTGCAACCTGTCTCCCACCCACTTTTCATTGGTCGCCTCTGCTCTACCTCTTGACACATTTTCCTCACTAAAGGTCAGTGATGCCACAGAGTCTCTCTGCTCTACACTAAGCTCATGTCTGGACAGGCTGTGTCCTCTATCCACCAAACCTGCTCACTCAAACCGGCCTCTCCCTGTGGATGACTGATACCATCTGAAAGCTGCATACTGATCTCAGAGCTGCTGAGAGAAAATGTCAGAAATCTCAAGGGTTACCCTTCACTCCTATCTTCCTTCTCATCCAGCATTAGTGCTGAAAAAATGGCTTTCTACAAAGATGTACCAAAGCCACTAACCTCTCAGTTGATTTATTTGCTTCTTTCTTGACTGAAAAAAGTGGCAGCCATTAATAACCAGTTCTCTGAGCTACAACCTGTCTTCCCCATCAACTGCGCATCACTTCCATCATTCACTCACTGACTTGTGGCCATCCTACTGCATGTCCGCTGGACCCCATTCTTACTAACCCTCACCTAAGCCATAACTTTTACCATTGTATCAGCAATCACACGTGATTTAATGTTTCACTGGCTTCTGGAACATTTTTGCATGCACTCCACTCTAAACAGTCTTCATTTCAAAATTTAGTTGATTTAAAAGCAAAAGTTTTCATTTCTAAATCAAGTTCATAATTCCAACAAACAAAAATCCAAGTGTTTGGTGTGTAGGTAGGTTTATCAGTATTATGAGTCCGTGTAAATGTAGAGTCAAAAGTTTAAAAAAATATTTGACTCTAAAGTTCAACATACTGCTTCCATTAACAGACATAGCTTATTGATAGGCCTTTCTAGTTCACTTGTTTGAGTCTTCATGCGCACACGACGAACAAATCCTTTAGAATTAGCCAACATTTCTGTAATGCATCCCAGGGGCCAAGAAGGTAGGTGCCGCTTTAAAACCACAAGCACAAGATCTCCGATGCTGAAGTTTTGGCGTGGTTTATTCCACTTCTGGCGTTGTTGCATTAAAGTTTCACCCACGTTTTCCAAAACAAGTCAGCTAAGTATTGAACTTGTCTCCAGCGTGTTCGAATATACAAGTCTTCTTTCCTAAACAGACCAGATGGTAAAACTGGTTTTGCTATGAGCTGTAAGATGTGATTGGGTGTCAGCGCTTTGAGGTCTTCTAGATCATCTGAAGATGGAGTGATCATTCAGTATTGTTTCTATTTTGCATAAAACTGTATGCAAAGCTTCGTCCAGCATCTGCTGTTTCTCTGCAGAGTAAAGAACTTTCTTAATTTGCTGGACTAAGCGCTCCCAAACACCACCATGATAGGCACCATGAGGCGGGTTGAATGCCCATTTAATGCCATTTTTGATTCGGTAATTTTGAGTCTTGCTTTGATTTAACACTTTCAATGCCTTTTTCAATTCACTACTTGCACTGACAAAACCGGTGCCATTATCTGAGCGAATTTCCTTCACTTGCTCTTGTCGACATAATAATTTTCTGATCGCATTGATACAGGAGTCTATCGAGAGTATGGGCCATTTCAATGTGAACTGCTCTGTCAAACATGTAAATATAACACCATATCTTTTAACAGTGCTCCTTCCTCACTTGGTCTCAATTGGGCTGAAATAATCCATACCAGCGTACGTAAGTGGACGATGGTCCATAGAAACTCTCTCAGTAGGTAGATCTGACATTTTTTGTTTACCTGGCTTTTGTCCGTTTTGTTGACATCACACATTCTTTCATTATGTTCCTAGAAGCGGAGTTATCATGAATCCAGTAGTGTCGACGAAGAGACACTATGCCCCATTTTCTCATGCACATGTTGAAGAATGAGGTTCTTCGACACAAAGCGTCGAACTCCGTGCAAGACAAGCATTTGTGGTTAAACTGTGTTTGTTTATTTATTTATTTTTAAATGACTGATCGTTTCGTTAGATAAGACCCTTCTTCCTCGGCTGGGATCGTGTAGAGACCTTTGAAGCTGCATTGAAACTGCAATTTGGACCTTCAACCCATTGAACCCCAGTGAAGTCCACTATATGGAAAAAAAAATCCTGGAATGTTTTCCTCAAAAAACATCTGAAGGGATATGAAGCCCAACTTCCTGGGGTAGGAAAGATAATAAAAGAATCACTTTGTTGATGACTTCATCTCAAGTGCAAGTGATGTTACAAATGCTTTCTCCATAACTACTACTGCAAATGAGATTGAAGGAGAAATGGAAGACAACAGTGAGTGAACTCGCAGAGGAGACTGAAACGCATGGATCTGTGCTGAAGGTACTGGGCTTTGTATGGAGAACTAAAACAGATGATTTAATCTTTGATCTGACTGCATTGCTGGATGCTGTAGCTAAAAGAGAGAACACCAAGGGAAGTGTTCTAAAGCTCTCTGCTCGCATATTCAACCCAATAGGCTTTCTTACCCCATTCACGGTGCGAGTGAAATGCCTTTTCCAAGAGATGTGGATACGAGGCCTTGTTTGGGATGAGGAGCTGCCCACAGATCTTGCACAATAATGGCAAGGATGGTGTTCAGAACTTCCACAGATTCACCACATAGTCATCCACATAGCCCCGCTGAAGAAGATATGACTGCCTCGTCTTGAGCTGATGGGAGCAGTGATTGGAGCAAGACTAGGAACCAGACTGTTGAAGCCTCGGAATATGGAGCTCCATGAAGTTCAAGTGTGGGCAGATTCAGTGATCGTGCTGCAGTGGATTTGCAGTCCAGCTCATAAATGGAAACAGTTTGTCAAACAGAGTATCTGAAATCCAGTCTTGAACAAACCCTGTAATGTGGTCTCACTGTAAAGGCAAGTTCAATCCAGCTGACCTCCCCGCCAGAGGTCAGACTGCAGCTAAACTGAAGGAAAGTGAACTGTGGTGAAGGGGACCTTCATTTCTGACTGCACCGATTCTGTTGGAAGGGAGCGGTGAAGAGCAAAGCAATGAAGATGTCACTAATGAGCAAAAACAAGGTCATCCGATCACTGTGCAACTCAGTAGCAGCAGTGACCAAAAGGGAACAGAACCTTTGCTTGATTTTAATGAAGTACAGCAAACTGAAGACCGTATTGTCATTGCTTGGATCAAACAGTTTGTTCAGAACACAAGTTCAAGCTCCAAGAGACGAGGGGAGTTGACTGCTGATGAAACGTTTGAGGCTGAGAAGTACTGGACAAATGTGACTCAAGATAGCTGCTTTAGCCATGAGATCAATTTGCTGAAAGCTGGTAAGACCCTGAACTCAGATTCAAAAAAAATCAGAGACCTAAAACCTTTCCTTGACGAAGATGAATTGCTCAACCATGGAGCAATTCAAAAGAGCACAACCATGAATTTATGCATTCTGGTCCAAGAGACACGCTAGTACAAAATAGAAGTAGGCGCTGGATTTTGCGAGGCAGACAAACTGTGAAGAGTATTGTTCAAATGTTCTGTGTCCAAAAATTCAAGGCAAAGCCTGCACAGAAGGACACTGCTCCATTACCATGAGACCGATTAACAGAGAGCTCCATTTGAAGTAACTGTAGACTTTGCAGGTCCACTGTATGTGAAGAATGATCGTGTGCTATGCAAGGCTTATGCTGCTCTGTTCACGTGCAATCACTAGAGCAATGCACTTGAAGCTGGTTTCAAGTCAGTCAACTGAAAGTTTCTGGTTCGCACTAAAGCGATTCATTTCCAGAAGATGACCGTGCAAAGTCATTTATTCAGACAATGCCAGAACCTTTAAAAGAGCAAATCAAGACCTTAGCGAGCTGTGGCAAGCCATCAAAAATCTACAACTTCTGGAATACTTCTTAGGAAAGGGGCATCACCTGGCGTTTCATTGTTGAGCGAGCTGCCTGGTCAGGTGGATTTTGGGAGAAGCTTGTAAGGTCTGTGAATACGAGCCTGAGGAAGGTGCTAGGAAGAGCATCACTTTGAAGAAATGTCTACGCTCCTCACAGAAGTAGAGGCCACACTGAATTCTAGACCCCTTACCTTTGTCCACAATGAGCTTGACAAGCCACAACCACTAACACCTGCACACTTCTTGGTTGGTGAGCGATTCAATGTAT
The DNA here is from genome assembly GCA_027422415.1 of Schizothorax lantsangensis. Taxonomy (NCBI): domain Eukaryota; kingdom Metazoa; phylum Chordata; class Actinopteri; order Cypriniformes; family Cyprinidae; genus Schizothorax; species Schizothorax lantsangensis. Next base: position 35,106,163 of record CM049840.1, read on the forward strand.
GTGCGTTGCATCGATGTGTAATCCTATGCATAACTTCAGTAAACAGTTCAAGCTACCAACTGCGACCAGAACAGGGGCATCCCTCTCTACTTTCAAGAATCTCCTGAAGGCTCCTCTCTTCTGAGAATACATCCTCTTCTAACACCTGTAACACCCTAACATGCCTAACTCGCACTTCTTTACATATCTCCTTGCACTCTGTCCTCGAATAGATTAGTATTTGTTACTCCCAGGTCTCCTACTTACTTAACTGTGTTCCTTTGTCCTTGAAAAAGATGGTTTGTTACTCCCAGGTCTCTTACTTAACTGATGCTTGTGTGTTGTTTCTCAAATGTAAGTCACTTTTGGATAAAAGTGTCCATCAAATGAGTTAATGTAATGTGCTCAAAGTCATATAATGACTTTTGAATTGCCAGTTTATATAAATATGTAGTGCGAATAGACTGGCCTTGTCTTACCTAGTACAACCTGTATTTCATTTCTATTTCTAATTGCTTACTTTTGGTTATGGTATACATTTAAAGTCTCTTATTTTCTGTCCTTCAGAGGAATCTTCAGTTGGCAGCAAGTCTTCGAGGAAGATGCCACAGCCAAAGAAGCAATGTCAGTCCCCTTCAACATCTACAGGTAAAGTTAAACCTGTGCTCTGGAAATGAACTTGCCTGGCATCATCGTTATTGAAGCTTTTGGTTATAGTGCGGCAAAATTTTGAAGTGTTTATTTGTTTTATCTTCCAGAAGAACATTCATTTGGGCAGAAGTCGGCAAAGGAGAGAGAGACTCCTTCAAACTCAGGTAAAGAGTCAGGACTGCACTGCTAATAACTGACTTGCCTAGTTACAGTTATTGCGACTTTAATTAAAGTGCCCCTATTATGCTATTTAAAAGGTTCCTAATTTTGATTTGGAGGTCTCCTACAACATGTTTACATGCATCCAAAGTCAAAAAACACTTTAATTTTCTCATACATTGCATATCACCACATTGTTCAATATTTCTCAAACGATTCGATGGATGAATCAGTCTCTCTAAATCCCTGCTTTCCGAGAGCCTGCTCTGCTCTGATTGGCCAGATGGCCCAGTCTGTTGTAATTGGTTATCCACACAAACGAGCTACAGTGTTTGGGGGTTTAAGTTTTCGCGGGATGTCCATGCAGAACGTAGACGGGCATTATGTAAATGTGTTAACTTGTGGTGTGTGAACTAAGCGAAATGGGATTCGACTAAAAACGACTTGTTTAATCCAAGTCGACTCTTTCTTTTGAGAGAAAATAACTTTATGATGCACTTTCAGCTTTACAACTTTGTGGTCTGTTTATATTCACATACAGCTACATTACACACTGCATGAAAGGTAATTTTCAAAAATCCATGATGGGGGCACTTTAAAGTGGTCTCTGTTAATCCAGTTAGTGTAATGTACAATATTTCTTGATTTCATTAACTGTATTTAGGATATATATATTTCTGTTATGCTTGCTGAAGCGCAAGAAAAAAGATTAACAATTTGTCTGTCTCTATGCATTTCTAAAATGAACAAATTCCTCTACATAAGATTCTGTACAATATTTACTTTTCCTATACGCTTGATAAACAGGGAGTAGATGGCTACAAATGCCACATACCCTTTAATAACTTAAATCAAACACAGCCTGAAAAATCTCAATCTGCAAATACAATCACACATCTCTGTGACCTAGCCAGCAGCTGCATTGAATGCAGTCTGCTTTCCTGCAGATGTACTAAAAATTAAAATATCGTAGGTCTCAATAGTAATGGTCTGGTACTCCGCTAATTGGTATTAAATGCAGATGTCCTAGTGTACATTACCTCTGTAGTGTACTCTATACTCAGCTTTTTAAAGTAAAGTAAAAGATTGACTCTCTTGAAAATTGAGGTAAAATTATTTTCATTATTAGGTGTGTCAAGATGCCCAAAAAGAAAGTGGACAGAAGAGGAGGTGAAGGCAGTCGAGAACAAACTTTTGGACTGCATCACATCTGGCAGGGTACCGGGGAAAAGGCAGTGTGAAGACTGCATCAGGTCAGCGCCGGTATTGCTTAAGCACAGAACCTGGGAAACAGTGAAGTTTTACATCAAGAACCGAATTACAGCATTCAAGAGAGAGTGTGAGAAAAGAAAACCAATGTGATCAATGTTTTTCTTTTTCAGGGAAGTCGAGCACTTTCTAAGTTCTTAGAGATTTCTAAGTTTTTGCACTTGTTTTTGTTCTCTTCTCTTATGGAGAAGTAAGTCCCTCATTAACATTATTATGAGGTTATTTAGAGTTAAACTTTAAGTTTGGACAAATGAAGGACTTCAGTCCAATGGGTTCAGTGTTTCAGCTGTTGCACTTTACAGCCAAAATGTTTGTCCATAAGCAATGACAAATAAAGTTCATTCATGACTACTTTTGCCAAAGAACAATTTATTTGAATGCAATTTATTTGAATTTGAATGTATTTGCAATACAGTTATATTTAGTGGCAGCAGGAAGCACCTGTTGACCTGTATGAAGATGCTGATTTAAGAAGTTTAAGGTGAGGTCCCCATTGGTAACCTTTTAAACACACAGTGATGTCATTAATTAGCATATTAAAACATTACGTCACAGGTCCCCTGGAGGGTCTTCTACCTGACTGGGTCCCCAGCAGTTAGCAAAATGTCAGGTCAGTCTTCTGGGGGTCAGACTCAAATTTACAAGTGATGGCTGTTATAACAGCTGTAAATGGAGTGTGGATCAATTTCTGCCTTGTCTGTAGACCACTCAGAAAGGTTGGTCCCCACCAGGCTGCATGTTGTCATGTGTCCCCACCCAGTAGCAAAAGCACGTATGTGTGTGCGTGTGTGTGTGTGTGTGTGTGTGTGTGTGCACGGCAAACGCAAACAGGTTGTTGAGTAAACACTCGTTTTCTCTCACGGGTCATTGGTCTGTCAACACACGAGTGCATCCGTTAGCGCTCGCTTATCACCTTTAACACAGATAGCGTGTGTGTGTGTGTGTCTTATGTGCTGTGCAGGTACAAACAGCTCTGTTTCAGCTCGGATCATTTGCTTCAGATCGTCAGAGAGCTGGTGATGTCATTTCCTGCTCACCTCTGGTGAACCGCAGGCCTTTTCCAGCAAACTCCTTCTGCAGAGCCGCCACAAACTTCTCTCGTATCTTCTCTCTCTGCGGGACAGGAGAGTTTGGATTGAAGTGTTGGGTTGTTTTTAATGTGTGTTTAGGTTCATTAGTGCTTTAATTGAAATCAATCAATTCATATGGACCTGTTCACACAGGAACACAGATCGTCCAATGACAACGGTCCAACTTGCTTTACTTTGGATGTAAATAGACCTTTCAATGGCAATTTGCTTGATTTTCTGTTTCATCGCTCTTGATATAAACAGACCCTTTAATGAAACCCATTTTGGGTTTTGTGTGAACAAATCCTCAACTTTTAGCCAATGGACCCTTTTCACAAGACTGTGATGATGCATTTAACAGTCATCAGCATCGTAAATCCTCAAATTTTTTTTTTATAAATATATATATTTTGAGTTTAAAAAAAAAAAAAAATAAGTACATTTATAACACTATACTATGTATTATATCTCCTTTGCATCAAATTACAAAAATACTAATTAACGCTAATGCAAAGGTGTTTCTAATGCAGCGTCTATGGGAGGGATGGTAAATTGGTAAATTTGACATCGTTCTCTCTTCTGACCGCCGATATCAGTCTCTCTCAGTTTTTTTCCCCTTTGATTGAAAGTCATGAAAACACTATCGTGGAGTTTTTCTTTTGCTATTTGAGCAAATGGGAATGCAAAACAATATATTTGCGGTACTCTCCCATTCACTGCTCTTCAAGCTATCCCAACTATGACGACTTCCGCTGCTGAGAAACCTGGAAATGTGAAAAAGGTCCATTCTGGAAAAATAACAGTTCTTGTAAACTGAGAATACCTTGTCGATTTCAGAGAACTCGATTCGCTCTTCTAGCGTGCAGCTGCGTCCGATGGGTGAGATGTTGATCATGCCGTTACGAAACTCAATGAACGTCCCTCTGAGAGAGATAGAGAGGTTTGATTTAAGTTTGCTGTTAGTAATGACATTACAGGTGACCAGCTCTGGAGTGTGTATGTTGTTACCGTTTCTTGGGTAGTTTGATGAGCCCCATGTAGCTGAGACAGAAGTTGATGAGGTCCTGCAGTAACTCCTCACCCAGATGATTCTGAATGGCCTGAGAAACAGATTGAAAAAATTAAAGACACTTTAGAGACTTTCAATGAAAGTTCTAAAAAGAATTTATAAACAATCGTGTATCAACACAGAGATTTAAAAAATTAAAGACACTTTAGAGACTTTCAATGAAAGTTCTAAAAAGAATTCCAATTCGGTAACAGCATTATTAAAGTACTTCTATGATATTTAGAGCATGTAAGACATTTTAATATTTTCAGGATCTACAGACACACAAAATCAATCACCTGTTTAGAGATGAGTTTGCCTTCTTTGTATTGCACGGTTCCATTTTCGGCAAAAACATAGTCAAACTTGTGTATGACTGCAGAGAGAAAGAACAAAACAACAGAATGAGACGCGATCAAAGTGCTGAACACATCTGCTCTGATGAACATCTTATCATCCTGGTGACCTTTACCTGCATTACACAACACACACACACTGATGTAAACAAGCTCATTTACACACACCTTCTGATTCATTCAAGATCACACCTGTTTTATTGCTGACTGGATAACTTTATAAGGCCAAACAGCATTAAATACCAGCTGTCATTGTCGCATTAACTCACATCAGATCCGGATTCTGCTCTAGTTCGAGTGAGAATGCAGGTTTAAATTGTACTGTTCTCAGTCTGATTCAATCATGATTTCTTGGTATATCTAATCAGATCTGCACAATTCAAATGCCACAAGCTACACTGATAATCATCAAACACTGATGACACTAGAAACTGATCTATAAACGATAAAAGTCAAACATGGTGTTGAGATTGAAATTAACAACCACAGTTAAGACAGAATCTCAACTTTTTCATCTAGACAAGGTTCAAGGTTCAAGGTTCTTGTTTATTTGTCACATACACAATCATACAGGGTACGGCAATTAAATTAACATTTGCATTTTACATTTATGCATTTTGCAGATGCTTTTTTCCAAAGCAACTTAAAGTCCATTTAAGACATACATTTCATCAGTTTCCATTGCCATACTGTTTGGGCAACAAATGCTTCTCAGATGTTTCTCACAAGAAAATGACCCTAATCTCATGTGTCTCTTCTTAAGTTTTAGAAAAAATCTGAAGAATGTCTCAAACTGTGCTCAGACATTTGCAATCGAAAGTCTCAACATTAAATCAAACCTTTCTCATCATTCACATTAATCTGAGACAAAATGTGCAATTTAGAGAAGCATAACTGAGAACTATGCCTTCGGAGCTTTAATAATAATAAAAAAAGCAACCTGTGAGCAATACTTTGGTCAGCAGTGGTAGTGACGTCTATTGCTATTGATTTCATAACCGTTCATTCCAATGGTCACAAATGAATTTCATCAATTGGATTCTAGACTGAGGGAATTATGGGATATCAGCTGTTGTGTTACTGTTTTGAGTTTACTCGGTGATCCAGTCAAACCAGTTCCTCCACATTCCACATCTGATGCAACATCCAAAACACATGTTTGAAATGATCCTAAAGACTCGAGACCGTCTGCTGGCTTCCATGATGAGATGTATGATAGGCCCACATCACATTCTCTAACCTTCATCTCCTTCTCCGAGCTGTTCTGCGATTTTGGAATAATCTGAACCGCCCACCACACCGATCTTCACCTTCTTTCTCAAGGCCTGGAAAAAACCGTCCAGCTCAGGGTCGATCTTCTGCAGACACACAAACAGTATTACATCACTGAAGGGTTTCTGATGTGACCTGTGGCTTCAGTGCCCCTGAAACTGATTAATGAGTCCACTGAACAGTCACATCCAGCTGTTCAAATGGTTTCAGAGTATGTTTGACCTGTATGTGTCCACTTCACAAGTAGACAAATAGTCTAAATACATCGGCTACAGAGCAACACTTGTCTCATAAAACATCATGCTTGCAGCTAGGGCTGTGCGATATGACGATATATATCGGATGGACGAAATAAAAAGTCTATCGTTTCATATTTTGCTCTATCGTTTATTTCGTGGTGTCGCAAAATACATTGTTTACGGTAATACTTTTTCATCATTTGGATGACTGCGATCTTTACACGCCACCACGGGGCGTGAAGGGGAGACAGAAGCAGGTGGCTCTGAGTAGGAGCACGATCAGCCAGGACAAAATGAGGAGCTCGTTCCTAAACGAGGGACTACATCTGTAGCATGGACACGTGTTTTTAAGCACAGCCGTTTTTAAACAAGCGATTTTAAGCCGTTGAAACACAAACAACAGAGCTATATGCGTGCGCCGTCTCTGTTTATGTGTGAGAGGAGCGCGCATTTTTTTTGCCGCTTTATTGGCTTTGAACGATTACATAACCACAACTATATGTGTAACAATCCCCGTCTTTGCAAGTATCCTCATAAACACAGTGATTTAGGTCTTAAGAGAGAAAACAGCTGAAAACAAGGCACATGTAACAGTATATTGGATCCGGACTTCGGTCTTAAAGGGGAAGCTGTCCAATATTCGTCCTGTCTGCCATTAATCAAACAGTGAGAGAAAATCTCTCACTGCTCTTGACTATATCACTTTTGAAACTTTAATAAGAATAAATTAAAAAATAATTATTTATAGGTTCAAGGTTCTTTATTATTTGTCACATACACAATCATACAGGGTATAATCAGTAGTGAAATGTAGGAAATGTGTATATATATATATCCTATAGAATCTATACACAATACACATGTTAATTATATCTAATTAACACAGTGAAGACTAATTAATTTACACAATGTATGTAGCGTTTCTTATTTATGTATGTTTTTGTCCTATTGCTTGCAATTAGTTTCTTATCCTTATTTCATCACTGACTGTTTGTCTTCAGTGAGTTTTTTGTCTCTTTTTAGGCTTGTATTCAATTCAGTTTAATTTCACTTTATTGTTGGGATTTCTTCCAAATATTATTTCGCATCCAATAGCATTTACTGTCTAACATTAATTCACCTCAATACACATTACACAATACAATACACACACACACACAAAAAGGCATGTTCTTACACATCAAACATAATTTTTGTTTTATATTGTATTTTTTACATTGTATTATATTTCTATTAGTTTGATATTGACATTGGTGACAAGGATTATGAAAATTCTATGGTATCAAAGATTTAATATCATAAAAAAAAAAAAAAAAAAAAAAAAAAATAACTATAACGTGATATATATCGTTATCGTGATATAGAATTAGTCATATCGTGATATAAGATTTTGGTCATATCGCCCACCCCTACTTGCAGCTCTGTACGTTCTACTTTACGTTTATGTTTTCAGCAGACGTTTAAAGTGCACGTTAGTCACGCTAATGGCAGTGCGCTGGACTGGTTATTGCAGTGTTCTTTACTGACGGGTTGCGCAACGGAACGCTGTGTATTCTTCTGTCAGAGACTGTCATAGTACACTCAGGCTATCACACTACATGAAGTCATTCAAATCATCTGTGATTCATTACAGTATGCTAGGAGGTAAATATGAATAGACGTTTTAATGAACGTAAGAAAAACTCCAGGCGTTTAATGAGGGAGTTTGAGTATCATGAAGGTGTGGCAGATGAGCAATTAATCCCATCAAGATTAATCAGCGAAGCATTAACACAGAACGCTACCCTAAAGCCTCGTTCACAATAAGAACGATAATGATGAATTACCATTAACTGACGTTCTGTTTGTTCTAAACGCGCGCTGCAGTCATCGTGTGGAAATCTTTAAGCGCTTTAAAGAAGACGGGATTTTTGATTGGTTGTCACTTGTCAATATTTATATCAACGCTGTAGTGATACAAGCGTTCGGCGTTTCCGCTATTCTCTTGAAGTAAGAACGGGGTTTAAAACGTTATCGCTATCGCATCTTGGTGTGAATGGGCTTTTAACGTTGTAAAATGGTGGGTCTTTCTTGACACGTTCCGTTTAAGCTGTAAAGTTTTTTACATTCATTTTTCATTGCTAGAACGTTCACATAAGTTCTGCTTTCTGGAGGAGGAATAGACAGCTGAGGACAGGATTGATGATGATGCAACTGATACCAACTCATCTGAACGTAAATAAACACTATGGCCAGAACGGCATGTTAAGCGACAGAGTTCAGTACTGTGAACTACTCCCGGGACACAACGTTCCTCCAACAAACTGTTCTAGAAACGCTTAATGTTCCCCCTTTAATATGCTACTGTATAAGCGCCTGTTGGTAATGTTTAGGAACTAACGTTTTAGTATGTTTTATTATTTTATTGCATTTTTTCAAACCATTACCTAACATTCACAGAGCGTTGTATGGGAACCACTGGCTGATGTATATGTGCAGAACGAGTGTACCATACTGTACAAACACACAAAAACACACTCGTTCACCAATAACACACACTCACGAGACATGCTTCACCTACACACAGATCAGCGCTGCAAATAGAAACATTGTTACATAAGCATTAAGATGTCAATCTCATAAGAGCAGCTAGAGGACGCATCTTTACAACCCTTTAATTGTTATGCATTAGCTTATCTATTACATGTGTTATCTCATAGCTATCTTGTGGATAAATATAGAGGTTGATCTATTATAAACTAGGCTCGCATATGATTGTACCTCTCTCGGGGGTGTCAGCGTTCCGTCCACATCAAACAAGCACAACACATCTCGACCTCCGGCTACACGAGACTTTATATCCATCTCTTCTTGTCCAGCAATTGAAGCAGACATAAAATAAAAAATCAAATAAGACAATTAAATATATACAAATCAGACCCTAAATGACTCAAGATGAGTTAATGCATAAGAAAATAAAGTCTCTCGTCTTTCTTGAAACCGAAAGATAAAGAAGTCAATACTGATGAGTATTATTTACTAGGATTACAGTGTGTACTGCAGGCTACATGATCACTGCTGAGTGTGAATGAATCCGTACATGTGGTTCTTTCTGCAGCACTATCCGCCCTGGGGAGGGGTCGGCCTCAGCCAATCAAATGCGCGGAGTCCGAACACGTACGTGAAGGGGGCGTTACCGCGCGGTGAGACGAGTACATGGAATTCGGAAGCGTCACGTACACGTAGCCTATAACAAGCACCTCTCACATACTTCATTACACCTGAGCATAACAATAACAACAAGAAATATATATATTCTGCAAAAGAACAAAGGAGATATATAGGCTGGGGTAGTTGTTGGGCTTTTCGCCTCTAGGGGGCAGAGTGAAACTGTCAACATACACATTAACCTATATACATTTACACACACACACGCAGAGAGAGAGAAATAAATAAATACAGTAAAATACAGTATACAGGTTTTTTGCTGAATTGCTAAAACACATTGCTTGAAACCATCCTTAAACACAAACCCAAATCTTCAAACTAAATTCACAGAACCCCTGACTCTTCTGGCAAAATCAAACAATCGCTTCAAAACCATTTCACCTGTAGTCAAAATCAAACAAAGCTTTCAAATCAGACGCATATTAGTCAATAATATACGCACTACAGATCATTCATTAGACACATCAAAAAATGGATGTCCAGTGCATGTAGTTACACAAAAAAAGTGTACTGTATATAGTAAACATTTTACAATTAAACACACACACACACACACACACACACACACACACACACACACACACACATGTTGGTTTTTGTGGTTTATGGGGACTCTCCATAGGCGTAATGGTTTTTATACTGAACAAACTGTGTGTGCTATTGCCCTACACCTACCCTACACCTAAACTTAGCCCTCACAGGAGACTGTGTGCATTTTTAGATTTTCAAAAAAACACCATTTAGTATGTTTTTTAAGCCTTTTGAATTACGGGGACATAGGCAGTGTCCTCATAAAACACCTTCAAATTGTAATACCTCTGTCATACCCATGTCATTATACAAATTTGTGTCCTCATAAACCACATAAACCCGCCCACACACACACACACACACACACACACACACACACACACACACACACACACACACACACACACACACACACACACACACACACACACACACACACACACACACAACACACACACACACACACACACACACACACACACACACACACACACACACATACAAATCGTTGCAAAGCAGCTTATATGTGTAAAACATAAACTGTAAAATACATGAAGAGATTATTTTCAAAAACAGATGACTCTGTTAACACTCCTCTTTTGAGATGTCCATCTGATTATGGTGGCCACAGAGAATTTGCTCAGAGTAGCCTGAGCCTCTGTTGTTCTATGCACAAGAACACGTTCTATCACAGTAGCTCTGAATTCATCAGAAATGACTGTTCTTGCTCTTCCTCATCCTCCACCTCTCAGATTGATGGATGCACCCATCTGTGCACTTTGTACTTATATTCATTTAGAAACAAGTGTGAACAGTTTTGAATTATTGTGTGTAAACGATGACAGCTGTGTTGCAGTTGTGCTTAACTTTTGGTTTCTTGTGTTTAGGGTTTTGCATCACAAGTTCATCACAGTGCTACTTCTGTCTTAGTGAGTGAAAATGTGTTTAGAGTTCTGCAAAAACAGTGCATGAGATCTGCAGACTGCCTGAATTTGTTTAAGCTTTTGCATAAAAAAAACAAAAAAACAAGTGATTTATTTGACAAACTGGTTTAGACTATTGTGGATTTGGCTCAGAGAATGGGGATTAGTGTCTTAGCTGTAAATAAAAAGTTAAAGTAAAAGTACATAGGACTTAAAAGGAGGAATACCAAAAGTAAAAAAAAAATAAAACTGGCTTTGGTTTCGCTTTACGCACACGCATAGGCCATTTCTAAGCATTTTCAGGTTAGGGGTTCACTACAGTATGGTATGAGTGAGACCATCAGATCTCGGGCTGCTGTCTGTCTGTGAGTGTGAGGTGTTTTGTGCTGTCAGTGTTACAGCGCCACCTGGTGACCGACACTCAGTCTTTACACAGATCCACCCATCAAGGAGTGACAGAAACACGAGCGCTCTTTAAAGGGATAGTTCACTTTGAAATTAAAATTTGGTATCTATCAGCTTACCCCAAGGGCATCCAAGATGTAGGTGTCTTTTTTTCTTCAGTAGATCCAATTTTGATGTTTTTAGGTCAAACCGTTCTAGTCTGTCAGTCATATAATGGCAGGTATAGGTCACTGTCTCTATAAGAGGGAAAAAGAACATGCACAGAGAAATCCAAATTAAACAATTCCCCATCGTAACTACACATTGATGGCCTAAGACACGAAACGAGCGGTTTGTGTGAGAAAACGAACAGTATTTATATAGTTTTTTACCTCTTCTACACAACCATGTCCAAGTGATCTGAGTGCGCACACACATCCGGTGTGTGACGTGTGTGTGCGCGCGCTCTGGCTCACGCTGCATTCACACGGGGCGTCGGCGTCAACTCTTGACGGAGGGCGTGTCTGAAGCGTGGTGCTGACGCGCCGTCATAGTTACAACAACCAATCACATACTTCTCTGGTGTTGCATGAACGGGATTGGGTATTTGCATGAGGCGATCTGATTGGCTGACACCTCCGTTGGCGCTTGAAAAGTTGCGTCAGCACCACGCTTCAGACACGCCCTCCGTCAAGCGTTGACGCCGACGCCCTGTGTGAATGCAGCGTGAGCCAGAGCGCGCGCACACACACGTCACACCGGATGCGTGTGCGCACTCAGATCACTTGGACATGGTTGTGTACAAGAGGTAAAAAACTATATAAATACTGTTCGTTTTCTCACACAAACCGCTCGTTTCGTGTCTTAGGCCATCAATGTGTAGTTACGATGGGGAATTGTTTAATTTGGATTTCTCTGTGCATGTTCTTTTTCCCTCTTATAGAGACAGTGACCTATACCTGCCATTATATGACTGACAGACTAGAACGGTTTGACCTAAAAACATCAAAATTGGATCTACTGAAGAAAAACAGACACCTACATCTTGGATGCCCTTGGGGTAAGCTGATAGATACCAAATTTTAATTTCAAAGTGAACTATCCCTTTAATTTCATTCAAAACTAATTTTAATGAACAAACATTATAAAGCAATTATGTGTAATATTTTTCTTTAGCTCTAAATTGGTTTAAATATATTGAAGGATAAATACGATATTGTTTATAAAAGAGGAAAGATTGTATTTCAGTGTTTTTGCGTTCGTTCGCAAAACTTTTGTGATGGGAATAATATGAAATGGGAGGAAAAATATTTCAGTTATTTTGCGAGCAAAACGAAACGTTTGAGTTAAGAGAGCGAACGCGACGAAATAGCCTGTTTCCCTTCATTCTCATATTTTAAACATCAGCACCTGACGGAACAAATGTGTCCCTGGAGCTGAATTAGTAACGAAATCACTGGAAACGACTAACTTCATCGTGCTGTTATGAGCTGGATTTGAGTGATCACCGTTAGTCAGACAAACACAGAAGAGGAAGAGAAGTTTAACATGAGCCCTGCGTTTAAAAGGAACCCAGGTTACTTCTGTCTCTGATTGTTCGTGTTTGAAAACAAGCAGGCCAGATGCGTTCTAGACAAATGCAATTGTTTTAGAGTTCAGTCATTGGTGAATTTGGGTTAGTCAGCGTCCAAATCGATCACTACTGTATTTTATTACCATTTCGTGTCTGTCCTGATTTAAAGGGACAGTTCACTTTGAAATTAAAATTTGGTATCTATCAGCTTACCCCAAGGGCATCCAAGATGTAGGTGTCTTTTTTTCTTCAGTAGATCCAATTTTGATGTTTTTAGGTCAAACCGTTCTAGTCTGTCAGTCATATAATGGCAGGTATAGGTCACTGTCTCTATAAGAGGGAAAAAGAACATGCACAGAGAAATCCAAATTAAACAATTCCCCATCGTAACTACACATTGATGGCCTAAGACACGAAACGAGCGGTTTGTGTGAGAAAACGAACAGTATTTATATCGTTTTTTACCTCTTGTACACAATCCATGTCCAAGTGATCTGAGTGCCGCACACGCATCCGGTGTGTGACGTGTGTGTGCGCGCGCTCTGGCTCACGCTTGATGGAGGGCGTGTCTGAAGCGTGGTGCTGACGCAACTTCGTGGTATTTTCTTGTTGGAAGACGCGCACTGTCATCGCTCGTGTCGTTTCTGAACTGTCTACTCTAGGATAATGATGACTTCTTTTAAGCAGACCGGCTTGCTGTCATGCATTGTATTTCTATACGAGCGCTCCATGTATCCGTTTCATTTTTTATGAACATCAAAATTGGATCTACTGAAGAAAAAAAGACACCTACATCTTGGATGCCCTTGGGGTAAGCTGATAGATACCAAATTTTAATTTCAAAGTGAACTATCCCTTTAACCCTCTGGTGCTCCTTTGGGAGTCACACTTGTGATCTTCACGGACCAGACACCTCAAATTTAATCTTTTTGTAATGGTTTAGATTTTTTTTTGGTTTGAAATATTGATTTAAAGCGTCAGTTTTTGAATTATTATTACTACAGTCAAACCTGAACACAGAGAAAGCATTTGTTACACAAAATATTAAAATTCTATAAAAAGTAACAAAAATGAACAGGAATGTTATATCAGAGCTTAATCCTTCTGGGTCTGATCTGATTTCAACCTCTTATTTCTGTGAGTGTGTGTAGTTTTCTTGTGTGTGTGTGTGTGTGTGTATGTGATGTGTGTGCTTGTGTGTGTGTGTGTTGTTACATGTGTGTATGTGTGTGCTCGTGTGTGTGTGTGTGTGTGTGTGTGTATGTGTATGTGTGTGTGTATGTGTCTGTGAGTGTGTCTGTGAGTGTGTGTATGTGTATTTGTGTGCTTGTGCATGTGATTCTGTGAGTGTGTGTATGTGTATGTGTGTGCTCGTGTGTGTGTTTGATGTGTATGTGTGTGTGTATGTGTCTGTGAGTTGTGTGTGTGTGTATGTGTATGTGTGTGCGTGTGTGTGTGTGTTGTGTGTGTGTGTGTGTGTGTGTGTATTTGTGTGCTTGTGCGTGTGTGTGTGTGTGTATGTGAGTGTGTCTGTGAGTGTGTGTATGTGTATGTGTGTGCTGTGTGTGTGTGTGTGTGTGTGTGTGTAGTGTGTGTATGTGTGTGCTTGTGTGTGTGTGTGTGTGTGTGTATGTGTATGTGTGTGTGTATGTGTATGTGTCTGTGTCTGTGTCTGTGTGTGTCTGTGATGTGTGTGTGTGTATGTGTATGTGTTTATGACACAAATTTGTATAATAACATGTGACAGAGGTATTACAATTTGTGTTTATGACACTGTATGTGTAATTCAAAGGCTTAAAAAACATACTAAATGGTGTTTTTTTGAAAATCTATAAATGCACACAGTCTCCTGTCTAAGTTTAGGTGTAGGGTTGTGAGTGTGTGTATGTCCCCGTAAACCACAAAAACCAACATGTGTGTGTGTGTGCTTGTGTGTGTGTGTGTGTGTGTGTGTGTGTGTGTGTGTGTATGTGTGTGTGTGTATGTGTCTGTGAGTGTGTGTCTGTGTGTGTATTTTGTTTCTCTAAAATGTGAGAAATGTCATTAGAATCACATAGAGCATCATGAATATAATTCAAGGCTGATGAAGGCCATCATCAGATTTTTATTCCATTTGTGATCAGTGTTTACCAAGATAATTTGAAGAATATGCTTTTAACTTATTAATAACTTATTGTGATCTGGGACCTGATTTCTCACGGTCATCACGTCCAGATCTCTCATCCGTCTGTAAACACTGATTCTGAGAAGAGATTTTACATGAGCAGATTTACAGACCCAATCTGTCATCTTTTATAGCACACAATCTATTTACCACATATTCTGTTTTACAGCCCAGAAGGACCTTTGGCCCCTCCAAGGTCCTCCAGAACACTTACGAACCGCTCAGACCTTCGAGCACATTCTGTGAGCAGCAGAAACAGAGATTTATTGGACAAAAAACACCTGTGGATTGTTTGAAACCAGGTGGTTTGATGTTAATGGGTCTTTTTCAGAGATATATGGATTTTATTGATTGTAATTTCAGCTGATGGACCTACATAAAGCTCATTGACGTCACCTCAGATCAAACAGAAAGCTGAAACTAGAGGGATGAAGCTTTTTTCTCTCAGATCAGGCTGATTTTGTTTGTTCACTGTCGGTTGTTCATTAACACGCAGAGACACACCTGAGTGTGCATTTCCTCTTCAGGTTCCTGTAAAAACACAAATGCAGAAAACTCTCGCTGCAGTCAGTGTATAATGTCTTTTCAGAGACGTCATGTGGACGGTGTTGTTGGAGGATAGATCTGACCTTTCTGATGGAAGTAATCAGAATTTACCGGCTTCAGGGATGACTGTGGCATTAAACTGAGCAGCATCTTTTGAAGGACATTCATTGTGGACGGGATGTTGGGATTGTTCTGGTTCTGGTTCGGTTCTGTGCTCTGTGTCTCTGGGTTTGACGTGTTACGCTGCAGAAACTCCTCGGTCACGTTAAACGTGGTTCTGCTGGAGGATGAAAATTCACCCTGGAGTCTGAAGTTTGTGGAGGACGCAGTGAAAATGGCTGTTGAAGAGGAGAATGAAAAAAACCAGGCCGAAAGTGAGTAGATTCAAAGAACGTTTAGTTCTGAAAAATAAAAATTAGGTACATGCAGGCTTTTAATTCAGTACTAGTAAAGGTGACCCACGTCTCAAACACTGAAGAGTTCTAAACTGGAATTAAAAGACAAAAACACTGTTTTCTGCAGGGACTTTCTGTCCTACAAAATACACTCAAACGAATCTTAGATTAATCTTAAATTAGATTAACTTGAGAAAACTTTCACAAATAACTAGGCTATAATGATGTATTTAAAACTACTTAGTTGCATATTAACCATATATTTGTTAAATAGAATAGAACACAATACAATACAATAGAAGACAGTGAGGGTTGTGACTTAAGTCCTCTAGGCAAAGAATAATAAGACAGTGGTCTTAAAAAACAGTCAAGTGATTCACTTTATCCCAGTTTTAGGACTAGTTAGTTAAGTGGTAAGTTGAGCTAATTTGTGTAAAAGTAAACAAATATATTCAATGCAACAGTCAATATCATACATGTATTCTGTAGCTATAATGACCTCAAAGACCTTTTGAAATGCAAATTTAAACCTGACTGTACTTCAGAAATAGTGAAACTACTTTTAAAACTTTAAATTGGACAAAATCAGCCTTGATACATGACCCACTATCATGGATCTGGTGCTGACGATTAAATCGATAACATTTGTTAATAACAATTATGATAATTTGAATATTGCGCATTAGTCAAGACTAACATGACCTCTTCTCCCAACCTCAGAAGTAGCCAGTAAATAGCTAAATACAATCTGTTTAAATGCCCTGATAATAAAGGCATGAAGTCATTCAGGATTAGAAGAATATCATATGAGGTTGAGCTGCTTTTAAATAAAGTTGACTAATCAAACATGGTGTTGGTTTGCTTTTTGAAGATCTGGACTTCCAGATCAAGGTGCAGTTCAGCGGTTTTAAGACGACGCATTACCGGCGCAGGGGCTGCGGCAGCAGTACGTGTGAGGCCGTGGAGATCCTCAAATCGCTGCATGTGAGTTCTGCTTCATTAAAATCTGCTCAAAGGACGTTTTGAAGGACGTTCCGGTTTATTAACGCTGTCTGTCCTCAGGCACGCTGAAACATTATGGTGAAGATTTAACCCCATGCTAGTGTCCCAGATAGCACACAGATGGAAAGCGTCTGCTGTGTACAAATCTGTCTGTTAGATGTCAGTTTTACATACATTCAAAATCATAAACATCTTAAAGACATCTAATAGATGTCTATTTGACATCGGATAGAAAAACTCCTACCCAGATAGCACACATACGTCTGCAAGATGTCTGTTAAAGATCTCTTAATCTGGAAATCATCTGCTGTGTACAAATGTCTGACAGACGTCTTTCAGATGTCAGTTTTACATACTTTCTAAATCATAAACATCATAAAGACGTCTAATATATGTCTATTTGACATCTGATAGGAGACATCCAATAGACGTATTGCAGATGAGCAAACACTCTAAAACATACGTCTTTCAGATGTATGCGTGCTATCAGGGGCACTGATTAGTGGTTAAATGTAATGCTGTTTTCCGTTTGTTTTGTCCATTAGAACAGCAGTGATCTCGGATGCATGATGTTGGGTCCATCCTGCACATATGCAACGTTTCAACTGGTGGAGTAAGTGAAACTCAAACAATCAAAGACTTACTCTTAAAATGTTATCCCCAATATTACTTACAGCATGTGATTACAATTTCGGTAAGTAGTTATTTTGAATTACTAAAGGCCCGTTTCAACCAAGCAAATAAAGTCTATTAATTATTGTAACTCTGTAATAACGGAGTACACACCAAAACTACAATAATAATGACTTTTTTTTAGCTTGAATATACATAAACAGCCAGTCAGTATCCACCCGAGTTTAGAGGGATAGTTCATCCAAACCCGCAAGACTTTCGTTCAAATTCATAACACAAATTAAAACGTGAGCTTTTAAGTAGAATATATTTTGAATATTATCTTCCATTGTTGACGATGCTTATCATTATTGTTGTTGTTCTTGGTGTGAAGTGCCTTAACCCTAAACCAAATCATAAAGGCCTGCATTATTTCACCCCCGTCAAAATACATCACGTAGGCTACTAGCCTATATTTAAACGAATAAATTAGTACATACATTTGAGCTAGTTTAAGATAACAAATATCAGCAGCAGCACATTTGTGCCAAGAACAGTGTTGGATAAGTTACTCTAAAAAGTAATGAACTACTAGCTACTTATTAGCTACATTTTCAACAGTGTAATTTGAAAAATTGTAAACTACAGAAAAATTAAAAACAAACCCTTACTTTATTTTTCAAGGGAAAGGTAATTAAATTACAGTAATTAATTACTTGGTAACGTATTATACCCAACACTAGCCAAGAACATTTTCATAAAAAAGAAAACATTTTGAACAAACTGACGAGAAGGTGATAATTTCAATAACAACTAAATTTATGTAAAACGTTTTTCCCCTGTATAGCTAATTCTATATTAAACTGTAATGGTAATGAATGAGGATCAGTGTTAGGGGTAAGGCATTACAAGTAACACAAGTTATGTAATCAGATTACTTTTTTAAGTAACTAGTAATGTAACACATTACTTTTTAATTTACAAGAAAATATCCAAGCTACTTTTTCAAACAAATAACGCCAGTTACTTTGTATTCCCATGTATTGACTAACAGCTCTTGTGTTGTCATGTTGAGAGAAATCAGGATTAAGTGCAGAGGCGTTGTGTGCGCTGTGTGAACATGATGCTTACTGTAGTTCTAGACTAAATGGGGGCAGTCGTGGCCTAATGGATAGCGAGTCGGATTTGTAAGCGGAAGGTTGTGGGTTCGAATCTCGGGTCCGGCAGGGATTGTTGGTGGAGGAGTGAATAACCAGCGCTCTCTCTCCTCCTTCAATACCACGACTGAGGTGTCCTTGAGCAAGACACTGAACCCCCAACTGCTCCCCGGGCGCTGTAACATGGCTGCCCACTGCTCCGGGTGTGTGTTCACTTAGGATGGGTTAAATGCAGAGAATACATTTCACTACTGGTTATATACTCTCTATATAATTGTGTATGTGACAAATAAAAATAATCTTAATCTTAAATATGAACATGCATTTACTCATCTCACTGAACAAAAACAGATTCAGTATTCCTCAAAATGAATAAAACAATGAAATGCATATTCAGAATATGATGCAAACCTGCAATAATTGAATGTTAATTAACATAAATATCCTTTATGTATTTAATCCCATTTTATTAACCAATGTCTTTGCTGCTGACCTTCAATGATCCAATTCAACCATACTAATAAGCAAAAATTACTTTAGACAAAAAATATAGAAAAATATTTTAAAGAAAATAAAGAATAAAGAAAACAAAGAAAAATATTTTTTCTTTATTGCCGAAGAGTGTTAAACTTTCTTCTCCTGCATCCTCTACTGTACAGACGTGAATTTACTTTTCCTTCAGCCTGAGGCGTATTCATTTCAATTTTGGCGTGAAAGGGCTTTTACATTTGCCAGAAATATAACTTTTTTATTATTAAGAACAAGCAAGCCCAGCCCAGATGAGAAAAAGTAACATGAAATAACAATGCATTACTTTGCAAAAAAGTTACTAGGTAACACAATTAGTGACTTTTTCAGGGAGTCACACAATATTGTAATGCATTACTTTTAAAAGTAACTTTCTCCAACACTGATGATTATAATGAAACACAAACATTCATATACATGTTTTGTTTTTCTGCATTACACACATAACAGAGAGAAATCTAATATTAGTAAGTCATTTCAATGTCCCGTTTGTCTGTCTGTTAGTCAGGAGGTCGGTCTGACTCTGACTATCCCCATCATCTCAGCTGGCAGTTTCGGTCTTTCCTGCGACTACAAGGACAAACTCACCCGGCTGCTTCCTCCGGCACGCAAAATCTCAGAGTTCTTCGTCCATTTTTGGAATGTGGTCTTCCCCAATCTGAAACCTGTGTGGAAGACAGCGTATATCTATAAAAAAGTCGACAACACGGAGGAATGCTTCTGGTATTCACAATACAACATGTAAATGACAACACGACACAACACAGACGCACACACTGAGATGTCCGTCTGTCCATTCGTCTGTTAGGTACATCAATGCTCTGGAGGCGCCATCTGCTCTGTTTGCCTCCAACATATCCAGAGAGATGCTGAGGAGCCAAAGTGACCTGGAAAGCAAGCTGAAAGCTCGGGACCGACACAGCAACAGTGAGTAAAATGTATCTATCTATCTATCTATCTATCTATCTATACATCTGCATACCTATGCATCCACCCACCCATGTACACATCTGCGTACCTATGCATGCATGCATCCATCCATACAGCTATCTACACATCTGCCTATGCATCCATCCATCCATCCATCCACACATCTGCGTACCTATGTATGCATGCATCCATCCATCTATACACCTATCCATCCATCCATACATCTACCTATGCATCCACCCACCTATCCATCCATCCATCCATCCATCCACCTATCCATCCATCCATACATCTACCTATTCATCCACCCACCTATCCATCCATCCATCCACGTACCTATGCATGCATGCATCCATCCATCCATCCATCCACCTATCCATCCATCCATACATCTACCTATGCATCCACCCACCTATCCACCTATCCATCCATCCATCCATCCATCCACGTACCTATGCATGCATGCATCCATCCATCCATGTATCTACACATCTGCCTATGCATCCATCCATCCATCGCTTTGCAGTTTTTGTCCTATGTGGGACACCAGACGACGTTCTCGCCATTAAGAAAAACACCACCATTCCTCCGCAAGTGGTCTTCGTCCTGATCGACCTGTTCAAGTGAGTCTGTGATCCCCATAATCCTGTCTCAGATCACATGAGCATTTTTCCAGCTGACAGTGACATATCTTGCAGTGATGGTTATCACACCAACGAGTCCAGCTTCGAACACATGCGGGACGTGCTGGTGGTCACCATGCACAGCTTCAGAAACTACTCCAGCCACACGTCCTGGAAGACAAACACAACAGTAAGTGCAGCATCTTAAAGGCCCTTTCACACCAAGAGTGATAATGATAACTATTCATACAACGATAACTATATTTGCAGCCACATGATAGATGTCCTCATCATGCACGTTTCAAACGCATCTAAACAGCGAATCTAGCGGAATCTATCTAGGACCTGTTTCAGAAAACAGGTTTACCAAATAAGCCAGGTTTATTTCAGTTAGTATAACTTATTGTCAGTTGATTTAGTTCAAAATAAGTCAGACTAACTGAAATAAGCCTGGCTTATATGGTAAACCTGTTTATATGAAACAGGCCCCTGATCTCTAACCTAGTCAATGTAGTGGAATAAAAACAATATGTAGTCTTTTCTACTGCAACTTCAAAGGAGGCAAGACAATGTTGTCAAAACTAGCACTGAATACCTGAGTTTTTTTTATGTTTTATGGTACTGTTTGCTGTGCAATGTCTGTTTGCTTCTGTCACCTGCTATTTCAAATGCACAAGCCCTTTACATTTGAATGAAGTCTGATTAGCTGTCATTTAGCTATGTTTCCATCCACCTATTTTTATTTGCATTTTGGAATATCACATAAATAAACGCTGGATGGAAACACCAAGATGTGCATAAATTCAAAAAATGTGCATTAAAAACTTATACGCACAATTGAGTAGGATAAACTTTTTA
This sequence comes from Schizothorax lantsangensis, assembly GCA_027422415.1. NCBI lineage: Eukaryota > Metazoa > Chordata > Actinopteri > Cypriniformes > Cyprinidae > Schizothorax > Schizothorax lantsangensis. The sequence continues at coordinate 35,127,639 of CM049840.1, forward strand.
TCCAATAAGAAAAAATGCACATAAACTACAATGGAAACACATTTACAGAATAAATTCCTCCATGCGCATCAAAAAAGTCATGTGACTTTGCGCTATGGGACGGCAAAACCTGACTAACCAGCAGACCGATCTTATTCCACAGCATCTGAAATGTTGTTATGGTCATTTTAAAATGCCTGAGCAAAGTCTGTCATCAAAGTATTTGTGTATAATTGCCTCCCAGAACTGTTACAGGACTGCGATCCCAAACAGCAGGAATCCACCTCCAAAAGCAATGACCGCATTTATTTTGTTTCCTCTGCTTGCTCTGAGGCGCAAGTCATTTATTATATAAGAAAATTATTATATTCAGTGGCTTCTCTTACTTTTCTTAGTGATATATAGTGCCAGTTTACCAGGAAGTGACTATTTTGTTGGATCGTTGGATGGAAACGGTGCTTATTCGCAAATGTAGGCTATTATGCGATATTTCAATTTTGCGTATAAGTTAAATTTGCAACTTTGGATGGAAACCCGCTATAGTCGTGGTGTGAACTCTGTTATTCTCTTAAATTTGAAATGATTTTTAAAATGTTATCTTTATAGTTATAGTTATAGTTATCATTCTTGGTGTGAACGGGTCTTAATGCACGGTTCTGTCTCGTTTCACAATTCCCATCCTACAGGCGCAGAATGATTATGTAGTGGCTTACCACGATGCCGTGGTTCTCTTCGGCAATATGATGAGACAAAACCTGAAGGCGATGAAGCAGCAGCCGTTCAGCGGCATCATTGAACAGCCTTTCAGAAACACGAGCTTCGAGGGTAAGCGTGTCCTAAAAAAACAGCATCACACTGGATCATTGCTCATGTTTTTGTATGTTAACATTCTCTACAACCCATATCTCAATACTTAGGTCATTTGTTCAAAAGAAATGGGTCCTTGCTATTACAAAAAAACATAATTCTGATAGATTTAATGCGATGTTGGTGTGTGTGTGTTCAGGAATGGGAGGATACTATGAATTAGACGCTAGCGGAGACAGAGATCTCAATCTGTCTGTGGTTTACACAACCGGCTCATACAAGGTGAGTCAATTCTGTCTCAATTCATAAAACCAAAGCTGCATTTTGATACAACTCAATTCAATGATTCACTCATATACTGGCATCAATATGAAATATGAAGAAACCGTAACCTACTAAATCTTTTTGGTGAACCAGTTCAAAAGATTAGAGTGACTAAAAGATGTCTTTCCAGCACTACCTTGCTTTTACACGTAGGTTTCAAGCCTTTAGACACTGTTTTTACTATTTGTAAGTCATTTTGAATAAAAGCAATTCCAAAATCAGGGGTTTTAAAGGGGTTTTGAGGTCCAGGAAAATATTAAAAATGTAAAAATAAGTTTGAATTAACAAACTAAATAAAACTAAAGAATGAAAGTAAAAAAAAATAAAAACATATTTAAGTAAATTAATAATACAACTAACATTACAGTATTCCTGTGTGTAAAACATTTAATTATGTAATTTAATAGAAATTAAATCCTTTTTTTTCCTCCTTTGCAAATAATATTTTACACATTTATAACATTTATTCAAATTATAAATTGGGTTTTTATACATGAAAATATGCATGGGATGACAATTTTAAAATAAATAATGAAAAAAATGTAAATAAAAAAAAAAATACAGTACAACCAACATTATAGTATTACTGTGAGTTTAAAATACAATTATGTAAATGAATAGAAACTAAACATTTTTATATAAGATTTTTTTACATGAAAATATGAATGAGGATGATGATTTTTTGGGGGTCCGTGGGATCTAAAAGATTGAAAACACCTACACTAAATGAATAAATGCAAATCATTTTTTTTTTATCGATTCCTGATATAAAAAGCCAAACCTCATCCTACACCACAGAAGTAAAATGGGTTTTGTTTTGACAGTTGTCTGTTGTTTGTCTTCAGTATAAGACGCTGTTTGTCTTCAGCACGTCTCTGAACGTCACGCGGGTCAATGACTCAGAACCCGACCTGCCGTGGGATGGATCACAGCTGCCCCGCGATAAACGTGCTCACGGTAAACCGGTTCGCGTTTGCTAATTAAACACCATGAGACTGACAGACTGCATCACGTTAACTAACGCTAACTAACGTATGTTTCTCAGGGATTGAGACTCAGGACATCATCATGATCGTCCTTGGGATCAATGTGGTCATGGCCACAGCCATCGCTTTCATCTTATACAGGTAAACATTTTTTTAAATGGGTTGCATTTCACCCCAAAACCAATGAGAAATCAAACTTTTAGGGACTTTTAGTTCGCATCTGTAGCTTTAAGATGTTTTTTGTCCAATGGAATGCTCTCTAGAATGAAAGTAAACTAAATACTATTGGCTTTTGGATGTGATCCATCCAAATTTCTTGAAAAAAGGAAATAATGTCACCACCAGTGTTGGAGAAAGTTACCTTTAAAAGCAATGCATTACAATATTGTGTTACTCAATAAAAAAAGTAACTTAGTTACTTTTTTATGGAAAGTAATGCATTACGTTACTTTTGCATTACTTTTTGTCTGAGCTTTTTGTCTACTTTTTGGGCTGAGCTTGTTTATTTGTTTTTAATAATAAAAACACAAAGGTTATATTTTTGTCAACTGTAAAAACTCAAATGAATAAGCCTCAGGCTGAAGGAATTGCCTCTGCAATTCACTTCTGAGTTCTCAACACAAGGACAGGAGAGCTGTCAGTCAATAAATGGGAAATCAAAGTAACTTAGGTTACTTGTTTTTGAAAAAGTAACTCAAATATTTTGTTGTAACTCTAAAAGGAATGAGTTACTTTACTACTTACTTGAAAAAGTAATCTGATTACCTAACTCGCATTACTTGTAATGCATTACCCCAACACTGGTCACCACAAGAACTGCATGGGGTCTTAAAAGAAAACGAAACCTATTTTAGGAAGTAATATCATGTAAATAAATATATATATATATATATATATATATATATATATATATATGGCTCTTTCCAGAATTGCGGGTACATTTCAAGCTGATAAAGAAAACAAAAAAATAGGAATTTATTTTTGGTTAAATGTTTTATTTTCATAGAACACACTTTGAATTTAATATTTTCTATATTTGCTTATCTTAAACTTGTAAGATTTGAAATATTTATTCTGAAAATCAATGTACTAACAGAAAAATGTCAACTCTGTTGTAGACAAATTGGGTCAAACATATACAGTTAACAAATGTAACACTATTTAAAACCCTGTCCTCCCTAGAAGAACATCTGTCTCTTAATCCATTAATTCAACTTTAAACCTAAAAATATATAGACTTTTTGTTTTAGAGTAAAAATATCAACACGTTTAATTGAAAAGTTGCCAACATGGTGTGCATTTTCTCTAAACATACCTTTAAAAATGAATGAAATTCTTTAAAATTTAATGTAGTAGTAGTGCTATTTAGGCTAATTAGCTTCTGATCAATTTGTTAACAATAAAACACATATAATTATCATTTTTAAAGCAAAACTTTAAACAAACAGAGTTGACATTGATGGTAACAGAGTTGACATCAGAAAACAGAGTTGACCACCTGTAGTTAAAAGACCAAAAACAGCAACATTTTCTGCCAGATTCTGAAACTGAAACCATTTTAAATGTAACAACTGTTTAATTTTATAAAATACATGTGAATTACAGATCTTTCATGTAATTGAAAATTAACTTCATGTGTCCGAAGATCTGGAAAATAAAATGACTTGCTGCTCCCTCACCCTGGGCATGCAAATCAGTTATTGGCAATTTCTGCCCATATGTCTTTATTTAGTATTTAAATGTGCACTATGCAAGTTTTTATAGACATAATAAAAGACAGAGCTCTTGATTAAAGGAATAGCGGTTTGCAAGAATTTTAGATTTACTTTGAAGCCTTATGTTTACATTTGTATTCATAAACATTAGAGCAAAACATTAATTTTGAGTAGTGGTGCTTTTTTCCTTTTGTGCCATCTATCTCTGTCTATTTTCTGCCTTCCTTACAGGGTCAGCATGTCGCTGTGCCCTCTGTTGCCCTTGCCTTTCTTCTGCTGAGAGTTTAATTTACCTGTAATTCAATTTCTTTAGCCTGTAATGATATAAAACAAATGTATCATTTACAGTAAAATGACCCAGAATCCAAAATAAACATAATAATAATGCAAAATACTTAAATGTGACTGGGAACATTTGACTCTGTTACTCATTGTCAACTCTGTTGTCATTAAACTTTTTAAACCACTAACAGAGTTAACAATAACAGAGTTGACATTCTCCACCATTTTGTGCTTTAGCTCAAGATGCTAACCTCAAACCAGATACCACATAGCATGTCTAAAAGATTTCCATCATATTATTGTTTTTAAAAAGTGAATGAGAGATTCACTGCGAAATCACAATAACAGATTTGACAAATAATTAATCTACTATTGGTGTTTCCTAAACATTTTGTACAAATTAATGAGAATAAAGAATAAAGACATACATCAATGCCTTCCAAAGATTCCTACCAAAGGAAGTGACATCACTTGGTGCAAGTCACATGTTTTTTTCTATGAATGCTTTAAATATTTTTATGCCTTTTTATAACTGAGGTAACAGAGTTGACCAGAACGTAGGGACAGACACAAAATTAATATTTTTTATTAATGAAATTACAGATATTCCAAAAATTAGATATTTTATGCAATTATGTAACTTAGAGTAAACACAAAAATATGAAAATTAGACAATTATTTCATGATAATTCAAGCTGAATGTATGAATCAGGAGGCAAAGACAGTCAATAATAGGTGTAGTGGCAGTTCAGTTATTATTTTCAAGACAAAATGTCCCTTAATATACATAAAAGCATTGTTTTTGGTGATAGCTTAATATAAATTGTGTTATTATTCAAAACTGATTCAGTGAAGTTTTTGTTTTTGAAAAATAACAGAAGGTCTACCTGGGAGACGCAAAATGTACTCCCAATTCTAGAATTACCCATATATATATATATACAGTATCTCACAGAAGTGAGTAAACCCCTCACATTTTTGTAAATATTTTATTATATCTTTTCATGTGACAACACTGAAGAAATTACACTTTGCTACAATGTAAAGTAGTGAGTGTACAGCTTGTATAACAGTGTAAATTTGCTGTCCCCTCAAAATAACTCAACACACAGCCATTAATGTCTAAACCTCTGGCCACAAAAGTGAGTACACCCCTAAGTGAAAATGTTCAAATTGGACCCAAAATGTCAATATTTTGTGTGGCCACCATTATTTTCCAGCACTGCCTTAACCCTCTTGGGCATGAAGTTCACCAGAGCTTCACAGGTTGCCACTGGGGTCACTGGAGGATGTTAGAGAACTTGCGCTCCTCCACCTTTCGTTTGAGGATGCCCCACAGATGCTCAATAGGGTTTAGGTCTGGAGACATGCTTGGCCAGTCATCACCTTTACCCTCAGCTTCTTTAGCAAGGCAGTGGTCGTCTTGGAGGTGTGTTTGGGGTCGTTATCATGTTGGAATACTGCCCTGCAGCCCAGGCTCTGCTTCAGTATGTCACAGTACATGTTGGCATTCATGGTTCCCTCAATGAACTGTAGCTCCCCAGTGCCGGCAGCACTCATACAGCCCCAGACCATGACACTCCCACCACCATGCTTGACTGTAGGCAAGACACACTTGTCTTTGTACTCCTCACCTGGTTGCCGCCACACACGCTTGACACCATCTGAACCAAATAAGTTTATCTTGGTCTCATCAGACCACAGGACATGGTTCCAGTAATCCATGTCCTTAGTCTGCTTGTCTTCAGCAAACTGTTTGCGGGCTTTCTTGTGCATCATCTTTAGAAGAGGCTTCCTTCTGGGACGACAGCCATGCAGACCAATTTGATGCAGTGTGCGGCATATGGTCTGAGCACTGACAGGCTGACCCCCCACCCCTTCAACCTCTGCAGCAATGCTGGCAGCATTCATACATCTATTTGCCAAACACAACCTCTGGATATGACGCTGAGCACGTGCACTCAACTTCTTTGATCGACCATGGCATGGCCTGTTCTGAGTGGAACCTGTCCTGTTAAACCGCTGTATGGTCTTGGCCACCGTGCTGCAGCTCAGTTTCAGGGTCTTGGCAATCTTCTTATAGCCTACGCCATCTTTATGTAGAGCAACAATTCTTTTTTTCGGATCCTCAGAGAGTTCTTTGCCATGAGGTGCCATGTTGAACTTCCAGTGACCAGTATGAGAGAGTGAGAGCGATAACACCAAAATAACACACCTGCTCCCCATTCACACCTGAGACCTTGTAACACTAACGAGTCACATCACACCGGGGAGAGAAAATGGCTAATTGGGCCCAATTTGGACATTTTCACTTAGGGGTGTACTCACTTTTGTGGCCAGCGGTTTAGACATTAATGGCTGTGTGTTGAGTTATTTTGAGGAGACAGCAAATTTACACTGTTATACAAGCTGTACACTCACTACTTTACATTGTAGCAAAGTGTCATTTATTCAGTGTTGTCACATGAAAAGATATAATAAAATATTTACAAAAATGTGAGGGGTGTACTCACTTCTGTGAGATACTGTATATATATATAATATTTAATTTGCATTAATTTCATAATTAAACACAGATGTGTTTAGACATGCATCTGTTTGTGTTTTCAGGCAGAACAGGAGGGTGCGTTTCGATCAGAAGAAATGGTCTCACATCAACCCGTCGCTCATCATGCTGCTGGACGACAAAGAGAGAAACCACATCAGTCTGACAGTAAAAGCGACCATCCGTCTGTCTGTCTCTCCGTGGTTATGCCTGTAGGTCGTCTGTCAGCCTCTGAGTGACGTTTGTGTGTGTTTGTGTTGTAGATCGATGAGGAGAAGAATGGCGACCACAGCATCGTGATACACAAGGGCCGATACGACAAAAAGGTTTGTGCTGTCCTTAAGGGGGGTGATCTTCCTAAAATATGACTTATCTACCCAAGCCTATGACTTATCTATTTACAGAATTTAAAAAAAACTAAGTATTGCATTAAACAATCAATTGTCAAAATGGTCAGTAAACTTTAAAACACTGCATTACCGTATGAAATATGATTGTCATTAAAGTTATAAAGTGATTCAGTCAAAAGCAGCGAGTGATTTTCTCTTTGGATTGTAACATTAATGACACAGACAGCAGTAGGTTTATTTGGCTGCTGTCTCTTTAAGACTGAATGCACAAATCTAATGTACTGACACACATCCCATTTCCATCCCAATTATTTATGTTCACTATCAGGGGCGTCATGCACTTATTATTTTTGGGGGGGCACAGGAGGTGGGGTGGGGGGGTTGACACACCAGTAGTCTAATGTTTTACTTAATTTTTCTTTTTTTTAGGCTATTCAAATCATTCCCAGTAATTAAACTAAGTAAATGCATTTTGCACCTGTATATATCATGTTAGTTAATCTATAACAGGCGATGGGCAAATTAGCCTAATGTTGTATTAGAGTCATTCTATGGAAATGTCAATTTTTCTGTCCCTAGACTTTACAGAAATATTACACTTGAAAAACACTTTAGGGTTATGATTTCTTTATATTTTAAAATGGAACAATATGTTATTTGAACAATTACACCTCTTGAGCCATTAATGTGGCAATAGTTGTTTTTTATTTAATTATAAATTCTAAGCACCACAAAACTGATCGCCCCCACCGCCATGTACAGAGGAAAAGTGCTTTATTTTGAGGTCCAAAACAGGTTTTTCTACCATTTAAAATACAATAATGTATTCATAACTATCAAATATATGATGTAAATGACATTTCATATGGAGCTTTTAGTTGAAGTCACTGGTATGACCTGCTTTATTGTTAGGGAATTGTAAAAAACTAGAATTAAAATGGATTAAACTACTTAATTTAGTGAGTATACCATGATTGACAACATGTGGTTTGATATCTTGCAAAAGCCATTTTGTAAAATGCATTTTTCATGAAAATTGTCAATGGTGTTATACTGTCACTGGTGTCACCTGACCTTCCTTATGGGTAAATAAATGCACCCCCCCCCCCCCCCCAAAAAAAACAAACAAACAAAAAAACTGTCATTTATGTATATTCATAAAATCAAAAGGTAATCTAATAATGTGCTCTAATTTTAAATATTAGAAAAATAAATACATTTTAAGACATTGCCATACCAAAAGTGGACATTTCTGTCAAATGACACATTAACTCCTCATAAAATCCGTCTTTTTACTTAAGTACCACGTATGGGTGTCATGCCTTAAAATATTTTTATATGACTGACTTTGTATTTAACGTGAATTTAATAAAAACACTTTCATTGTATAGAATAAAATTTCATTTTATAACACTTTCATTGTACAGAAACACAGCAAAGGACATTTACATTACATTATCAAGACTTCAGTCTCAAAAACTCCCATTATAATTGCTGAAGCTGTTTGGTTGGAAAAGGATATCTTACATCGTACTCACTTCTGCACTTTGTTGTTTCTGATGAGAGAATTTGCCAGGGTATTCAGTCAGCGAGTGCTCGCCCTGAACTCATCTGACTCATCTGAATGCCTCTGATTGGTCATTGCATTCATAAGCTCAACAGAATCGTGTGTGATGGGTTATAATGCGCCAGAGCTGTATAAACGCGTCTGTCTCTGGCTCAGCACCAGCCAGAACGCAGATTTGACTTTAGCAGCTGGTGATGACGCGCTGGACGTTCTAATCATAAAGGATACAATGTGATTGTATCAAATATAACAAATATTATTCGGCTATTTTTTGTCTTTTGGAAGCTGCTTTTAAAATCCACTTGGCTCAAAAATCTGAGGGGGCACCATTCACTTTGAATGGGCACGACGCCTCTGTTCACTATAGATCCAAGTACATCGTAGACATCTTCAAGATCGATCACGATATAAGATCGCCCTCCCCTAGTGTGTCCTCTCATCATGTGTGTGTGTGTGTATATTATGGGTGTTTATGCATGCATGTTTCTGCAGCCCGTCATTCTGAAGGAGTTGAGAAACACCGATGGAAACTTCTCTGAGCATCAACGCATCGAGCTCAATTCTGTAAAACCCAAACTTTTACTCTGATACTTCAGTTTAAGCAAAAGAAAAAAAAGTATATGTATGTGTATATATATATATATATATATATATATATATAAAGACCAGATGTATATAATAATAATATATATACACTTTAGTTATATACCAATTTATATACCAATATATATTCAATTTGTTTCTGTGAGATTCAATCAATTATTTTGTTTTGCATATAATATGCTCACCTAAAAATCTGTAACAAAGCTTGTTTCTTTTTCTCTCAGTTGTTGCGTATCGATTATTATAATCTGACGAAGTTTTACGGGACGGCGAAGTTCGACTGTGGTGTTTTCGGGGTGTTTGAGTTCTGCGAGAGAGGATCTCTGCGGGTAAAACAATCATCACACTCATAACTCACAGACTGAAGCATCTCATCCATCATCACATGACTCTCTTGTGTGTGTGTTTGTTCCTTTAGTACGTGCTGGACGATAAGATCTCGTATCCTGATGAGAGTTTTATGGATCTAGAGTTTAAGATCTCTGTCATGTACGACATTGCAAAGGTGAGTGTGTGTTTCATCATATACGTGGCAGATGCTGTCTTTTACTGCTGCGTCCATAAAAACAGTTTAACACTCGCTGATGGTTTTATGATGATCACAGATGAGTCAGTGAATGGAAACATAAAAGTCATGAATAACATCTGATGTAAACACCAGTGCAGACAGGAGTAAAGAGCTCAGATGATCACTGAAGGGTTGTGGGTTCAAACCCCAGAAAGACTGATTTAAATCACATGTGTTTCCAGACATTTTAATACTTAAACATTACCTGAAATAAAATATTATTTTACATATTTTTTATTCTTGTTATATTTATTTAAACTTATTCTTATTTCAGTTAGTTTCATTTACATTTAGTTTAAGTTGAAGTACTCAAATAACTAAAATAAAAGTAAAACAATATAATGTGTGAAACAACAACATATAATAAAAATAACAAAATTACTAATTTAAGTTTAGTTTAAGTGTGAGCATCTCAAAATTCAGTTTAAAGACGTTAGTTTAAGAGTTAAGTAGTTTAAAATTTCAACACATCTAAGTTTTATGAGAACAGAATATAATATTAATTATAGGACACACATGGGCCGCCATATGTTTGGAAACAATCGTTATATTTGTGATTGGACACACCTGACCTTTGCCCTCTGATGATGTCATCGCCACTTCTGTTTGGCCAGGGCATGTCGTACCTGCACTCCAGTAACGTCGGCGTTCACGGCCGGCTGAAATCCACCAACTGCGTGGTGGACAATCGCATGGTGGTGAAGATCACCGACTTCGGCTGCAACACCATCCTCACGCCCGGGAAAGGTTAGTGATGTCACTTCCTGTTTCCTTGCGCACGAGAGACACGTAACACAGTTCAACTACAGAAATAATGAAGATTGTTATAAAATATATCTCAAATTAAAGGAATAGTTTGCCCAAGGAATAGTTTTTAGCAAATTTTAATTTTTAGGTGAACTATTCCTTTAAATACTACAGACAGTCATATTAACATATAGCTGCTGTGATGTTCAGATTTAATTTCATGTTCAGAGTCTCTATAAGTCGTTGCCGACATATCAAGAGATGAATGAATGAAGTCTATCTGTCCTGCCAGACCTGTGGACGGCGCCGGAGCACATGCGTGTTCAGGGTATTTCTCAGAAGGGCGACGTCTATAGTTTTGCCATCATCTCGCAGGAGATCATCCTCAGGAGGAGCCCATTTCACACCTGCTGCTGCTCCGATACGGCAGGTACAAACACACCCATTCACTCCACCTGTATCCCAAAGACATAATCGCGAGCTTCAGCTTTCAAGTTAGTTTTATCATCAGTTCAAGCCCGAAAGGGGAACAGAGTCGCGTGACAGACACAGTGATGATGCTCGTATGTATTTGCACACAATCCGCAGTTAAGACGATTTCTGACAGCGGCTGTACACTCCGCTGTAATGTGACCCTCTTCCCCTCTCACACACACACACACGACACGTTACGCACAAAACTCCGCATTTGAACAGTCAATAGCAAATACTTAAACTAATAACAAAACATACTTACAGTCGCTGAGTCAGAAGCGCCAGATTGTCAAAGCAAAGTCGGAATTGCCCCTATTTTTTTTTTTAGAAATAGCCTTCGTGCACAGCCAGCCTTGTACCCTCCGAGGTTCACGAAACTGTCATTTGTGTGTTGCACAAATTCGAACATTTGGGTTGTGCTGTTCTGTTGTAAACAAATCTTAACCAATGATTTCTAATTGCATTTACTTTCGGAAGGCCAAATAAAGTGCTTTTGCTTTCTCATAGAAACACACAGCGTCTCCCTGACACGGCTGCATCAACACTACTGCGGTTACTGAGACCACACCTTCTTTCTTTGCGTGAACATTTGGGCGGCATTACGCAAATATTTCCACATCGTGACGTAGACATGTGGGGGCGTGTTTGAATGAGCCGTTTTAGCCCGGTCTGGATCAGCCTTCTCTTTTAGATAGAATACATCCTTTTGTGGGAGACTCTGCAGATCTTATACATGCACAAACAGCTACATAACACACTAAAGAAAAGGAAAACAAGATATTGCATCATATGACCCCTTTAATGCATTGCGTGGGAATCTAACTTTGCTCTGCTGTTGAGTTAGAGGAACATATGAACAGCATGTCTGATTTTTACTGTATAAATCAACTGTATAAATTCTCTTTCCTGCTCTTTCTGTGTGTTGTTCATCTTTTCTCCTCTAGAGAAATTGTATCGCGTTCAGTATCCGCGGGGACCGAATGTCTTCCGACCCGATCTGAGTTTCGAGTCCGTTGGAGAGACTGAAGCAGAGGTACCGATACCAGAGACCAGGGCCGTAGCTAGAGGATTGGGGGCCCCCTGAAAAAATATTGATGTGGGCCCCCCCCCCCACACACATATCATATACTGTACAATATACAAGCATGGAACCAAATTGCATGCTTTTTTTTGTGGTTTTCATAATATCTCAGTTATATAACTAATAAAATATTAGAATTATTCACAGAACATGGGCCTATATAGTAAAATTCCTGGATTTTGTGGGGCCCCCTGGGCAGTGGGGGCCCCTAGAATTGTCACCACCTTTCACCCCACTAGCAACGGCCCTGCCAGAGACACTATATATTATTTAAAAAAATGGTTTACTTGTGTTACTATGAAAGTTATGGTTAACATAGCAAGAGATCTGAGACTCAAATTTATAACTGCGCACATGAGCATTGGCTGAACCAACCTGAAATCAACACTTTTTTAGTATTATTTAAGCATAAGAAACATCATGTATAAAATAGTTCTCGTCAGATTTTATTCATTTGAAATAATTTATTAAAATGTGAAATGAATGTATATTTGACCCTATTTGAGTGCAACAAACAGCATTTATGAGGCATTTCATTTCAGTTTTTATTGCTGATTTGAAACGTTATTAAAACCTGATTTCTTTTAACATTAACAACGTAAAAAATATACATAAACATTCATGAGGCTTTTTATGTCAGATTTAATTGCAGATTTCAAATGTTATAGAAATGTGAAATAAACACATTTTAAAAACTATTTGAGAGCATAAAATCAACATTTATGAGGCTTTGTCAAATTTAACTGCAGATTTAAAAAATATTATTGAAATGTGAAAAACACTTTAAACCACTGGTCTCAAAATCAATTCCTGGAGGGCCACAGCTCTGCACAGTTCAACAATCAAACACACCTGATCCAGCTAATCAAGGTCCTCAGGATTACTAGAAACTTAAGAGCAGGTGTGAGTTGGAGCTGTTAGAGCTAAACTCTGCAGAGCTGTGGCCCTTCAGGAATTGAGTTCGAGACCTCTGCTTTAAACGCTTCCTTCTTAAGTGACTTGCCTGGTTAAATAATGGTTGATATAATATAATATAATATAATAATAATAATATAAAATAATATAATATAATAAAGGTTTTTAATTAAATATAAAATAAATTTAAATACATTTATTTTGTAGCTGTTCGTGCTGATCAAGAGCTGCTGGGAGGAAGATCCAGAGAAGCGTCCGGACTTCAAGCGGATCGAGGGCGCTCTGGGGAAGATCTTCAGGTGCGTGAGTGACACCAGATGCTCGCGTTTGATCAAATTTGGTGGTCGTGAACATGTGCTGATGTGCTGCTTTGTGTTTCTGTAGTAACCTTCACAACCAGGCCAACGCCAGCTACATGGACAACCTGATCCGCCGGCTGCAGATGTACTCGAGGAACCTGGAGCACCTGGTGGAGGAGAGGACGGCTTTGTATAAGGCTGAGAGAGACCGAGCCGACCAGCTCAACTTCATGCTGCTGCCAGGGTCAGAGTCACACACACACACACACACACACACACACACACACACACACACACACACATTTGTGGTTTACGGGGAATCTCCATAGGCGTAATGGTTTTTATACCGTACAAACTGTATGTGCTATTGCCCTACACCAACCCTACACCTTACAGGAAACTATGTGCATTTTTAGATTTTCAAAAAAACACTATTTAGTATGTTTTTTAAGCCTTTTGAATTACGGGGACACAGGAAGTGTCCTCATAAACCACCTTCAAATTGTAATACCTCTGTCATACCCATGTCATTAAACAAATTTGTGTCCCTGTAAACCACAAATACCAACCCACACACACACACACACACTTCATATACAGCTAATATCCACTGAGAACAGCTTAGAAACTGCTGAACAACACTAGCAATCACACAGAAGACACTAGCAGCTGCCTAACAACATTATGGCAATCATCTAGGACATTTTAGTAATTGCTTAGCAACACCTGAGCAACCTCCCAGGATATCTTAGTAACTTCCTAGCAACCCCATAACCATGCCCAAGAAATTGCTCAGCAACTGCATAGCAATGCCATGAAATTGTCTAGCAACCACCCATTGCACCCTAGCAACAACATAGCAATGACCCAACAACTGCCTAGCAACCACACATCAATGCCCTAGAAACTGCCTAGCAACACTCTAGCCTAGCAACCACCCAGGGCAGCAAACCACCCATTGCCTAGCAAACATATAGCAATACCCTTGAAATATGGCAGCCACTTAGTAATGCCATAGTACCTGCCTAGCATCACCCTGACAACTATCCAGGACAACCTAGAAATTGTCTAGCAACCACATAGTGATGCCCTAGCAACTGTCTAGCAACCACATAGCAACTGCTGAGCATTCGTCATGTATTTCTAGGCGAGCGGCAGAAGTGACCCGGATTTGACATGATAAACCACCATAAGAGATTCTGTTCTGTCTCTCTTAGGCCGGTGGTTCGCTCTCTGAAGGAGACGGGCCGTGTGGAGCCGGAGCTGTATGATGAGGTCACCATCTACTTCAGCGACATTGTGTGCTTCACGACCCTCTGCCATCACAGCACACCCATGGAGGTGGTGGACATGCTCAATGACATCTACAAGAACTTCGATAGCATTCTCGACCACCACGACGTCTATAAGGTGCACAAACACACAATATGTATTCAGATGCTCAGAGATAACATCTAGCAGACAATCCTTTTTGTTTTAATGTTTTTAAAAACTATATTTTTAAAGGCCAAATATGGTTAAATAGCCAGAACTTGCCACTGTGTTCAGGTGGAGACCATTGGTGACGCGTACATGGTCGCGTCTGGTCTGCCAAAACGCAATGGGAACAGACATGCTGTGGACATTTGTCTCATGGCTTTAGACATCCTGGAGTTCATGGGGACATACCAGCTTAGACACCTGCCGGGAATTCCACTGTGGATCCGTATTGGGATCCATTCAGGTACAGACAAATGGGAAGATGGATAAAGAGATGATGTTTATACATACATCTTACTATGTATAATTTCCATAACATCTTAAGGATTGTGGTAGTGACATCTACAGGTCAAAATGCTTAAAAACAGCCAAAAATCATGTAACTATCAAACTACATCCATGTCAAATACTGCCTTTTCAAGCTTCTGCAATTCTGCAGTGGAATGCCCCAGCAACTGCCTAGAAACCACATAGAAATACCTCAGCAACTGCCCAGCAATCACATAGCAATGCCTCAGCAACTGCCCAGCAACCACATAGCAATGCCTCAGCAACTGCCCAGCAACCACATAGCAATGCCCAAGCAACTGCCCAGCAACCCCATAGCAACTGCCCAGCAACCACATAGCCATGCCTCAGCAACTGCCCAGCAATCACAAAGGAATGCCCCAGCAACTGCCTAGCAACCACATAGCAATGCCTCAGCAACTGTCCAGCAACCACATAGCAATGCCCAAGCAACTGCCCAGCAACCCCATAGCAACTGCCCAGCAACCACATAGCAATGCCCAAGCAACTGCCTAGCAACCCCATAGCAACTGCCCAGCAACCACATAGCCATGCCTCAGCAACTGTCCAGCAACCACATAGCAATGCCCAAGCAACTGCCTAGCAACCCCATAGCAACTGCCCAGCAACCACATAGCCATGCCTCAGCAACTGTCCAGCAACCACATAGCAATGCCCAAGCAACTGCCCAGCAATCACAAAGGAATGCCTCAACAACAGCAATCACATAGTTATACCCCAGCAACTACATAGTGATGCCCTAACAACTGCCCGGCAACCACTTAACGATGCCCCAGCAACTGCCCGGCAACCACAAAGCGACGCCCTAACAATTGCCCAGCAACTGCATAGCGATTCCCTACTAACTTCCCAGCAACATCAACTTGAAAATCATTTTGTTTTTGTATATATAGTTAGAAATGAAGGTTAAATAGATTCAAGATTATAATGTGTGTTTTGTGTAGTCACTAACTTACTCTCACTAGTCACATGTGTGTGTGTGTGTGTGTAGGACCGTGTGCTGCTGGTGTGGTGGGTAATAAGATGCCACGTTACTGTCTGTTTGGAGATACGGTCAACACGGCGTCACGTATGGAGTCTACAGGCCTACGTAAGACAAGCACACACATTCACATACACCCCACCCCCCACCACCACACACACACTCTTGAGTGAAATAGCTGGTGTGTTTCCAGCTCTGAGGATTCATGTGAGCGAGTCGACCATTAAGATCCTGCAGCGAACCGACTGCCAGTTTGAGTGTGAACACAGAGGAGAAACGTACCTGAAGGTGAGAGGAGAGTCGCCGGCCAATCACAGGCTCTCGTTTCAGCTTCCAGTCAATCACAATCACTTACTGCAGATTTCAGCCAATCACAGGTTCTTATTTCTGCTCTCAGCGAATTACAGGCTCTTTTTTCAGCTTTCAACCAATCACAGGCTCTCATTTCAGCTTCCAGCCAATCACAATCACTTACTGCAGCTTTCAGCCAATCGCAGCATCTTATTTCTGCTTCCAGCCAATCACAGGTTCTTATTTCTGCTCTCAGCGAATCACAGGCTCTTATTTCAGCTTTCAACCAATCACAGGCTTTCATTTCAGCTTCCAGCTAATCACAGGCTTTTATTTTAGTCCTCGTGGACAATCACAAACTGTTAATGAGGAGTTAAAAATAAAAGCAGAAACTCATAGCGTGTTTGTATTTCAGGGTAAAGGGAAGGAGATGACTTACTGGTTGACTGGAGTCACCGGGCAGAAATACAACCTGCCGACACCACCAACAGCGTAAGACCTCCAGCGCATAAAATACTCTCAGAATACACCAGTAAAACATTTACACATGCTGGAGTTATTATCAGCACAACACACGGCCGGCCACCATTGATTTTAAACAACGTAGCATTTCAGACACAATATAGCTGCATATCTTCTTTTGCTCCACCAATAAAAATAAGCCAAAAGAAAGAACAGAGAGTGTATATTTTTTCTACCCTCTATTTATTTTTAAAATGCCTTTCACAAAATATATTGTAGTTTAGTAAATTCAAAATACTGCATTAAACTTATTTATATGGAAGCTTGTTTTGGAGGAATTTTGCAACTTTATATCTCGCATTTGCAAGAATTCTGAAAGAAAAAAAAAAGTAAGAATTGGGAGCTGTTTACTACGGAAGTTCTAAGCGGCCATGCATTATTATTTTTTTCCTTCTCGTTTTCTCGTGATCACGACTTAATTTTCTCGTGATCACGACATAACAAAAGTTGTTTTGTCGTTATCACGACTTATTTTTCTCGTGATCTTGACATAACGAGTTGTTTTCTCGTGATCACGACTTATTTTTCTCGTGATCTCGACATAATAAAAGTTGTTTTGTCGTTATCACGACTTATTTTTCTCGTGATTTCGACATGACATAAAAGTGGTTCTTTTAAACAATGATTGTTTGATTTTTAAAACAATGCATCGTGAGTCTACTGTTGCTATGGTAACGAAGCAACCTTGACAGGAACATTCTAAAATGCTTACTGCATTAATAATGCATGGCCGCTTAGAACTTCCGTAGTTTACTGGCAAATGTGATATAAACTCACATTTGCAAAAAAACAACAACAACAACAACAACAACAACAAAATGTCAGACTGTGAGATAAAAAGTCACAATTTAGCTTTTTAAATTTCTATTCCATGGCAGAAAAAAATAAATAAAAAATAAGTGAGATATAAACTCAAAGTCAGAGGTTAATAACTTTCAATTCTGAGAAAAAAGCCAGAATGATGAAATATACTCGCAATTGCAACAAAAAAGTCAGAAATGTGAGATAAAAAGTCACAATTACCTTTTTTCTTTTTATTCAAGAAAAAAATGGAATTGCATGCTGCAAACTTGCAATTTCAAGAAAAAAGTCAATTCTTAGATATAAGCTTCCAATTACCTTTGTTTTAGTCAAAAAAAAAAAAAATGGAATTGCGAGATGTAAACTAAGAAAAGTTCTAAGAAAAATGTTGTAATAGTAAGATATAAACTCAGAATTCTGAGAGACAAAAATGTTAGAATTATGAGATATGAATTCACAATTGCAAGAAAAAAAGGACGAATTGTGAGATAAAAATCACAATTACCTTTTTTCTTTTTTAGTCCAGAAAAAAGCAGAGTTGCAAGAAATAAACTGAGAATTCTGATGAAAAAGTCATCATTGCGAGATAAAAATGAACTCTTACCTTTTTATTTTTTTATTCCGTGGTAGAAACAAGCTTCGTGTAAGATCAGTAATCAGTGTTGGGGCTAACGCATTACAAGTAATGCGAGTTACGTAATCAGATTACCTTTTTTCAAGTAACTAGTAAAGTAATGCATTACTTTTTTATTTACAAGAAAATATCTGAGTTACTTTTTCAAATAAGTTTATTGATTGACAGCTCCAGAAATTGGGAGTAAGATGTTATTGTAGCAAACATGCATTAATTCATCTCACTTGCAAAAAAAAAAACAGATTTAGTATTCCTCAAAATGAATAAACGGTGAAATGAAACTCAGAATATTACGCAAACCTGGAATAATTAAATGTTAAATAACACAAATATCCTTTATGTATTTAATCCCATTTTATTATCTTTGCTGCTGACCTTCAATGATCCGATTCAATCATACTAATAAGCAAAAATGACTCTAGATAAATATTTGTGGGTTTTTTTTATTGCTGAAGTGTGTTGAACTTACTTCTACATTCTATTGTGCAGATGTGAATTTACTTTTCCTTCAGCCTGAGGTTTATTCATTTCACTTTTGGTGTGAAAGGGCTTTTACGTTTGCCAAAAAAAAGAACCTGTTTTATATTAAAAACAAACAAGCAAGCCCTGCCCGGATTTAAAAAGTAACGCAAAAGTAATGTAACATTACTTTCCATAAAAAGTAACTAAGTAACGTAATTAGTTACTTTTTTAGGGAGTAACGCAATATTGTAATGCATTACTTTTAAAAGTAACTTTCCCCAACACTGTCTGTAATACTCACAAGCACGTTGAATCTCTCTGTGCTCGTCTTTTGCTCCTCAGAGAGAATTTCCAGCGTCTGCAGCAGGATCTGGCTGAGAGGATCGTCTCCACGCTGGACAAACACGGGAACGAGCTGCGCAAAACTCTCTCCACACGCCAGCGCCGAACACAGAGACACAGCAGCGACGGGCAGCCCGAATACCTGCACCTGACCGACCCCACAACATGCCTGTAGAAAACACACTCACACACACCTGTATTGAACTGTATGACTGTAGATTCCTTAGATTTGGTTATTCTATCATTTATTCATTCTGAATGTCTCTATTGTAATATGAATGACGTATGTAATGTACAATATGACTTCATAAACAACTGCTCCTTACTCACATAGTCAATAAAAGAACAAAATGTATTTTATTTAGATGGTTTATTAACCAAACTGGCTTATTAATGAACAAACAGTGGGAAAAAAAATCTGTTTTTATGCAATTAGCAGACACTTTTATTGAAAGCGAGCAGAACATAAGCAGTTCATCACAAAGCTAAGTAAACATTAATGAACAAATATGACTCTCATCTGTGTGCTGAAGCTCTCCCAAAATATACACAAGAAATGAATCATCTTTAAAAGGTTTTGTTGAGGACTGACAGACGCCATCCATGTGAAGTTCTCTGACAGCATCATGAACTGAGATCCACAGAACTGCAGTTTTGATTTCATATAGTTTTCTATAGTTTGAAGTGAATATGAATACGAGCTGGATTCATATCAAGAGTACAACTGCTATGTTGGATTATTTACCCTCTGTATTAATTCTGCTGTTCATATTACTCTTCAGACATGTTGTCCGGTTTTGGCGGTGACGAGGGCGGAGTCTCCCAATTCTGTGGCAGGAAGTGGCAGCCCGTGCTCTGCCCATCCATTACACAGGCTCCGCCCACAGGGTCCCTCGTTGATTGGCATTTCCTGTGTCTGGCCATTGACGTGGGGCCAAGCTGACAGGGCTTCCTCTTCCTGCTCTATGGTTGTCGGTGTGTGAGGCGTAGAGTCCTTTTCACCTGCGGGACAGATAGACAGCACTCAGTGTGTTTACATGCACCCTCTTAATGCGATTATAATGAGATTTTGACAATATTGCGATTAAACTTTCCCTCATGTAAATGCAATAATTAGATCTAAATAATGCGATTAAGCTCATAATCGCAACAAGCGTAATCGTCTTAACATAGGTGGTGTACGCTGATTTTAATTGGATTATACAGGCATGTAAACACCTTAATCACAGTATTGCCGCTCTGACCAAAGTGCGCATGCGCTCGTGACGTATTTGCATGACGTGACATGCACCTGTAATAATACGCAGATTGGAAACGATGGTGGGGAAGAAAGCGTCACATTTCTGGGGAGCCGAGAAAAACAGAGTTCATGTTGTTGACGTTTCGTGATAATGCAGTACATTAATGGATGAAAACACCAAAACGGGGACATTTTTAAGCACGTCAAAACAAAAATGTTTGAGGCCGGATACACAAGAACCAGCGAACAAATTCGCAATAGACGTAAATAAATTAAAACAGTGGCCAGTAACATGTACTCTTTCTAAGTCCATCATCTGTGCTGGTGCAGTGGGGTATGTGAATAATGGCGGTAAAAATAACCTCAATTTTTAGCCAATAATATGAATAATGGAAATTGCATGTAAACGGGAGAGAAGAGCTTTGCTCTTGACATGTAAACATCATAATGCGATTAAATCCTTACTCTGATTATTAGAAATAATCGCATTACTCATGCACGAAGTCACTACTGCCTAATTGAGCTAATGCTATAAAGCTAATGGATAACACTGAAAGATGGCACTTAACTTCATACCGTTTATATAAACAGTATTAAGTTGAGTGCCATCTTTAAGTTCTGAGTGGGATAAATGTTTGTAAATTAAAAAAAAATTAAAAAGGAGTAAATTTGAATCACCTTATGAATCATGGTGCCATTATGATTCAGATTTCACACCTGATCTCAAAGACGTCAATGTGCAGTGAGATCATGCAGAAGTCTAAAAGGGACCGTTTAAAAAGCGAATGGAAAAAAAAAAACAAGGTTTCGAGGTGTTTTTTTTTTTTAACTGGGCATTCACACAGAACACTTTTTTGCATTCCACTCTGCTGATTTTCTATTGTTTTCCATGTAAACATGCACTAGAGGCAAGTTTTTGGCCGTTGCGCTCATGTCTCACACCTTTTGTAGCGTCTCACGTAAGAGCGGCATGTTTTAGAACGGTCCCCCGTTCACAGCGCTTAAGTAAAGGCCTCACACGCTAGTCCACGTAAGAGCGGTTGAACATTTTAGAACAGAGTTTCAAAGATTCAAGGCTTAAGCCTAGTCCTAGACTAAAATGTAAGTCTGAGCTGTTTCAACTGAAAGAAACTTGCACTGACTGATCTTAAAATATATCAGTGCCTTTGTTTTGTCTCAAGATGCACACCAGTAATGTTTTTTTTCTAAGCATGTTTATAAAAATTACTTAAATGTCTTAATTGAACTATAGCCTAATCCTGGCTTAGTCTAAGCCCTGTCTGTGAAACCAGGCCTGTGTCGTTCTAATCGTGACCTTGGGTTCTCCATGTGAGCGTCCTTAAACTTCTTTTAAGATTGACACAGTGGTCTTATGCGGCGCTCATTACAATGGAACAAGAATAGAAACCCAGCGTGGTAGAAAGTAAAATAATGTTCGGTGTGATCTACGATTTCAGTGATGTGTTTTCAGGTCGGTTCAGGTTTACGGATCTGGTGTCACAAAACAGTTCTGGAATGATCGAGCGACATGCATCAGGGAAAGCAACTGATTCAAAGGCAAAATTCAGTTATAGCCAACGTTTGTTAGTCACAAATATTTGACCACAGAATAACACCACTGAATCACAATCACGCAGACGGGTGATGAACAGTAATAAACGCTCAACTTATTGACCTCCTGCTTAAGTCTGAAACCGCAGGGGTTAAATTAAGCAAACAGGAGTGTCGTTGGGTTTTCCACTGGTGTTCTGCGTCCTGAGGTAACGGATGCATGTGTGTGTGTGTGAAAAGGAGACATGAGACATGGGACCGTCCCTGAAGACCCCTCACCACCCTCCTGACCCCAACGGGGAACAGAAACTCACTAAAGTGTGTGCGTGAGGTTTCGTTGGTTAGAAACTCATTTAGGCTACTGAACGTTTTGCATTCCACCGCGCTGCTCTTCCTTTGATTTTTTTCTACATAAACATGCGCTAGATGAATGTCTTGACTGTGGTGTTCACGTCTAGCACAACGGCGTGTCACTTTAAAATACGCAATTTCTAGACCGTTTGTTTTCGTTCCACTGTCCTACAAAAACGTGTTCACTGGTGTGCTTTAAATTCTGTTAACTATATTAGCATACACATTAGCACACAATAACATTATGTTTATTCTTAGCGCTGTCTGTCGACTTCACCTGCTATTGGAATTATCATATAGCCTATACGAAAATTAGCCATGGTAGTAAAAGTGTAGTAACCATTTATAAACACAGTTTTACTTCAAATCCCATGCTGCTGCTGCTTCTTTTTTATTTGTAGTAAAACCATGGTTAATTTTCGTAAGGGTAATCAGAAATTAGACATGAACAGCCTCTCAAGTCTGTTATTAGTTTTCCCACAACAATTTCACTGATTTCTCTTGTCATATTTTTAGGTAGGCCATATAAATAACCATTATTTTACACAACTGAACCGCATTTATTTGACTGAAATTCCAGAATTGTCTGCAAGCTATCTAGATATTGACTAACTATATCTTCAATATATTTAGGCTTTATTAAGATTTCCCCAAGAAATAGGCAATAATATTCATATTCTTTCTGATAACAAGCATTTTTGTGACAAATTAATCCTAATTATGACTTCAGATGTGGTAAGCAGGAAATTTCTGATATGGAGCTCTTTAAAGTTAAATGGATTCTGATTGGCTGTCAGTGTTTTTCTTGTTCATTGGCTGGGGAAAAAAACAGCACTCTGAAAAGGATTCATAATGAAAGTGAGTTATATAGTCTTGGACCTTACCTGTGCTCTGTGAGGTCCTGCTGTGGCGTCTGTAGATGATGAACCAGAGCAGTAGCACCAGAACCGACCCGCTCGCGACCAGCCCGACACAGATCCACACGGTGGGGCTGATGGAGGACCAGGACTCATCCAGACCTCTGGTACTCAGCACCGGCTTCAGGACCGGCGGAGGAACTGCTAGAGCAATGAAAGCATCCAACTCAACATAAAACACCGCATCTTGCACTGATCTGCTCAAGAGTGTCACTCACCTGATGGCGTCAGTCCCAGGGATTTGTGGGAGATGCAATGCTTGAGCAGAGAATCCCACTGAGAACCAGGAGCACATGCTCTTCTCTCCATCACTACTGATACAACTGATGAGAATATGATGGGGAGAGAAACAACACTGTTTCACTTCTTCATTTGTGATGTCGGAGAGAATGAATCACTGAGCGAATCTCTAGAGAGACAAAGTGAAACAGAAGGAAACTGAACTTTATTTTTAACCACGTGTTGTTATCTGCACTACTTCTTAAGATAGACAACATAAACCAAATAGAATCAGTGGCTGTAAAAAACATCTGTTCATGTTTAAAAGTCTGAATGGGATTCATCAGATCAAGTGTCTGGATATGTTCTCACTATTGTCACTTTTCTTCATTATGTGTTTGTATCAGCTGGTGTTTTGGTGATTTTTAGTGAATAGAAAGTCAGTTCTATTCGAGTTCTCACAGGAGAATCACATGAACTTTCAACATCATCCACTAACTAGCCACAAACACACAATTATTGACTCTCTTCATCTAAAGTACTACATCTGTTGATTTAGCATTTCAAAGTCCAAATGTTTCGGTCCAGATGTTGGGGAGGGAAAAAAAATCATGCTTTGGTAAATCATAACATTACTGTATGAGTAGTTATGAGTAATTGTAATTATGAGATAAAGTTGAAATAGACATAAAATGTCATAGTTACAAGAAAAATTACTAAATTGAAAATTATTACAAGTCAAAACTGACAAAATGTCAATTATGAAATAAGTCAGAATTAAGAGGAAAAAATGACAAAGTCAAACTTAGGAAAACATTTAAATAAAAATAATTATATATATATATATATAGAGAGAGAGAGAGAGAGAGAGAGAGACGAAGTGAACTATGGGCTAAATACATTACTGACTGTTTTCATGATTGCAAATTGTATTTGTACTTATCCCTCACCACAAACATGCACATTCGTTCCTTTTCCTCTAAATGTTTAAAAACCAAAACTGAAAGTGTATAAGTGTAGAGTAAATGTTGAAGTGCACAAATGAAACATGAAGATGAAACTGCTGTGACCTTACGAAATACATTATACTCACTGAGGATTTCAGTCATTCATAAGAAAGCAGGAGCAGATGATCTCTCCATCACACTGGAGAAGAATAATGATGACTCTATCATTTCTAGTCATTTGTGAGGAAAGGGAAGGTCAAGAGGTTGAGAGATTCACTGAATCCAGCCTGAACCGGCCCGTCAGGATCAAGATGTGTAGCTGGGAGAAAATCCTTTTGTTTGCCAAATTTATTCCTTATATACTTGTTTTTTCCCTTACATTCATAAATGATGTAGTGTATAATTCTTATTGGATAAATCACAGCACCACCCCAGGAATACATCTATATAATCTGTTGATGTAATAATAAACTTGGAAGATGTTTGTGAACAGACAATTGGCTTTGTTGCGTTTGATAAGGATCACACCGACACAGCGAGTATAGCATCAACTTATCATATCTCTTTACTTCGACTCTCCGTCCCACACCCCAGTAAATGAACACCTACATTGGTCAGGGATGACAGAATGCTTTCAGCACAATCAAACGCGATGCATCACTGAACACTAACTCGATGCATTGAGAACATAACAGGCTTCATGTTCATAACTCCTTCCATGGGCCCATGCAAGGACTGAGAATAGTCAGACGGCATCGAAAGATAAAGAGCTAAGACAAAACAAGATTTTCAATTCAGCTAAAAATCAAGATGTATATGAGGGAATAATAGAAGTGTGATTTTTTAGACCTGGAAAAGTCATGAAAAAATGTATAAAAATACAATCTTAAAAAAGAAAAACCTTTAAAAACTCATGGAAGTAAGTAAAATCTTAAGTGAACATACAGTTTTCAAGTTATGTTGAGCTTTAAAATATTTTATCAGGCAGAAACCTATCCCCCTTTGGTCAAAAATTACTGTAATAATAATAATTAAAAAAATCGGATCGATCAAAAGCTTCAGTCGAGCACAAGTGCAGAATAACCGACTGAATTAGTGAACCGGTGTCCAACAAAAACACTCAAGACTTGAGGCTTGTGTTCATTCATTCATTCATTGGTCAAATCAAAGAGAAAAATCACGTGGTACAGATTACAAACATCCCGATTGACAGCAATACTCACAGACATTCAAAAGACACTCAAATACTAACAAAGGCACTTCTGAGTCACCTTCCCTGAGAGAAGAGATCTGAGAATACAGCTAAGAATCATCACAGCGACGGACTCGAACAAGACATTCCTGTCGTTTACATTTACATTACAAACGTTGTTTCTCTGCTCGTGTGGTTCACTAGCATCTGAGACTAGATTTACACAATTACAATGATACTGACGTCCTCACTGTAAACATGTTCATCTGTGTTGCAGTAATTTATGGAAACCCATTTCCGCCAAAGACAAAAAAAGTCATGTTTCGGTAAATCATAATTATGACATAAGTCAAAATTGTGACATTCTAAGTCATATTTATGAGACGAAAAGTCAAAATTATGACACACCAAGTAACATTTATGAGGTGAAGTGTCAAAAAAAAAAGAGTCATATTTATGAAGTTAAAAATTCAGAATTATAACAAATTGTAAAGTAATTTATGTCAATTTCGACCTAGTATGTCATAATTACTTTTTACCTCAATTTGACTTAGTACATCAGTTTTGACCTATTATGTCACATAATAGCCTTTTGACCTCAAAATTATGACGTAGTATGTCAGTTTTGACCAAGCATGTCATAATTTCACCTTTTTACCTAAAAATTATGATTTAGAATGTTGTACTTTAGACGTTTACCTCATAATTATAACTTAGTATCTCAATTTCAACTTAGTATGTCAATTTTGATTTTACCTCAAAAGTATGACTTAGTGTAAATTTTGACCTCGTATGTCAATTTCAACTTATGTTTTCAAAATTTCAACATTTTACCATATAATTATACCTTAGAATGTCATTTTTGATCTAGTACATCATCATTTTGACATTTTACCTCATATTTTTTCATATTTTTGATCAGTTTCAAGTTTTTGTTATTTTTTTTATTTATTTATGCCAATAATGATTTACCAACGCATGTTTTTTTTTGTTTTTTTTACCTTGTATGGTTGAAACGAGCACTAAAGCATTCTGATCAATCAATCAATCAAAAGAGACGGAAACAGTCCTGGACTGATTGTCAAATGGCAGCTGTAGAGTTTAGCACTGATTTTCTGGCTCAAAATAAACATGATTCGACAGATTCAAGGGTTCAGACTGGTTTTAGCACAGATGTCGAACAGAGAATCAGTTTAAAAGCAGGCCAGATGTGAAATCCCATGATCCTCAGGGGCGGAAGAGCTGCGGCTGCATCAGGACGAAGCTGAAGTTGTATTTCAGAGGAAGACCCTGATGGGACGTGCTGTTGAACACCTCCCAGGAGAAGACGGGAAGCCCTCCGTCTGTGGTCGGGCCGTTCACCGCCTCGGCCACGAACTCCTGAGCCATGTGCAGATCCGTCACCTGACAGAGAACACCAGAGCGTCAGGAGAGCAGAGGACTCACTCTGATTGGTTAATGACAGGCAGTCAGCTGACCTTGGTGTCGTAACATCCTCCGGGACTGGCTCCATGCTCCCGCAGGTCGTTGCGACAGCAGATGGAATTACACGGGTCGCCCTGCGAGTACGGGTCGCTCTTATAATCTGAGCACAGATTGATATGATTGACAGGTATTATCATTACACAAACATTAAAATATAAGAATGGCTTTTACTGTGACAGGTTTAAAGGCTAAATGAACCAAAATGTAGTAACTAGATTTTTATATATGTATTCTTTTTACTATTTACTTTTATTAATTTCTAAAGAAACTTAAATCATAAGCTATTATGTTTTAATTGGTGTATGTATGCATTTATTTGTGTGTTTACCAAACCTAAAACTACTTAAAAAAACAACAAAAAAAACACTTGCAATAAAAATTTAAATAAACATTTAATTATTTGCATTTGTTTCTATAGAAATTAAATCAAACTTAGATAAGTAATTATGTTTTGATTTTAGTATTTTACTGTAACCATTGTAAGTTTTAATAAATTCAATTTATTGTAAATACAACTAGGGCTATTGTCTGTAACCCTGCCTTAAAAATAAAGTAAAAATAAATAAATATTAACTGAAGTAAAATATCAAAATAACTTGAGCTTATTTTATTTCAGCTAACTGCCAAGGCAACATCTCATTTTCATTTTATTTCACTTGTAGTAAAATAACACTAAACACTAAAATAAAAACATTAAGACGTAACTAAAATAATAATAAAACCTGTATAGACAAAATATCAAAAACTTAAAATGAAAATGGAAAATACTTTCATAACTTTTTAATATTTAATTTTATTTGAATCTTTTCTCATTTTCATTTAGTTTAACTTTGAATACTAAAATAACAAATTCAAGCAGAAATAAAAATTAAATAAAAATGATAGACATTAAAATCAAACCAATATTACTAAAGATGAAAAATGAAAAAAAAAAATATTCGACAAAAATGAATTCAAAATATTAATAAAAAATAGCACAGTGACACTGAATAATATATATTTATGTGTGAATTAAATAAATCCTACATCCTGTGGCTAGCTGCATAAAAGGTTTAGACTAGACTTACAAGTTAGTTATGTCATTTTTTTCTTTAAGACTGGTTATCCTTTATGAAATCTGGTTACATAAAGAAGTGAAGTCTAGAAGTGTCATCATCAGGAGTTAGGAAATGTTGTGGCTGTTATTTACCGTTGTATCTCATGATGTGTTTGAGGGAGCTCAGGTCGCTGACGGACGACTGGTCGCGGCGGAAGATCTTGGCGCGAGGGCAAAGGTCGTATGAGAATTCCTCGCCGTACTCCTTCCACATCTCCTCGTATCCGCTCAGATCGTAGATCTTACGGTGGAACGGCACATTGTAGGATGGCCAGTAACCTGTAGACACACACATTTACTATAGCAGTAGATGTACAACATGTCCCGTTTTCATTTCACCCCGAAATCAAGAAGAAATGAGAGTGAAGTGAGTTTTGGTCAGACCTCTGCGCAGCGTCTGTGTCTGGTCTGAATACTCCACCAGCCCTGGGATCTGCTCCACAACAGTCAGCGCTCCGTCCTCCAGACTGCTGCTCAGATTCACTTTACTCACGTCCACAACCATGTACTGGTTATTATACGTCCCTGAGAGACATATTCAGCCCAGGATCAGACAAACCCACATGACAGAGCAAACAGTCCAGAAAGCCAAAAACACAATAAAACATCAGCTGATTAGTAGCTTCATTAGAAACTGTAAATGAGTGAATGTGGATTTCTGACCAGAGTTGTATCTGGAGAAGGTTTTGGCCCACTGCTCTCCAGTGTTTGCCAGTGCGTGTGCCAGTCGAACCCTCTGCCAGGAGAACAGGCTGGCAGGAGTGATGTAGGAGTACAGCGAGGTGTTGAAGACGTTATTGGTGGTCTGAGTCATCATTAGACCGCTGCCCAGCAGATAGAAATCATCCAGAGACACCAGGAACCCTGAACACACATTCACAGACATCAGCCATTCACATCCTGAACAAACCACACACTATTTACACACACTGCCTGCTAGTTTACAAATACTACATGCACAAATTCAATATATATATAAAAAAATGATACTACACAACGTATACTGCCCTACTACTTTAAAAACAGTACATTGTAAATAACTAAAAGAGAGTGAAATGAGAGAGTGCGTTAATGAGAAAATAAGTGAGTGAATGAATGAGCGAGCGAGCGAGTGAATGAATGAGAGAGCGAATTAATAATTGAGTGAAAAAGTGTGTGAAGGAATGAGTGAGTGAGCTGGGAAGTGAATGAATGAGCAAGCGAGTGAAGGAGCGAGAGAATGAATGAATGAATGGAGAAAGCAAACGAATGAATGAGTGAGCAAGTGGGTGAATGATTCAGTGAGTGTGTGTGTGTGTGTGTGTGAATGAATGAATGAATATAATAAGAAAATGAATAAGTGAGCAAGAGAATGAATGAGTGAGCAAGTGGGTGAATGATTCAGTGAGTGTGTGTGTGTGTGTGTGTGTGTGTGTGTGTGAATGAATGAATGAATATAATAAGCAAATGAATAAGTGAGCAAGAGAATGAATGAGTGAGTAAGTGAGTGAATGAATGAGCGAATGAATTAAAAAATAAGTGAGTAAGTGAATGAATTAGTGAGTGAATGAGTGGACGAATTAGTGAGTGAGTGAGTGAATGAGTGGACGAATGAGTGAGTGAGTGAGTGAATGAATGGACGAATGAGTGAGTGAGTGAGTGAGTGAGTGAATGAGTGGATGAATGAGTGAGTGAATGAGTGGACGAATGAGTGAGTGAGTGAGTGAATGAATGAGTGATGAATGAGTGAGTGAATGAGTGGACGAATGAGTGAGTGAGTGATGAGTGAATGAATGAGTGGATGAATGAGTGAGTGAGTGAATGAGTGGATCAGTGAGTGAATGAGTGAGTGAGTGAGTGAATGAGTGATGAATAAGTGAGTGAATGAGTGGATGAGTGAGTGAATGAGTGGATGAATGAGTGAGTGAGTGAGTGAATGAGTGAGTGAGTGAATGAGTGGATGAGTGAGTGAAGTGAGTGGATGAGTGAGTGAGTGAATGAGTGAATGAATGAGTGGATGAATGAGTGAGTGAGTGAATGAGTGGATGAGTGAATGAGTGAGTGAGTGAGTGAGTGAGTGAATGAATGAGTGAGTGAATGAGTGGATGAGTGAGTGAATGAGTGGATGAATGAGTGAGTGAGTGAGTGAATGAGTGAGTGAGTGAATGAGTGGATGAGTGAGTGAGTGAGTGGATGAGTGAGTGAGTGAATGAGTGGATGAGTGAGTGGATGAATGAGTGAGTGAATGAGTGGATGAGTGAGTGAGTGAGTGAATGAGTGGATGAATGAGTGAGTGAATGAGTGAATGAGTGAGTGATGAGTGAGTGAATGAGTGGATGAGTGAGTGAGTGAATGAGTGGATGAATGAGTGAGTGAGTGAGTGAGTGAGTGAGTGAATGAGTGGATGAATGAGTGAGTGTGAGATGATGAGTGAGTGAATGAGATGAATGAGTGAGTGATGAGTGAGTGAGTGAGTGAATGAGTGGATGAATGAGTGAGTGAGATGATGAGTGAGTGAGTGAGTGAGTGAATGAGTGATGAATGAGTGAGTGAGTGGATGAATGAGTGTGATGAATGAGTGAGTGAGTGAGTGAGTGAATGAGTGGATGAATGAGTGCGTGAGTGAGTGAATGAGTGATGTGAGTGAGTGAGTGAGTGAGTGAATGAGTGAGTGATGAGTGAGTGATGTGAGTGAGTGAGTGAATGAGTGAGTGAGTGATGAGATGATGAGTGAGTGATGAGTGAGTGAGTGAATGAGTGAGTGAATGAGTGTGATGAATGAGTGATGTGAGTGAGTGATGAGTGTGATGAGTGATGAGTGATGATGAGTGAGTGAGTGAATGAGTGGATGAATGAGTGCGTGAGTGAATGAGTGGATGAGTGAGTGATGAGTGAGTGTGAGATGAGTGAGTGAATGAGTGTGAATGAGTGAGAATGATGAGTGAGTGATGAGTGATGATGAGTGAGTGAGTGAATGAGATGAATGAGTGAGTGAGTGATGAGTGAGTGAGTGATGATGAGTGAGGATGAATGAGTGAGTGAGTGAGTGAGTGAGTGAGTGAATGAGTGAGTGAGTGAGTGAGTGAGTGAATGATGATGATGATGAGTGAGTGATGATGATGAGTGAGTGTGAGTGAGTGAGTGAATGAGTGAGTGAGTGAGTGAGTGAGTGAGAATGAGTGTGAATGAGTGATGAATGAATGAGTGATGAGTGAATGAGTGAGTGAGTGAGTGAGTGTACCAGGGTAGCTGCTGAAGGAGAGTCTTCCGGTGGCCGTATGCGGCTCGTTCAGTTTGAAGTCCCAGTGTTTGTAGATGCGCATGGTGGCAGCGTATGTGTACCAGCTGGAGTGAGCGAACAACAGGTTCTCAAAGCCAGGCAACATCTGAAACACACCGCAGATGAGAAACCATCACATCCACTGTCTCCTGACGTCAGTTATCATGATGTCTGCTACCTTTATGAGCGCAGAGCAGTGGCCCATCGGAGGAGCTTTATACTGCTTCAAGCTGGACGTCCCGCCAGGAACTAGCGCCGGGATCAGATCCAGCAGATCACCGACCGCATTCAGGAACTGAATGGCAAACTGGGACAGAGGCTACAGAGAGAGACAGGAGTAAACTTCTGATCAAAACCAGCTTCAGCTTCAACAGATGCAAACATGATTCAGAGACCAGATACAAACACAAACACACCGACTAATACTAACACACCTTCACTTAAATAAACCGCAGAATTGTATTTACGAAAAATAATTCTCTTTGTATTGTTTTTACACAAAATCCAGTGAAACTCTTTTTAAACGTTTATGGCATTTTTAATGTAAGAAATAAGACAATTAAAAGAAGTAGAGTGTTTCGTTTAAGTCATTTTTTAGCTTAATATATAGGAAAAATAATGGAAATGGAGCCTTAAAAACTGTTTAAATGACTTCTTAAGAAAAAAAAAAAAAAACGAAATAAAAGAAACGGAGCCATAATACAGATGAAATTCTTTTAAGATATTTAAGTATTTTTTATATATATAAATAGGAAAAATAAAGGAAACAGAGCCTTCTTAAAAGAAATAAAAACTCTTCCTAAATGTTTGCATCATTTTTAAAGAAATAGGAGGAAAAGGAAATAGATTCTTAATAAAAGAACAATAAACTATTTTTCAACCGTTTAACTAATTTTTATAGTAAGAAAGATACAAAAAGGAAATTGAGCCTGAATAAAACAAAAACTCTTTTTAGATGTAACTTTTAAAGTGAGAAAAACACAAATAAAGCCTTTAAGTCCTTTTTAAAATATGAAATATGAAAATAAAGGAAACAGAGCCTTAATAAAACAAATGCAACATCTAAAAAGAGTTTTGAGTAATAAATAGGAGAAATAAAGGAAACTGATCTTTAATACAATATTACTTTTCAATGATTAACTAATTTTATATAAATAAATAGGAAAATAAAGGAAATAGAGGCTTAATATAACAAACAAACTCTTTTAAGATGTTTAAGTCATTTTTTAAAGTAAAAATGTGAAAAAAATGAAGGAAATAGAGTCTTAATAAAAATATATTTTACTGTAGATATTCAAGTAATTTATAAAGTAGGAAATAGGGAAAAGAAAAGAAAAGCAGCCCTAATAAAACAGACAAAAACTATGAGAAAGGTATGTGAGGATGAGCTGCTGTTCCTCATCTCACCGTCCTCCCGTGTTGTTTGGCCCAGTCGGTGACTCCAGCCTGCAGTCCGTCCAGCTGCGCCAGAATCAGCCCCGTGTGAATCCACAGAGGATCAGAGGTGTTACGCTTCACCTGACTGCGAGACCAGTCGTTCTGCTTACTGCAACACACACACACACACGATCAACACGTCCTGTCAGGAGCAAACGCAGATGAACACACACACACACACACACACACACAGAGGAGCGTCACTCACGCCATGAAGCGCTTCACAGCCACAAGCGTTTTGGGTTTCTGAATCAGCTGCGGGTACATGTTGGTGTAATGATCGAAAATCTGCCTGAAACACACAAAACACAACAGTCACTCTTATTAGTGAAGTGAAGTGACTTGACATGTGGTCAAGTATGGTTACCCATACTCAGAATTTGTGCTCTGCATTTAACCCATCTAAGTGAACACACACAGCAGTGAACACACACCCGGAGCAGTGGGCAATGCTGCGGTGTCCGGGGAGCAGTTGGGGGTTCAGTGTCTTGCTCAAGGGTCTCACCTCAGTCGTGGTATTGAAGGAGGAGAGAGCGCTGTACATTCACTCCCCCCACCTACAATCCCTGCCGGACCTGAGACTTGAACTCACAACCTTTGGATTACGAGTCCGACTCTCTAACCATTAGGCCACGACTTTATTACTCACTCATAACAAAAATACAAGTTCTACATTTTAGCTAAAATAAACTGACAATCCAAATCATATTTCATACATCCGGTTAAGAACAGTGCGGTTTTAGTATTAAATTACTATACTATTTTATATTATTATAACTAATAGCTACATCATTTTACACTTTTATAATATTATAATATTCAGTATTATTTATATACTTTTTAAAATATTTTTAGATTTTCATTTAAAACATTTTTTGTAATTTTGCTGTAATTTTATGTATTTTTAAATGTCTATATAGCTTGTATTAATTTTACATTTAGTGTTTGTAGTTGTTTTTATTAGTTTTATTTAATATTCCACACTTTATTTTATTTATTTGTTTATAAACGGGTAAATAAATAGTTTTAGTTTCACTTTTACTTTATTTATTTCCAGTCATTTTAGAGCTTAAGGTCATTATTAATCTCACTTTTTTCAAATATAAAACTCAAAAAAAAAAAAAAAAAAAAAAAAAATATATATATATATATATATATATATATATATAAAAATATATATATATATATATAAATAAAATAAAAAAACATAGCTTAAATAAACTGAAATTTGAAAAATCAATATTCATACTTTTAAACAATGATATTTCACAGAATTTCACAAAGTTTTTTTGTTTGTAATTTTCTTATGTGCTTCATTCATTCACTCATTCATTCACTCATTCATTCATTCAGGTTTGTTTTCAGTTTTAGCTCAGTTAGTTTCCAAGGCAACATTTCTTTTCAATTCAAGATTTTCCATCTCATATTTAAGATTTAATTTTAGCTATATTGTAAAAAATAATATACTTTTTTTTTTTTTTTGTGATCAACATTTTTTTTTTATTTCTTTTAACACAACATCACAACATAACATCCACTCAAAACAAACAAAACAAAACAACAGACACATACTCAACACCTTAAAAGTCCAGTCAAAAGGAAGAGAGAGAGGGAGGGAAAAAGAAAAAACAAAACAAGTCATTCCTTTATATAATCATGTATGTTAAAGAAAAAACATTGCGAATGCAGCGTTACAAACAGACAGCCGACCAGAAGGCGGCGCAATCCAGTCCCGCACACCAAGCATGTTTCTTGTATCAGGGCACAGAAAATAGATCCACGGTGCAAACATTCCAACACACGGGCTCATTCAACGGCAGAATCCAAACCATTCACACTCAGCGACAAAACCTTTAGAGCATGCATTGAATATTCATAAACCCAAAACTGCACTCAGCAAATGAAGAAAAGCAAAAGCACTCCCATTCTGCAAATGAGATGTAATCGCTGGCGTGCATTCTAGACACCAAACCACCCAGATGAAAAATCCTTTTAGAAACAAGGCAAAGTAAACAAAAGTATGAATATCTGTTGCAAAAAACAAAAGCAACACAGACAGAAATAACCAACAACTATAGACAAAAAGCAACTCAGACCGCACGTTACCGAGAACATAGGTCTGATTGAGCAACAAAAATTTGTGATGATCCGTGACCGATCCACTTCAGCGCAAAACGAGCCTCCCAAAAGGCTCACATAACCAAAACATTATTGTAATGAAACCTACTCTCCATTAGTCCCCTCCAGAAAAAACAGAAAAAAAAAAACAGCAAAGAGACAATTGTATCGAATAAATATGAACACTATCCCAGGAGGAGAGAGGAAAGAAGAAAAAAAGAGATCTAGCAAGCATCCATATCCCTCCCACCACCATCTTCTTCCGGGCAGCCGGCATCTCCTCTATCCCGGCCATCAAGCCCCTCCCGCCGGGCCGAAGAGAAGGCAGCCGCCGCCTTGCCGCTGCCTTGTGGAGCAGCAGCAAATGCCCTCTTCTGTGACAGGGAGCTGACAAAATACTCCGCCTTCCGAAGAGAGTCGAAACTTCTCTGCTCACCCCCGTGCCGTAGCTTAATTACCGCCGGATAAGCGAGGAAGGGCTGGAGACCAAGCGCCGTCACCGAAATCAAGCTTTTTCTCTTGGCGGCTGTGGCTGGACTAAAGTCAGGAAAAAAACAGTAGCGTGACATTGTCCTGCGTGCATTTCACTGGATAAGCCTGCCGAGCACCTTTCAGGATCTCTGATCTGTCATGCCATCTTAGTACACGGAAGATGAGAGTGAGCGGCCGATCGGAGCCCCTCCCTCCGTCATACACGCGATGTGCCCGGTCAATCTCGATGTTACGACCTTTCAAGGAAGGAATCCACTTGGAAAGATTAACTCTGAGGAAACCAGCCACATCGGAGCCCTCCGCCCCCTCTGGTAACCCCACCAGTCGCTCGTTATTTCTTCTGTTCCTATCCTCCATATCCGTCATCTTCTCGGTGAGTCGCTCCAGCTGATTTCTTAAGTCCGTGACTGCCCTCCTATCCTCACGTGCAGCTGCCTGAACAGAATCAACCCGGTCACGTATCTGCTTCATCGCGCTAGCTAGCGCTTCAGGCTCCGCTCCCAGCTCTTTAACAGACTTGTTGGTCGCTTGTATGTCCTCACGCAGTTCACGCAATGCTGGAATCAGCACCGAGTCCACCGCATCTCTTACTGCCGAAGTCACGACCGAATCCAAAGTGCTTTGCTGCTCTTTAAATGCTAGCTTGATACCGTTAGCAATAGCCTCGTCGATATCCTCTCTGGAGATGGTGGAATCTTTGAATTTTTTATTTATTGGCGATTGCCCAATCTCTCTTTTCCGATCGCCTTTGACTGTTGAAGTACTCATGATGGGTCCGATGCAAAGTGGTTCGAAATTTACTGACAGGATAATCAAATATTTGACAAAGTCAGCAGAGCGAAAGACTACGCGTGCATCGAAGTCGAAGGGTCACGTGATCCCTCAAAATAGTATACTTTTTTAATAGTTTTAGCTGTAGTTAATGGTAATAACCCTGGTTGAGAAACCTGTTAATGAACGACTGAAACATGAACCCAAACCTGAATGCAATCATTAATACTCTTGATTTCCTGTAGCTCAAATGGTAGAGCATGGCGCTAACAACGCCAAGATCATGGGTTCGATTCCCAGGGAAAGCAAGAGCTGGTCAAATGTAAAACTGTAACTTGAATGCAATGTAAGTCGCTTTGGATAAAAGCGTCTGCTAAATGCATAAATGTAAATGTAATACTCATTTCACATGCAAAACGTCTGCCAATCACCCGAGGGCTTGTTTACTTATTCACAGTCATATATTTACACAGACTAAGTGTGACTGTAGCAGAAACAGTCTGTTTACACAGTAAGGGTCAGAAAGGATGTGTTAAATGATCACGAATAGCTGAATTAACTGACCGTTTTTAGTGCAAGAAACTAACGTAAGTGTACTTCACAGAAACAGGAAACAATAATGTTGAAGGAAATGATTTCGGAATAAAAAATAAGAAGTGACTGGCTTTCATAACATCTGAATGAAGCAGGTTGTTGAAGGCCTGAGAAGATGAGGATGGTTTGGAGGTACAGAGACTCACGGCGCAGTGAGGAAACCCTCCAGATATCCTGCCAGGAACATGGTGACGTCGTCTGGCTCCGCCGTCTGTCCGTATCCAGCTCGGATCTCCAGCACACCCCATCCCGTCGACGACAGCGTGTCGTTATAGTAACCGTACGCGTCTCCCTGCGTGTCCAGGACACCCTCCTTCAGCAGAACGGCCTTGTGGGTCGAGTCCCAGTACGCCGTGGCCTTCAGCAGCTCTGGATTAAACACACACAAAAACACATGACATTATATGGAAACGAGGCACAGAAATAATGTTGTGATTCTTATGAATCACGTGGGCGTCTGCTACTTCCTTAAAAATACTTTATGCCGTTTTAACCACAAGAGGAACTTTCTTCAGGATGTGAAATTTGAACTTAATACTCAATTTACTTATTTATTTGCACACAACCTGTTAGCTAAATTAAGTGAGTTTTAAATAAAAGCTATAAAATAATAAAAAAACACTAAGTGTTTTCAATTAAAGATAATGTGCCTGAAACAACACTGAACGTTTAATTTCTCAAACATCTCAACAATGAACATTACATTTGTTACAGTATTTATTAATGCCTGTTAACAATAGTTAATGAAGTGTTCATTGTTAGTTCATGTCAGCTCAGATCAATTAAATATGAACAGATATGAAAATAATTGTAATAATGTATTAGTGAACGCTGAAATTAACTTAAATGCTTTAGAAGTAGTTTCATTGTTAGATCATGGTAACTAATGGTTAACAAATTAACCTTATTGTTGAGGTGCAAACATTTGCACGCTAAAGTTTTCTCCATTTTTCATATTTAAAACTAATACTTCAAATAAAAAGTAAAAATATTACTTTAAATACTTAAAATAAATCTTTTGTAAGTTGCTTTGGACAAAAGTGTCTGCAAATGCATAAATGTAAATATAAATCTTAAAAGTTCTGCTATACGTTTGCATTTTTATAATTTATACAATTCCTTTTAGAATTTTATTTTATTATTTTTGTGCATTGCTATTCTATCAGTAACTTTCTGTGGGGAAAAATATGATATTTCCTTACAACTTGATCTCTTTGTCAAGTAACCATAAAGTAACTGCAGACACATATCAGGTTTCAGCTTGAGTTTTACAGGATCATGTGCTTCTCATGATCATTATAATAATAGACAAACCTGCAGCGTCAGTCACTTATGAGCAAAACAAAAGCAGTGTTTTAAACAGATCAGACGCGGATTTGCTCTGAACATATGGTCATTTAAACATAAAACATTGACTTCACGATATAACAACACAAGCTTCATTAAAGCCAAGGTTAACTAAACGAGTTACTTACTGTCGCTTCTCGCTGCTGCAGCAAAACAAGCGAGAATTAAAGCACAAATGCTGCTGTTAATCATGTTCGTGTCGATGTTCAGTCACATGCAGCGCAGAAACTGAAAATAAAGAGAGAAGTCCGTCAGCAAAGAGCTCGAGACAAACAACATGAATAAATCCCAGCGAGATCCTCACACACACGAGATAACGAGAGACACACACTGAATGACACGATAAACACCGACAGACATCGAAGAAGGAAAAACAAGCTTCACCCCAGATGGGACTCGAACCCACAATCCCTGGCTTAGGAGGCCAGTGCCTTATCCATTAGGCCACTGGGGCGGACAACAGCGACTGCGGCGTGGAGACGCTTATAAAGGCGTCCAATCAGACTCCTGTGAGGAATCACGTGATCGCCGCTGACGCTCGACGCGGAAGCGAAGTCGCTAGTAAAACAGTCAAGTTTAGCTGAAATTAATTAGTCGTTGTAATAAATTACAAGTTATTAAACTACCAATATGCTTGTTGAAAGTGTGAATTAACACTTTTTTGAAGTTAAGACGCTGTTTTTATACTTTTAAGTTGTCATTGCAAGAAAATCTCCCTTACGAAAATTAACCATGGTTTTACCACAAATAGAACTAAAAAAACCATGGTTAAACCATGGTAACCACAAAATAACCATGGTTATGCTACACTAACCCTAGTTTAACCATGGTATTAGTAGTAAAACCGGTTATACAAATGATAATCAATACGCCCCCCCCCCAAAAACAAACAAAAACATGGTTACTACATTTTTACTATAATAAAACCATGGTTAATATTCATAAGGGCTGAACTAGTGACCAGTTGAATTTAAATTAGTTAAATGAAAAGTAAACTAGTTAAACCCTTAAAACAAGTTATTTTTTTTGAATTGAAGGACTGAATTAGTTTTAATTTAATTTTATTTGAATACAAATGAAAACAAATCAAAGCCTGATAACTTAATCAAACTAACATGTGCAGCTCATTTGGCTCATTAACCCATTAATAACATAACCAATAATGTTAATACGTTTTAAAAGTCATTAAACAATCATTAGAAAATCAAAACAGAAATTGAAGAAAATAATTGTTTATGAGTGCATTTTCAAACCCAAAGTTGTACGTTTAATCATTAAACCTCTGATTCAGACACTTTAAAGAGGTTAATCCAGTTAAAATGCCAGAAGAGCTTCTGCTCATCACACCAACATGAATCACTGAGAGGAAAAGAGATGGAAAACACCACAAATATTCCTGAAACTCAGACGTTTAATGAGAAAGCCCATAAAACAAGTTTGATTAACATTTTTACTCACACATAGCAGGTTTCACAAGCGTTTTTCTTCATCAGACCTTTTGTTTTTCTAACCTTCAAGACATTTATTCTTTCTAGAACGTGCATAAACCACAGTTTACACAGCTGAGTTCAATTAAATAACCCCAAACACACCAAAAAAAACTAAACAAAACAGTGAAATGTTCAGATCACTGGAGCTTAAAGACATTCATCCAGCGTGAAAGGCAAAAAGAGAGAAAAACTCACACAAGTTGTGCAAAACCACAGACAGCTCAACTTCAGGTTCTGTTCATTTGAGATGTTTTGAAACAAAGAATGTTTGATTAAGTTTAAATTCTGTCACCATAGTAACCAAACGTAACATTCTATTCTGAAGTATGTAACATAGCAACCAGTGATTCCATTTCTGTCTGACCAGTGATTTGAAAGTGTAGTTTATCAATATAGAATTTTTATATTAATTATCATATATAAATATGTAATATATAATGCTTTTATTCGTATTTATCAATCATCTTACATTGAACATACTCTCTCCTCTGTAGTTCTTTATTATTTCATCTGATAATTCACTCGTCGTCGATGAGTTTCTCAGCTCCGTTCTCAGTCTGTAGAGCGTCGTCCTCTCCTCCTCTGCTCGTCTCTTCCTCCTCCTCCTCCTCCTCCTCGTATGAGAGACTCTGCCCGCTGTAGTTGATCATGGTTCGGGACAGATCCACCTCGATGGGGAACACGTCGGCGTCTTTCAGCACGGCGTAGCAGTCGTCGTAATAGCGCGACATCCCTGAGACGAAGCGCTGCAGCTGGAACACGATGTCCTGGACTGAAGAGAGAACAGAAAGGGTTAAACCGCTGTAACAGATCACAGATCATGTGATGTTTTCTGATGCTTCTCAACTGAACAAACCATGTTTCTGGTCCAGGAGTTCGATTTTCTCCAGAACGTCTTTGCGCATCTTGGCGAATCGAGCGCGAGCCTCCTGTCGACAGCGCAGAATCAAGCGGTATTCATAGTTACCGGTGCTGACGCGGTACAACGGGTCTCCTAACGCCTAAACACACAAACACAGAGGGTTAAATAAGCAAGTAAGCATCTCATTTATGACATTTTTTGCTCATTTTCACACAACTAACAGTAATATATATATATATATATATATATATAGCAAAAACTGGCTTTAGTTAGTATACAACAACACATATTAATTTGCATTTATGTATAGAAGGGTTATTGCATTTTAACTTTTATAAAATAGTCTGCATGTTTTCTGCATAATCATTTGCACATGATTTACAGTATTAAACAGTAATTATTTCTGTATGCAACATATTTATACAAATTGGGGTTAAATGTGGACACATCAATCCATATATCTCAATTTTGTTAAAACTTTGCTTTTTTCATGATAAGCAATAATACAATTGGGTCAAATCATAATTATTTAAAATAATATGGCACACTGGCAAAATTACCTAAGAAAAATACAGAAAATACTGCATATCTTACAGTGCATTTGAGTGATTAATATTTAAAATAAATCAGTATGCATATATGCATGGTCATATGTTTATAAGAACAGACAGAACATTTAATTTTTAAATGTCCACAAATTTATCAGTAATATCAAATTTGTGTATCTTTTTCACTTTGGCATCAGTTAGCAATAATACAGAAAAAAAAAAACTAATGCATATTAAATTGTAAATCTTTTTTTAGAATTATAATGTCTCTATAGCAGCATTTTTGACATTTAAAAATATTCCTGATCAGTGTGAAGGACTGTATCAGGGTCAAAGTTCAGCACTGAACTGGATCCTCCACCTCCAAAGCACTCATTACAATCAGTAAACATGTTAAGGAGGTTTAAATAGTAACAACGTATTACGAGTCAAATGATCTTGAGCTGATTTCACTCGTGATTTAGACAGTTTGACTATTGGTTAGTTAATCAGTAAATGATGAGTGGAGAGATTGAGTGAACTTACGATACAGCTGTACTCTTCATCATCCATCTCCTTCACCTTCAGACAGTACGACTGAATAAACACAAACACACATCAATAAACTTCAACAAACAATCCCTCTGTTAATGTTACATCTCGACTCAATAGTCAATGATGAGATCTTCTGGCTGTTCTCATACCAAGTACTCAAACTTGACGTCCAGGTATTTGCGGATGGTGAGTTTGGTGTCAGGAATCGCTTTGTGAAGATACGTGTTCAGATCGTGCAGCATCTGACGGACAAACAGACAGCATTGCTTGTTACATTTGTCTCGTTAAATGATGTTTACACAAGGTTTCACTGTGTTTTCAACTGTTCTCCATCTTAAATTATGTTTCTTATGCATGTTTCAGTTACTCTATATTCTATACATAGTATAGATCAGGGATTTATGGACGTTTTTCATCAGCTGAACTAATTATTTTAAAGTGCGATTTTAACAATACTGTTAAGTGAGATTTTAAGTTAATCATTTAACAGCAAATTCGTATGTTCACAGCTTTTTGACAACAGTTAATGGTCACACAATGTGCAGTTAAACATAACATTTTTAGTAAATGTTTTTTTTTTTTTGCTTATTGTAATGTTTTTATTTAGTTTACTATTAGTTGTTTCCCATCATATTAGTGCAGTCAAACGATTAATGGCTAAATAGCTTTTAAATAAATATTTGTTTACATAATATATGTATGTTTGCTGTGTATATTTATTATGCATATATAAATACACACAGTATATATGTTGAAAATATTTACATGTATTTACAAGTATACATTTATATTCATATAATTTATATTAAATATAAATACATTTAATATATAAACATAACTTATTTTTTCCTAAATATACATGCATATACACAGTACACGCACACATATTATGTAAACAAAAACATTCATTTTGGATGCGATTAATCGTTTGACAGCACTACATCATATATTGTATTTCTGCATGTCACAGTTACTCTACATTCATCTATATTACAGTCAATCCCATCGTAAGAACACAAGCTCATTCAGATCTGCTCTCTTACGGGTTTGATGGTCTTCAGCAGCTGGATGCCGAACTTCTCCATGTTTCGATGAGCTTCAGCAAACTTCACGAAGGCTTCGCTGGCGGCGGCCTGCGGCTCACGTACACCGATGACGGAAAACACGTCACCAAACGCTGAGAGAGGAAAACAAACATTTTATCACACATCTGATGATTTTATGGAGTGTTTTGTTGGTCAGAGTTAGCATTACTTCTACTACACGGCCTGATGTTGTTAGTGTGTGTGTAACTAGACACACATTTTG
This sequence comes from Schizothorax lantsangensis, assembly GCA_027422415.1. Lineage (NCBI taxonomy): Eukaryota > Metazoa > Chordata > Actinopteri > Cypriniformes > Cyprinidae > Schizothorax > Schizothorax lantsangensis. Next base: position 35,170,461 of record CM049840.1, read on the forward strand.
AGAATCTGATCTCAAAGGGGATGTTTTACCAGTCTGTTCTGAAAACAAACCAGTTCTTTTGTCAATAAAATGATCGTGGAGAAACTCTTTATAGCAGCTTATAACGAATCATATGATCAATAAAGATGAACAAATCTACTGTACCTCTGTGAGTCTGCGAGAGCTCATAGAAAGCTCTTAACAGTCTCTTCGTGTGCTCCATCAGTCCTAAACACACAAACTCTCCAGATTAAACTCTCTCAGTCACTGGTTTAATGCAGTAATGGTATGAATGAATCACCTTTATAAAGTTCAGCGGTTTTCTCCAGCTCCTCCAGCCTCTTCACCAGACCATCTACAACACACAAACACACACATGCTTGATTTCTCATGTCACACATTATATGCTCACATGAACCTGTCAATACTCTCAATGATGGAGTTTCTTTTTCTCATTACTGCAATAATGATTCATAATTTACATTGTAAAGTATTTATGAGTCTGCTACTGTAGTAGTTTGTTGTAGCGTCTTTCATTTGTGCCGAAACAAGTGTTGTACTGCATTAGTGATGAAGCACTGGGAATGATCTGACCGTTGCACAGAATGGCTCTGCTGAGTCCCAGAGCGTCTGCGGTCCCTGAACTCAAGTTCTCCACCAGACGATGCTTCACCTTCTTCAGCACTGACACACAGATAAACACACATGAGCTACTTCATCAGAGAGAAACACACTTCTGCATCCATTCAAACACATTACACCAGTACAGTTTGGTAGTTTTTACCGATATCCAGAGATTTGCCCTGCTTCGGGTCGGCCTGCAGTTTATTATACTGGATCACGACTTCACCCTGCAGATCACAAACACATCCATCCATACAAATAAACTCTTCAGTTACAAAACAATAACAGTCTAGATCATGTAATTACTACACAAACGGTTTTTACCATAGTGGTGCATCTGAGACAAGATATTATTCACTTTGATGATATATCAGTCACAATATTATTTCAGTATCATGTTGATATACAGATAATGTCACTCTTGTCATGTTTGACTTCGGTTCAGTCTGTTACACGAAATTATTCATATTATATATCCTACATTTAACACTGTAAATCTCAAAGGAAAGTATAAGCTCACTAAAGGAATATGCAATATGTTTTAAGTGCCAAAAACACAAACAAAAGATACACAAATGTAATACTTAACAATACTGTTAAGCATTGTACTTTGATCTTTCCTTTTCATTTATAAGTGTCAAATTTTAGTCAATCAAGTTGACAAAATTGCAGCTTTAAGCGAATTAAAATGTACAAATTATAATAGTTTCAACTACATCACAACAAAATATTTCCAAAGATAGAATGATTGAACTGACATCGACTGATTACTTACATTTATGCATTACATTTACATTTATGCATTTAGCCGACGCTTTTATCCAAAGCGACTTACAGTGCATTATACATGGTTATACATTTTTTTATCAGTACGTGTGTTCCCTGGGAATTGAACCCACAACCTTTGCGCTGCTAACGCAATGCTCTACCACTGAGCCACAGGAACACTACTTAAAGATGTAACACTGGCATGTGTCAATAATCACTTAAAACCATGTCAAATAAGAGCAGAGTTGTGTGATTGTTGTATATTGTTGTTTATATCGTCTGCTAATATCAACTATTCTATCATCCGGCTCTAAACTGCTCACTGTGACTATAAACACATTAAGATATCAGAAACATTAACATTACAAAACTTTGAATCAGTGACAATTGCTATAGGAATAAGACTGGCGTGACTTGAGTTGGTGTTTTAGATGTTGTACCTGCACTGTCTGGATCATCTTGGCCACCTCTACTTTAGTCTTTCCTTTCACCGGTTTGCCGTTGACTCCCGTGATCTCATCGCCGGCGGCCACAGTCCCGTCCAGAGAGGCCGGAGTGTTATCAAACACCTGAACACACACAAATCACCTCAAATGAGCTTCAATTAATAAAAAGAGTAGCTAATGGAAAGAGCATTTCATGATAGATTGAAGCCTTTCCAGAGCACTTTAACCTGGAAACTGGACACTGGGTATCATTCACTAAATATAGGGTACCATACGTCCTCTTTTCCCCGGACATGTCTTCTTTTTGGACCTAAAAAAAATGCGTCCGGCTGGGATTTCTAAATTGCCCAAAATGTCCGGGATTCGGCTTTTGCTTTCTACAGTCGCAATTCATTGTGTGCGTTTGTGTATTAAAGCCCTGCACGGGACTGTTTTCGTAATCCCCCTTCTGCTGAATTTCCGACCATTCTTGCTCACGCAAACATTCTAATATTGAATGTAATTTTCGTGCATCAGGGAGCTGCTATCAATATGCGGAGTATTTAAATTGCTTTGGATGCAGCTCGTGTTAGATGCAGGGTTGCCATGGCTGCATTTTTTGCACAAAATTGGGCTGATTTTAAACTGTTGTCTCCCCTGGGTTAAAGTTTTGAAATATCGCATAAATTAAATTTGACTGAAATGCTTGTATTGAAACATTTTGCATTCTACCTATGATAAAACTGTGGTAGATGTTAAGTTTTGTGAAGGATGACCACTGGTAGGAAGCCTTTTAGCTGTGTTTATGATCAATCTGCATAACAGTGGCTGTACAATATGTATTTTAGGTATGGAAATTAAATGACATATTTTAAGTTTTGATATTTGGGATATGGTCATTGCGCTACTTTGGGGACTACTTTAACCCCCCCTCAAACCCAACAAGTGCAACCCACCCCCGTCTGCATCCTAGCCCCACTGTCCTCTTTTTTGTAAACTAAAATATGGTCACCCTAATAAATATGCACATTTCCAAGGTTCACAATTCTTCAGGAACTTTCCTACTGAAATGCACGCTAAATGTAAGTAACGATATAAACCACACAAATAAAAGTCACACACTTCTGGCCTTAGAAACACAATAAGATTCTATATCTTCTAAAACACACAATCGTCATTGATTATCGCAGTGATTAAGAGGATGAAGATGTTTGTGAACGTTTGACCTGTACGATGTAGAGACAGGGACAGAACTGAGCTCCGCCTCCAATACTGATCCCAATCAGGTTCTGTGAGTCTTTCTTCAGAGTCACTGTTCCAGGAACTGTGGGAATCCCACTGAATACAAATACAACACAATATCACACACATGACTGACAATGAAGTCACACAATACTATCACAATGATTTATCCCCCCCCCCCCTCAATGTTCTGCTTGAAATGATTGCTTGCTCTGCATTCTTTCTGTTAGATTCAAGTTATTTCTATTGCATTTACACACTATTTTATAACATGCAATGCCATGCAAACATTTATAAGTGCGATTAACACAGACAGAGGTCTAATCAGACCCCCACAGGATGTGACATCATGTAAACATATGAATATTAAGGGACTGCTTGTTATTGATGGATGGTACTCACAGTTTGTCCTCCTCCAGCTCATAGTCCATGTCTGTGAACATTATCGTGTTTAATGTGGATCAAACTCTCTTCATTCATTCAGATGATGAACTCTATTACTGAAATACAGCAGCGTTAATAAAACCAACTTTAAATAACATCATACTCTGAGACATATTCACTTATTATTACTGTCATTAATATGACTTAGCGACAGGTGTTTATGCAGATGAATAACGCAGGTGTGTCTCTTACCGTTCTGTTGAAGAATAGCTGAAGTGTAAAGATGCTGTTAACACGTGAACATATTATAATAACGTTTTAGTGTTGTTTTATTAGGATAATTCGATAAACATTAAGCTGCTGCATCTGAACACTAGCCTGCAGGATGTGTTCTTCTTCTGCTGGTGTTTAGTTGTGACAGGAAAACAATATAAAAAGCGCATTTCCGCCTCCTGCTGGACTGGAGAGTGAAGCGACAACAAATGGTTGAATAATGACAGGAGATCGAGACTATTTTAAATGGTTAAACGATTATATATATATATATATATATATATATCGGAAATATTAACTGAGAGACTGTCACTACACCTATTATTGACTGTCTTTGTCTCCTGATTCATACATTCAGTTTGAATTATCATGAAATAATTGAGACTAATTTTCATATTTTTTTGTGTTTACTTTATTAAGCTATATAAACAATTGCATAAATATCTATTTTTTTTGTAATTTCATTAATAAAAATAAATAAATATAATTTTGTGTCTGTCCCTATGTTCTGGTCAACTCTGTTACCTCGGTTATAAAAGGGCATAAAAATCTTTAAAGCATTCATAAAAAATTTAAATAAAAATTGACTGATGCACCAATTGATGTCACTTCCTCTGGTGGGAGTCTTTGGAAGGCATTCATTATTAATTTGTATAAAATGTTTAGGTTACACCAATAGTAGATTAATTAGGCTATTTGTCAAATCTGTTATTGTGATTTTGCAGTGAATCTCTCATTCACTTTTTAAAAACAATAATATGATGAAAATCAATAAACTTCTGTTTTAGACATGCCATGTGGTATCTGGTTTGAGGGTTAGCATCTTGTGCTAAAGCACAAAATGGTGGAAAATGTCAACTCTGTTAATGATAACAGAGTTGACTATGTTTCCAATCACATTTAAGTATTCTGCATTATTTTATGTTAATTTTGGATAATGGGTAATGTTACTGTAATTTATACATTTGTTGTATATCATACCAGGCTAACAAAATTGTATTATGGGTAAATGAAGTTCTCAGCAGGGGATAGGCAATGTCAATAGAGGACACAGTGACATGCTGACCCTGTAAGGAAGGTAGAGATAGATCAACTCTGTTACCATGGCAACTTAATAATTATTTGTGTTCCATTGTTAACAAATTGATCAGAAGCTGATTATCCTGACTAGTACTATTAGTACTAGTACTAGTACTATTACTGCATGAAATGTTAAAGAATTTCATTCATTTTTGAAGCTATGTTTAAATGCACACTATGTTGGTAACTTTTCAGTTAAACATGTTTGTATTTTTACTCCAAAACATATTTTATTGGGCTTAAAGTTGAATTAATGGATGAAGAGTTTATTTAGAAGTCTTCTGTTCCAGCTGTATACCACATTCCTCTTCTTCTTCTTCTTCTTATTTTATTTAGCCTTATTTAAATGTGCTTCTGTTCTTTTTTCTAGTGATGCATTTTTATCATGTGGGGTTCCGCAGGGATCCATTTTGGCTCCCATTCTTTTTTCAATATACATGCTCCCACTTGGCTCTATTTTCAGGAAGTATGGGCTGTCATTACATTGCTACGCTGATGACACCCAAGTTTATTTGCCCTTAAAACGTCATTCAGATGGTTTGGACACTCTCATGGCTTGCTTGTCAGATGTAAAGTCCTGGTTGTCTCTAAACTTTCTGAATTTAAATGAAAGTAAAACAGAAATAATAGTTTTTGGTTCTTCAGATTCAATTCATAATCCCAAAACAAATCTTGGTGGGCTGTCTTCTTGTATGAAGACATCGGTGAAAAACCTGGGTGTTGTCTTTGATGAGTCTTTGAAATTTGATAAGCAGATAAACTTGGTTGTGAAATCATGCTTTTTTCAGTTGCGAATGCTATCAAAAGTAAAGTCATTTCTCTCCTTCAAAAACTTTGAAAAAGTAATCCATGCCTTTATATCTTCCAGGCTGGATTATTGTAATTCTCTATATGTTGGGATCAGCCAATCAGCTCTTTCCCGATTACAGTTAGTTCAAAATGCAGCAGCCAGACTGCTCACAGGTACTCGAAAACAGGACCACTCCAATTTTATGCTGTCTTCACTGGTTGCCTGTGCACTACAGAATTGATTTTAAAATATTACTCATAGTGTACAAATCTGTAAATGGAATGGCCCCATCTCACCTTTCTGACCTATTGATTGAAAATTTTTCCAGTAGATCACTTTGGTCGTCTAACCAGAGACTGTTGTTCATTCCTAGGTTGAAGTATAAGTGTAGAGGTGACCGTGCATTTTCTGTAGTTGCCCCCGGACTTTGGAATGAATTATCTGTCACAATCAGACTTGCTCCCTCTGTATCTGCTTTTAAGTCTATCTTAAAAACGTATCTGTTTGATAAGGCTTATAATGTGTATTAATACTTTCTTGCCTTACATTTTATTGTTTTTATTGCACGTATTGTGTATGTTCTTGTGTTTTTATTATTTTTCTATTTTTCCTTGGCTGTAAAGGGAAAGAAAGGGAAGTGGTGTGTGGCCAAGTATGGTGACCTGCATTTAACCCATCCAAGTGCACACACACACACCCGGAGCAGTGGGCAGCCAATGCTGCGGCGCCCGGGGAGCAGTTGGGGGTTCGGTGCCTTGCTCAAAGGTCTCACCTCAGTCGTGGTGTTGAAGGTGAAGAGAGTGCTGATTATTCACTCCCCCCACCTACAATCCCTGCCGGACCTGAGATCTGAACCCACGACCTTCGGGTTACAAGTCCAACTCTCTATCCATTAGGCCACGACTGCCCTTTAAAAAGCACATTGGACAACCATGGGTTGTAATTAATAATGCTATATAAGTAAATTTGCCATTGCCATTTGCCATTGTGTCATATATGTATGTTTACTTATATGCATGTATGTATGTACCAAGAGCTCATGAATAACCACAACAAATTCCTTGTGTGTTCACACCTGGTGAATATTCTGATTCTTTTGAGCACTATATCCTGGGAATAAAGTTATCAATTCTATCCAGTGCTTGAAGTGGAAAAAAAGAAGTGCCAGTACCATCCCTCCATGCCTTTGAAGATGCTTTAATCATGGCCGAGAGGATCTCAGACCAATCGCAGAGAATCCACCCTGACCAAAAGAATACAACAGTTTATATAGATGGCAAACGCAGCATGAGTCATTACATCATTCGGAGCATCTCAGCAAACCCCCCTCCTTTGGGCCTATAATAACCCCCCCCGCCCTCATTCATTGAGATAACATGGACAATGTGCTTAGTGTAAATGATCACTTTCACCAGTAGATGGCTGCAGAGCTCCTCTATTTGCTATTGCCATTTGACATGCATTTTGACTAATTGAGAGACATCGTTTCATAAGTTTTTCCAGTTGGACTTATATCTACATATTATGAAACCATAATTATAACAATAAAAATCACTTTTTGTCCAAGTTCGTTTTTAGGGGGGTACTGAAGTTAGTTTTGTACTGTGCTAAATTGTATTGTGTCATCCTCTCTCGCTCTCTCTCTCTCTCTCTTTCTCTCTCTCTCTCTCTCTGTGGGTCTAATCATTTTGAACTGTGGATGTTTTAAAGTGTTGCCACCTCATTTCTGTCTATGTTTGTTCTGGTTGTGTTTGATTTTGAGGATCAGTTATATTCATTTTCAAAGTGGGATCTAAAAAACCAGATATCATTCCTATGTATGTATGTACAGCGGGTGAAATAAGTATTGAAAGGTGCTGTTGACTCGAAATTTTCACCAGATGTTGGCAACAACCCAAGTAATCCATACATAAAAAATAAAACAAAACAAATAAGTTCAAAAATTAAGTTATGTGTAATAAAATATAATGACACGGGGAAAAATTGAACAACAGAAATGTACGTTTCAGGCATATATTTCCAATGAGCCTGGGTTGAGATCTATAAAGTGTTGACAGTCACATGAAAAGCAAACATCATTTGGCGTCAAAAAGACGCGACCAGCAGTTCTCATGACAGCTTTTCTCACAGACGAGGAGCTGTTTCTGTTCCTCCATGATTCATCTTCAATGAGCACTTTTTCTTTGAAAACTCTGTGAAGTGAAAGTTTTTACATTCCTCAGTCTTCTTTCTGTTCTGTCTGATTCCTGAATCTGAGTCAGTTCTTTTATTTTTAGCTCCTTCAGCTTTTATTTTAGCTCCTTTAGTCCTTCAGATTAGAGACACAGGTCTCAAGTCGTCTTCGCTCTTTCAGAACATCTAATGTCATCTGAACACTTCTTCTGTTCTTTTCTTCCAGGAGTGTGAAGAACCAATTCATGCTTCTCTCCCATTTAAGTGTGTTCATACTGTTTGTCTCTTTTGAACAGGTTAATTGTCTTTATCTCTTCTGCAGGGTATTTCTGCTGTTTTAATGGCATTGAGGGAATCTGTTGGGTATCCTTGTTTATAGTGATTTAATCTTTTTTTTAAAAAAACAGTCAGCTATGAGGAAGGAAGGAGCAAGGTTCAAGAGGCTGAGGGGTGTGTGTGTGTGTGTGTGTGTGTACTTGGATGGGTTAAATGCAGAGCACAAATTCCAAGTGTGGGACACATATATTTAAACATGTCTGGCAACTTGAAAATGTTTTATTAAAGGTCTATAAAACATTTTCAAGTTGCCAGACATGATTAAATATATTGCTATCTATTTTAAATGAAGACATCATTTTATTTGTCTTTTTCAAGATAATATTATACAATTTTTATAAGACATTTATTATTGTGGTATGAATAATAAAACAAGCACTTAGCATTGTTATACCTAATCAGGGCCGTAGCTAGAGGATTGGGGGCCCCCTGAAAAAATATTGATGTGCCCCCCCCCCCACACATACATATCATATACTGTACAATATACAAGCATGGAACCAAATTGCATGCTTTTTTGTGGTTTTCATAATATCTCAGTTATACAACTAATAAAATATTAGAATTATTCACAGAACATGGGCCTATATAGTAAAATTCCTGGATTTTGTGGGGCCCCCTGGGCAGTGGGGCCCCCTAGAATTGTCACCACCTTTCACCTCACTAGCAATGGCCCTGTACCTAATTATAGAAATAAATGATACAAAATTAAAGTGCCTTGAGATAAATGCTTCAGATAAAGTTTCGAGCTGCAAATGATATCTTCACATTCATTTGAAATTGACATCCTATGAAATGCAATTTGTCTAAATATAAAACGTTGAATAGAAGTCCACACTTACTGACTTACGCCACATATATTATGATCACATAGCTTATGACAGTAAACATGTTTAGAGGGCTATTTCTGACTTCTCGTTTAAACAGTAGGGAGTGATTTCTTCTGAAAGTCAGTTGCCCTTTTTGACAATGGTGTGTTGATGTAACCTGTTTCATCAAACCCTTACTTTTAATTTACCTTATTTAATCATGTCTGGCAACTTGAAAATGTTTTATTAAAGGTCTATAAAAAATGAAATAAATATTTAATGATCTACATTTCACAGATTTCACTGTACACTAAATATATACAACTATACTGTCAGTACACCATACTTATACAAATTGACTAAATATACATTTATTTGCATTCAAAGGAAGGAAAGGAAAGGACGTGAAGTGTGGCCAAGTATAGTGTCCCATACTCAGAATTTGTGCTCTGCATTTAACCCATCCAAGTGCACACGCACAGCAGTGAGAAGTGAACAAAGAAACACACACACACACACACACACACACACACACACACACACACACACACACACACACACACACACACCCTCTCACCCAAGTAAATTCAGTTTGTCTTGTATTTTCTTCATGTGTTCTTATTAATAAACTATGTGTGTGTTTTTTAATTACCAGTCCATTTTAAAACAGCAATACAATATTTTTTAAACAATAGATGACTTAAATAAAACAACACATCATGTTGGGTAAAAACATTTAACCCAACCAACTGGGTCAAAATAACCCAGCATGTGTTCTGTCCAGTATTTACCCAGCGCTGGGTTGCCAAATAACCCAAGTTGGGTTGTTTTTAACCCAGCATTTTTTAGAGTGCAGAAGACAACATTAATATAGCTTCATCTTTCAGTTGAAATGACTGTTAGTTTAGAATTTGCATCATAAATTTATTACAGAGTAAATTCACCTTTGGTGCTTGGACCCTTAATAACAAAATAGCAATATCCAGGGCACCAATACACTGTCTATTAAACACTCAACACATTAATGTCTCTAAACTCGTTACAATAGGTTTACCATAAAGCCCACATAAAGAGTTTATTTATGTAGGCTACTTGGATGAGATATAAATCACAGGTTTAGTATATCAAGTTTGTAACAGAAATAGGAATGTCTGTATAGGTATAACGGAAGGCCAGAACATGCAAGCAACCACACATTAGTAACTACAGAAAACAAGGCAGGGTTTCAGGTGCGTGACACTGCGTCAGGTGTCCATCTAGCACGTTTACATAGAACAACACTCTTAAAATGTAAGTAAATATGCGGCTACATTTTCATGCTGGGTGGCAAACTAATGTCTAAGTGTAGAGATTGGCTAATAAATTGATAGATTTTACCATTTGTTAGATTTCTCATACGCCAAGATACTTTTTTTTTTTTTTGTGATAGCACACAATATTTAAAAATATTAAAATACAACATTGTGCTTTTACAGTTCTCCCTCACGCTCAGCACTTCAGGTGCGTTCACGTCATGCTGGAACAGCTATAACGACAGGATCCACACTTGTAAAAAAAGCATTCATGTCCTCACCCACAACTTTTTTCAGAGTAGTTTTCCAAGGCTTTTGCTTCTCAAGACACGCCACTGACAATCATGAGCACAGCTCCTTCATAATTGCGCTCTAGTCTCCATTTAAACACATTCGCTCCATTGATACATTGCTACTCGATCAGGGAAAACGTGATAATTGTGATTTCCGGGCCCTGAACATTCACAAAAATAAATAAATAAATAATAAAAAAAACTTTACAAATATGTAACTATTCTAGGTTTGCTCAGTTATGCTCAGCTCTAAAATATTTTATCATATTGTAGCATCAAGCATCTTGCAGCATTTTATGTTGTATAGTAGCCTACAAGTTGAAGTCAATACATGTTGTTGTTGTTTTTTTTTATTAGAACTGCAACGAATATGTTTTATTATAACAGATGTTTACATACACGGTAAAAAAAAATTGACAGGAATTTACGGGATTAAAGAGTATTATTTTACAATAAATTACTGTAAATGCACTGTGAAATCAATGCATGTGTCATTTTCTTACAAATGACTGTGACTGAACAGCAGAACGATGCTAACATCACAGTAATTTACTGCTCTTGTTTTACTGTGAATTCACATTATAAAGTCGTCTTTAACTGTTTTGTTTTGTATGTCAAGTATTGATGTCACATCTTTCAAAGACAGATCTCAGCAGTTGCTTCACTATTGTGAAAGATCCATCCACAAACAGTTATGAATGTTATTAATTAATCTTTATGCTTAATATCTTCATGTTCAAGGTAGGTTTATTTGTCACATACACAATCATACAGAGTACAATCAGCAGTGAAATGTTCACGCTAAGAATAGTTTGTCTAATTTAAAGGCAAGCAATTAGCTTATTTCGTATTCTAACTTGTCATCATTTTGACAAATGTTTTCATTTGCCCCACTTCTGACATGACTAGATCAGAAATTTGAATATGAATATGCAAGGTCCAGGATCCCATAAACAAATACTATCACTAATCACCATTATGGTGATTTCAAAACAATTTCAGTAATAAACAACTAAATTTCTCACAGCGTAAGTTCAGTTAAAATGACAAATTCATTCATATTTTCATTCATACATTGTTACCCACTTAAAGTTCTATGATTAAATAGTGATTGATTATTATAATATCATGATATAATGCTTGATTGGGTGATGTTAAGAGTGTACTCTCATATATGACTGCACGTCAGTCCATGCTCGGACACATTTGTAACAGGCATGCATGTCGCAGTGATAGGTTCTGCACAGATTTTGCTCTTCTGAAACGAGCCTAGGATCATAGCGGAGGATTGGTCATGCCTCTTTAATCTTTCAGATGCTGCATTCACCACACTTTTCACTCGCTATTACTTACCAGTGTTTCCCAAACCAGCTGGTGGCAAGTTCCATCACTACCAATAGAGTTCAGTGGAACTTACCACCATAGTTAGCTAATGATGCTTTTGGGAAATGCACCCCAGATTGACTTGATTTCAGTCAAATGTCTACAGAAGCTCTTATTGAGAATTAACAGAGGTTTAAATGTTGATGTTTTATTGAATGTTTCATTTGAAGTCACCAGTATCATGATAATTGTGAAGTCACCAGTATCATGATTATTGGCCCCTTTGTTTGTGTTCATGGCCCTTGACTCTTTGACATAAGTTGCTTTCACACCACTTAGTGAATTCAGTTCTAGGAACTAGCCAGGGTTGTGTTTCCCAAGAGAATCGTTAGCTAACTATGGTTGTTAGTTTCATTGAACTCTATTGGTAATGACTGAACTTGTGACCATATAGTTGCTTTTGGGAAACACACCCTAGCATAATGATTCCTAGAGAACTAATTTAGTTCCCCCAAATGGAGTTCCTAGAACTTAAACCGTTTCTAGTTCCTGTGGCGCAAACATGTCAAAAAAGCAGGAACTATGAAAAGGTTGTTCTGGTGCAAAAGCTCTTTTTTTCTCTCTCTCTCTGCTTCCTGCATGTTTCATTTTGTACATTTGAAGCAGCAGAAATAACCATGACAAAAAATTTAATCAGATGATGCCATTGTTGTCTAATAGTCTATTCACGCAGTTTTATTAAGCTCAGCAAACATTTCATATCAGCTTAGGTTATATAGGTGAGTTTTACAGAGGTTTTTATTATTGTGGCTCTACAGTGTGAGAGCAGCAATATGCACAAAATGAAGAATCAAGACATCAAGAATCAGCACATGAATCTAAAAAATGGCGATCAAACAAAAAGCTTCATGCCGCAATGCATGCTGGGTGCCACCATACAAAACTCACCCATGACTCCCAGCATGCATTGCAGTATGAATAAATTATGCAGCTGAATATTATCATTCAAACTATTTGCTTGTATTTATTGTTTGCTGTTGTTTTCATTGTGACTTTAGTTGCTTTTTGTGATGTTCAGAGTTGATCTGTTTATCTGAATATTTTGTCGATTGTCACAGTTGTTGAGATTTATACGCAGATTTTTGATGTCTGTATTTGTCTAATTTGTGCTGCAGCTCAAAACTTTATAACATTTTCTTAAATTAAATTCACATTACGCATAAGCTTCAGTATACTCATAAACAGAGTATATATTATATCTGTGTACTCATAAACAGTTACAGCAGCCAGAGAAAATTAAAGGGTCAACAGCCCAAAATAAATATTCCACTAATCACAATTTTGGTGATTTCGAATGAAACATTCAATAAAACATCAACATTTAAACCTGTTTATTCACAATAAGAACTTCTGTAGTCTTCGTACAGAGATAGATTCAAACAGGTTAGTAAAGTGAAGCTGGTAAAGCTGTATTTGTTGTTTAATCCTCTGAGATCTTGAGAGATGTAATGTCTTTTATCTTCAGTTGATTTTTGTACCATTTATTCCAACCAAAATTTAAAGTCTGACCGATCCAAGTTCTGTTCAGATTTATCAAAATTAACATATAACACATATCATGACACAAGGATTCAACATACTTTTGTGTTAAGAGGAATAACACAGTTGAGTTACAGGTAACACAGAATGTGTAGTCCTTATATAAACACAGAGATGTTTAAAGAAAACATCACAAAAGCAGCATTGTTAATTAGGGGTTTAAGCCTGAATAATGTACAGAACAGTGAGTCTGTCCAGTTATAACCCATGGGGAAATCAACCCATGGAAACAGTTTAAAAGTAGCCCAATTCTGTAGAACCCCCCCCCTGGATTCGACAACAATGCATCCAACATGAGCTGCAGGAGATTTTACTGATCACGGGTCGAGAGTAAGGAGAGATGACTGACAGACCATGCTGGAGCATTTGCTGCTCAACAGATCCTGAGCTCACTGACTAGGCCTAATATCTGATCTTGTAAGATGTGCTCCCTTTACACAGAGTATGCGCGATCGTGAAAATGACAGTGAACAGCGCTCATTCAAAGGCGATTTCACTACCCCGTATATTTATAGCGGCTCCCTGATGCGCAAAATATATAGTTCCGGGAGTGGGCAGTAATGGTCAGAAATTCAGGGGAGCGGGATTAAGAAAACAGTCCTGCACACTAGTCGTGACTGATACCAAGCGGCCAAAAAGCTTCTCTCCCTCACTCCAGAAACAGTTCAGTGGTATGAGTTCAGAACCGGCTGGTGTGGGTTTGCCATGTTTTTTATTTTTTTTCACATGTGCCACACCTGATTCTGTCTAAAAGATGTTTTGCCAACCAGATTAATTTAAAATAATTTGCTTTTGTCTCTTGCCATGTTCTGAGCTGAATTAGTATCTGAGGTTCGAAGGTTCAATGTGATATGGGGAAATTGTAAAGGACATACAACTGTAAAATCTGAAGATATTGAATAAAGTCTAGTTTTACGTAAGAATTTCACTTCAACCTCTCAGTTTAACACCAAATAGCTTCTTGTTCATTTATGAACATAAAAAATGGACTTTGATTTTTGTGATGTTTAATTTATGCTCTAAAAATTGACAATAACATGGTGCCCTTCAAGGTTTTTGTGCTATTTAGAGTTATGTGGAGTGGTCATGGGGTACAGACAAAATATATTGTATCAAAGTGATCTGGACCATTACTTTAAAGGGAAAAACAAGTTAACCATTCAGTAATTACTCAAGTGTTACCTTGCCAGACTGTAGGAACTACTAGTGATCTGGGGTGCGTTTCCCAAAACCATGGTTAGCTAATATGGTAGTTCCATTGAATTTTGTTGGTAACGACGGTACTTGGGATCATGCAGTGTAGTTGCTTTTGGGAAACGCACCCCAGGACCATTATTTTAAAGTAAAAAATGCGGTAACATGTTAAACAACTTAACCACTCACTAGTACTCAAGCCTTGTCAGCCCGCAGAAAGTACTAGTGATCTGGACCATTATTTTAAAGTGAAAAACAAGTTAACCCTTCACTAATTACTCAAGCATTACATTTTCAGCCTGCAGGAGCTACTAGTGATCTGGGCCAGGTTTCCCGATAATGATGTATCTTAGCTCTTAAGAGTGCTCTCTATGTGCAAGGTTACAAACCCTTGCCTCAATTCCACATGCGTTTCTCAAAAATGCACTTACATGAACGCGTGAGAACGTCTTCTATGTGCTACATAAGAGATGCTATCTATTTGCAAGTGTTGAAATATAACCTTAAATGGAATCGTATCCTGAATGTTTAACCAAATAATTGTCATCTGATGTGGATTAGCAATCAAGACAAGTCTATATAAAGCACCTACCTACAGGCTGAGGCACTGACAAAATGGCTGAAAAAACAAAACAAAAAAAAAACAAGAAAAGATACCTTTCAAAAAAGATGAAATTAATGTGATTCTAGAGGAATAAACAAAGATGTTGTTTTCACTAGATTTAAAGGACACCATACAAATAAGGAAAAACAAAACATCTGGGAGGACATTGCTACCACATTAACAGGAACCAGGGATGCAAGGATGTCCACAAGAAGTGGCAGGATTTTGCAAGCCTGGCAAAAAGTAAGAGGGCACTGCAGAGGACAGTAATAATAATAATAAAGAAACAGGTGGTGGGACCAATGAGTCCCCCCTTCTCACAGCACAGCAGAGGAAGCAAAGGCCTTGTCAATACTTGGCACAAGTGCTTCAGATGGCATTAGTGGTGGTGTTGACTTCCATGGAGGAGTAGGGGTAACTCAAACTGAGCCTGAGTCAGGACCTTCGTGTTCAGAGGAACTCTCAGTTTCACCTGCCATCTCCTAGTCCTCCAAACAACCCTCCCAGGTCTCAGCCTCCATCTTCAGTTGTCCAGACTACAGTCACAACACCTCAGCAGTTTGATAATGTCTGTACTTGTAGTCAGGAAACTAGATGTCTTGAAAGGCATTAGACAGTGCCTTAAAGAAGCCAAAGAGAGGGACAACAATTTTCAACAGCAGCTCATTGAGCTCAAGAAGACCAAGCTGGCCTCAGAAAAGAGGAGATTTGCACTAGAAGAGATGAAGTTTGCAAGGCCCTCCATTTCTGTGCCAATTATCTTGCCAGAAGAGTCAGGTAATATGATTATTGCTCAGTGGGTTTCATTAAGTTTCAGTCATTTCTTGTGCAATGTGAAATGTTTTCTATATGTAGCTATGACTCGCACTGTACAATGTCTTTTGCAGGTCCTGGGGAACTGAAAAACCCAAATTAATAAAACTATGTTGTTGCAATGTTTTTGATGTCCATGTGCTTGTTGAACCACACAAGCCTTATAGCCCTATGAAATACTATAAAATCTTATGAGTTCTTCCAAGTGTTTCTGAAGTGAATGGCTAATGACTGATGATTATCTTCAGACATAAACATGTAAGTTATATATGTAATTCATCTAGCCAATACATTTCTACAGGTACAGACAAAAAAGTTTATTGCAGACATGTTTTACCAGCAGAGTTTTATGTATGCATATTTATAAGAAGCACAACCTTTGGTCATTGTGAACATTACAAACATAGGATAGATTAAAGGAAGGTGTAATCTATACAGTTTCTAAGCATGCCACGGCTTCACTTTCTTCAAGGCAGGGCCTATTGTGATTACTGAAATTGATGATAGGCAGTGGGATAAGTGAACATTATCACAGCCTGATAACCTTCACACGGTTCCTTCAAGTAAGTAAGATAGTATATAGAGTTTACACCTCACTAGACTTGCAAAGGAAATCATGGCTGCATTACAACATGTTCTTCAGTTGAGGGTCAGAGAAGGACAAAGATGGAGACAACCACGAGGTAGATTGGTGACTTTAAATGCCATCATGAGACAGCATCAAAACCCCTTGGATATCCTTGATGAGATGGCTATAACTGGGACATTCCCATTAATTAATTAATTAATTAATTAATTAATTAATTAATTAATTAATTAATTAATTAATTCATTCATTCATTCATTCATCCATTCATTCATTCATCCAATCAATCAATCAATCAATCAATCAATCAATCAATCAATCAGTCAATCAATCAGTCAATCAATTGATTGAGTCCTGTAAGGCTCTTCTAATTTCTGTAGTTTGTACCCTGTCCTGTAGGATTTTCATTCTGTCTTGCAGGATTCCTTCATGATTTTTTTTTTTTTTAAAGAAGTTGAGAACTTTTTGAGTGTTGACTTAGAGGGAGGGCTTTGACAACACTGCTATGGGGTAATATTTGGTAGGATGACAGGAAAAAAGGAAGGATATAAAAGCTTGATCATGGTGTGACCTCTTTCCATTCTATCTTGATTCTTTTGGAGAAACAGAGAGAAGTGAGTAAGAGTACTACTTTTTACTCTATTTGCATGCAATAACATGATCACTGTAGTGCAAATTGTTTCCAGGGTCTGTTCTAGTGCTCAGATATTTCTGGATGTGTCAGGGATGTACGTGTAGGTTGTAATGGGTGTATAATTCATTTTTTTTCTCCCAATCACCCCTGCCTGTCGTTCAGAGCAAAATAGACTATTCTGTGGAATATTGCAGGTAGTTTGTAAAGTACACTGTATTAGTCCAAATAAGATGAGTTGGCAAATATAAAGACAAACTATTATTATTAAAACTACTATTCCACCTGTATCTGTGTTTACATTTAATGTTGTTTACATGATTCTGCTGATATGACTTTACTGCCATCCTTTATTTATTTATGTCATTGGGTGTCAGTATTAGGCAGGGGCGGATTAAAGCATAGGCTAGCCGCTAGCCTATAGGCTGAAGAGGGGCCCATGATCAGGGGGCCTCTGTTCAGCAGTTTTTGCAAATATTTACTCCAATATATTGCAAATGTTACTGGACAGAGGTTTTAAAATAGCAGGCAACTGACGAGCGCACAGCGTACATGACAGATCACCCTTGATATCACAAAGGTTAGGCATGTCCATTTAATATATTAACTTGGTATTATTATTATTATTATTATTAATATGATCTCTTATTATTAAATTAATATTACAATTAATTTGCCCTGCAGTTATTTCATAGCTCATCACCTGCGGATAAAGATTGGAGAGATTAGTTTACTCATTGAAAATGTTTTTAAAACATTTAACTCCTTTATACAATGAATTATTAGCCTACAATTACAATAATTAACAGTCTATAGTATATCCAGTTACACTTTATTTTACGGTGTCCTTGTTACAGTGTAATTATACATTTAAGTACTGAGTAATATTAATAAACTACATGTACTTATAGTTAGGGTTACGATTAGGGTTTGGCTTAGGGTGACTTGCATGTAATTATGCATAATTTATTGTTATTATAATACACTTCATTGTATTGTAACATGTAACAAGGACACCTTAAAATAAAGTGTTACTGTATATCAGAACACTGCAATCATCAGTCATCAATAAAAATGGCTTTTTCAAACGCAGTTTCAAAAACAACTTGTTTAACCTTCTCTTCTCATTTCAGTACATATGGGTGACAAGATAAATAGTAAGAAAATAAATTAAAACAGTTAGGCTAAATGCTATCTGTATATTGAAGTAGATTTGTCTCTTGTGAGAATATACGCCGTTTAATACTGCATCAGATGCATGAAAGCTCGATCGGTTTTTACTTTCACTTTCTGCAGTGAATAATTTACTGGAGTTTGAGACTTCTTCGACAGCATACGCAGCTCGTCTTCATTGTTATACTAAACTTTTCATTTGTTATTCGATTTTTTTTGTTTGTTTTTGTCCTATGGTGTGACTGTCTCAAGTATGGTTCAATAAATTACAACTTAGCATAAAAATCTTAATAAATACCTCAGGCATAATTTTAGAAGTGTCTATTTTAATATTTTTTTTTAAGCTTAAACAAGGATCTAAAATAAGGAGTAACACAAAACTGGACTAAAAACAAAGCCCAGATATCCGCCAACATGGCTAGAAACAAAAGACCCCTGGTATTGGGTAAACAAAACAAAACAAAACAGACAGAGCTGAACATAGCAAAACAAGCAGAAAGCTAGCTATAATTAGTCTTGACAGCAACCAGGGAAAGAATGAATGACAACTAACCAGCCCAAGACAGAAAACACAAGGGGAATAAATAGGGAGCAAACAAGGAGAGTAACGAAGCAGACACAGGTGTGGAAACTGAACCAATAACCATATAACAAGAAGGGCAGGGTTAAAGACGATTGACAGGAGAGCACATGGCAAAAATGACAAGCCATGACAAGCCATGTGCTCACATGGCGCCCGAGACCTTTTGTGACCATCTAGGGTACACCAGCTGATGACAGTGACAAAAATAAGAGTCTAACAATGAAGATAAATCTCTCTCATGCTATTTGTATTTTATTAAGAGCTTTTTTCTTAATTTTTTGCTATGTCACACCATAGGACAAATTACGGTACAGTTCAGTAAGTTAGTGACCCTTTATACTGTATCTCAAACATTTCTCAAACATCAGACTTTATATGTATTTCCTCTCCAAAAAAAAAAAAAAATTGAAAAAGAAAAGAAATTACTGTCTATTTGTCAACAACGCTTGCTAATACAACGGTTATTCCAAATAAGAATGCTTACAAGCCAATAAGGCTTGAGTATCAAAGACAAATACTTTCACTGGCAATGTGTTAAAGTTTTAATCACACATTAGTAAAAAAACAAAGGTTCCCAAGTTGATAAAAAATTTAATTATGAATAAAATACCACAAAGAACGTTTCTTTTTAAACAAAATTTTAACCAATTGATTTTAAGAGTATTATTTAGAGAAATCTAAAAAAAAGAGGCCACTGTTTTTAAGCAAATTTATAACAACAAATTTATGAATGCAGTGTGCACGATTAAAAAAACTAAATAAAGTCTGATCAATAGTTTTAAAAGTTTTGTCTAAATGTGTAGATGAAACAATATAGGTTAGTCTAGAAATTCCTTCTGCTTTTGACAGAAGAACTCTACCTCCGAGGAACAGGTCTCTTAATAACCAAAGATTACGTTTGCTTTTCATTTTTTTCAAAGGCAGGATTAAAATTCAGAGAAACTCTGTCACTTTCCACATTTTTCAATATTAAGGCTCAAACCTGAAGCATTTGTAAATAACGGAGTTTTTTTAATTGCCTGAAGAACCTGCCTAGAGTTTTGTTTTGTGTTTTTTAATAAAAAAAAGCTTATCAATAATACAATGACAGAAGGCCTGAGTGACAATAAGAAAGATATATGCAGAGACTGGATAGAATTGCCAAATTCCTCTTTCTAAAAGAAATCTCTGTGTTGTACCATGGCCTATTTTCACTGAGCTATTTTCCCCCACAAACTGCTGAATAATGACAAAATTGACAATGCATCATTTTCCTATTACCACTTTAAAGATGCTTTGAAACAATCTGTATTGTAAAAAGAGCTACATAAATACAGTTGACTTGGTTTGACTTGAATCAAAACCAACTTGAAAGGCCTAGAAAAAATAAGGACAAACAATTTAGAATCCTTATTATGATAGGTCTCCAATTGTCTTAGAAAAGCGTATCCTTTTTAGGTTTAACTTAACAAATGACACCTTGCTTCATACTAACAGTAAGCTTTTTTCATTATGATAAATAGAATTAACATTACCAAGATGCTTACAGACAGTATCTAAATCTGGTTTATTCAAATAAATCTCAAATAAAAGTTATGACAAAATTGGGAAATTTCTCTAAGATTTTCTGAGACAGATTTTCTAAATCATTCATCAAACTGTAATAATAAAAATCTATTTTTAAACGAACTTTCATTTTGACAAAAAGAAAAACAGCATTATCATCTGTGGATCCTTCCACCTTATTTCGTCTACTCATATACACGGCCATCTTTGCCCTTCCCAAAATGAAATTGAAAAGTTGACATTGCTCTCTCTTTTTCTGGGAATACCTATAACCTAAAATAAACAACTGTTTGGAAAAAACTACACCAAACAATTTAAAAAGATCCTCCAACATTGAGAACAGTGGCAAGAGACGACAGCAGTCCATAAAACAGTGAAAAACTGTCTCACGCAAAGTACAAAAAGGGCAATCCTGTTTAATTTCAGAGTTTAGCACAGAAATACATTTTTTAAATAAATACTGTAATAATAATAGTTCAAAGTATGAATAGTTTTTAGTCAGATAACATAAAAAAAGACAAGACACCTCGGCGCGCTTTAAACTTTTCCCAATTAAACAGCAAGAACGAAAGAGAACAAGCACCTTTGTTTTTATTGCTGTGTGTAGAAGTACGTTAGCTGCATTTTTAATATTTAATATTAATTTTAATAAAATGTAAATTTGTACCCGGCACTTTATTCAAGCTCCAGCAGGTGTTTTCACATAGAGGTTTCTAGATTTAAATCTAGATTTAAATTAAAGAGACATGACCTGACGTTTTATTCGTATCCAAAATGAGGAGATATGAATATCAGGAGAGCTGAACACTCTCATGCAGTGCATGTTTAATTCATACTCGAAGCCAGAGGGCGCTTTGCAGAAACTTTTGACGTGCAGGAAAGCTGAGCTGAATAAAAAGCAGAAATGATTTTACTGATGAACCGTGAAGACAATAAACACACGATTGTGAAAATATATGGTTTATGTGTGTTTATCCTGTATCTTCAGGTAATAAATAAATAAACTATATGAAAAATGCGGTACTGATTGACATATTTAGTATAGAAACTATAAAATATATTTCCTGAATTATTCTGTGATAAAAATGGGAAAAGGGTGTTCGCAGTAGCCTTTATAAACCAATTATAAAATTGTCATTAGGAAAACACTGAACAAAAATATTGTAGCCCCTTGCTGCAGTGCTTCCACAGGCTACACACAGCTGTGCATGATCTCTTCACGCCGTTCTCGTCAAATAATAATAATAATTCAATAATATAATATAAGTTTACAAGCACACCGCTCCACTGAGAACTCCACCCGGCAGTCCGGCACCCGCGGACGTTATTGAAGGCATCCTAAAGGCTTGTCTGAACGTGAGGGATCTTCCCGGATGAGATCGTCAGGTGAAAGGTCATCATGTGGATAATTTAATTTACGGCTAAACTATTATTAATTAATTTTACTAATAGTTAGATTGGGCAGGCCTTCACAAAAGGGCGTTTAATTACAAAAAAAAAAAAAAAAAATTGCCTTGACAAAAGGGCACTTTGGGCATCAAGGGGAAAAGGGGCAGGTGCTCAAGCACCCACCGCACCCCCATCTGCACGTGCCTGGTGGTGACTGTGTCAAGTTGATGCCCATTTGGCAGAAATGTACAGTAAATATCATGCAGTTAGTTAATGACGTAATCAAACAGATGAACACTATTAACAGCAATAATAACAATGTTGTGATCAAACCAATAACAATGTTTTGTAGTTTTATATATTGGTTTAGGGTTGGCATCATCTGAGGTCCTCTGAGGTGTTGGTATCATCTCTTCTCAGGTGTTCGGTCATCAGATCTTCGTAAGGATTGAATTCAGACTGAAGCTTGTGTATTTCCTAGTTACCTCAGGATGCCAATCCCGTGGCAGAAACAGAGAACCAAATAGAGACAAAATTAGTGTAGTGGCTGTTCAAATCAAGCAAAATGATGTTGAAATAATAATAAAAAATTATGCTATAATAATGAAATAATGATACTCAGTAAAACTACAAAGTAGCCATAAAGATACTCAAGTACAGTAACTAATTACATTTACTCAAATACTTTACTCCACTGCATTTCACCATTTAATCTGAGAAAAAAAACTATTGTCTATTGCACTTCTCAAAATAATAATAATAAGAGTTTATTATTATTAAACATTATTTTTAAGGAGCATCACACAATTTAATTTCATTGAGAATTTAAAAGATTAATTATCTATCCTTCTCTCCAGCATCCCCACCTCTGAACTTGCAAATGGGGGAAGTGGTGCATGCTGGGACCAAACTCTCCCACTCTGTTGCTGCAAGCCCCCAGATATCAACCAAAAAATGTCAGGCCCCGCAACCACGAAAGTTCGTGGGCCCGGTTTGCACTCCCCCTCATCCTGTGATAACTCTCCAGCCACTGCCACGATGCCAGGGCCCACACCCTCCTCCATCTGCTGTAGGTGAACCAGAAACAACTGATCACAGTGATATGTCTGCGTGTGTGTGTGTGTGAAACAGAAACAGAGGGCTGATGTAATCAGTCATTTAATCAAAAATAGAATTTGGATTAAAATATTGAATCAGGTTACTAAACAATGATGATTACAAAATTAACTAAAATCACCAAATCCCATTTTTGCTCATTTTAATTTATCATAACAAATGTGCTGTTAAAGCCACAAGAGAAAATCTAATGTTAAAAGTCAAGGGTCAAGAGCCCAACTAAAGCAAACACTGATCACCATGATGGTAATGTCAAACAAAACACCTTCATTAAGACATCAACATCTAAAACTCAGAAAATCAACAGCAGTACAAGGCATGAAAAGACAATACAGAAAAGCTGAGCCCATGTGGAAGAAGACAAAACGTCTCGGTTACGTACATAACCCTCATTCCCTGATGGAGGGAATGGAGATGTTATGTATTGATTACATTGGGGGTCTTACTTGGGAGCCCCAATCACCTCTTAGTTTAAGAGAAAATGCCAAAGAGAATTGGCGAGTAGATTTTGCATGCCAAGCCAACAGCGTGCATCCACTCATTCAGGTTAATGCTGATGTGCTGAGACCGTGTCCTGGCACTGAGCGAGTGGTTCAGGGTTGTGGCAAGGGGACATAATGTCTCCATTCCCTCCATCAGGTAATGATGGTTACGTATGTAACCGAGACATTCCCTACCTGTCGGTCATTACAAGTTATGTTGGGGCGATATTAGGGGTGCAGGAAATGACCGCAACTAAAAGGACACAGCCGAATGGCATCTTTAAAAAGATGCAGACCGTCCGCAATTTGCTCTTTTAGGAAACTGCTCTTTTGTGAAACTGAAGCACCCAGGGGAAGCTTGAATGGCAATATTGCTGTCATGGGTTGGTGCACAGTCATGGGTATGTAAGGTGTATAGAAGAGGACTCAATATACAGCCCTGGGGAACCCCAGTGCGGAGGGCTAGACTGAGGAGTGATGGGACATTGGCCAGTCTGTTAAAAAGTCCTTGATCCATCTGCAAGTATGGTGGTTTGCAGCATATGAGCCAGGTTGTTCCAGATGTGTTAACACAGTATGAAGGTCTGTGTTGATGGCATCTCCTGTTGACCTGTTGGCTCTATACGTGAACTGGTGCTGGTACAAAATGAGAGGGAGTGAGCTCTTAATGTGTTTTAACACCAACCGTTCAAAGTGCTTCATGACAGTGGAGGTAAGAGCATCCAGTCTGTAGTCATTGAGGCTGCTTACAGATGGTTTCTTAGGAATGGGCACAATGGTGGCAGATTTAAAGCATTTAGGAACAGTACAGGTAGACAGAGCGAGGTTGAAGATGGAAGTAAAAACCTCCGTTTGCTGGTCCACACAGCCCCTCAATACTCTCACTGGAATGCCGTTGAGACCAGCAGTCTTCCTGGGGTTCACACCACAAAGCACTCTCCTGACCTTCATACTCACAGTGCATACAAGTTTGTCCATAGGTGGTATTGGAGTGGGCCCGGTCTCTACCTCAGTCGTCTTGAAACATGCAAAGAAATGGTTGAGCTACTTGGCCAGGTCAATGCTGCTGCTGATGGCTGGATCTTTGGAGCACTTGTGAGGTGCTGGATGCCCTGCCAGATGGGCTGGGTTCCCTCTCGCTGATACATCTACAACCCCAAATCAGAAAAAGTTGGGACAGTATGGAAAACGCAAATAAAAAAAGAAAGTAGTGATTTCTAAATTTACTTTGACTTGTATTTCATTGCACATAATATGAACACAAAATATTTCATGTTTTGTCTGGTCAACTTCATTTCATTTGTAAATATACATCCTTTCCTGTCATTCAGACCTGCAACACATTCCAAAAAAAGTTGGGACAGGAGCAATTTAGGGCTAGTAATGAGGTAAATTGGTTAAATAATGATGTGATTTGAAACAGTTGATGTCAACAGGTGATTGCAATTATGATTTGGTACAAAAGCAGCATCCAAGAAAGGTCTAGTCCTTTAGGAGCAAAGATGGGCCGAGGATCGCCAGTTTGCCATCAAATACGTGAGAAAATTATTGAAATGTTTAAAAACAATGTTCCTCAAAGAAAGATAGGAAGAGATTTGGATATTTCACCACCTTCAACAGTGCATAACATAATTAAAAGATTCAAGGAATCTGGAGGAATTTCAGTGCGTAAAGGACAAGGGCGCAAGCCTAAGCTGAACAACCGTGATCTCCGATCCCTCAGGCGGCACTGCATCAAGAATCGTCATTCATCTATAAGCGATATCACCACATGGGCTCAGGACTACTTTGGCAAACCTTTGTCAAGTACCACAATACGTAGTTACATCCACAAATGCCAGTTAAAACTGTACTGTGCCAAAAGGAAGCCCTATGTTAACAGTGTCCAGAAGCGCCGTCGACTTCTCTGGGCTCGGAGGCATCTGGGATGGACCATCACACAGTGGAAACGTGTACTGTGGTCAGATGAATCAGTATTTCAGGTATTTTTTGGGAGGAATGGACGCCGTGTGCTCCAGACCAAAGAAGAAAAGGATCATCCAGACTGTTACCAGCAACAAGTCCAAAAGCCAGGGTCTGTCATGGTATGGGGTTGTGTCAGTGCCCTTGGCAAAGGTAACTTGCACTTCTGTGATGGCACCATTAATGCTGAAAAGTACATAGAGATTTTGGAGCACAATATGCTGCCTTCAAGAAGACAGCACATTCTGCACACATTACAAAGTCCTGGCTGCTGAGGAAGAGGGTACAGGTACTTGACTGGCCTGCCTGCAGTCCCGACCTGTCTCCAATAGAGAATGTGTGGCGCATTTTGAAGAGCAAAATGCGACAACGAAGACCCCGTACTGTTGCCCACCTTAAGACTTGTTTGCAGGAAGAATGGGACAAAATTCCACCTGAAACACTTCATCACTTGGTGTCTTCAGTCCCTAAACGTCTTTTAAGTGTTGTGAAAAGGAATGGCAACATTACAAAGTGGTAAATGCTTTACTGTCCCAACTTTTTTTGGAATGTGTTGCAGGTCTGAATGACAGGAAAGGATGTATATTTACAAATGACATGAAGTTGACCAGACAAAACATGAAATATTTTGTGTTCATATTTGTCTGCAATGAAATACAAGTCAAAGTAAATTTAGAAATCACTACTTTCTTTTTTTATTTGCGTTTTCCATACTGTCCCAACTTTTTCTGATTTGGGGTTGTAGATAAAAAATAAAGTTATACAACTATTTTGTCAGATGAGTCAAAATGTCAATATCAAAAAATTGCATTTGATGTTTCCTTTTCTCCTCTTGTTCTGTGATGTCATTGTTAACTAAAATTAGTGCAAATCTTTTTCATTAATTGAAATAAAGCTGGTATAAAATTAAATATTAGATAAAAAATTGAAACTTAAAACACTCAAAAGCATGTAACAAAATTACTAAAACGTAAACAAAAATGTAATCAAACTGAAAAGAAAGCTACATAAACATATTAACAAATAATATAATCTAATACTAAATGCTTTTGCTAAACTGGGATTGTAGTTGACATGTAGACAGAATGGAGTGAATGGAGGACGTGTGAATTGAGTGAATGGAGGATGTGAATGGAGTAGATTTATGTTGAACTCTTTCCCATGCTTCATTATAAGGTGGACGTGTCTGAACTTCAGCAACAGGTGCTTCCAGACATCCAACTCCAGCTTCAAGAATACAGGTGTGTCTACAACTTTAGTTTTTATGCTGTTTTTTAACTGCTGATTGTCCAATGCTATCTCACGACCAATTCATACGTATTTTATGAGGTGGCTAATTCGTACGACCTCACTCGTACGATTTTGTACGATTTGTCTAGATGGTTTAGGGGCGGGGTTAGGTGTAGGTCATTCGTACAAATTCATACGAATTGTGCAACTTGTAAAATATGTACGATTTAGCCAAAATCGTATGAATTTGTACGAGTGAGGTCATACGAGTGAGGTTGTACAAATTTGTACGAATTAGCCACGTCTTAAATATGTACAAATTGCCGTGAGATCGGGCTGGATTGTCTCATTTCATTTAATCTGTCACAAAATTACAGTTTAATTTAAGTCTTAAATGTCCAGCTGAAACAATTAATTTTCTTTTCATAGTGCTGTTAAAGACCCTGTGAAAGGGAGAAAGGTGGTGGATAAACAGGTGTTGCCACTCAGCGAGATCCTGTGAGTTACTCTCTGTGAAAATGACCTCAAAGACCACATGAGCTCAACACTGACACTGACTTTACTTGTGCTAATACATCATTCATGACTGCAAAAGCCTGTTTTATAAAACATGTTTACCAAATAAGCCAGGCTTATTTCAGTTATTCTGACTCATTGTCAAATGATTTTGATTTCATAAAGCAAAAATTATTTATATTCTTAAATTAAGTCTCCTCAGAGTTTGAGTCTGCACTCAAGAACGTTAAAATTAACATTGAAGCAGTGTTAAAGTTAATGAGTGATTAATTGAGTGAGAATTGACAATTATTGAAGACATCTGATTTTAACAAACAGAATCACTGAAGGAAAGAGTCACAAATATGAAGTCACCATTATGGTGATCAGCTTTAGTTGGGCTCTTGACCCTTGATTTTTAAAATCAGAATTTGTTTGGCTGAGAAGAGAAAAGGTGATCAGGGGGTTATGTTTTGACATAAACATCATAATTTAACCTGAATCTCTGAGTTAGATTTAGCTTTATTAATTTCAGCAGCCCTATGATTCTATAGCATAAGGTCCAGCATTTTCAATGTAATCAAAGAGATTTTGATTTGACACTTTTAAGAAGTCTTTCACATATCAAGAATCAGCATATGAATCTCAACAATGGTGACCAACAAAAAGCATGTTGCAACCATGCATTGTGGCATGAATCACTTATGAGCTGAATAGTCTCATGTGTCTCATGGGGTCCGCTCTACAGTACATTGTTCTAAAAACTAACACTGAAGTAGTGATGGGAGAAACAAACCTTTTTGAAGCTTAGAATCAATTCAACCAATTGCTTCGCAAAATGAATCACGTGACTTTGGCAGTTTGATACGCGCTCCGAACCACTGTTTCAAAACAAATGATTTGGAAAGGTTTCAAAGCTTCATGAAGCAGTGCTTCCAAAGAGCCCATCACTACACTGAAGCAGTGTTGCAGTTATTGAGATAATTAAGTCATTCATTAAGTGATGATTGATCATTAGTGATTATACCTGCTGTTAACCAGCAGAATCACTGAAGGAAAGATGCACAAGAGAACTACCAAAACCTTAGATGAAATCAACTGAAGATAAAATACATTAAATCTCTCAAGATCTCAGGATGGTTGAACAACCAGCATGAACAGCTTCACGCATTACTAACCAACTTGACTTTATTTCTGTCAGATGTCTGCATAAATTATTATGAGAATGAACAGAGGTTTATATTGATGTTATTTATTTATTTTATTTTATTTTGTTATTTTTGGAAGTTACCATCTAGGAAATCAGACTTTGCTTTAGTTGGGCTCTTAACCCTTGGTGACAAACAGACATCTAAACAACAAGAAAACCAAAACCAAAACCAAACAAACAAACAAAAAGGCTATGGACATCACAAAGCAAAAATAAAAGCAAATAAAAAATAGTAAGATCATTCAGCTGCACACTTTATTATGAAATTTGTTGTTAATTGTCACCATTGTTGAGAATCGTGCTGATTCTTGATGCCTGTGTTTGTTTGAATGATGCATGAGTGCAAACTGCAGTAGAACAAGGGGACTTGCAATCAATCAATCAATCAATCAATAATTACACCACACTCACTTAATCAAAAATAAGAACTTGGATTAAAAAATTGAATATTGAATCAGGTTACTAAACAGTGATGACTACAAAATGATCAACATTTAACTGAAATCACCTAACCACATTTTTTCTTGTTTCAAGTTGCCATAGCAAATGGTTGTTTCAGACATCAGAGTAAAGCTAATGTGAGAAAGTCAAGGGTCAAGAGCCAAATTTAACCCTTAAATGCATGAATGTTTCGCCAATCATTATTACATATTCAGGTATTTAGCGACCCGGACCTATATATCCAGCACGGATGGATCTCTAACTGCTGCAATAGCACAAATCTCTCTTGATATTTTAAGAACAATTACAGAAGAATAAAATAAAGCATATTTCCTTACTTTTTGAAACTTAAAAGGGTTCAATTTGAGCAGATGATTTTCCCATCGCTGTCATTGTCAGAGTGCACTTCCACAGTACATGCAGCATCTGCCTCATATTCGCGATCTCAAACATATTCTCAAAACAATCGTTTTTAATGACTTTTAGCGACCCTATACACTTTTTACAAAAAAATTATCAGAAAACAGGCATTCTTTTATATTTTACTATTTTTTTTCTTGTTATATTGTTTATAATGAATAGATTGAGGAATACTAAGAAAGTTGATGTCTAACTTTAAAATATGAAGGAGGGAGACGGTGGAGAATGATACTGGGTCGCTAAAGACCGGAGGTATGCATTTAAGGGTTAAGCAAACAAAATCAGTGATGCGTTGCCCAAAAGCAACTATGGTCGCAAGTTCCATCATTACCAATAAAGTTCAATGGAATTAACAACCATAGTTAGCTAACGATGCTTTTGGGAAACGCATCCCTGCTTAGTAATAAGTGAAGCTGGTAATGCTGTTTGTGGAGTTGTTTAATCTTCATCTGCTGAGATCTTGAGAGATTGAATGTCTTCTTTTATCTTCAGCTGATTTCATCAACTGGAAGTCAGTTGTAGTTCTTGTGTTTCTCTTGTTCATCTTTTCATCAGTGATTCTGCTTGTTAACAACAGGTTTCATTACTAATGGTCAATCATCACTTAATGAGTGACTTTCAGTGTTAGTTTTTAACACTAGAGTGGACCCCATGAGACACCAAGCAGTGTTAATTTAACACTGTGGATTTTGTTGCGTACCTTCTCAACCATAACTTTTGTGTTCTCATAGTTAACTTCTGCAGCTTTTTTCATTGCATCATACACTGAATCAGCTTCTTCTGCATCTTTCCATCCAGTGACTCCTCCTCCAATGGCTCCTGCAAGAGCAACAACTCCAAGAACACCTCGAAGAATCGCAGGACCTGCTGCTGTTGCGGCACCTCCAGCTGTTGCTCCTGCTGCCTCAAGTGCTGCAAATGCTCCTCCTGCTGCCCCGACTGCTGTAGCTGCTTCTCCTGCTGTAGCTGCTTCTCTTGCTGCAGATGCTCCACCTGTTGCACTGACTGCTGTAGCTGCTCCTCCTGCTGTAGCTGCTTCTCCTGCTGCAGATGCTCCTCCTGCTGCCCTGACTGCTGTAGCTGCTCCTCCTGCTGTACTGACTGCTGCAGCTGCTCCTCTTGCTGCAGATGCTCCTCCTGTTGCACCGACTGCTGCAGATGCTCCTCCTGCTGCCCCGACTGCTGTAGCTGCTCCTCCTGCTGTACTGACTGCTGCAGCTGCTCCACTTGCTGCAGATGCTCCTCCTGCTGCCCCGACTGCTGTAGCTGCTCCTCCTGCTGCCCCGACTGCTGTAGCTGCTCCTCCTGCTGTACTGACTGCTGCAGCTGCTCCTCTTGCTGCAGATGCTCCTCCTGCTGCCCCGACTGCTGTAGCTGCTCCTCCTGCTGCCCCAACTGCTGTAGCTGCTCCTCCTGCTGTACTGACTGCTGCAGCTGCTCCTCTTGCTGCAGATGCTCCTCCTGCTGCCCTGACTGCTGTAGCTGCTCCTCCTGCTGCCCCAACTGCTGTAGCTGCTCTTCCTGCTGCAGCTGTTCTTCATGCTGCAGCTGTTCCTCATGCTCCAGCTGCCTCAAAGGCTGCTGCTGCTCCTGCTGCCGTTGCCTCAAATGCTGCTGCCGCTGCCTCAAATGCTGCTGCCGTTGCCTCAAATGCTGCTGCTGCTCCACCTGCTGCCGCTGACACTATAACCCCAGCTGTGGCCGGTAGCTTGGATTTTAGCAAATTCTTGTACCTTCTCAACCATAACTTTTGTATTCTCATAGTTAACTTTAGCAGCTTTTTTTTCATTGCATTATACACTGAATCAGCCTCTTCTGCATCTTTCCAACCAGTGACTCCTCCTCCAACAGCTCTGAGAACACCTTGTAGAATCTCAGGACCTTTCTCTGCTCCGGCACCTCCAGCTGCTGCTCCTCCTGCTGCCCTAACCGCTGTAGCTTCTCCTTCATCAGCTGTATACTTAAATTCTGCAGCTTCTCCTCTTGCATTCACAACCTCAACTGCTGCAGCTGCTGCTGCTCCTGTTGCCTCAACTGGAGGCTTTTTCTTGCTTAACTTCCGGAGACAAATTGTCCTAATTTTTCATCTCCTAATCAATTTCTTTCTCCACCTTTTTAAGCAGCTCACTGTTGTAGCAGCAATTCTCTTTCACCATCTTGTCAATGGTGTCCAGTAGATTTTTCACCTGAACTCTGTTTCTTTTGAAACCCCATGAATGGTTTTGCCAGTGTTTGTTGTTAATGACATGACAGCGACCTGCACATTTATTGACATGATCCAGTAATTTGGATTAAGTCTTAACAAATTCTTCAATGGTCTGGCCTTCTAGTTCCTCACCATGAATAAATCAGATCACTGAGTGTTTCAAAGCATGTTCCTCTGTCAGAGTGTTCATAAATTGTACCACTTCTTTTTCCTGTCTTGTGTATCTTACAACATTTAAAACAATGGCAAATGTATAAACACCACATTCAGCACATTCAATAAGAGATTTGATGATCTCAGATTTGATCTCCTTATTATCCCAATCATAGAATCCAGCTGTGTCAATAATGGTAATCTTTCTTCCATCCACCATCCCATCACTTTTAACAGATTTATCTATAATGGAATTAGCTGAAGCTATATGGATGTATACCAGAGCATGTGAGCGGAGCTGAGAGGTGAGAATTCCCGCTCCCCGCTCACGTGGGTGTTCGCTCCCCCGCTCCACCGCTCAAAGTCACAGCAGACCGCTCCATTCATTTCCGCTCCCCGCTCACCTACAATTTCATCCCGCTCCGGTGAAATCGCTCCACGCTCGCTCACATTTAAAATTCCTCTGCATGCCTAACACCTGCCGTTTTCAACCGAAGCCTTGGGACACACTGTCTGCGTGGCGGTCCTGGAGCGGGTTTGTTGCGTAACTGCTGCGGAAAAATCTGCTTCAATTCTATTCTGTCGCGGGGCCGCGGTTGCGGTGTGGTTGGACCGCGCACCTGATACACACTGCTGCTCTAATCTGTTAACATAGGCGCGGAAATGAAATGAAAAATGAAAATCAACACGCAGCAAACCCGCTCCGCGACGCGTCTGCCTCGCAGCCTATCCTATAAAGAACTCACAGCAACATCAGTCAAAATAGAACATATATTTATATCTCTTTCTCTATGAAATAAAAAAATCACGGACAGGGTTAAGTAGGCTACATTAAAATATTCGTATGACAAAACTTATTTAATTGATTATTAGCCAATATTTCCTATTTCAACTATATTCAAAATGCTCACGTTTTGCTCTGGCCTCCCCATGTTCGCGCAGCACACTGTCATGTTTCCGCATGATGTGTCTTTTTAGATTAAAATACGAATCCTTACTTACTGAAATCGTATCACCACATTCCTGATCATGTTCAACATCGTTATCATCTAGTTTTTTGACAGGAATTGTGCACCTGTATGACCTGTCGGTTTGCTTTTGGAAATATTTCACAAACTCCATCTCTCCTTCACAACGAACGATTTTTGAAGTGTAGGCTGACAGTTTTGTTAATTGTTGAAGGCACAGGTGAATTCTGGGTGGATTTGTGCATGCCCTAGACTCGTGGTGTGAGCGGTATCGGAGCGGAACAGGAGCGAGACAGAGCGATCGCTCCGGCCTTTGGATAAAAACCCGCTCCGCGCTCCGACTATATTTCGCACGCTCCGCTCCGCGCTCGCTCCCCGCTCCGCTCCGCTCACATGCTCTGATGGATACTTTATCTGCACTGCTTTTGCCATCTTGCGTTTTTCCAATAAGCTCAATCTTCCTCCCTATTACTACTACTACTAATAATAATAATAATAGTTACTATTATTAGTGCTGTCAATCAATTAAAATATATAATTACAACTTTTTTATTACTATAACTATTCATGATTAAGTATATACAGCAAATGCAGGAATTTATTCTTCACACTTATAAATAGATGTATAATAGCAAACATTTTAAAGACAAGTTTATTGAATGTCAAAGCTACACTTCACATACAGTATAATCTATTACAATATAACAAAACCACAGCAAACTCCAAAAACACAGCGGTATAGCTTTGTTAGTTTGTGCATAACCATTTGTTGTAAAACTGTGGTTATACAAATGTAATCAATCCACCAAAAAAAAAAAAAGAACATGGCTAATACACTTTTACTATGACAAAAGGGCTTACTGTCCAGTTCAATTCATGTGACCAACAATATCAGCTTCTTTGGGACAACATACAGGCCAGGATGTATTCTGCTTTTAAAAGCAGATACGAGCAGAAAGAGGATAACCTTTATTTGGTGAAGTGATACAGATAAAATACACAGAATAATGTGCACTTATGTTCCTGAGAGTAAAATATTTTGATGAGCGTCTCTTTTAAAGGGGTTTTATATGGCATATTTCTTAGTTACATATTTGTTTCCATGTACCCATTAATTACTTCAATCAATCAGTCATTGTTTTAAGTTGTTGTATTTCACTATAACTGCTTTTTTTTTTTTTTTTTTTTTTCATAGTGGCACAAACTGGAGAGAGAGTGCTGTTCTGGGCACTATGTTTGTCTTGGAAAAGTTTGACATATCAATAAACATTATGGAATTTGTTTTATATTTTATATTCCTGTTGTTCAACTGGCAGACCTAAGAATGACAAGTTTGTAGGGTCCATTTCCAGGAAACATAAAAGTGATTAATTGCATACCTTTAATACACTATAAATACACTGTAAATGTTACAGAAGCAAAATTGAATAGTAGAAAAATATAGCATGTTTGAATAATTATCAGTGATGGGCTTTTTTTTGTAAGCAAATTAAACATTTTCAGAATCAGAATCAGAATGAGCTTTATTGCCAAGTATGTTTACACATACAAGGAATTTGTTTTCATGACAGAAGCTACCGCAGTGCAACAGAATGACAGTGACAGAACAAAAAAAAAAACACAGATAATAAAAAGAAGAATTAAAAATGCTGTGATCTGTTGAAGATCTTTGTGAAGATGGGGACCAGCTGGTCAGCACAGGATTTCAGACAGGCTGGTGTGACACCATCTGGGCCTGGTCCTTTTTTCCTTTTCTGCTTCGTTTTCGCCTGATCTGAATTGCAGGTGTGGGGGAGAGGGGGGTTGCTGGAGGTGTTAATGGTTGTGTGGAGAGGTGTTCAGGGCGGGTGTGGAGTGTTTTTTCAAACATGCAATAGAACTCATTCAGAAAGTCTGCCAGTTGTTGATTCTCCAGAGTGCTGGGGGATGGTGTCTTGTAGTTGGTTATCTTTTTCAGACCTTTCCACATTGATGCCGAGTCACTGGAAGAGAATTGGATCCTTAGCTTACCGGAATAATTCCTCTTTGCTACTCTGATCTCCTTTTCCAGTGTGTATTTGGCCTGTTTATACAAGACTTTATCCCCCTTCCTGTAAGCATCTTCTTTGGCCTGACGGAGCTGTTTGAGTTTTGCAGTGAACCATGGTTTGTCATTGTTGTAGGTTAAATGAGCCCTGGTAGGAATGCACATATCCTCACAGAAGCTGATATATGAAGTTAAAGTCTCTGTGAGCTCATCCAGATCATTTGCCGCAGCCTCAAAAACACTCCAATCAGTAAGGTCGAGACAGGCTTGTAAAACCTGCTCTGTCTCGTTGGTCCATCTCTTTACAGTCTTCACAGGTTTAGCACAGGTTGGTATAAGATGAACCAAACAGTGATCCGAGAGTCCTAAAGCTGCCCGTGGGACAGAGTGATACGCATCCTTTTTCGCTGTGTAACAGTGATACAATATATTACTGTCTCTGGTGGGACATGTGATGTGCTGTCTGTATTTTGGCAGTTCACAGGAGAGATTTGCTTTATTAAAGTCCCAGATAATGATTAAAACAGAGTCCTGGTGTTTTTATTCTGTGTCTGTGATCAGATCAGCGAGTTTCTGTAAAGCTGAGCTCAAGTGCGCTTGCGGTGCAATGTAGACACTCACGAGAATGAACGAACAAAACTCCCATGGCGAATACAATGGCTTGCAGTTAATGAACAGCGTTTCTATATCTGAACAGCACATCTTCTTTAACACTGTTACATCTGTACACCACCTTTCATTGATGTCGGTGTGCGATTTCCCTGTTGATTCTGCGTTGCGATCTGATCTGATCAGCTGGAAGTTAGGCAGATGGAGCACACTGTCTGGTATGGCATCATTCAGCCAGGTTTCTGTGAAACACAGAGCAGCAGAGTTTGAAAAATCCTTATTAGTCCAGGAGAGCAGAAGAAGTTAGTCCGTTTTGTTGGGTAGAGAGTGGAGATTTGCTAGATGGATGCTAGGCAACGCCGTTCTTAATCCGCTCTGACGAAGCTTCACGAGCGCGCCGGCTCGCTTCCCCCATCTGCGCGTCCTGTAGCGTCTGAACAGCACCGCTGCTCTGCCGACTACAATATCAGAATAGACGAAAACCGGTGAAATATCGGGTGGTGTGTTCTTCCGAATGTCCAGCAATTCGTCTCTGGTGAAACTGATTGCAGGGATATGACTAAAGACAGGACAAACTAACAAAAACATAAAAACAACTGCGGACGACGCCACGAAGACCGCCATCAGCGGCGCCATCTTAGCCGTTTTGACATTTATTATTTATTTTTCACACAGTATATGCACACTTTTGAGTTTAAATATTGTACATTAATATTAGTGTAAACAATGTATACAATGGGAAACATTACACCCTTGTTTGAAAAAACAACAACAACAACAAAAACACTGTAATCAACAAATCTATTGCTGCATCAGGTTAACCACACGATGCGATCTGTTGTTGCAGATTTATATTGAGTGGAGACAAATAAATCTTTAACTGATCTGTCTATTCACCACAAGAACCCGGAAGATCCTGTCATAGATGACCATATATGGACAAGTAAGTGTGACGCCTCTGCTCAACTGCGTTGCCATTGGCTTTGAAGTTCTCTTGGCACTCGCAGACCTCGCTGTGATTTGACTCTCTTTTAACCCAAATTAAAAAACGCTTAATGTTGCAAAGTACGCTTTGCTGTTATTATTACGTCAGTAATACCTTTAGTTAACATTGCAGTGTTATGTTGTGAGATATTACCACTTTACAGAGATCGTAACCCTAACCTTGAGCATAACTTCATTAAACTACAAATACCAGCGTTGCGTTATATCGATAGAATGGCAGAGGCTTATGGGTAATATAGTTTAAAATGTTTAATAATAAAATGTTTAAAAATACAATCTTTTTTGAACAAAGGTATATCTAAACATGTTCATTGAGCAAACATCTATGCCATATGTAAGAGGCAGGCTGAAATTTGGTATTTTACTAAGAGCACTTTTTTAAACACCTTTTTACCACCTTTCCATATATGTTTGAAAACTCTGTCCAACATTATTTAATTAACATAGCATAAGTAGTTGTCCTGCCAAATTTCTCTATAAAACTATAATCAGACTGATTTACAGCCATTTGAAATGTTTTTTTTTTTTTTGCTCTTCCAGGGGACTCTATTGGGCCCCTGGGGATGGAAGGGCAGTAAAACATACACAGACCTATTCTCATCATTCACAACAAACTGTGCTGAGTCACATTTTTTAGATTGTCTTTTCAACAACTTGCCAATATGTAAGTTGCAAGTCATAGTTATCTTAGAATAATAATAGACCCCCAAAAAATCTACATCAGTGCCTATTTGTAATGGGCTCCATTTATTTCATTAGATCAGGAGCAAGAATACAGTGTTGACAGTAAACAAAGACACCAATTTAAACAACCAATACATACTGTGCCACTTCATGGTACTATCACACAATGCCAATGTGTCATTCAGTAAGACAAGGTACAGACAGTGTGTGGTTTATGGTGCAAAAGCCACACAATTCATGCAGTGCAAACCATCATAATATAAAATACCTAATTTGTATATCTGTGTCAAATATTCCTCATCTTTGTCCTCCTCAGGTGCTAAACATTAGTAATGTCCATGCTCATCTTGCTAATAGTACAGTACAGGATTCATGTTGATCTTTCCCTGGTGCATCACCCTCAGTTGTGCATGTAGTGTCTGTAGCAATTTAGTCCATGCAGTCTCTTCTAATGCATCTTTCAGCATTCCCATTAATATGACCAAATGTTCATGTCTTAATTAAAACAATCATAGTAATTATATTTATTGTTTACAAAATTAAATGGTGTATTTACCAAACACATATGCAATACTTTACTGGAGAATACAGCATAAAGACAGCTAAAGTAGCATATAAAGACAAATCATATTGAAGAGAAATAAAAATGTAAAACCATATTATTTTAATCAGATGAAGCCACCCAACTGCATGTATGGTGAAATGTCCTGAGCATCATAGAATCACATTCAGTTTCCTGCTCATCATCAGAGCTCTCCTGGTTTTCTTCCTCTTGCTTGCTTGTCCATGTACCTATCGTAAACTTCTTCCATGACTTAAACAATTTGCAGTTGTTATCCAGAACCCTACAGTACAACTGATGAACAAAAGACATGTGACCAGTTCAAATCAAATCACTTTATTGTCACAATACCATGAACGCAAGTGTACAGGTGTGAAAGTCTTTTGTGCAAACTGCAGCATGACATTATGGATGAAAAGTATTGAATATATATGCAACACACACATATAAGGGACTCAATACAGGTAGAGAACAATATATGGTAAATATTATAGTATACAGAGAGCATGAAATGAAAACAATAATAAACACAATAACCACAGTACACATATATCTTTGCAGTGCAGTACGGTATGAATTAGTGCAAACAGATTGTCAGGGTGCAGAATAATAGTGAGTCAGAGTCCAGTCAGTGTAACTGATAGAGTGCAGTGCATATGAGGTTGGTGTGCTGTGTGTGGTGTTACTGGTACGAGTTCAGTTCAGTCTGATTGCTTGTGGAAAGAACTTGTCTTGCAGTCTGCTGGTGAAGGTTCTGCAATAACATCTGTGTGATATCATAGGCTACTGAGCTGGGGACTACTTTCAGGCGCTGCGTCATATCACTGCACCTGCTGCACAGATGGTACGGCAGCAAAGTTCCTTGATTATTACGCCGGAATGAGAGTATACTGTAGTTCCTAACCATATCAACCTAGAAAATCGCATCTTTTCATTTTCCGTCGGTCTTAGTACACGATGTAACTACAGAAGTGTCAAGTTTTAAATAGGAAAAATATCGAAACTCTTTGGTCATTTTTGAGCGCGATGCTAATGGTCTAATCCGATTCAATGATCTATGCTAAGCTAAGCTAAAAGTGATACCGCCAGACCCGGAGATCGGCTGAATGGATTCAAAAACGGTAAAACTCAACTGTTTAACTCTAGGGGACTTGGAAAATGAGCCTATTTCCAAAAAAAGTGGAGTGTTCCTTTAACAAATTGATCAGAAGCTGATTATCCTGACTACTAGTACTATTACTGCATGAAATGTTAAAGAATTTCATTCATTTTTGAAGCTATGTTTAAATGCACACTATGTTGGTAACTTTTCAGTTAAATGTGTTTGTATTTTTACTCCAAAACATATTTTATTGGGCTTAAAGTTGAATTAATGGATGAAGAGTTTATTTAGAAGAAGTCTTCTGTTCCAGCTGTATACCACATTCCTCTTCTTCTTCTTCTTATTTTATTTAGCCTTATTTAAATGTACTTCTGTTCTCGTGTTATAAATGTATGTTTTTTTCATTTATATGTTTGTATGTATGTATGTACCAAGAGCTCCTGAATAACCACAACAAATTCCTTGTGTGTTTGCGCACACCTGGTGAATATTCTGATTCTTTTGAGCACTATAACCTGGGAATAAAATTATCAATGATATCTTGCTATCCTCCCAAATAATCAATTATGTAAAATTCGCTTTGAAAAAGACTCACAGTTCCAATTTTCATTCATGGAGATAACATGGACAATGTGCCATAGTTTAGTGTAAAATTTAGTGTAAATGATCACCTACACCAGTAGATGGCTGCAGAGCTCCACTATTTGCTATTGCCATTTGACATGCTTTTTGTCTAATTGAAAGACATCTTTTCATAAGTTTTTTTTCCAGTTGTATTTATATCTACATATTATGAAACCATAATTATAACAATAAAAATGACTTTTTGTCCAAGTTTAGCATTGTACTGAAGTTAGTTCTGGTTGTGTTTAATTTTGAGGATCAATTTTATTAATTTTCGAAGTGGGATCTTAAAACCAGATATCATTCCTATGTATGTACAGCAGGTCAAATAAGTATTGAACACGTCACCATTTTTCTCAGTAAATATATTTCTAAAGGTGCTGTTGATGTGAAATTTTCACCAGATGTCGGTAACAACCCAAGTAATCCATACATACAAACAAAACAAAACAAATAAGTTCAGAAATTAAGTTGTGTGTTATAAAATGGAATGACACAGGGAAAAAGTATTGAACACATGAATAAAGGGAGGTGCAAAAAGGCACAGAAAGCCAAGACACCAGCTGAAATCTATCAGTGATTAGAAAGCAATCCTGCCCCTTGTCGGTGGAAATTAATATTAGCTGCTTCAGTCCCAACTCCTTCTTCTGCGTCTCCATGATTAATTTTCAATGAGCACTTTTTCTTCGAAAACTCTGTGAAGTGAAAGTTTTTACATTCCTCAATCTTCTTTCTGTTCTGTCTGATAGATTCCTGAATCTGAGTCAGTTCTTTTATTTTTAGCTCCTTCTCAGAGATTCAGTCCTTCAGATTAGAGACACGGCCTCAAGTCGTCTTCGCTCTTTCAGAACATCTAATGTCATCTGAACACTTTTTCTGTTCTTTTCTTCCAGGAGTGTGAAGAACCAATTCATGCTTCTCTCCCATTTAAGTGTGGTTACACTGTTCACCTCTATTCTCTTTTTGCTGGTTCTTGAATAAGAGGTGAACAGGTTCATTGTCTTCATCTCTTCCGCTGGGTATTTCTGTTGTTTTAAAGGGATAGTTCTCCCAAAAATGTAAATTCTGTCATCATTTGCTCACCCTCAAGTAGTTCCAAACCTGTATGCATTTCTTTGTTCTGCCGAACACAAAGGAAGATATTTTGAAGAAAGTTTGTAATCAGGCTGTTTTAGGGCATAGTAGGAAAAATAAAATACTATGGAAGTCAATGGTGCCCCAGAACTGCTCTGTTTCCCACATTCTTCAGAATATCTTCCTTTGTGTTCAACAGAACAAAGACATTCATACAGGTTTGGAAATACTTGAGGGTGAGTAAATGATGACACAATTTTCATCTTTGGGAGAACTATCCCTTTAATGGCATTGAGGGCATCTGTAGGGTGTCCTGCTGTTGTATAGTGATTTAATTATTATTATTTTTTAAACAGACAGCTATGAGGAAGGAAGGAGGAAGGTTCAAGAGGCTGAGGTTTGATCTGACCTTCAGGGGAGCAAGGCTGAAAAAAGCCAGGCAATAATGTATTTACTGTGGGAGGACTGAGTACATCCAAAATCATCACTTCCTGATTAACTTACCCTAGTTTATTAAAAGGCCTACAATTTACCAAAAATTACACTATGAAAAGTAAACAGTAACTATTGCAAATAGTAGACAGATCAAAATAGGATTATACCAAAATAAAAAACAAAAAAAACAAAAACATGAAAAATAAATCAATAAATATGAGAAAATATGATAAATACAACTATATTTAACAAATATTTTTTACATTTTCTGACAGTATTTAACATTTTCACAAACTGTGAGTACAAAGTAATTATACTCAGAGTAAGTAATTAAGTAGTTATTTTATGTTCATGTTTTTGGAAATGGATCTTTACTACCCTATTAGTTTGTTTTTTAGGTTTATTTTGACCACAAAGTATGTGTTTTCTGCAAATGTTTAGTATGGTTGTCATGTGAATGCAATGTTAAAGGTGGTTTAAAAGGTTTGGAAATTTGAGTCTGGAAAAGTATGGAATTATGAAATGGAAAATATTTCGGAACGCTGATGCATAATTTTATTCACATGGCAACAAGTTCACCCCATTCTGTAAATTTAGTTTTACCATTGTCCATG
Source organism: Schizothorax lantsangensis (assembly GCA_027422415.1). NCBI lineage: Eukaryota > Metazoa > Chordata > Actinopteri > Cypriniformes > Cyprinidae > Schizothorax > Schizothorax lantsangensis. The sequence goes on from CM049840.1 coordinate 35,211,786, forward strand.
TTATATTCTTAGAATTACAGTTCTAGCACTAATTTACAAAATGCTGACAAAGCAAGATATTATTCTTAAGCAGCATCAACTTTGCACATCATCAATGCGAAGCAACTCCAGGAAACCAACTATGAAACTGAACTTGTACTTGAAAGACATACAGGGCCTCAAGACAGAAATTGCAAGCAAGTGATTTCAAAGAAAAACTGGTGAGTTGAGAAGTTTTCTCACCACTTGTTTTCTCATCACTTGTGTGAATCCTTTTTTAATATAAAATTAAACATGCAGTCTGAGCAAGAATAAAATAAACATTTTAAATGACTTAAAGGAATGGCTAAACTATTTCTTTAAAGGTTGTCATATAAAATAATAATTGTTGCTTCAGAACAATTCTGTATATTTCATATATAAACTGTTAGTTTAAACATAGTTTATAAACTGACTGTGCAGGCTGAGGAAACGAAGTATTAATTGTGTTTTTTGTCTTTCTGTCATCTCTCAGACTGGTGGCACTTCATGGTTGGTTCTGGAAAGCTCTTCTTTGTACTGTCTTTAGTTCTAGATATCCAGATGCAAGTGAGAATCCAAATGAAGTTGTGGAAGAAGAAATGGATTGACATTTTCAAAACATCCAAACATTTGAATCTCTTTGTTGATTTACTCTCTTGTATGTATTTTTCCTCTAATGAATAAATGTGGTGAATCCAAATCAGATACAACCATTTTAGTCAAACATGAGATGCATATAACATCACTTAGGTCAATGGTAATTAGGATATAATAATAACAACAACAATAAACATGTTAATTTCAATACTTTCATAGCAGTTCAAAGTTACAAATAGTAGTGATAACCAATACTTATCTACTGATTCACTTCAACTGAATCCTATTCTCCATGAAAATCATATATGGGAAGTTGTGAAAGTTTTAGAACGTCAGTTTCAAATTTCAAATTGATTTATTTCTAAATGTTGTCATTGATTACTGACTTTAGTTTGGGCCACCGATTTTGTTTTCTCTGTGCAAATGCATTTGAAGTGTTACATAAATCTCAACGTCAACTTTGTTGTCAATTTGCATAAAGAGGATTGAAATTCATGTTTCTCTCAAACACACTGTGTAAGACAGCAACATGACACAAGATAACTATTAAAAATGAAAATAAATTAGATACAATACATACAGTACAATAAAAGACATCACGGCACAAGGTTTAAATAAATACACATTGTAGTGTACATCAGTCTGGTGCAGGCTGTTCTTCAGTCTAATGCAGGGGTGGTAAACTCTGGTCCTGGACAGCCACAGGACTGCAAACTTCAGCTTCAACCCTGGTAAAACCTCACCTGCCTGTATAGCTTTTTAGTAACTCTTCAGACCTTGATTAGCTTGTTCAGATGTGTTTGATTAGGGTTGAAGCAAAACTCTGCAGGACTGATGCTCTCCATGACCGATGTTCACCACCCCTGGTCTAGTGGTTTGAACCTCCTCCCAGATGGCACAAGACTAAAGATGCCATGTGAGTGTTCTCGTTAGTTACATGACATTCACAGACAGGCACAGTGCTATAACAAAACGTTTTTTTTTTTTTTTCCAATACAGATATTTATGGTTTATATGGGATTGGGGACATCACATTTTAATGTTCCTTTATGCTCAGAATCCAAATTTAATCCCTAAATATCTATACAATCCTAATGCATGTTATAATTCCAAATGCATGTTTTTCATGTAGTTGCCCAGTATCATTGAAAAAATAAGAAAAGAAAAAAAGTCCTCTCAGAATCATAAAAGAAGAACATATTCCTATTTTGTACATAAACAATTTAGCATTATGTGTGTGTGTTCAAACATCACTAAAAATCAGGAGATGATTAAAACAGTGTTAAAACGTTCAACAAATGCATGTATCAGATATATTTGAAGCTAAACTCAAAATTCTGACATTGTTTTCTGCAAAAGAGGACAATGTGGTTATATGTACCTGGTAATGTTAGAGACCATTCTGAGCTAAGAAACCAGGGTTTCCGTAAATATCTGCATAACCAAAATTTTGAGCATCATCACATAACGGTAAAATGAATAATATTCTCAAAATAATCATTTCAAGGGTGTTGTCAGAAATCCATTCAGGTTTTTCATCTTTCCATTCAGTTTTTTTTTTCATCTTTTGTTCTGTAAGCTCATTGCATAAACTCAAGAAATTACCCTTGACACAACGAGCACACAACTGCGTGAACTGACTCAACCAAAGCTGCAGCTACCAGTGATTGAGGTGAGCAGGAGTGTCTATAGATCTTAGCGGTGATGAGCACATTTCCAGGCTCCTTCATGAAAAGTTGGCATTTGTATAAGTTGCCCTCATTCCAGTTTTGGTGTCTCACTCCACAGGACAAAAGCATTATATGTTGACACATTCAAGATGTTATAGAAGACTACCAAGGAGGCCAGTCTTGTGATGGCAGCTGTAGGCTGATGTGACTTTGTCCAAATCCTTTTTTCTGGGAATTATTGTCCAGTAATCGTTCTGGCTTTAGGTCCTCTGTTGCAGTGATGCATTATACTCATCGGTGCATTCTGTCCTCCTAGGCTTGTTGTTGTTTTCGTCTCTTACTGTTCTGATCATGGTAATTTTTCGCTTCAGTACCTTAATATCAAGGTTGTAGGATGTAAAGTGGTTGCAGGTTATTTAGTGACCTTGCAGAATCATTTGGAGAACTACTCACATCCCTTTGTTTCTCTCAGGTGCACCGCCTGGTGGCTTGCTTGTTTAAATTTGCATACTCCATTTGACATCAAAGGCTGTCCAAATTGTGATGCCGTTCTTTGCTGCTGTTTCTTTTTTTTTTGATGTAGACATAGAGATATAGAAGTCTATCCATTAATCCCACACATAAGAAAGCAGCTAATAAGAAATGACCCACAAAATATGTGAAATCTTTCTAGAGACATTACTGCATGAAATACTGGCCTTCCACTTTATGAATTATATGTACATAAACTGACAGTTGCCTCTCCATTTTGCTGGTACACTCCTGCTAAAATAGCAATCCAATGTAAACTGCACCCACTCACAAAAACATACGCTTTCAAAAATGAACATAACTGCTTCAAATTTTTAGTTTTGGGTATGGATATGTGTAATTTACGTTGTAGAACAAATCGTAAAAGTATCGGATGTAGCGACATATATTTTCATTTATCGTGTGATGTACTTCTAAGAGAAACTGAGTGAAAGAAGAAAAATCTAGGGCAGGTACTTGGTTCTATCCAGTGGGTGTTGATTGGATGGAGGCAGATCTGAATGCAAGCTTTGTAAGAAAGGGGCAGAGTTTAAAGGAACTAAATGACAGGCTTTATTTTACTCATAAATTGAAAAACCCCATTATAAAACCCCATAGGAAAATCTCGAAGGAACCCGCCGTGAATTACTCTTCCGGGTTCTGACATCATAGTTCCCCCACTCTATTGCGGTTAAACTAAAGCCAAGCCTATCCCTTTTATCTCCATCACGACATGGCTTCAATATGGGCTTGGATGTGGCCATTTTGTCTCGTGGCGGCATATCAGTGGATTTGACCTGTGACTCAGGATCATCTCTCCAACTCTTCCCGTTGTCGGACACCACGTCTTCGCCACGGGGGTGTAAATCCCTGCAATCTTCGCTCGCTGTGCCGTGCAGCACAGCCTGACTGTGATCCAGCGCACGTCAGGATTGGGTTGGTAAACGCAAGATCGCTTGTAAACAAGACATTCATTTTGCAAGATTTTTTTTTTTATCTCAAATTAACTGGATTTTCTGCTAGTCACAGAGATTCAAGTCCTTTCTCTGAACTTGTGCCCACAAATTGTTTTTTTTTAAACCGCCCTAGACTCTGCAGCAGGGGTGGTGGACTTGCATCGGTGTTCAAAAGTAGATTTTGTTGTAAAGCTCATAAGACTGAATCTTTTTCAAGTTTTGAAGTACTTTTATTTCAGTTAAATGAATATCAACTAACGATCGCTGTGGTTTCATGTCCTCCAAAACCAAATAAGGATTTTTTTAAATAATTTTCAAACTTCCTAGGTGATGTTGTTCTTAAATGTGATAGACTTTTGATCGTGGGGGACTTCAATATTCATGTTTGCTGTGAGTCAAACCCCCTGGCCAAGGATTTTATTAGTTTGGTTAACTCTTTTGATTTTACTCAAGTGGTAAATGGTGCAACTCACAAACAAGGGCATACCTTAGATCTTGTATTGCTGCATGGTATTTCAATCTGTGAACTTGAAATCCTTGAGCTAAGTTTTTCTGATCTTATGCCTGTTATATTTACTTGCTTGCTTCCTATTGAGGTTTCAAAGACTAAGAGGTTACCACAGCAGACTCATTTTTTTCAGCTCATCTAGTGATGACTTTTCTGTGCTTTTTTGAGGAGGCTTGTCTTATGTATAATCTTGATTCCCCCTCAAACATCTCAAATGTAGATGAACATCTTATGTTGTTAAATTCAATCTGTAATGACATTTTAAATTCTGTGGCTCCGTTGAGAGTAAAATGACAAAAATTCAAATCTGAACCCTGGTTAAATAGCACCACTCAAGAGAATAGACGTGCATGTTGTAGAGCTGAACGGAAGTGGAAAAAAGATAAATTACAAGTATGTTTTGAAATACTACGAGAGTTGTTAATCGGGTATCAAAAATCTATAAAATCGCGCAAAAACGCGATATCGCGTTCATAATCGCAGATGAATCGAATTCGATTATGAACGCGAAATTGCCTAACTTGTCAGTGAACTACGGCTCTGTGTATTAACTGCCGCTCAATTTGAAAACAGGTGATGGCGATTTAGTGCCAATCACGGAACCGGCTTTACTGACGAGATGCGCATGAGAATCGAATTCGATTAATTGCACAGCCCTATCTTTATTGTATTGTGGTCAAAACTGTTCATATTTATTTGTCTTTTTATATCTATGTCTTTTTAGCAAGGTTTGTACAGCACAGTGGTCAACTACTGTTGTTTTTATTGTGCTTTATAAATATATATATATATATATATATATATATATTTTATATATATTTCATGCATTCTGACTTACAGAGCTGGATTTGCATGCTAAACATGGCCAAAGTTTAAAAAAAAATGATTTTGGACATATGACAGTGTATTACTGTGCCAAATACACTCCTTCCGGGTTCGAAAGGTTTTTTTTTCAGAATATGGCCCTGTATGATGTCATAAAGGGCAGAACATCTTGTATGGGCACTTCTCCCGGAAGAGCACATGTCAACCAGAGCGAGAACAAGAGCACGCCCACCAATGTGCTTCATTCGGGTTATCGTCAGCAGCTCTGCACAGGACTTACTCAAGGAGGATTTGTCATTTTGTTTTTAGACCATGAAATCAACAATGTCACCAAAGAAGTGTGTTTTTGGTTGTGAGGGAAAGATAACCTCGTTCAGCTTCCAAAAGATCCCAGCATTGAGGGAACAGTGGATGAAGTTTGTTTTTCCAGGGTAGCAACAGAGTTGTGCAATTGCGTTGTTTGTTCTTGGTATTTTGGTGACAAATCTTTTATAAACAAATTAAGTCAGTAAAGTTTTTATTCCTGTTTTATTAATGTCGATGTCACAGCTTTCAGACGATCAAAAGCTGCGTGTGCTTGTGACTCTTTAGCTCCGCCCATGGCACGCCTCCTGCTTGGATCATCAAGCTGTATCTGTTTTTTACAAATCTGATAAAACTAAAGACTCTTCGGAGATATGAAGGAGGCAATACTACTCTATAGGTACTCAAGATTAACATGAGATTGGCAGAAACTTTATATGTCCCCTTTAATTACAAAAAAGTTATGTTTTTTTAAGAATTAGTTATGAAATTATTGCAATGCAAAGATACTTTAAATCTTTACACTCTTCTCTGATGTACAGTATTCTGAGAACTGAGGATTTAATGATGTCAGACTTACTAAAGTGAGGAACAAAATCACTTCTGTGTTTTGTAAAACAAAGACCCAAAACATAATTTACTTGTTCATCTAAATTTACATTTATTCATCTAATGATTTTAAACAAAATGACTTGCAAATGAGAAACTAAATGTATTTATCCAAACTCTCTAGAGAAATTTGTTTAGTGTATTTTTTCCATTCATCTGGGATCTTACCCTGTCCCTCAAATGTTTTACTGTAGTATTTTTCCAGATCTTCCTGGAATCGACACACAAAACACTTCCAGTAGGGCAGTTCAGAGAGATCAGAGGTGATGCTCCAGTTTGCATAATCGTCTCCTGCTGTTCTGTAATCTCTCCAGAGGACTTTTTGTGATTCATTGGGATAAACATATAGAGCACTGTTTGCTATTGCTGATGTGTAGATATGGGCAGACAGGTAATCTGTATTACTGTAATGTATTCCGTTTAGTCCAATGACACGATGAAAGGAAACACTGTGATCTCCAATGTGGTTTTCTATGGTATTGGTGCAGATGGCTGTACAGAATGGACACTGAACCCAACAGCACTGACAGAAGTGATCAATCAGAAGCTCATCTGGCCTGAACTTATAGTCCAGATTTACTGAAAATGTCTCTGTTGAATCTACTGCTGATATCAGACATTATAGCAGGAAGTTCTTGTTTTATCACATCTTCTAGGAGGTTGAAATCATCAACATCATCATGTTTGACTCCACTGAGGTCTTTTTCAGAGAAGATCAGCTCATCTGAGAGCTGCTGAGTGAAACTCTTCAACCACTGTTCACTTGAACATGTTCAGTAGATTCATGTCCACCGGTGTGACATCTGTACAGTCACACCACAGGAAAAAGACGTCACACCAGAGGACAAGGTCTCTTTAAAAAGCATTTTATATAATTAAATAAATTTGTTTAACTCCTTTTTATTATTTAGTTTTTTAATCATTTTCTGTGTTCTTAAATGCAATAATTGCATTAATTAAACTATTTTCTTATGTTTTTACAGAAAACTTGTGTCATGAAAATAAGTATAAAATGTGATACTTTGTTTTCGAAACAGAAAATTGAGGGAGAGAAATTAGTGGAAGAGAGAGGAGGCGGAAAAATAGAGAGAAAATTAACAGTGATCCACGCAGAAGGGAGGATATCAATGCAGAAAGTAAATACAATGAAATTATGCCTTAAAAAGAGTAGCAATATAGTTTTAAAAAATCCATTCACATCTTAATGAATATAGTTTGAATATCAATCATATTTAGCTGTGCCGCACATGCAGCAAGGGGCTAGAAGAGTTTCAGTAACACACTGACTGAAAGAGACTGAATTTTGTTGATAAATTATTTTTCGTTTTGTTTAAAAAACATGTTGATATTGTTTGTATCAAAATTAAACTTTCTTTCTCATTTGACATGTTCAAAATTAAATAGAAATAATTTAATAACTACCATTTCTGTCATATGGTGTGACGTAACGTCCTATGGTGTGACGCACATAAAAGAACCACAGATTTGTTTTTATCTCAAAATATCTTAAAAAAAAACAGTTGAGTATTGCAATAGGGGAGATACAAATATCTCATCTTAAAATGCTAGAATTTTCTGCAGTTTTGAACAAATGACAGTTAAGTTTGTCTTGAAATTGTCCAACAAGTCATGGTGAAAAATGATGTTAATTATAATTTAATATTAAATGAATAGCACCATATGAAAATAAGTGTCTAACAATGAAGATAAATCTCTCTCATGCTATTTATGTATTATTAAGAGGGTTTTTTTCTTTATTTTTGCTATGTCACACCATAGGACAAATTTATGGTACAGTTCAGTAAAAATGTATTAAAAACGCAGTGAAAGAATTGACAACGTTAGTGACCCTTTTTATGCATTTCTTTTTCAAAAAAGTTTTTTTTTTTTTTTTTTTTTTTTTTTTTTACAAAAAAAGCATTTTTTACTGCCTATTTGTCAACTATATATATATATATATATATATATATATATATATATATATATATATATATATACAAAAGTATTGGAACAGTGAGGCCAATTCCTTTATTTTTGCTGTAGACTGAAAACATTTGGGTTTGACATCAAAAGATGAATATGAGATGAGAGATTAACATTTCAGCTTTTATTTACAGGTATTTTCATCTGGATCGGATACACAACTTATCACCTTTTGTTTGAACCCACCCATTTTTCATGTGAGCAAAAGTATTGGAACATGTGACTGACAGGTGTGTTTTGTTGCCCTGGTGTGTCCTATTAATTGATTATTCAAACAATAAATAGCACTGAATGTCTGCGCTCAGTTTCAGATCCGTGCAGACTGCATTTATAGTTAGTTAGACATGTAACCAACATGAAAACCAGAGAGGTGTCTATGGGTGAAAAACGAGCAATTGTGAAGCTGAGAGAAGATGAAAAATCAATCAAACCATTGAACAAACACTGGCAATAGTAAGTAGTACAACCATTTGGAATCTCCTGAGGAAGAAAGAAACCACTGGTGTACTAAGTAACACACCTCGAACGGGTAGATCAAGGAAAACATCAGCAGTTGACGACAGAAACATTGTGACAGCTGTAAAGAAAGACTCTAAAACAACTGTTAGTAACATTTACATTTATGCATTTAGCAGACGCTTTTATCCAAAGCGACTTACATTGCATTCAAGTTACAGTTTTACATTTTATCAGCTCTTGCTTTCCCTGGGAATCGAACCCATGATCTTGGCATTGCTAGCGCCATGCTCTACCATTTGAGCTACAGGAAAGCCTACGACATCAGCAACAACCTCCAGTGCAGGAGTGAAGGTATCACAATCTACTGTTCGCAGAAGACTTCATGAACAAAAGTACAGAGGCTACACCAGATGGTGCAAACCACTCATTAGCAAGAAGAATAGGAGACGAGCCTCAAAAATTCTGGGACAAGGTTCTATGGACTGATTTTATGGACCAAAGTGATGGAAAGGCTAAAGTAATGGCTTGGGCTTTTATCGCTTCTTCTGGGACAGGCTCATTAATCTTCATTAATGATGTAACACATAACGGCAGCAGCAAAATTAACCCAGAAGTCTACAGAAATATTTTGTCTGACAATTTACAGAAAGATGCAACCAAACTGATTGGGAAATCCTTCATCATGCAGCAAGATAATGACCCAAAACATAGTGCCAAAACAACAAAGGAGTTCATCAGGGCAAGAAGTGGAAGGTTTTAGACTGGCCAAGTCAATCTCCACACTTAAACCCATAGAGTATGCATATTACCTGCTAAAGAAGAGACTGAAGGGAGTAACCCCCCAAAACTGAAAGACGCTGCGCTGAAAGCCTGGAAAAGCATCACAAAAGAAGAATGCAAAAGTTTGGTGATGTCAGTGGGTCACAGGCTTGATGCAGTTATTGAAAGCAAAGGATTTGCAACTAAATATTAAGTCTTTTTCACTTTAATCTATGTTAATTCTGTCTGTTCCAATACTTTTGCTCACATGAAAAATGGGTGGGTTCAAAGAAAAGGTGATATCTTCTAAGTAGTTTATCAGATCCAGATATGAATACCTGGAAATAAAAGCTGAAATGTTAATCTCTCATCTCATATTCATCTTTTGATGTCAAACCCAAATGTTTTCAGTCTACAGCAAAAATAAAGAAATTGGTCTCACTGTTCCAATACTTTTGGAGGGGAGTGTATATATATATATATATTTCTCTCATGTTTGGTACCATTTTAAAGGTCTCAGTGTGATTGGTAAAATGTTCCTCAAATGATTGCCCTTACTCTTGTCCTGACGTTAATCCATGAGTTCTTAAGAAGATGTTGTAGCCTAATTTTGCTATGCTAAAATGGCATTATTCATTATCTTTGACAAAAGTTCTCATTTGGAATTCATCCTCTTTAGAAAGTGCATATACGAGAAGCACAAACTCTTGCATCCAATTCTGTCTTTCTCTTTTATGTCTTTGAATAACAGGAGTTTCTATGCAGATCCTCGCAAACTGTTGTGTGACAAATCAAATTCTTGTTTTGTCTTTGAGCCTTAAGTCAAGTTCTGTGCTCTTTTCATGATGTGTCCTCTGAGAATCAGTCTTTTTTCAGTCTTGTTGCTGAAGAATGCCATTTAATTCCATATTTATTTATCTTAAATTTATTTTAGGCTTCTTGAAGCACCTGTATTTTTCTTTTATCTCAAGAGGCATCTGTAAAAATATTATTATGTCCTAAAATGTTAATTTTAAATACAAATATCTTCTAGGAGTAGGAGTGTATTATTTTAAACTCTTAATTGCATCCTCTTTTGTGTATAATTTCCACAATTTTGGGATCTTACCATTCCCTGCAAATGACTTCTCGTAGTACTTTTCCAGATGTTTCTGGAATCTGTATACAAACCACTTCCAGTACAAATTCTTAGAATAGTTAGAAGTGATGCTCCAATTAGCATAAACTCCTCCTGCTTTTCTATATTTTTTATATGGAAACCACAGATGTGATGATTTAAAAGACTTGTTACTTTTCACTACAGTTGAGCAAAAATCTGTACAAAAATTCTGTGTTCCATCATAATAGCATCCATTGATTCCAGTCGATCTGTGGAAAGGAACACTGTGATCTCCATCATGATTTTCTATGGTGTTAATGCAAGTGGCTGCACAGAACGGACACTGAACCCAACAGCACTGACAGAGGTGATCAGTCAGAATCTCACCAGGCCTGTCTTTATAGTCCAGCATTGATGGAAATTTGTTGAATCTACTGCTGATGTCAGAGATTATAGGCGGAAGTTCTTGTCTTATTGCATCATTTAGGAGGCTGAAATCATCAGTATCATTATGTTTCACTCCACTGAGGTCTTTTTCAGTGAAGATCAGCTCATCTGAGAGCTGCTGTGTGAAACTCTTCAACCATAAACCAACATCTCCATTGTTCACTTGAACATGTTCAGTTGATTCGTGTGCTGCTTTCATGATCTTCTGCTGCAGGAGTTCAATGTTCCCCTTCATCTTGGGTAAAACACTGACGATGAACTTATCAGTGATGTATATACTGACTTCATCTCTGATGAAATTCCTGAAGTGATCTCTGGGATAATTAATGTAGTCCATGAATGCAGAAAAATTTTCATTTTCTGCCAGAAATTTGAGGATGTGCTTTTCTAGATTTGATCTGTTTCCATTCAGTGATTCGCAGTTTTTTCTTATTTCAACTGTTAAATCAATGGCAGTCTTCTTGTAGACACTCTGCTCAATGGGCTCTTTAAGTTTCTGACAAATGATCTCACCAAAGATGACAGCTGATGCAGCTCCATGCAGGTATTTCTGGAAAATACTGTAGTACTCTTCTTTTTTCTTCTCCAAATATAGAACAGGATCATTGTTTTCCCTGAACATTCTGTGTTGGTCATTAATTATCTTGTTTGCTGTCTTAAATACTGAATACACAAAACAGATGAAGAATTCATTCTTTAACAAATAATTCACTGGTCCTTCTTGATGTTGTCTTACTCTTGTCTTGATGTAATCTATGATTTGTTGAATGTAGCTGATGTTATAGCCCATTTTTGCAATGTTGAATGTAGTTATTCTTATGTCTATTTGCTGAAAAACATCTGTTACTAATGCTCTTATTTGGGCTTCCTCTTCTTGAGATAGAATGTAACCAAAATGCTCTTTAGCAGCTCTAATGGCTTTTTTTGCATGTCCTGTAAATCCACTGCATTTCTTTAACTGTACATAATCTGCATAACTTGGTGCAGAAAGAACACACCTGCACTCACTACTCTCCCCTACAGAAGCACTTTCATAGATGTCACTAAGGAGGGTTTTCACATCATCCAATACGTCAATGTCTTTGATTGCAGGAGTGTCTGTGATGATCTTCATACTCTGTTTCCAAAACAAATTAAACTTTTTCTTCAATGTTTCTTCATCATTTGCCTTGTTTTTGAGTTTTAAGGCAAGTTCTTTGCTCTTTTCATAGAGAGTGTTTTCATGACGTGTCCTCTGAGCATCTATCTTTTTCTTCAGGTCTCGCTGCTGAAGAATCCCATTTAATTTCTTATTTGTTTCTCTTATAGCAGTTTCTTGAAGCTCTTTAATTTTTATCTCAAAAAAACCTTTCCACTGAATCAATATATTTGCATCTCTGTCTTTCTCAAAGAATTCTGACATTGATTTTTTCACTTCTTCACTTGTCTTCTTCAGTTCTCTTTGAAGATCAGTTTCCTCAACCTCATGAATTGTTTCATTTTCTATTTTGTTATGTAGTTTGTTCTCAATTTTCATCATGGCACTGCGGAGACTCCAGGACCATTTGCTGTATTCGGTCTCCAGTTTCCTGTAAGCTGAAATCTCCAAAGAATTTTGAAAGCTGAATACAAATTGTTCATTCAGTAAAGCCTTCCAGAGATCTTTAATATGATTTTTTAAGTCTATCAGACTAATTTGATCTGATTTTGAGGCATGGGACATAATAGTTTCCTTCAGATCTTGAATATTCTCACAGTAGCTTGGGTTTGGTGGTGCTGAGGGTGGGCTGCCCTCCCAGAGATGAGTGAAATACTTCACATCATGCCGTATATCAAATTCTATCATGTCACTGAAACTTTCTGCATTATAAACTTCCTCTTTAGCAGCAAGTTTTGTCATCTCATCCAGTGTCTGCTGTAGTCGTCTCCTTCCCTCCATGTTTTTCTCTCCAGCTGTGACGTCTGAAACGTTCTGATGCACAAACACACAGCTGGGATTCAGTCTGACCTTCTTCATCCTCATGATGGCCTGAACAACAATCTGAATAATGTCCTGCATCTCAAATGGGTTTTCTCCTATGATGTTAATTAAAGTCAGATTTGCAAGACCAACAACAAATGTGGCCAATTCATTGTCATGATGTCTTGCTGATCTTCCGGTCAGTTCTTGAGCACGAAGACCCTCAGTATCTACAACCAGAATATAGTCAAAGTTCAGCTGTTTTTTCATCTCGTCTGACACTCTGAGCAGCTGCATGAAAGCTCCTCTGGTGCACCTGCCAGCACTGACGGCAAACTGGAGTCCAAACATGGCATTCAGCATGGTGGATTTCCCAGAGCTCTGAATCCCTAAAACTGACAGCAAAAAAACTCTCTGGTCTCCCAGTTTCTGGATGAGTTCATCTAGAACAGCAGAGATCCAGACCAGAGGAACATGAGCAGCATCTCCATCCATCAGCTCCAGTGGAAATCCAGAGATCATCATATCTGCTGCAAGACTCGGGAGAGAAGAGAAGTGAACCTGCAGGTCTTTCTTGTTATTCTTCACAGATGAACATGATTCATAGATCTGACCGATCTCCCTCAAGATGTGCTCCAAACCAAAGGTTGCAGCTTGAAGTTCCTCAGATATTCTTTCAAGTTCAGTTTGTTCAGCTACCAGTTGTTCAGATTCATTGTGCTTTTCTTTCAATTTCAATACTGTTGACCATTTTTCATTGTACTCATAATGTAGGATATAAAGATCTGTTGCGATATGTTCATCCAGGAGGATTCCAAGCCATTTGATGAAAAACATCTTATTTGTAGCATGTGAGTTCATTTCATTAATAAAGAACCTTATAAACTCACTGATGTCAGAATCATGCTGGATCTCACGTATTTTTATTAGGTCTGCACATTTTGCACTTCTTTCCATTTCTGTATCATCTGCTTGAGGTCGATGTAGTTCTTTGTTCTTCTGACTCCACTGATGCCACAGTTTCCCCTGATGAGGAAGAAATGATTCTTTGATTTCTGTCAGATCTTTCTTCTCTAGTAAACTCATCATCTGCTGTGCTGCTTCTCTTCCTCTCCTGCAGTCATCATCATCTTCCTCATCTACTCTGATATCTGAGTGTTTGGACACATCTTCAAGTCTGAAAGTGAAAGATGATTCTGAGAGACAATCATTTATAGCTCTTCTGAGTTCTTCAGATACTTCAGACTGATTTCTGTCTTTCAAACCTATCTTGTATTTCCCTTTCCGTGTTTTAGTGCATGCTGAATCATTCTTAGCAAAAAGACAAATTAGTGGCTTTGAATCCTTGTAGAGTTCTTGAACTTTCATCATGCTTCTGTCATTCCTCTCAAGTTGTGATAGAAGAACAACATTGACTGAGGCCATTTTAGTGAGGATCTGCAGCTGTTTCTCATGGTCTCCTGCATCTCCATGTAGATTACAGAACGCAACACGGTTACTGAATTTATCCACATTTTTACCAGAGGGGCAGAACCAGGCGATCTCCACCACTCCGTCCATCAGGACTCTGGTTCTGCTGCTGCCTGGGCAGTTCCTGTGGAAGAACGTGTTGTGTTTCTCATTGATCAGACTGTTCATCAGCTGAGACTTGGATGAAGACACAGAGCCAAACCTGAAGAAAAACACCATTGGAGTTTCTGCCTTGTAGATCGGCTGGGTTTGACTGATAGTTTCATTGTTGATGTTTGTCATCTTCCAGCTCTTGTTGATTTGTCTGAATGTCCAGAGAGGAAACTCAATCTTTTGTGTGAATGGATCAGGAACAAGCAGAGGCAGAGCGTACTGACACTGGGACAGTTTAGTCACCATCAGCTGCTTCAGGAAACCATCAGCACAGTGAAACACAGCCATCTGAACATCCATTGGGTGGACAGGGTCAAATTTACTTCTTTCTCTGTTAGACATTAATTCAAAAAATACATCATCACAATCTGCTTCCTGTATAGGTAAATCACTGCTGCCTTGTTGGTTGTGACCTTCGTCGGAGCAAGATACAACATTAATGTATCTTGCTCTGTAGTCCATCATCAGTAGTTTTTGAAGGAAAGTCTGAATCAGCTCTTCTTCAGCACAAAACGCATGGGACTGTAATGAATGTTCAGTTATCTGAAGAAAATCTGCAGCTCTCAATTTATATGTATGCTTGTTAAGGTGAAATCTGTCAAGGAGTGTTTTTGCCATTGTAAGCTTTTCATTTTCTACAGATAAATGCTCGTCTGGTCCCTCATTTTCTATTCTTTGCTCTCCGGCAATTATCTGTAAAAATAAAAGGCATAGTGTCATTTATTGTTATAAATGTTCAAGGCATGTTGCAGAAAATGTGTTGTAAAGTACTGCAATATACATTATAATATGTATTTTAAAGAAAACTTCAAAAAGTACAAAAATGAAAGTTATCCCATAATTTACTCAACCTCAACCCATCTTAGCTATATTAAACAGTATCCTGGCTCTTCCCAACTTTGTAACGGGATTGAATAGTGCTTGAGTTTTCCATTCATCATTAAAGTAACCCATACAACTCCAGTGGGTTAATAAATGCCTTCTGAAGCAAAGAGGACATTTGTGTCCATTTGTTGTTGTACATTTCTGACATAGCCTTGAATTAGTGCCAGCTCCTGTCCCACCCACATTTTAAAACAAGGTTATGCCACTGCAGTAAATTATGGGGTCATTTTCAAATTGGATAATATAATGTAAATGTCATAAATGTAAATTAAATTTTATCATGAAAACCACAGGAATAATCGGACGATATAACTATTAAGAAGCAAACACTAATCACTCAGCAGTTACTGTCAGTACTCAGGTTTGATCCATCTCTCTTTTCCTGCATGAGTCTTTGTTTTTGTTTTTATTTCTGCATGTACCGGTCACATTCTAGCATTCAACCTTCCACTTTTCTCCTTTTTTGCCAGTGTGTTTTGTCACTTCAGCACTTCACAGTACCTCTTGATATTACTTAATTCTCTTTTGTTTGTGTTTTTATTTGTCTCTTTTATCTGCCCAGTTACGTTGTTGGATTTATGGACTGTGCCAGCAGACTGCTTGTTACATAATATACACTTGACAAGAAGTAATAGAATCCATATAAAAGCTTTATTGAGGACACAAGCAAACACAGAGTGAGCAGGTAAGTCAGGGGTGTCCAAACTCAATCCTGGAGGGCCAATGTCCTGAAGAGTTTGGCTCCAATTTGCCTCAAAACATCTGCCTAGAAGTTTCTAGTATGCCTAGTAAGACCTTGATTAGCAGGTTCAGGTGTGTTTAATTGGGGTTGGAGCTAAACTTTGCAGGACAGTGGCCCTCCAGGAGCAGGACTGGACACCCCTTAGGCAAGTAAACACAATGAAGATAATGCAGTCCATGGATACCAGGCTCTGTGTAAGGGACAGAAACAGGTGGATGGTGAGGTTTCAAGAGATATACATGGAACGTAGGGTGAATATGGTAGTGTGTTGCCAGCTTCAGTTCATTAGTGACAGGGTTGACTTGTTTTACGACCGGGAATGGACAAATGTACTTGGGACTAAGCTTGCTGCAGGGCAGGCACAGCTGGATATCCCAGGTTCAGAGCCACACTAGTTGTCCTGGCTGGTAGATGGGTGTGATGTTTCTCCAGGCATCAGCGTGTTCCTTATGCCACCACACTGCCTGCTGCAGATGGTGATGAGCCTCATCCCACATTCCGTCATACACGCGATGTGCCCGGTCAATCTCGATGTTACGGTCTTTCAGGGTAGGAATCCACTTGGAAAGATTATCTCTGAGGAAACCAGCTGCGTCGGAGCCCTCCACCTCCTCTGGCAACCCCACCAGCCGCACGTTATTCCTCCTGCTCCTATCCTCAATATCCGTCATCTTCTCGGTGAGTCGCTCCAGCGGATTTCTTAAGTCCATGACTGTCCTCCTATCCTCATGTGCAGCTGCTTGAACGGAATCGACCCGGTCACGTGTCTGCTTTGCCGCGCTAGCTAGCACCTCAAGCTCCGCTCTTAGCTCTTTAACAGAATTGTTGGTCGCTTGTATGTCCGCACGCAGTTCACGCAATGCTGGAATCAGCACAGAGTCCGCCGCATTTCTTACTGTCGATGCCACAACCAAATCCAAAGTGCTTTGCTGCTCTTTAAGTGCTAGCTTGATACCGTTAGCGATAGCCCCATCGAGATCCTCTCTGGAGATGGTGTAATCTTTGAACCTCTTCTTTAATGGCGATTGCCCAATCTCTTTTTTCCGATCGCCCTTGACTGTCGGAGCACTCATGATGGGTCCAATGCAGAGTGGTTCGAAATTTACTGACAGGATAATAAAATATTTGACAAAATGTGCAGAGTGAAAGACTACGCGTGCATCGCCGTCGAAGGGTCACGTGATCCGGAATAAAGGAAATTGTTGACCGTTCAGTGGGTAAACATTACGGATGCATGTCCATAGCCAGAGAACATTGCAGCAGAAATCCATTGCAGTCCTCCGTCAGACCAGAGTAGGGTGCTGGAATGACCGTGGGACTGGCGAAGAAGACGGATGAAGGAGAGGTGTCGGAGGAAGTGATGGTGGTGACGGATGCCCCTATGTGTTCTGCCAATTCTCTGTGAAGCATCTCAGCAGGTTCTGTGAATGGATCCGAGTGCTCTGGATTCATCTTTTGGCATTGGTCTAGCCTTCTGTCGGGAAATATACACCTGACAAGAAAATAATCCTCTAGAACCTCTTTATTGAGGACACAAGCGGACACAGAGTGAGCAGGTAAGTAAACACAATGGAGATAATTTGAGTAATGGGAGTGATGATTGATAACTGTAGTTTATCTTACAGGTCATTGTGGAAGATGGCTGAGCTGGCTGAAGGAGCACAAACCTCAATGAACTGGTAAGTATTGCAGGTAAGTATCCACAGAAACTGACTTGGAAACACAAAGAATACACACAGTATTGTGTGTCTGTATCCTGGTTTAAGGCCAGACACTGACTGATGTTGAGGTGTGTGCTTACATATGGTGCTTGATGTGGCTGATTGATGACAGGTTGTGCTGGTTAATACTCTGGTGACTGCGATTGCAGTGTTGTGATTAGAGAGCCTGGTGATCCCATGATACTGCTCACCTTATTTACGGTTTTTGAAATCAGTTAGTGACTCTGCCTTTTGGAATTCCCACCTGTTATGTTTGCCTGTCAAGACTTTTATCTGTTACGATCTTCACCTGGCTCTAACCTTGTTACTGGATCTCCCTTCTGATCAGCCACCTGTCCAGTTTCTGATGCTTGCCTTACTGATGCCTTACTGATGTTTCTCTGCTCGATTGCTCTATTGCCTGGCCTTTGACTCTCTTCATCTTGTCCTTTACTGAGTCTGGTCCAGAGCTCAGAGGCTTGCTGCCCTATTTTTGACTTTTTCCTTTAAAGTTTTTTTTGGGGGGATTAAAAAATAAAAGGAGTAAATGTTTTTTATCATTGTAGGGTGGTTGTGTCCATACACTGCTAAGACACATTTATATGCAGACCATGCAAAAGTGAATTTTACATCCAATGCTTTCTGTTTGTGAAGTAAACAAAGCTTATTCCTCTCAGCGGTCTTCTGGGGTAAATACAAGGCTTTTCCCTCTCAGTGCGTTTCTGAGGTAAATACAAGGCTTATTCCTCACAGCGTGTTCTTCCAAAAACGAAAAGTATCCGAGATGAACATGTTGCTGCTTTGTTTACGGTGATGTGGGCGTTTACATGCAGCGCATCTCACGTGGAGATTTGTAATATCAGGCGCGTTCGACTTTAAGCAGCGCTTGCAGAATGATAACTGTATGACATCAAAGTACCGCGAGAGCTATAAGAAATCAGTCGGATCCTATGCATTCAAATCGCTCTCGCGGTACTTTGATGTCATACAGTGATCATTCTGCACAGCGCCGATCATTCAAGTCGAACGCGCCTAGCGCGTGCAGCGCGTGGGCGTGACCTAATTAGAGATAATGAGACCAGACGGAAAAACTGGACCTGTTGTTCGTTTCATACGGGTTACTTTATCACAGAATATTTGTTTTCAGTAAGACTTGCTTCATTTAAGAGTAGACATGTCAATCTTTCTATAGATATATTTCTCATGTTTCTGTGTGAAGTATTTCCTGAGTTACACTTCATTTTAGTGACGCGTTTCTAAAAGCAGTTTGCGGAGAGAGTGAAGACTGAGAATGCACCCTGTTTGTTTTCTTTATTCTTCAAAAGCACAAAGTATAGTTGTTATTATGAGTATATACAAATAAAAGTAGACCCCTTACAGATTCGAATGGTGTATTGCTCTTATCTGTACGATCAAAAATGGCAGAGTAATTCAAGCTCATCTCGGCCTTGTCAGGAAAATCTGCCACAAAACGCGTATCCGCGTTTGTCGACCCCAGAGGGTGGAATAAAGTCTGTATTGATCTTTTATCTTATTTTGGGTCCTTCACAGTAAAACTTGACACTTACCCTTTGTTTTACTCCATTTTCTGTTGTGGTGGGCTCCCTTCTTTCCTTATTGATTGTAGGACCATCTTTTGAAACACAATAACAATAACAATTAACTTAGTGTTTCTTCAGCTATTTAGAATATTTTCAATGCATTTGATAAGAGGTTTAAAAACACTAGTGGTTCCAAATATTGTTTCTTTCGCCCCTCCGCTCTGTATATTTTATATATTTTATATATCTCTCTTAACACACTTGATTCAGATCATCAGCTCGTTGGAAGCAATCGAGCTCCATGAACTGTTCCGATTGACAAGGCCCCTGCACAGTGTTCATTGTTCCCTACTCCCTGAGCACGGAAAATCCATTGAAATTTAGCCTACTTCACTTTGGAACATTCATTCACAGATTTGCACTTTGATGCTGCCTGTTCTTCACACACAGACAAAACTTATTAGAGAATAGTCAAGTCGACATAACGTACCTCTGTAAATACAACCCCAATTCCAGAAAAGTTGGGACATTTTTTTTAAAATGTAATAAAATCAAGAATCTGTGATTTTGTTGATTCTCCTTTACAAATAAAAATAATTAAAAAAATCCAATGTTTTCACTGGCCAACTTAATTGTGTTTTGAAAATATAAACAAATGTTGAACATACTCCTCAACAGTTGGGACAAAGGAATGTTTACCACTGTGTCACATGACCTTTCCTTTTAATTAGATTTTAAAAATGTTTGGGGATTGAGGATACTAATTGTTGCGGTTTTGCATGTGGAATTTTTGCCCAATCTTGCCTGATACAAGACAGCTGCTCAACAGTCTGTGGTAGTCGTTGTCTGATTTGCTTTTCGTGATGAGAATTGGGGTTGTAGAAACAACATATTACCATGCTGAAAATGTGTGAAAAATGTAATTTGGATAAAATTGTTAGATTTTATTTAACAGTAATCATGAGATTTGTATAGTAGTCACATCTGGTACACTTTAATGCCATTTGAACTGAACATGTATGCTCCTTTCAAAATGTAATCATGGTGAAAAATCCTGTGACATCCACTTTGCAGGACCTCCGTGAAGTTGCCCCCCCACCCAAGGCAAAACGTCGGCAAAATAGTCTCAATCGTTTGTGCTAGTTCGTGCTGCTTTGGTTTTTTAGATATTAAAATACTATTTATAGGTAATTCTGAGGTCACTCAGCTCCCCCACATACTCCAAATTCACCCCAGATAGTCTCATTTGTTTGTGCTGGTAATATTTTTGTTTTTGCTTCTGACTTTTTTAAAGATTTTTTCCCTGTGTGCTGTCACGGTGCACACACGAGGGAGGATACAGGAACACGCATACGAGGACTTAAACACAAATAATAGTCTTTAATGACATCAAGGCAGGACAAGGCAGGAATCAGAGACAGGATACACCAGGAAGTAACGAGTAGACCAGACGAAATCAAACTGAACAGGCATGAACTAATATACACAGGTTAATTACAGATAACGAGACATACACAGCTGGACAAGAGTTAACTCATAATGACATCAGCCGAGGACAGGAAACAAACCAAATATGGACACAAGAGGCGGGAACACATGACACACACAACAGAACCCTGACATAACTCCCCCCTCCCAGAAGGCGTGTCCCACGCCGTAACAGTTCCACCAGGGAGGGAGGGGGGGTGGGCACTCTGGAGGCCCTCAGGACAAACACGGACAGGAACACAGGACGGGGACCTCCAGAGCAGAACAGACAACGGAGGCCTTGGCGGAGCTGGGAGCTCTGGAGGCCATGGCGGTGCAGGGAGCTCAGGAGGCCATGGCAGGTCGTCTTCGGGGCCTTGGCCTCGGTCCCCTCGGCCCGGCCCCCACAGCCGGAACCCTTTCTACCCCCCCCCCCCAAAAAAAATTTCCCTGGGGTATTTAGGGGGTATCAAGAGCCCTCCGGGTCTAAACAGACAGGACAAGACAACCCACAGGAACAGGAAGCCCTCCTGGGCTAAGCTCGGAAGCTGAGGCTTCCTCTGGGCATGACGAGGAGTCAGGGGCCCTTACAGGGTCCCTCAGCAACCGCTTCCATCTCAGCGACAAGGGGGCAGGCGGCTAGAATGGCCTCCATGGCCACAACAAGAGGAGCCGCCTGCCCCAGACGAGTCTCCATGGACCTGACATGACATGGTAAGTTAAAATGTTCCTGTGGGCACAACAAGACAGACACATGGCACTCCTGGCCGTGACATGTGGTCTTGATCCACGGGGCTAGGGTCAGCGGCGGCCGGCGGGCAAGAGTCAGCGCCAATCCGGCGGGCTTGAGTCAGCGGCGATCCGGCGGGCTTGAGTCAGCGGCGATCCGGCGGGCATTGAGTCAGAGGCGGGCATTGAGTCAGAGGCGGGCCAGTGGCGTGAACTCCCACGAACGGCGCGCCTGGGGGAGCGGCAACCCGGGAACTAGGCAACCCGCCGGCGGGCTTGGGAGAGCCACCGCTGGCGGTGGATATCTCCCGCGATTGGCGGGCATGAGGGCTCGCGGCCAGTGGACTTGCGGCGATCCCGCCGAACTCCCACGCCGACTTGCAGTGGGCTATGGCGGGAATAACAAGCGGCGACTTCCATGCCGCGGGACAAACAGACAGGAACAAAATAAAAACTTTTCAAAAAACAGAAAACAAAACGAGGTGAAGGGGCGCCGCTTACTGTTTAGGTCCGGTCTTCTGTCACGGTGCACACACGAGGGAGGATACAGGAACACGCAGACGAGGACTTAAACTCAAATAATAGTCTTTAATGACATCAAGGAAGGACTCAGAGACAGGATACACCAGGAAGTAACGAGTAGACCAGACGAAATCAAACTGAACAGGCATGAACTAATATACACAGGTTAATTACAGATAACGAGACATACACAGCTGGACAAGAGTTAACTCATAATGACATCAGACGAGGACAGGAAACAAACCAAATATGGACACAAGAGGCGGGAACACATGACACACACAACAGAACCCTGAAATGTGCTGAGGAAACACATCTCGTGTGTCCGAATGCAAAGCTGAACAGGCAGAGGTGAACAAACACTTTCGTGACATTTGAATTCTCTGCTGTAATACTATCTAATGCATAATACATTACAGTGATTTTTTTCATTCTTATGAAAAAATGCAGAGAAAAGCTCAGAAACTTCTGACACAGATTTGTACTGTCCTGCAGTGGCACCGAATCACCACTCCGAATTAACGCATATACCTCACTTTTCGTGACGTCGGTTCAACTTTGCTTTTTAAACTGGAAAAACGAAATAGAATAATTAAATAGAATAGAAAAACTAAAAATAACCACTTTTCCCTTAAGAATAAACATAATGGGTGTGACATAATAATTGTTTTCAATGATGTGCAACCTGTACATATCTGTTAACATCTCAAAAGTGTAGCATTAGTTCTGGCAGGTCACGTTAGTCAAGCTTGCATCAGCTAACTCTCAGCTAATCCACATCTACCTAAAGGAATAATCAGGAATCAGCAATCAGGAATTTAGCGAGAGGGATTCGTTCCCCACATGGATTTCTCTGCAGATTCAAGTTTGTGAACTAACACGCAAATTCTCTGCACTGATTAGCTATAAGCCGCTTGATTTGGAAGACCTGATTAGGCATTGATTATTGCATCGCTGCATTATTGACATGGACTATTTGCCCACAATCTTGCTGAAGTTATTATAAAATGACTGCCTCAAGAACAAAATTTAGATGAGATCTGCACTCCCCGCACAAAGCAGAAGGATATCAAGAAGGAGATCAAGCATCCACATCACAGCTGGCTAAATTTCACCCTCCATTAAATTCTCAACATCTTCACAATGCTAAGTTAAGTTTTACTTTTTTATGCTCATTGATTAAAGCTATCAGGTTATTGGAAACATGCTTGTTGTTTAAGGCTATCTTGGTATCAACAACATAAGTGTTATCTATTTTTTCCTTAAACTTTTTGGGTATTGGAAACATGCTTGTTGCCTTGAGCTCATTCCGGTAACTATTTATAAAGGGGCATGCTGATTCTTTCTAGTGATGGGAAGTTCGGATCATTTTACTGACTCAGATCTTTGAATCTCGTTCATTAAAATGAAAAAAAAATTCAAGTAATTGTGTTCATTCCGTTAATTTCAGCAGAATATAATTAAAATGTTACATGTAAATGGTCAAATTCCCCAACACAATTTACTTACACGACACTGATCACATTTTGAATACCAGGCTGACCTGCTCAAAAAGATGGATGAGGGAGAAGAGATTAAAAATGATGACATAACAGAACTGCGTCGGGCCGCAGATTTGGCTACCAAGGAAACCGCCAGAGCTATTGGGCAGTCTATGGCAGCCCCGATGGCCATGGAAACCCTGTCTGAGCTGAAAGATAAAGACAGGGCCTTTTTGCTGGACACTCTGCTAGTGCCTTCTGGCCTGTTTGGCGACGCTGTCAATACAGTCATTGACAGGATCCAGTAGGCCAAGAAACAAATGGTGGCGTTCCAGCACTTTCTCCCTCGTTGCTCTCATGGGGCTGCTAGGCGGGAGCAGCCCCAGCCGTGTACCAGCTCCTCGCATCGAGAATTCCAAAAACGGAGCGTCACCACTCGCACTCCACCCCAACAAAAAGATCTGGAGTTGGGGCGGCGCTCCAGGTCGAAGTCTTCAAAGGAGATGACAGGTCTGAGGACCATCATTTTCAATAAGAAGGCTTCGGCCAAAAAGTCCGAACAGGTTTCTCAGGACTTCTGAGGGCAGGCCCCTCTGGGGAAGAGTGGTGTACACCTCATCATACAGTGCCTCAGTGCCCTCAGGAGATCGGTCTGTCAACCCTGTCACCCCTGGTGCTTCAGGGCACAGCAGTCTCCAGCAAGCGCATCTCTCAGCAACTACCCGGAAACGTAGAGGTTCTGGGAGGCTCGCTACCTCCAAGGAGGTCTCCAGAGCAGCTAGATCGACCAACCCCTGCTGGTCCCCCGCTTCAGGGCACCGAGCTAGCCACTCTAAAAAAACAGAGGTCAGTCTCGAGAGACTGATTCCCTTAGTAGGATTCCCTGGATTCTATCATGGAGAAGCTCACGGCTTTGCAAAGGAAAATTGACGGTGTTGGAGATCAGAACGGACATAGAGAGTAGCCGTGGAATTGGAATGCGGTTACTCGCCCCAAGACTAAACAATCGCAATCTTATCTTTTTTGGCTCCCCTGAACCAGCACTGGCCTCGGCCAAGGCTGCTAGTGGAAAATCAACCCTGGGAAGAGCACTGCAGTGAGACGCTCTTGCGTTCCTCCCCCATTCGACAGACACCTGCTGATTACAAACTATTACACATACACACACATAAACACATATATATGCATTCACCTCCCCACCCCCGATCCCTCGCCTCCGTCGCTTTGAACCGCCAGCCTGACAAGCGGGTCTGGACCAGCGCTAATCTTGGCTGCAGGACCGGATGGCTGATTGCCAGAGCTGGATTACTTCCCCTGTTGCAAAGTCGTGTGTCTATATTATGTGCTTTTGTTGCTGAGGTGTTTTTCCTGTTCTCACACTGTACTCCCCAAGGAGCATAGTCTGGGGGTTATTTTTTTTCCTCCTCACATTCCTCATGTTATGCTGTATTTTTCTTCAATTCCCTGTCTTCCTGTCCTGTCTACCCCCTTGTCATATATGTTGTGTATGTATGGACAGGTTGATGGCTAATTTCGCTGGTACTTGTGACTAGTGACAATAAAGGGCTACTACTACTACTAGACCATCTGGCAGCATGGAAGCTGCCAATGGGTCCTGCACACTGTAGAAAGAGGCTACAAGATTCAGTTCAGGTCTCGTCCACCTCGGTTCAATGGGGTCTTTCCCACTCTGGTGGGCCCCGAGCAGGCTCTGGTCATGGAACAAGAAGTAGATACTCTCTTGAGGAAGGAGGCCATCGAGGTGGTCCCTCCTCTAGACAGAGAGCCTGGGTTCTACAGCCGGTAATTAATTGTTCCGAAGAAGGATGGGGGGTCCTATTCTAGATCTGCATCAGCTGAACTGCTCAGTCATGCGACTCAAGTTCAAGATGCTCGCACTCAAACAAGTCGTGTCTCAAATCAGATCCGAGGACTGGTTGTCACGACAGATCTGAAAGACGCATATTTCCACGTATCCATCCTTCCTTAACACAGGAAATTCCTGAGGTTTGCTTTCGGGGGCAAAGCTTGTCAATATTGGGTTCTTCCGTTCGCCCTTGCACTCTCACCATGCACTTTCACCAAGTGTGTGGATGCTGCTCTAGTTCCACTGCGACTCCAGGGCATCCGCATACTGAATTACATCAACAATTGGTTGATATTAGCTCAGTCGGAACAGATGGCGATTTGGCATTGAGATGTCGTTATCGCCCATATGAAAGAGCTGTTGTTAGGACTAAATGCAAAGAAAAGTGTGCTTTCTCCAGTACAGAGGACCACTTATCTAGGTGTAGTGTGGGATTGGACCACGATGTAGGCACGTCTGTCTCCTGCTCGGATCGAGTCGATCCTCACAGCAGTCAAGAGAGTAAGAGAAGGCCAGTCACTCACTGTCAAAAAGTTCCAGACACTGATGGGTATGATGGCAGCCACGTCCAATGTGATACCTTTAGGCCTGCTGTACATGAGAGCCCTGCAGTGGTAGCTCAGGACCAAAGGGTTTTCCCCAAGGGGCAACCCACTTCGCAAGATCAAGGTCACGCGGCGATGCTAACCTGCCTTAGACATGTGGAAGAAACCTTGGATCCTGTCACAAGGCCCCGTGTTGGGGGTTCCTTATTTTTGCGTAACGCTAACGACGTATGCCTCTCTCACTGGCTGGGGGTGGTCATGAGTGGCCACTCTGCCCAGGGTCTGTGGGAAGGTCCCCATCTCAGGTGGCACATAAATTGCCTGGAGATGCTGGCCGTGTTTCAAGCATTGGAGCATTTTCTCCTAGACCTGAGAGGCCATCGTGTGCTGGTTTGCACAGACAACACATTGGTTTGGTCACATGGTCTCTTACATCAACCACCAGGGGGGTCTGCGCTCATGCCCCCTTTACAAGCTGGCATGCCAGATCCTCCTGTGGGCCCAGGGGAAACTTCACCCCGAGGTGGTGGAGCAGATTTGGAGGGAGTTCGGTCAAGCTCAAATGGACTTGTTTGCATCTCGAGAGACCTCACATTGTCCCCTGTGGTTCTCCCTCACGCATCCAGCTCCACTTGGGCTGGATGCCATGTTACAGACGTGGCCGAGGCTTCGTCTGTATGCCTTTCCCCCGATTGCTTTGCTCCCAGGAGTTCTGGAGAGAGTTTTCTGGGACAGGGTCCGTCTCCTCTTAGTAGCCCTGTTCTGGCCAGGCCGGCCATGGTTTGCGGATCTGGTAGTCCTCCTCGAAGACTCTCCATGGGAGATTCCCATCAAGAGGGATCTCCTCTCTCAGGTGGGGGGCAGGTTGTGGAAGCTGTGGCTGTGGCCCCTGAGGGGGCACAGCTCATAGCCTCCAGTCTCTCAACCGAGGTTGTGGAGACCATACTCCAGTCCAGAGCTCCCTCCACGAGGAAATCGTACGCCTCAAAGTGGCTTCTCTTCACTTCGTGGTACAACAACCATCAGTTGGACCCAGTCAATTGTCCTATCGGTCCAGTGCTAGAGTTTTTGCCAGAGCGGTTCGCCACAGGGTTATCCCCTCCACTTTGCAAGTCTACATGGCTGCCATTGCTGCTCACCACGCCCCTCTCAGTTTAATCATTTTCACTTTGCTAAGTTGGACTGTGGTGGATCTGTTGTTTTTGTCTACTCTAAACTTACTCTGAAATTTGTCCAGCTAGATTTGTGTAAAAGGACACAAGTATTTTTATATGCAGTATTGTTGTTTTCTTACCCATCCTGCTGAATGATGAATCAGAGTCTGGTTCTGATGCCTCACTCGTGTGCTTGAGCACCCTAAAGAAAAATAAAGATTTATATAAAGTTTTATTCTTTCATGTAATGCGAGAGTATTACAGAACATTATCTTGATCCCCAATTTTCTGGATAATTAACTACAGATGGTACTCATCCAGAACAAGCTTTTTACTGCTGCAAATACTGTGCAACTGTTTCTCTTCACCACTAATTGCCTCTATAACTATGGACCTTGGGAGCTGAATGCGTAAAAGCTCATTCTCAAGAGTAGCTGCCTTTAAATCTACATTTGACTTGTCTAGAAATTGTTTGCTGTTGTCTTTGTATCTGCTCTTCTGTTCTGCTATAGCAGGAAACCAGCCTGTAAATAAACTAGCTCAGTGTTTGTGGCACTTACTGTTCAAAGAAGAACACTGTGCCAATTCTGATTACAAATTCACTTTACTAAAATAACTATAACATCTCAAAACCAGAAAGTTTTAAGACATACCTGCAAGGCTGTTATTCATTTCACAGTATAGAGCTTTTCAAAATTGTCAGTTCATGTTTATCTTCTTAAAAGTTTGGTAAGAACAGTTGTATCATTTTATTATTATTGATTGACTGATTTATTGAATCTAGAATAGCTATCAATAAAATACTTTGGTTTATGTTACTTTGGGACCGTATTATGATGTGATATTATGATATACGTATATAGATCATAATATATTGATATTATGTCTAAATGGATTATTGTTGTAAAATGACTATTTCCTAAAATACTTGACTAACTATACAAGTTACTATATTATTATTTCTTTATTTCAGACCCATTTGGTCCAGATCACTATAAAAATAGAATACACAAAAGAAGAAAATTACATACCAACATACATTCACATACAACAATCACTTGAGAAGAAAAAAAGAACATACAAACTCGAATTCCAGTGCTTCCAAAACAAAGAAGAATACCTTGTATCACTTAATGTGGGATCATTTAAGGCCATTATGATTGTATTTCTTGAATCCCTTAATCGACACACAAAACTATACATATAATTCCTGTGGCTCAGTGGTAGAGCATTGCGTTAGCAGCGCAAAAGGTTGTGGGTTCGATTCCCAGGGAACACACATACTGATAAAACATGTATAGCCTGAATGCACTGTAAGTCGCTTTGGATAAAAGCGTCTGCTAAATGCATAAATGTAAATGTAAATATACAGTGGGTACGGAAAGTATTCAGACCCCCTTACATTTTTCACTCTTTGTTATATTGCAGCCATTTGCTAAAATCATTTAAGTTCATTTTTTTTCCTCATTAATGTACACACAGCACCCCATATTGACAGAAAAACACAGAATTGTTGACATTTTTGCAGATTTATTAAAAAAGAAAAACTGAAATATCACATGGTCCTAAGTATTCAGACCCTTTGCTCAGTATTTAGTAGAAGCACCCTTTTGATTTAATACAGCCATGAGTCTTTTTGGGAAAGATGCAACAAGTTTATTTGGGGATCCTCTGCCATTCCTCCTTGCAGATCCTCTCCAGTTCTGTCAGGTTGGATGGTAAACGTTGGTGGACAGCCATTTTTAGGTCTCTCCAGAGATGCTCAATTGGGTTTAAGTCAGGGCTCTGGCTGGGCCATTCAAGAACAGTCACGGAGTTGTTGTGAAGCCACTCCTTCGTTATTTTAGCTGTGTGCTTAGGGTCATTGTCTTGTTGGAAGGTAAACCTTCGGCCCAGTCTGAGGTCCTGAGCACTCTGGAGAAGGTTTTCGTCCAGGATATCCCTGTACTTGGCCACATTCATCTTTCCCTCGATTGCAACCAGTCGTCCTGTCCCTGCAGCTGAAAAACACCCCCACAGCATGATGCTGCCACCACCATGCTTCACTGTTGGGACTGTATTGGACAGGTGATGAGCAGTGCCTGGTTTTCTCCACACATACCGCTTAGAATTAAGGCCAAAAAGTTCTATCTTGGTCTCATCAGACCAGAGAATCCTTCAGGTGTTTTTTAGCAAACTCCATGCGGGCTTTCATGTGTCTTGCACTGAGGAGAGGCTTCCGTCGGGCCACTCTGCCATAAAGCCCCGACTGGTGGAGGGCTGCAGTGATGGTTGACTTTCTACAACTTTCTCCCATCTCCCGAATGCATCTCTGGAGCTCAGCCACAGTGATCTTTGGGTTCTTCTTTACCTCTCTCACCAAGGCTCTTCTCCCCCGATAGCTCAGTTTGGCCGGACGGCCAGCTCTAGGAAGGGTTCTGGTCGTCCCAAACGTCTTCCATTTAAGGATTATGGAGGCCACTGTGCTCTTAGGAACCTTAAGTGCAGCAGAAATTTTTTTGTAACCTTGGCCAGATCTGTGCCTTGCCACAATTCTGTCTCTGAGCTCTTCAGGCAGTTCCTTTGACCTCATGATTCTCATTTGCTCTGACATGCACTGTGAGCAGTAAGGTCTTATATAGACAGGTGTGTGGCTTTCCTAATCAAGTCCAATCAGTATAATCAAACACAGCTGGACTCAAATGAAGGTGTAGAACCATCTCAAGGATGATCAGAAGAAATGGACAGCACCTGAGTTAAATATATGAGTGTCACAGCAAAGGGTCTGAATACTTAGGACCATGTGATATTTCAGTTTTTCTTTTTTAATAAATCTGCAAAAATGTCAACAATTCTGTGTTTTTCTGTCAATATGGGGTGCTGTGTGTACATTAATGAGGAAAAAAAATGAACTTAAATGATTTTAGCAAATGGCTGCAATATAACAAAGAGTGAAAAATTTAAGGGGGTCTGAATACTTTCCGTACCCACTGTAATTCCTTAAAACAGCATGCAAAGTAGGAACATCACTAGATACAAACAATTGGCTAGCACTCATCCACCTTGGGAACTTAAGCAGGATTCTTAATGCATCATTAAATGCCACCTGAAGCTTTTTCATTTTAGCTTTAGCCTACTATAACTACACCATACGTGTGATGTATAAAATGAAGTACAGTACGCTCTAAAAAGTGCTATTTTGACATCAACAGTGCACATGTAAAATTTCCGAGCCAACATATTCGCTTGTCTGTATAACTTATAGCACTGGCATTGCACATCATCATATGGAAGCCCGTTTCCGCCACTGAAAAAAAAATTAAAAAGGTAATTGCGACTTTTTTATCTCACAATTCTAACTTTTTTTTCTCATAATTGCGTGATACAAACTCGCAATTCTGACTTTTTTTTTAATCAGAATTGCGTGATATAAACTCTCAATTGCGAGTTAAAAAGTCATAATTCTGTGATATAAACTCGCAATTCTGAGAACATATCAGTCTTTTTTTCCCCCTCAAAAATGTGAGTTTATATCATGCAATTCTGACTTTATAACTCGCAATTGTGAGTTTATACCTCACAATTCTGAGAAAAAAAGTCTGAATTGAGAGAAATAAACTTGCAATTGCGAGAAAAAAAGGCAGAATTGCGATTGTGACTTTATAAATCGTAATTCTGACTTTATAACTCGCAATTGCAAGTTTATATCTCACAATTCTGTGAAAAAAGTCGCAATAACCTTTTTTTTATTTTTTATTCAGTGCGGAAACGGGCTTCCATATCATTCAAATCATCTCTAATAATGTGACCCAGATATTTTATTTTATTTACCACATTTAATAGGCTACTTGTTCACCTAAATAAAAGGAGGGAAACTTTTGTTTCCAATCCTCTTTTGTTTTAACAATCATAACCACACTCTTTTTCATATTAAATACAATATCATCCTGCACACCATAATTTGAACATACACAAAGCAACTGTTGTAGCCCAGAACTATAAGGGGACAGAATAATTAAGAATAATTAAGTCATCAGCATACATCAAATGGTTAGAGACTATCAAGACTATCTCCTGTTACACATCCAGTTTTACATTCATTTAATTCAACAGAGAGATCATCCATATACAAATTAAAAAGAAGAGGTGATAATATTCCACCTTGCCGAACCCCATTTGTCACATAAAAGGGTGCCGAAACATTCTTACCCCATCTGACTTGTATTGGTTGATGTATATACCAGTACTGTAGAATCCTAATCAAATATGGGGGACCCCCTCTGTCTTGTAACTTCATAAACAGCTTAGTGTGATTAATTCGATCAAATGCCTTAGAAGCATCTAAAAAGCACATAAATACTGTAGAATTGTGTATTATACACACTAACCACTTCCTTTAGTGAATATATGCATAAATCAGTACCATGCTTCCTCTTAAAACCAAACTGATTATCTGTAGTTACCAAATCGAGGGGTGAGAACCAGAAGGGCGTAAGTGACATTTCACCAACTTTACAGGAGAGCCAAAACAAACATTTTACCATAGTTTGATCTGACGTTGTGTACTGATTTCAATTGTTTATAATACAAATTTGTACACTCATGGATGACAGTACTTTTGCCAGTAGAAATAGCTCATTAAGAGCTTTCATTTGATGTATATATCTCCATTTAACCAAAACATGTCACTTACGCCCTTCTGGTTCTCATCCCTCGAAATATTATTTGAGCCTATCCATAAGGATATGCTCAAATACTTTTGAGATAATATTTGTTAAGGCAATTGGCCTATAATTTTCTATACTGGATATTTAATCAGTTTTATCTTTAATTACTGGCACTAATAAAACTGTCAACATAGATCGAGGTAACACATCATGTAGCAAAAAATTCTGTAAGACACAAAGCAAGTAACACTAGTTTTTTTTGGCTAGCATACTTTAGACATTTAGCTATTATTAAATCAGGGCCATATGCTTTATTTGCTGCCAATTTCTCAATAGCATAATTAACCTCAGAAGGTCTAATAATCACACCAATATCATTCAGTACATGACCTACTTCAAATTCCTGCCTCTCAACACAATTAAAAATATCCCTATAATATTCTCTCCACAATTTGACAATATTCTCAGCCCCAACAACCCCTTCAATACTAGCTGGCAGCGGTACTTTACTATTATTAATAACCTTAACTACTTTCCAAAAGTCATCAACATCACTTTTATGAAATTTCTTAGCCATTGAGTTTGCTCTCATGGTTGCTTCATTTCTTTTAATAAACTGTACAGCATATTTAAATTTGGCATTTGCCAATTTCTTTTTCTCAAATTCTGGGCCATACCTTGCTTTCCCTGTTAAAACTCAATTTTTAAAAGCATCTCTAGCCTCCAAATGCAACTCAGATACATATTCATTCCATCCAGCCCCCAAAAAGATCACTTTTAACTACTTTTTGACAGAAAGGTCTACTGGCATTATTTAAACAATACACTATTTCATCATACATCAAGGTCATTAATGTGTTTAGTATTTCTACAGTTAACATTATCACACATAATAGTCTCAGTTGATACGGCTATGTTACTTAAACTCTTCTCTGTTGATATTTTATATTGCCAAAGGTCATTTGCTGTAAGACGTGTCCAATCTAATTTCCCACAATTCTCATGATTATCATAATTGCTCAGCTCAGGTAAACTTTCAACATTTAACATCATAAAAACAGGTATATGGTCTGTTGTAGCCTGGTCATACAATATCTCAAGCTTCTCTAGACAATCATGTGCATCAGCTGTGCATATACAGTGATCCAGCCAAGATGTTGTATTCCATGCTTCACTGATATATGTATAGCTATCTATTGGTAACAATATTTGGCTAGATAAAACTAACTTATTATCCTGGCAAAACCTAATTAGATGTTGACCAAACAAAGAGTTATCATCAGATATATCAGCATTCAAATCCCCTACTATAAATATACATGTACATTCACTTTCCTTAATAAAAGAACTTAAAAAAAGCAAGCCTACTCATGTATTCATCTTAATTTTGACAGCATTCATAAGGAGTATACACATTAAAAATTACAAATACATTCTTATTATGTTCCACTTTGATTGCTGTACACCAATCCACCTCTAATCTAAACACACTTATCAGTGAATCATACTTCTTATGCCAGAAGACAGCCACACCCCCTGGTATTCTGCCACACACAATTCCCAAACTTAAATCTGTTGTACATTCCCCCACACCATAAAAATCATCATTAACAGAATTATGTTTATCTAGATCTTGTTTTGATAAGAAAGTTTCTTGTATACATACAATATCTGCATTCTGCAAGAGCTTATGACAATGGGTTGCGCTTTATCACCAATACTCTGTCCCAAGTGCAACCCACGTGAGTTGTATGATACTACTCTAAGGTTCATAAGTCATATTCCGAAATTCATTTATGCAGAGTCATGCGCCTCCGGTGCACACACACCTCTTGTTCCATTAGATGTTTCTACAGTCACAGAGGCTATGTTTATCCTGGTTTTGAGCGCCTCATAAAATCAGCGTACAAATACCCCATCAGGCCAGAGCTGTGGCTCATACATATCACCCACCTTATCACACTCAGCAATTACTTTAAAAGAGCTATATGGATTCTGAGTAGTGTCCATTTTTTGACAAATAACGTCACGTTGAAGTTTAGTTTTTAGATAATTAGACAGTATAATTTCCATACATCATCTATTTGTTAATTCTCTTTCTCTACATATATTAAGATACTGAATAACTGGTAGTAATAATAATAATGATAATAATATATTGATATATATTGAGCAATAAATTCAAACCTGTGCGTTGGTGTCTCTCTGAGCTCTCTGAGGCTTGTGTCCATCTCCAGTTAAAAATAGCAAATGATATCCCTCTGCTAGTCTTAATATAGACATGGAATCTGTTTTCCTTGCAATCACATGGCATATAAGAAAGTAAACATGTTGATCACTTAACCCTCTGGTGCTCCGTATTTGGGAGTCACACTTGTGATGTGTGACACCTAAACTTGTGTGTATGTGTATGTGTGTGTGTGTGTCTGTGTGTGTGAGTGGATGTGTCTGTTTTGCACTCTTGATGTTTCAGAGTGTAACCCCTTCCTTGCTGTCCACTTTTTTACTGCATTGTAGTTGAATTATTGCTTTTATTTTATATATTTGCTGTGTTACAGTCAAGTTCAAGTTCAAGTTCAAGTTTTATTTGTCACATACACGACTATACAGAGATCGTATAACCAGCAGTGAAATGTGAGTCGGGTCCGCTCCATGGACAGTGCAATATTATAGAATACAACACAAGGGAAGTATACATAAAATAAAATGAATAAAAAATAAGATATAAAGAATAAAATATAAAAGAATGTGCATGACAGTATGCTGTAGAATTAAATATTAAGATAAGCATGACTGTACAGAGAGGAATGTGCAAACAAGTTGTACATGGTTGACATGAAGCAGCAATCTCAAAAAAAAAAAAAAAAAAAAAAAAATATTAAGATAATAAGATACCAAGACACAGTTGTGTGCAAATGATACTGTCAGTATGAGGTAGAGAATAATAACTGTGGATGTCTTACTGATTGTGAGTGATTAGTAAGTGAAGTCATGATGATGCTGATGGCCTTGGGGAAGAAACTCCTCCTAAGTCTCTCAGTTTTTGCCATCAGGCAGCGGAAGCGCTTACCAGATGGCAGCAGAGTGAAGAGACAGTTTCCAGGGTGATTTGAGTCTTTGGTGATTTTGACAGCTCTGCTTCTGCAGCGTTTGAGGTAGATGTCCTGCAGAGAGGGGAGAGCAGACCCTGAGATGCGCTGAGTCAATACACTTTCTATGGTCCCTGCATAGAAAGTTTTCAGGATTGTTGGTGAGACCCTGAATTTCCTCAGCTGTCGCAGATGGTACAGTCTTTGCCTGGCTTTCTTGACCTGTGTTTGAATGCGTGTAGTCCAAGTCAGGTCCTCGGAGATGTTTACACCGAGGTACTTGAAGCTGCTTACTCTCTCCACAGGGGTCCCACTGATCATAAGAGGAGTGTAGGGCCGCTGCTGTCTCTTCCTGAAGTCCACAATCAGCTCTTTGGTTTTGCTCACGTTCAGAGAGAGACAGTTGTCCAGGCACCATGATGTAAGTCTCTCTACCTCATCCAAGTATGCAGTCTCATCATTGTTGGAAATGAGGCCCAGAACCACAGTATCATCAGCAAATTTGATAATAGATGTGGAGCTGTGAGAGGACACACAGTCATGTGTGTAGAGAGAGTAGAGCAGGGGACTCAGGACACAACCCTGCGGGGCTCCTACGTTCAGGGTGATGGAGTTTGAGGTGAACTGGCCTACCTTCACACCAGTTCATAGGTGTGTGTGTGTGTGTGTGTGTGTTTAAGTGTGTGTGTGTGTACGCTAGGGGTTGCACCGACTAGTCGACTAGTCACTTTAATGCTCTGCCGCGACGCTGTAAGCATGACGTCGACTAGTCGCTGGTCCTATATTGGGCGCAACAGCATAAGACACATGTGAAGGTCTTCCATATGCTCCTTTTCCAAACAGTTAAAATGACAAATAAATGCATATTCTGAAAGCTCTCCACAAGACATGTGTGATTATATTACTGAATGCTCGAAATTAAACGGGAGAATGCACGTTTTAAACAGCTTATTGTACAGGTCAGTTAATCACGTTCTAATCTAATGCGCTGCTGCTCTGTTACGCACACACATAAGCTTCAGACAGTAGCGCGTACATCACGCGCACAGAATCATTCAGCGCGGAAATATACTGTCAACACTGTTCTGTGATTTCTCAATAAAATAGCTTAGAAACTGAAAAGTTCAAGCATATATTTCTTAATAACTAAATCCCACAGCTTCACTAGAAAGACGCTGCCAGGTAGAATTAATTCACACACGCAATCGCTCTCACTAATGCATTCATACTTTATCTGTATCTGATTTCGAACGAGCAGAAATCTGTGAGAAATATAACGACCCAAAGACAAAAGAACTGATAAAAGTAAGCTGTTATAGGAGCAATAGCCATGTGGGCAGCGCTGTGTCATATGCCATAGCTGTGCACAAGGTGTTTGAGTCACAGCTCCAGATTTATTTGTTCATTAATGACGTCATCAGCGACTAGTCGACTTCAACTCAACTTTCATCACATAAAAGTCGACTTTAAAAAATAAGAAGTCGTTCAACCCCTAGTGTACGCATGTGGATGTGTTGGTTTTACACTCTTGATGTTTTAGAGTTTGCAGAATATTCTCGCTGAATATTTGTGTTTTTGTCAATTTCCCATTCATTTCCTATGGTCGGTCATTTTTGACCGAAGACCACAAGTGTGACTTTTTTTTTTACGACCACTTAGCCTGCTCGAATCAAGCCCTCAATTTATTTGTGTGTTCACATTCCAAATGCCATAAAAGTCACCAAGTTTCGTACCATTCCAATGAAGCTGCGATTTTTTAAAATTCAAAACAGAATTTTTTTTCGGTCAAAAGTGCCCGAAGAGCACCAGAGGGATTTAAAGGAATGTTGTGAGATAACTATACATTAAAAGTGAAGCATGTAAGACTTTTTGTGTCAAAATATATTCTCTTAACCCAGTTTGCTGTTCTTTGAATACTAATACTATGGGTTTATCTCCCCGAAAAGTGTAAATATTGAGCCTCCTATGCTCATTAATCTCTTTCCAACTCAACCTATAGGGGGTTTGCATATATATATATATATATATATATATATATATATACAAACCCGATTCCAAAAAAGTTGGGACACTGTACAAATTGTGAATAAAAAGGAATGCAATAATTTACAAATCTCATAAACTTATATTTTATTCACAATAGAATATAGATAACATATCAAATGTTGAAAGTGAGACATTTTGAAATGGCATGCCAAATATTGGCTCATTTTGGATTTCATGAGAGCTACACATTCCAAAAAAGTTGGGACAGGTAGCAATAAGAGGCCGGAAAAGTTAAATGTACATATAAGGAACAGCTGGAGGACCAATTAGCAATTGGCAACATGATTGGGTATAAAAAGAGCCTCTCAGAGTGGCAGTGTCTCTCAGAAGTTAAGATGGGAAGAGGATCACCAATTTCCCCAATGCTGCGGCGAAAAATAGTGGAGCAATATCAGAAAGGAGTTTCTCAGAGAAAAATTGCAAAGAGTTTGAAGTTATCATCATCTACAGTGCATAATATCATCCAAAGATTCAGAGAATCTGGAACAATCTCTGTGTGTAAGGGTCAAGGCCGGAAAACCATACTGGATGCCCATGATCTTCGGGCCCTTAGACGGCACTGCATCACATACAGGAATGCTACTGTAATGGAAATCACAACATGGGCTCAGGAATACTTCCAGAAAACATTGTCGGTGAACACAATCCACCGTGCCATTCGCCGTTGCCGGCTAAAACTCTATAGGTCAAAAAAGAAGCCATATCTAAACATGATCCAGAAGTGCAGGCGTTTTCTCTGGGCCAAGGCTCATTTAAAATGGACTGCGGCAAAGTGGAAAACTGTTCTGTGGTCAGACGAATCAAAATTTGAAGTTATTTTTGGAAAACTGGGACGCCATGTCATCCGGACTAAAGAGGACAAGGACAACCCAAGTTGTTATCAGCGCTCAGTTCAGAAGCCTGCATCTCTGATGGTATGGGGTTGCATGAGTGCGTGTGGCATGGGCAGCTTACACATCTGGAAAGGCACCATCAATGCTGAAAGGTATATCCAAGTTCTAGAACAACATATGCTCCCATCCAGACGTCGTCTCTTTCAGGGAAGACCTTGCATTTTCCAACATGACAATGCCAGACCACATACTGCATCAATTACAACATCATGGCTGCGTAGAAGAAGGATCCGGGTACTGAAATGGCCAGCCTGCAGTCCAGATCTTTCACCCATAGAAAACATTTGGCGCATCATAAAGAGGAAGATGCGACAAAGAAGACCTAAGACAGTTGAGCAACTAGAAGCCTGTATTAGACAAGAATGGGACAACATTCCTATTCCTAAACTTGAGCAACTTGTCTCCTCAGTCCCCAGACGTTTGCAGACTGTTATAAAAAGAAGAGGGGATGCCACACAGTGGTAAACATGGCCTTGTCCCAACTTTTTTGAGATGTGTTGATGCCATGAAATTTAAAATCAACTTATTTTTCCCTTAAAATTATACATTTTCTCAGTTTAAACATTTGATATGTCATCTATGTTGTATTCTGAATAAAATACTGAAATTTGAAACTTCCACATCATTGCATTCTGTTTTTATTCACAATTTGTACAGTGTCCCAACTTTTTTGGAATCGGGTTTGTATATATATATATATACATACATGCACACAAAGCATATACTGTATATACATTATAATAGGTGTGCATGTATTTCAGCTAATATGTGATGCATTAAAAAAGCGAGGCATGCAAGCCAGAACCAGCAAGGGCAAGTGGTTTTGGAAGAGATAGCTCAGGGAAACGGCGGGGAGACACAATCCCCACCTTACATCCACCCACCCGTATTACAACTCCACCACACCAGATACAGACCTGGATGTCACAGCCTACTGGGGACCGGAGGCCAAACAAAAAAATGAAGAAGAGGGGGAAAAAAACACAAAAAAATATATATAACATATAAAAACATATAACATATACATAAGAGTGTAAGTAGGTTAACCTTTTCTTAAACCCTTTCTTAACAGTGTTTTCTTATCAATGTTGTCCTCCACCCCTCCCCAAAACTCTGAAAGATTAATATTCAAATTAAGTACAAATAGTAGTTTAGGTGGAGATGTGTTGTTGTGATTGGTCTCAGACAAAGAAGGTCAACAGATTTATGAATGCTGGAAGGTAATGAGAGATGACCAGAAGGGGTGTAATTCTACTGTATTATGAGATGAACTGGATAGACTTTCCATCGAGATATAATCAATCAGTAGATTGTTCCAGGATGCAATATGTATGGATTTTCTTGATTTCCAGTTCATGAGGATAGTTTTCTTGCCGATAGCTAGCGCCACTAGGAGTAACTGACTGTTTATATTGTGTAAGATATCAGAGCGAATCAGACAATTTAAGATTTGATCAGAAATTGAAACATGAGGAGACAAATTCCACAAAGAGGCCCCGGATAACAAGACAACGTCATACATCTGTCCACGATACCCTAGCGCCATAGGTTTGAAGAAAGCTAACCAACCACCTCTTTCACAGAACAACTTACAACAGTAACACTAAAAGAACACTTCTTGATAATCCCAACTCAGGAAGGAGATTGTCAAATTTGGGGCAAGTAACCAAGATTGATGGTCAAAGACACAGCACATCATGACCATCACATGAGGAAAATCATTAGTAGAGACTTTGTTGGGTGGGTTCCCCCACCCAGGACAAGAACCAGACTGAAATTCCTTATGAGACCTTTTAACCTCTTTGGTCTTCACTGAACATATTCTCACATCCACAGAATGGCACATAAACTGTCTTTTATGCATCTAAAATCATCTCAAAAGAACTTATAAACAAATATCAGTCCATTGCTTAACTTCATAGCATGTATGTAACCCACACATTTGTTCATCATGTTCTAATCACTCATTGTGTATGTAGTTTTAATAACTATTGAATAGCTTAATCAACCCAGAATTCTGTTCAGTATATTATTAGAGCTTGCAACAACTATACAGTGACTGGAACAGATTTATGATATCATTCTTTGTCATTTAAACATATTATGCACAAAGAATCAGATTAAATTATCACTCAGTTACTTCTGGGATTATTTTGAACAAAAAGCCACTTTGCACATCTGAAAATAGGCACATACATTAAGAAATTTGTATCTTTCTGGTTCTTTCTTTGTTTGCAGCCAATCAAGTTTTTGTTTTAACTTTCCAATCAGAATCACAGCCCATTCTGACCATTCTTACAGAATATCATTAAGGCGAGAGCTTCAGAGCCGAGCTGTTTACAGCATTTGCTCTCTTCTGTTTCATTATTTCTATCAGGACTAAGCAAGTTACCAAATTTGTCAGTCATATTTCTAGCACAGTTGAAAACCAAAAAGAGATGATATCAGCAAGAGATTGAGGCGGTGATCTTACCAATAGCACTTGACTTCTGCGTGATGAAACTGCAAAGTACATTCCAGAATTTCCATATGCTGGTCCAATCCAAATAGGAATTGTAAAAACAATTTTTTTAGGTATTTCGGGGTTATTCCTGATGCATCCCAGATCAATCAATCCTTGTCCTAACTTATATATATATATATATATATATATATATATACACACACACAGGTGCATCTCAATAAATTAGAATGTCGTGGAAAAGTTCATTTATTTCAGTAATTCAACTCAAATTGTGAAACTCGTGTATTAAATAAATTCAATGCACACAGACTGAAGTAGTTTAAGTCTTTGGTTCTTTTAATTGTGATGATTTAGGCTCAAATTTAACAAAAACCCACCAATTCACTATCTCAACAAATTAGAATACTTCATAAGACCAATAAAAAAAACATTTTTAGTGAATTGTTGGCCTTCTGGAAAGTATGTTCATTTACTGTATATGTACTCAATACTTGGTAGGGGCTCCTTTTGTTTTAATTACTGCCTCAATTCGGCGTGGCATGGAGGTGATCAGTTTGTGGCACTGCTGAGGTGGTATGGAAGCCCAGGTTTCTTTGACAGTGGCCTTCAGCTCATCTGCATTGTTGGGTCTGGTGTCTCTCATTTTCCTCTTGACAATACCCCATAGATTCTCTGGGGTTCAGGTCAGGTGAGTTTGCTGGCCAATCAAGCACACCAACACCATGGTCATTTAACCAACTTTTGGTGCTTTTGGCAGTGTGGGCAGGTGCCAAATCCTGCTGGAAAATGAAATCAGCATCTTTAAAAAGCTGGTCAGCAGAAGGAAGCATAAAGTGCTCCAAAATTTCTTGGTAAACGGGTGCAGTGACGTTGGTTTTCAAAAAACACAATGGACCAACACCAGCAGATTACATTGCACCCCAAATCATCACAGACTGTGGAAACTTAATACTGGACTTCATGCAACTTGAGCTATGAGCTTCTCCACCCTTCCTCCAGACTCTAGGACCTTGGTTTCCAAATGAAATACAAAACTTGCTCTCATCTGAAAAGAGGACTTTGGACCACTGGGCAACAGTCGTTCTTCTTCTCCTTAGCCCAGGTAAGAAGCCTCTGACGTTGTCTGTGGTTCAGGAGTGGCTTAACAAGAGGAATATGATAACTGTAGCCTTGACACGTCTGTGTGTGGTGGCTCTTGATGCCTTGACCCCAGCCTCAGTCCATTCCTTGTGAAGTTCACCCAAATTCTTGAATCGATTTTGCTTGACAATCCTCATAAGGCTGCGGTTCTCTCGGTTGGTTGTGCATCTTTTTCTTCTACACTTTTTCCTTCCAGTCAACTTTCTGTTAACATGCTTGGATACAGCACTCTGTGAACAGCCAACTTCTTTGGCAATGAATGTTTGTGGCTTACCCTCCTTGAGAAGGGTGTCAATGATTGTCTTCTGCACAACTGTCAGATCATCAGTCTTCCCCATGATTGTGTAGCCTAGTGAACCAAACTGAGAGACCATTTTGAAGACTCAGGAAACCTTTGCAGGTGTTTTGAGTTGATTAGCTGATTGGTATGTCACCATATTCTAATTTGTTGAGATGGTGAATTGGTGGGTTTTTGTTAAATGTGAGCCTAAATCATCACAATTAAAAGAACCAAAGACTTAAACTACTTCAGTCTGTGTGCATTGAATTTATTTAATACAGGAGTTTCACAATTTGAGTTGAATTACTGAAATAAATGAACTTTTCCACGACATTCTAATTTATTGAGATGCACCTGTATATACAGTATATATTTACTTTACAACTCTTTTATTTTTAACACTACTTTTGGATACTCTGTTGCCTAACCACTGACCTGACCTGGTAGCTAAATTCGGGGCGCCCCTGTCTGAGACGGAAGGAATAGAGAGTGAATTACGACTAGAACCCCCTTTCTAGTCATCTTGCATTCTCTTGGTATTTTCTATACCTAACACAAATGCACTATCTAGCCTTTACGGCTCTCATTGCCACACACACAGAGAATGTGATCCTGTCAACACAGGACTCTGCCTTTCCCCCAATGGGAAGCATGCTTCTCAAGTCTTAGTGCACATTTCTCAATTAAAAGTATTTTACCAATACCTATAAGTGTGCCCCTGTACACCTTTTCGTACACACACACAAAAAAATACTTTTACCGTTACAGGTGTACCTTGACTAAGACTAATGACACCTAATTTATCAAAACAAATTCACACAAAGTCTGGTGTCACCCACTCACGTCTGAGTGAGTCTCATTATCGCTCTCTCACCCCCTCCGCCACAGACAGTCCCTAACCAGAAATTATTTTTAAAATCTTCCTAACTTGGTTTGTTGATTGATCAGGGATGTCACCAAAGAATGATTGCCCGCTGATTCTCCACCATTTAACTGTAGGGGAATTTACAGTTAAACCCAAGGACCAGGTATGATGAACAAAGACCAGGAGTCAGAGATGCAATCAATTGAAGAAAAATATACGAAAATAGTTTGCAGTTTTATCAGCAGAAGCCAGCTTCACTACTCGCGATGGAGTTCGTAGACCGCTCTGCGTCCACGTTCTAGACACCAATAGTTATACTCTAACAGAGGTCACTAATTATGTCAATACATAGGTAAGCAAGATTCTGACTGGTAGATAAACTTAGAAAATCTCCACACATGGACGTAAATCTCGAAGCATATAGTGATTATTTTGGTGACAATTGATCAGAGGTCAGACGCAACAGGTCTCTCCATAGATGTATAAATGTTACCCTGGACATCAGGGTGCCAGCAAATGACGATTTCCTCCTAGAGCTCTCTCTCTCTCTCTCTGCATCTAGCTGCAAAGATAGACATTCACACACATACGCAGAGAACACTTATCTGTACTTCAAGGTTGCCGGGCTCTGCCCTGAATATTATCAAATATGGTTAACTACACACACAGAATGAGAGCAGCTTCTTAGAGAGTAAAAGGCAGACTAAAGCCATATTCAACTTATTTTCTAACATGCATAAATGTAACTTTGATAAATAATTATTCAAGAATTATTATAATTAACATTATTACGAGGGCCATTGTAGATCTGCGATCCACTCCTTCAAATTAAATTTTGTTTGCTTTATTAAAACATAATTTTCCTGTTTAACACTGTAAAGCTTCGTTT
Organism: Schizothorax lantsangensis; assembly: GCA_027422415.1. Lineage (NCBI taxonomy): Eukaryota > Metazoa > Chordata > Actinopteri > Cypriniformes > Cyprinidae > Schizothorax > Schizothorax lantsangensis. The sequence continues at coordinate 35,255,018 of CM049840.1, forward strand.
ACACAATCTATATTGTATAAATTATTATAAGACGTGCTTATTATAGGCGCTATGCTGTTTTTAAATTTCTTTCATATTAACTGTATGTTACATGTAGGGTGTTGGGAGTAACTTGTCACTGTAATACTGTGTCCTAATCAAACACAATGCAATAAAATTCCAGTGACAAGCAATTTGTCTGTCTTTAGTAGACATGATAAAATCAATCACAAAACACGGCCAATCAGAGAAGTGTGGGGGTGGGAGTTTCTTTGCAAAATCACTGCTATCTTAGACTCAAAAAGAAATCGAGGTCATCCATATTCACATTAATATGCAAATGAATACAAATGATGCATTTTATAATTATTCAAAACACACTTAGTGGTAATCCACAGTTTCTTGTTTCCTGAGGTAAATGATCTTATCACTTTTATTAGGGCTATTAAAACCAAACAAAATAATATTCAAACTAAAATCAAAAACATTACTCAAAACACATGATCAGGTACAGTTTACTTGTTCTTGTTCCTTTTTTCTGAAAAAAAAAAAAAAAATCAGATCCATCTTACTTTCATTATGGCCATTAAAATCACACAAAATTATTTGCAACCTCAAATTATACCATCACATAAATATAAACCATTCCAAAAATAGAATCTTACATACCTCAAACAAATATAAAGGAATAGTTTGGTGTCAATGTAACATTTTTAACGTATGAAATGAAAATAAACGTCTTAAGCCCTATTCGGACAGTAATTGTTTCTCATGTGGACGTCTGTAAAAATAAATTTACATGACACCTCAGTGAGAAAACTCATTCAGATGGCAATTTATTCATAGTGGAGAAGCAAGTTCTGAAATCAGGAATGCGCTGCTCAATAGAACTGCTTGGTTTATATTGTTATATATAGAACTGTGTATAATACACATTTTTGAATATTCTCACATAAAATTTTATTGCATACCTGTTGCTGCCATAATAATGACCCATTTCAAATGCTTATGTGCTTTTCTTCTCCTCCTTCTTTATGCTCTTAAAAGCTCCCACTCACCGTGGTGGAGCAGTTATGAAATATTGTTCTTGTAAATACCTTCCAGCATGCTAGTAATAAATATGCATGTGAATTACAGAGAAGTGCAACAGTTACCGTATGGTGTATGGCAGTGATCAAAATTTAATTTCTTCTTGTAAACTCAGAAATGTGGATTCAAACAGCCATTCAATTACCGCACAACCTTGGTTTTTGTCCAAAAAAAGTAGGTGATTCGGATGGGGATTTTTATGTGGGTGGTGGGAGAAAAACACAGATATTATGGATTCAGACAGCAATAGACTAACCCTTGTAAATGTTGAAAATAGCTTACATCCCCATGAGAAACAATTACCAATTATGAATCGGGCTTTGAATTAAAATACAGTTTCATTAACACTGAACATGAACATATTCTCATTAAACATATAAATGATCTTAATTAAACCGTTAACTTTGGCAGCCTTAATATACTAAATATAAGTTAAAAAATATACCCTAACAACTAAAACTAGTGGACACTAAACACTAAACACTGAAAACTAAACTAAATATATAACAGCTTTTATTTTGTTTTGTTTTGTTTCAACATCTATAGTCTTAAGCAGTTTACTAGATACTTTTCTTATCCCAAGATAATTTAATTTATTTTTATTTTATTGTAATGAGAAACAGAAACTAGTTTTTAAAATGTTCAAAAAGACAAAGACCTAAAAGAAACTTCAGTTTCAAAATTTCAATTTTAAATTTCAACTGTAATAATTAATTGTATTTATCCAAACTCTCAAAAGCATCTTGTTTTGAGTATGCTCTCCATTCATAAGGAATCTCACCACTCCCCTCAAATCTATTATTGTAGTGCTTTTCCAGATCTTTCTGGAATCTGCACACAAACCACTTCCAGTAGGGCAGTACAGAGAGATCAGGGGTGATGCTCCACTTTGCATAAACTTCTCCTGCTCTTCTGTATTCTGACCAGGGGATTTTATCATCTGAGTCATTGGGATAAAAATACAGATTGCTGTTGGCTACTGCTGATGTGCAGATATGAGTAGACAAGTTCGATGTATTTCTGTAATGTATCCCATTCAGTCCAATACTACGATGAAACTGAACACTGTGATCCTCATTGTGGTTTTCTATGGTGTTGGTGCAGATGGCTGTACAGAATGGACACTGAACCCAACAGCACTGACAGAAGTGATCAATCAGAATCTCATCGGGCCTGAACTTATAGTCCAGATTCACTGGAAATGTCTCTGTGTTAAATCTACTGTTTATGTCAAACATTATAACAGTAACTTCTTCTCTCATGACATCTTCTAGGAGGCTGAAATTATCAACATCATCATGTTTCACTCCACTGAGGTCTTTTTCAGAGAAGATCAGCTCATCTGAGAGCTGCTGTGTGAAACTCTTCAACCACAAATCAACATCTCCACTGTTCACTTGAACATGTTCAGTAGATTCATGAGCTGCTTTCATGATCTTCTGCTGTAAGAGTTTAATGTTCTCCTTCATCTTGGGTAAAACACTGACACTGAACTTATCAGTGATGTACCGACTGACTTCATCTCTGATGAAACTCTTGAAGTGATCTCTGGGATTATGAATGTAGTTCATGTATTTATTAAAATCCTCCTCTTCTGCCAGTGTCTTCAGGATCTGTTTCTCCAGATTCGATCTGTTTCCATTCAGTGATTCACAGTTTGATCTCATTTCATCTGTCAGATCTCTGGCAGTCTTCTTGTAGATGCTCTGCTCAATGGGCTCTCTAAGTTTTTGACAGATGATCTTGCCAAAAATTGCAGCTGATGTTGCTCCATGACAGTATGTCTGGAAAATACTATAATACTCTTCTCTCTTCTTCTCGACATACATAATATGATCATTGGCTTCCCTGAACATTCTGTGTTGGTCAGTGATCTTCTTGTTTGCCCTGTTACAGATGGAAAGAACCAAATCCATAAAGAATTGATTCTTGAACACATATTTCACTGGTCCTTCCTGATATTGTTTTACTTTATTAATAATGTGATCTGTGAGTTGTTGAATGCAGCTAATGTTGTAGCCCATCTTTGAAATGTTAAATGACTGAATCATGTTGTCTGTCTGCTGAACAACATCTCGGACTAATACTCTTATTTGAGCTTCATCTACTGGAGACAGAATCAGAGTATATTTAAATGTTCCTCTAACTGTTCTGTAACCATCCTTTACACCCTCTGTAATTCCTTTTTTTGTGGACTTTTTGAAAACAACATATTCTGAATAACTCGACACAGTGAAAATATTGTTGTACTCACTACCCTCATTCCAGTGGTCTGTAGGGAGACATCCTTCATAGATGTCACTGAGGAGGAGTTTCATATCCCTCAATGCATCAATGTGTTTGACTGAATGAGTGTCTCTCATGATCTTCTTCATACTCTGTTCCCAGAACAAATCAAACTCTTTCTGCAGTGTTTCTTCATCTTTTGGTTTGTATTTCATTTTTAGGGCAAGTTCTTTGCTCTTCTCATAGAGAGTATTTTCATGATGTGTACTCTGAGCATCAATTTCTTTCCTCAGGTCTCGCTGCTGAAGAATCTCATTTAATTTCCTTTTTGTTCCTCTCAAAATATTTTCTTCAACATCTTTGATTTTATTTTCAAATGATGTTTTCCACTGAATCAGTATATTTGCATCTTTGTCTTTCTCAAAGAACTCTGACATTGATTTTTCCACTTCTTCACTTGTCTTCTTCAGTTCTCTTTGAAGATCAATTTCCTCAACTTCATCAATTGTTTCGTTTTCAATTTTGTTGTGTAGTTTGTTCTCAGTTTCCAGCATGGCACTGCGAAGACTCCAGGACCATTTGCTGTATTCGGTCTCTAGTTTCCTGTAGGCTGAAATCTCCAGAGAATTTCTGAAGCTGAACACGAATCGTTCATTCAGTAAAGCCTCCCAGAGATCTTTAATACGGTCTTTTAAGTCAACTAGCATCATTTCATCTGATTTTGAGGCATGAGACATAATAGTTTTTTTTAGTTCTTGAATATTCTCACAATAGTATGGGTTTGGTGGAGACATGGGTGGGTTTCCCTCCCAGATATGAGCAAAATACTTCACATCATTCTGTACATCAAATGTAATGACATCACTGAAACGTTCTGCGTCATAGACTTCATCTTCAGCAGCGAGTTTTGTCATCTCATCCAGTGTCTTCTGCAGTCGTCTCCTTCCCTCCATGTTTTTCTCTCTAGCTGTGACGTCTGAAACGTTCTGATGCACAAAAACACAGCTGGGATTCAGTCTGATCTTCTTCATCCTCATGAAGGCCTGAACAACAATCTGAAGAATGTCCTGCATCTCAGATGGGTTTTCTCCAAAGATGTTGATCAAGGTCAAATTTCCAATAGCAACAGCAAATGTGGCCAATTCATTGTCATGATGTCTTGACAATCTTCCCAGTTCTAGAGCACGAAGTCCTTCAGTATCAATAACCAGAATATAGTCAAAGTTCAGCTGTTTTTTCATCTCGTCTGACACTCTGATCAGCTGCATGAAAGCTCCTTTGGTGCACCTGCCAGCACTGACGGCAAACTGGAGTCCAAACATGGCATTCAGCATGGTGGATTTCCCAGAGCTCTGAATCCCTAAAACTGACAGCACAAAGACTCTCTGGTCTCCCAGTTTCTGGATGAGTTCATCTAGAACAGCAGAGATCCAGATCACAGGAACCTGAGCAGCATCTCCATCCATCAGCTCCAGCGGAAATCCAGAGATCATCATCTCTGCTGCAAGACTCGGAAGAGAAGAGAAGTCAAACTGCAGGTCTTTCTTGTTCTTCTTCACAGATGAACATGATTCATAGATCTGACCGATCTCCCTCAAGATGTGCTCCAAACCAAAGGTTGCATCTTGAAGCTCCTCAGATATTCTCTCAAGTTCAGTTTGTTCTGCTTTTATTTCTTCATATTCATCTTGTTTTTCTTTCAGTTTTAAAACTGTTAACCACTTTTCATAATATTTGTGATGTAGAGCAGAAAGATCAGCTGATGTAAATTCATCCAAGAAGATTCTGAGCCATTTAAGGAAAAACATCTTGTGCTCAGCATGTGAGCTCATTTCTTTAATGAAGAGCTTCATAAAATCACTGATTTCACATTCATGCTGCTGTTGACGGATTTTCAGAATCACTGAGTGTTTTTTACTTATGTCCATTTCTGTCTCATCTGCTTGAGGTCGATGTAGTTCTTTGTTCTTCTGGCTCCACTGATGCCACAGTTTCCCCTGATGAGGCAGAAATGATTCTTTGATTTCTCTCAGATCTTTCTTCTCTAGTAAACTCATCATCTGCTGTGCTGCTTCTCTTCCTCTTCTGCAGTCATCATCATCTTCCTCATCTACTCTGATGTCTGAGTGTTTGGTCACATCTTCAAGTCTGAAAGTGGAAGATGATTCTGAGAGACAATCTGTTATAGCTTTTCTGAGTTCATCAGAAACAGCTGGCTGACATCTGTCTTTCAAACCAACTTTATATTTTCCCTTTTGCATCAGTGTGAGAACTGAATCATCCTCAGTAAATAGACAAATAAGTGGCTTTCTATTTGCGTACAGGTTTTGTATCTTTGCTGCATGTTTGACATCCCTGTCCAGTCGTGGTAGAAGAATAACATTGACTGAAGCCATTTCAGTGAGGATCTGCAGCTGTTTCTCATGCTCTTCTGCATCACCATGTAGATTACAGAAAGCAACACAGTCAGTGAATTTATCCGTGTTTTTCTCAGAGGGGCTGAACCAGGCGATCTCCACCACTCCGTCCATCAGGACTCTGGTTCTGCTGCTGCCTGGGCAGTTCCTGTGGAAGAACGTGTTGTGTTTCTCATTGATCAGACTGTTCATCAGCTGAGACTTGGATGAAGACACAGAGCCAAACCTGAAGAAAAACACCATTGGAGTTTCTGCCTTATAGACTGGCTGGGTTCGACTGATGATTTCATTGTTGGTGTTTTTCATCTTCCAGCTCTTGTTGATTTGTCTGAATGTCCAGAGAGGAAACTCAATCTGTTGTGTGAATGGATCAGGAACAAGCAGAGGCAGAGCGTACTGACACTGGGACAGTTTAGTCACCATCAGCTGCTTCAGTAAACCATCAGCACAATGAAACACAGCCATCTGAACATCCATTGGGTGAATGAGTTCAGATTGGTTTGTTCCTTTGTTTGACAAGGACACTGCTTTGAATATATCACCACTGTCTTCAGATAAGTCAGTATCTCTTTGTTGTGTTTGATCCTGTTCACTGGCCTTATTAACATAAATGTATCTTGCTCTGTAGTCCATCATCAGTAGTTTTTGTATAAAAGTCTGAATCAGCTCTTCTTCAGCACAAGACTCATGGGACTGTAATGAATGTTTAGTTAACTGAAGAACATCTGCAGCTCTCAGGTTACAGTGCCTGGCTTTAAGATGAAATCTACCAAAGAGATACTCTGTTGTTTTAAATTCTTCTCCTTTGTCTAGTTCAGGTCTTGTTTCTTCTATTGAAACCATTCTCTGTAAAAGAAACATAATTAATTAGTAGCATAATTAATAAGAAGTTTTTTCTAGCCCCTTTCCATTGCTCAAGGATGCTTTACAGCATAGATACAATAAAAACGATAACACCAACAGAGTAGACAATAATGACAAACAAAAGTACAAGCAGAGAAGTAGAAAATTACAAAATAATAAGACAATTACATAGACAGGGTTGCACACATCAGCAAACAATCATGCACAAAGAAATACTGAACAAAACTTAACAGTAGCTGCATTTCTATTACAGATTTGTGCAAAAATTTTGCAGAATGTTGAAAAAAATTAAAAATAAAACTACAACAGCACAGGTGACAGCGCAAGGACCTCTGGTGAATTAGACAAGATTTCCAGAGACTGATACTCTTACAACAGGAAAATTGGGTCATACTGTATAAGACACATAAAGATGTCTCTGTCGGCCGCTTCAGAGTTCCTGCTGCCTGTGCATATGCAACCAGGAAAACGGCCTGAGGGGGAAATTGATTCTCTATAGCAGAGGTCTTGGGGACCCACTCTCCTGGAAAGTTTATTTCCAACCTGCTTCAGCACACCTGCCTGCAATTTTCAAGCAGTCTTGAGGAGCTTGATTGGCCGCTTCAGGTGTGTTTGATTAGGGTTGTAGCAAAACTCTTCAGGATAGTGGGTCCCCAGGAGCAGGGTTGAAGACCTCTGCTCTATAGAACCACCATACTGGCAAGTTCCTAAAACTACGTATTGCAAAAGCTCCTAATAATGCATGATGATGCACACACTCAAAGTTTGCACAATACAGTGAAGCATGTCTGAGGGGTTGGAGTTAAACTCTGGAAAGTTGCCCACCAGGAGCAGGATTGGACACTGTTTTGCATCCAAAATGTTCAAAAACAAATAAAATGAGATAAAGAAACACTTAATGCTGTAATCTAACTCTTGCATCTCAAATAAATTAAACATGTAAAGAGTCTCATTTTGACATTGTGCACCTACTGTGTTATATAGTTTCCCTTTAGCCAGCACATACCTTGTGTGTTCCTCTCGTTGCTCTGGTAGTTGTGTGCTTAGGGCTCTCTATCTTGATTGTGGTTTTATCTTTTGAAACAAAAGAAGCAGTGGAAAACAAATAATATTCAATTATCTGATGTGGTAATTACTGTGCTTGAATCACTGTGGTACAGTTCTTTTTGGAGTCAAAAATAAATACAATATAAAATGGAAATTTGCACTGCATCCTCTAGTGGACACTATGGGGAACCCAATGCCTACTCCACCATGCCAAAGAGGATGCCTGCCTAACTGGGGTGAACCATGGTTCCCCAAGAGGGAACGAGACACTGCATCCTCTAGCGGACACTATGGGGGAATGCTGCCAGTATGACCGGTGTCTGAAGCACATTGTCTGACACAATTGTGGCAATTTCTGTGATCATGGCTCTTAATCCGTGGTCCTATGTCTACAGTGAGAGATCACAGAAATCGCCACGATTGTTTCACGATGCCAATCTTTCGTCTGGGACAGCCGAAAATCGTGACGTGTGTCTCAGGCTTTAGAAGTTGAAGGCGTTCCACCGAAGTGTTCACACATCCCACATCCCATGAGAATAGGGACAGTGCAAACGTTAGCTTTCCCACTGAGAGCATTCAATTTCTTCGAAAACTGAACGAGCACATTCCTCACTAATGCACAAAATGCATCAATCATGCCAACCTGGTCTCACAGAATTCCGTGTAATGACCACAGACCCTTAACTCCGAATCTGTGGTGGCATCACGGAATCGCCGAAAATTCCGTGATGGGCTCACAGAAGTGATGCCAATGTAAGTGTCACCATCGTCATAATTAAATGATATATCGGGTATCAACATTGCCATTATTGCATATATGTTGGGGTGTGATTTTTCAATGTAAACAGCCACAACTGTTTTATTTATATTACATTACACATTTATGAGCACGTAACCCAACCCCTGCCCCTAAACCTACCATTTGTCAATAAAACAGAAGATATAACAGACAGACACAACTACCGTCATAATTTATTCAAAAAGTATTAATGTTCCAAGTCTTCCGAGGCAAAACGATTGATTTGTGAGAGGAATAGACGCGATCGCCGTCTCCGTCTGCCGTAAAAGCTCTTCCTATGTGCTGCAGTCTCTGTGCGTAAATTCAAAAAATGCCGCCAGAAGAAGCCTTACGTCAGCTTTGGTTGTGAAATGCCATTGGCACTTGCGTGTCTCGTGATCGATTGCGTCATGCTGTTGTGACAGGCTATTGGCTCTTGTATGTCTCGTGACCGATTGCGTCATGCTACGGGACGGGAGTATCTTTTTTCAGCGATTAAAACCTTGTGTTTTACTCTCTTCTTCGCATAAAGACTTTGTATGGCTTCAGAAGACTTGGAATGCAACACAACTTGTTTGTAATGCTTTTATACTGCTTGTTTGTGGTCAGTTTTTGCAATAAATACCTGTGACTGCACGTATCTTTGCCTGTTACATGTTTTATATTGTTCAGAGGTGGTTAGGTTTAGGGTAGGGGTGAGTTACGTGCTCCAGTGAAAGTATAAATTTATATACAAATATAACTGCATCGGAGTCACTCTTTTTACGTTGTCCACACGCGTCAATTGAGGCAGCGCTGGTTTTGAACCAGTGGATCCGTGCGTGGACCATGGCTGATTGGTATCACTTCTGTGAGCCCATCACGGAATTTTCAGCGATTCCGTGATGCCACCACAGATTCGGAGTTAAAGGGATAGTTCACTTTGAAATTAAAATTTGGTATCTATCAGCTTACCCCAAGGGCATCCAAGATGTAGGTGTCTTTTTTTCTTCAGTAGATCCCATTTTGATGTTTTTAGGTCAAACCGTTCTAGTCTGTCAGTCATATAATGGCAGGTATAGGTCACTGTCTCTATAAGAGGGAAAAAGAACATGCACAGAGAAATCCAAATTAAACAATTCCCCATCGTAACTACACATTGATGGCCTAAGACACGAAACGAGCGGTTTGTGTGAGAAAACGAACAGTATTTATATCGTTTTTTACCTATTGTACACAACCATGTCCAAGTGATCTGAGTGCGCACACGCATCCGGTGTGTGACGTGTGTGTGCGCGCGCTCTGGCTCACGCTGCATTCATACGGGGCGTCGGCCTCAACGCTTGACGGAGGGCGTGTCTGAAGCGTGGTGCTGACGCAACTTCGTGGTATTTTCTTGTTGGAAGACGCGCACTGTCATCGCTCGTGTCGTTTCTGAACTGTCTACTCTAGGATAATGATGACTTCTTTTAAGCAGACCCGCTTGCTGTCATGCATTGTATTTCTATACGAGCGCTCCATGTATCCGTTTCATTCATCTGTAACTCGGCGTCAACGCTTGACGGAGGGCGTGTCTGAAGCGTGGTGCTTTAAAAAATTATTTGAATTGTTTGACAGTATTATTATATACGGTTATGTATATTCCTTTTGGTACAAAATGATGGCTCTTTAATTTCGGAATGGCACAAATATTATTCATGGACTAATCCTTCGTCATAGTAAGATTCCTTTTTTTTTCCTCGCCGGTGTCATGTCTCAATAAACTGTTCCTGGATCTGTTATTTTTTACATGGTTAGGTGGAAGTGACGCAGGGTGAGGAGGGTGGAGTTGCAGAATGTGTGTTTGGCTAGTTACAGATGAATGAAACGGATACATGGAGCGCTCGTATAGAAATACAATGCATGACAGCAAGCGGGTCTGCTTAAAAGAAGTCATCATTATCCTAGAGTAGACAGTTCAGAAACGACACGAGCGATGACAGTGCGCATCTTCCAACAAGAAAATACCACGAAGTTGCGTCAGCACCACGCTTCAGACACGCCCTCCGTCAAGCGTTGACGCCGACGCCCCGTGTGAATGCAGCGTGAGCCAGAGCGCGCGCACACACACATCACACACCGGATGTGTGTGCACTCAGATCACTTGGACATGGTTGTGTACAAGAGGTAAAAAACGATATAAATACTGTTCGTTTTCTCACACAAACCGCTCGTTTCGTGTCTTAGGCCATCAATGAGTAGTTACGATGGGGAATTGTTTAATTTGGATTTCTCTGTGCATGTTCTTTTTCCCTCTTATAGATACAGTGACCTATACCTGCCATTATATGACTGACAGACTAGAACGGTTTGACCTAAAAACATCAAAATTGGATCTACTGAAGAAAAAAAGACATCTACATCTTGGATGCCCTTGGGGTAAGCTGATAGATACCAAATTTTAATTTCAAAGTGAACTATCCCTTTAAGGGTCCGTGGTCATTACACGGAATTCTGTGAGACCAGATTGATCATGCATGTCCTCAGGTCCTCAAACAGAGTCTAACTGAAGTGTTTCCTAATAACATTATCCTTCACATGTACACAAACGAACATATCCTGAAGACAAAAGAAGTTGATGTTCTGTATTGGAGGCACCCTCTTATACTTTTGGATGCTCTGCTAATGTTGTCATGGGGTGTCACTGGATTCTTTTCACATGTGCTTCAGACATGAGTCACACTGATGACATTTCTCAAAGTGTCCACTAGAGGACACAGTGCGAGTTCCCAATAAAAGGGAACTGCAACTAGTAGTTTTTAGTAGCTTGACAGTAGTGAGAGTTAAACAGTCCAGCGTGAAACAGTGAAGCTACTTCCACAACTAAGTAGTTGAGTAGTGTCACAATACTCTACATGACTATTTTTGTTTTGAATCTGCGGCAATGCCTGACTGGCAAATGAGTCTGAAAACTGTGAACATATCCAGTTTATCTTTATATGTAAACATTTGGCAGACACCTCTATCCAAAGGGACTTATACTGCACTTAATCTACAGTATGTATTTTATCAGTTCATGCATTCTCTTGGAACTGACCACATGACCTTGGGTTTCTGGTTTGAATCTCTCATATAACTGCTCTGCTTAAACAAGGCAAATATTGCCATATACAGAGGCTGCTTCTGTGGTCTTCACTTGGTTCAAAACTCAGCTCACCAGGGCAATTATACTCAACTATCCAGATCCACATACTGTGCCTATAGAAAATCATTATACCCCTTTGAAATAGTTACTTTATTTGTCATACAGCCTGAAATCAAACCCCATTCCAAATAACTTTTCCAGCTTTATTTACAATTTTGGTCTTACAACATCAATCCAATGAAAGAAAAAACACAACAGGGGCCCATTCTTCGTACGTCGCTAACTCAGTTAGCGGGATTTGATTGTTGATGATTTTGCTTGATCTTGGATTGTTTGGTTCTTCAAAGCTCATCCCGGAGTTGCTGTCATAGCAACAGGTCCGTAAGCTTTATTTTTATTAAAATAATTACTTCATAATTGTATTAGAGTCTTACGCACATGCTTTGAGTGATGACAGCTATTATTGGAGTTGCTTGATGGAGCGCAGGAGATGCAGGTGATCTTGACCCTTAAGAAACTTTAATTAATGCTGTCACTTAACAAATCCGTTTCAAAGATAAAATTAAATGAATTGTTAATTACTACATTGAAATAAAAATGTAAAGCCTGTACAAATACTAGATATCGTGAATATAAATAATTCAAAATTAAAATAAAATAAAAACAGTGCACATTTCATTTATCTTTTATAACATTTATGTAGTTTTGTTCACTTGGCTGTTTCCTTATAAAAGTCCAGAAATCTGTCACGTTTTTTGTCAGGTGTCTTTTTTAATTATATGATGTCATTACGTTGCTGTCTTGCCACCAGCCAATCGCTGCATTGCTGATCGTGGTTTCGAGTGTCCATACATAGCCCCTTTTAAACCAACCCATGAACACGCAATTATCTCAGATAACTCAATCCAGCCATACTAATCATCAACAGCAGGTGCGTTCGAAGAACCGAATTAGCCAGATCCTGATTAGCGCGATTATATCATCTCGGATGTGTCATTTGATCTCGAATGTAATAAGCATCATACGAAGAACGGGCCCCTGGGGTCCGCTCTTCATACGTCGCTTAATACATCTGAGATGATTTGAAAGATGCCAGATCTTCTAATCCTGATAACTGATCTTTGGCTAATTTGGTTCTTCAATGAATTTGCGTATTAGATTAAAATATCTGGATTAAGTTGTCTAAGATTACTGCGCTTTCTCGTGTTCCCTGAAAAGGACACACGATACACGATACACGAACACAATACTATCGATACTCGAAACCACGATCAGCAACGCAGTGATTGGCTGGCAGCAAGACAGCAACGTAATGACATCATATCATTAAAAAAGACACCTGACGAAAGAGTTGACAAATTTCTGGACCTTTATAAGGAAACAGCCAAGCGAACAAAACTAAATATATAGATATAAATAGATAAATGAGATGTAAATAGATAAATGAAATCTGCACTGTTTTTAATTTTTTTACATGATTCCCAATTATTTATATTTATGACTTCTAGTATTTGTACAGGCTTTACATTTTTATTTCAATGTTGTAATTAGCAATTTGTTTAATTTTATCTTTGAAGCAGATTTCTTACGTGACAGCATTAATTAAAGTTTCTTAGAGTTATCTGCATCTCCGGCGCTCCATCAAGCCCCTCCCATAATATCTGTCATCACTCAGATTAATGCACAGCTCAGATTAACTGTATAGCATGTGTGTAAGACTCCAATACAATTATATAGTAATTATTTCATCACTAATAAATCTTTCAATGAGTAAAACTGGCTGTGTCTATAGTGTTATAGACTACACAACATTGTTATATTATTTTCAAATTCATTTTTAAATGATTATTATTTTAGATTATTGCCCCTGGACCAGTAGGGTACACTTGTAATAAAGTAGCGGTGGCTGGGGCAGATTTTAAGTATCAATTCTGCTTAAAAAGAAGCAATCTAATCCTGTTTACATGAAATAAGCCTGCTCCCGAGCAGGTTTAAGTTTACGGACCTGTTGCTATGACAGCAAGTCTAGGATGAGCATCGAAGAACCAAATGATCCAAGATCAAGCGAAATCGGCAACAATCAAATCCAGCTAACTGAGTTAGCGACGTACGAAGAACGGACCCCAGGGGTGCTTCTCAATATCAACAATATCAACAAACTTTAACAACATAAGGGCGGATCCATTTTGCGCAGCTGATGACGCTCTGAAGTGACGCTAAAGGGAGCGAGGATATATAATTTCACTTGATTCAATTCCTCCATCCTCCCGTCTTTTCCGTGCATCCTTCCCTCGCATCCTGAAGGGGTGGAGCTAAGATGCAAGGAAAGGAAACGAGGATGCACTAATAAGAATTGGGAAGCACCCTTGGGATGCACTTGGCAGCATCCATTTTCCCTTCAATCTTGACCAATTGCCCTTTCACAGCTGAAGAGAAACATCCCCACAATATAATGCTGCCACCACCATGCTACACAGTAGGTATGGTGTGTTTTGGGAGGTGTGCTGTGTTTGCTTTTCGCCAAACATAGCGCTTGGAGTTCAGTCCAAAAAGGTCAATTTTGGTCTCATCAGACCATAGCACCTTTTGCCAGAAGGTATCAGACTCATCCAAATGTGTTTTTGCATATAGCGCAAATGAGAAAGGCTTATTTCGTGCCACCCTGCCATACAGGCCAACTTTGTGTAAAGCTTGCAGATAGTTTTCACATGCACAGACTGATCAGACCCAGCCATAAAGCCTTGCAAATCCTTCAAAGTTGCCTTTGGCCTCTTGGTAGCTTCTCTTATCAATGTCCTCCTGGCTCTGTCATCCACTTTGGACAGACAGCCTGATCTAAACACTGTGCTGGTGGTGCCATATGCTTTCCACTTCGTAATGATGCTCTGAACAGATTTTGTAGCCTTCTCCTAATTTGTGCCTTTCTACAACTTGAGCAAGTTTATAATGGTATACTCTAAGGGCTGATCACTCTACCAAACCAGGCATTTCACTGATTCATTTTTAATAATCCTCCAGAATTTGTTTACATTATATTTTTACTTTAATGATGAGGGTTATAATGTGTACATGCAGCTCAAAAAAGTTAGACTTAATTTATTTTATTTTCCAGCGTGTAATGTGGCAAAAGGTAAAGGTTTTCACAGGGTATGATGACTTTCTATAGGCACTGTATGTCTTTTGTTAATTAAGTGAATGATTCATCATCAGTGCAATTTTGTTTTTTAATGGCACATCAGCTATATTGGCATATAAGTTATATTTAAATGATAATATTAAGAGTAAAATAGGGCCTACATAGAAACACACAAATACACTAATCAGGTGAAATATCAGGAAACATACTGACTTCTTACCAATTTCATCTTTATTCTTTTGGAAGATGTTTTGCCTTTTTAACACTGTGTTGTAAATGTCTGCAGTGTAGCGCTGCTGTTGATTCTCCTTAAACAGATGCTCAATCTTGTTAATCAATTCACTCATCTCTGATTGGTTGGTCATCATCATGTTGCAGGTCTGATATCTTCCTCCACATTTCTCCAGCAACTGCTCCATAACAATTTTGCTCTCTAGATCATCTATTATAGCATCACACTCTTCTTCTGTCTCATAGGTGAAGAGAATCATCACAAACTGAAGAACTTCGTCACCAAACACACTCTGAAGCCATTCAAAACCCATCTTATCAGCATCTGTTAACTGACCCAGTTGCACAACAAAGATGAAGGCATGGATCTCGTTTTCATTCAATAGTTGAGTGATGAGGTGATGCACAGAGTCAGTTTCATGTAAATTAGTCATGTTTATTACTGACACGTGACGTTCTGCTATCTTCCTCTGTACAGGAACGATTCTGGATGTTTTTACAGTTTTAAAGGGTTTTTCTTCCCCAAGTAAAATGTTTTCAGGTTCAAACTGGACAAATGCAGAGTTTCCAAAGAGTGCAACGGTCAGTGGTGACTCTGCATGGCCTAAAGTATACAAATGATATTAAACTCCTCAGTAAATATCAAGGATGCACATCTATGAAGGGTGTGATTTTTTTTCAATATTTTTTTATTGTACCCATTTTTATTAGAAACTACATCACATATTTTCAAACTCACCAATGAGATGACCCACAGAGTCAGTTTCATGTAAACCAGTCATTTTTATCGCTGACGTGTGACATTCTGCTATCTCCCTCTGTACAGGAACGATCCTGGATGTTTCTACAGTTTTAGAAGGCTTTTCTTCTCCAAGTGGATTTTTTTCAGGTTCAATTTGGATGGATGCAGAGTTTCCAAATAGTGCAACAGTCGGTGGTGACTCTGTATGGCCTAAAGTAAATAACTGTTTTTGAACTCCACAGTAAAAGATCACAAGGATGCACAACTATGAAGTGTGTGATTGTTGCTTTCAATATATTTTTGTATTTTACCTATACTTATTAGAAACTATATCAAATATTTTAATACTCACCTACTTCTGTAACCTGTTGTTCCATGGAATTCTCTGAACCTTCTAAACTTGCAAATTCATCACAAACCAGATAGCGGCTACTGTTCATTTGTGAAAAATTCTCTATTTTCTCTCTAAGATCAGCAGAAGAGCTGTTTTTCTTAAGTTGGTAATGTCTGTTAGAACATTTTTTAATAATTTCCTTTATAACGTCATTGACTTTATTCTGCTTACTGTCTGGTTCTTGTGTGGTGAGCACCATGGTGTGTTCATAAACCATGTCAGAGAAAGAGTGCAGCACCTTCTCTACATGCTCTTGATCTTCTCTTGAACACTGATCATTTTTGAGGACCAGAATGATCATGTGAGGTCCTGGATCAGATTGATACATACACTCATTCACTGCCACTGTGATCTGATGATCTGAGAGATGCGGCTGGAGCAAGTGAGGAACATTGATGACTGTCTTGTGCATTCTTCTTTCTCTCTGCACTTGATCTTGAGGAGCTTCACTGTTAAACATTGCTCTACCTAATATGAAGTTTCCCACTCTGCAGTTTTCTGACAAACTCTTGCCCAGCAAAACAATCCTCAAATCACCCACTGAGGCACACACTGTAATGAAAAAAGCAGTACAGGAAAATTAAGCCTACAAACTGCTCAGAGTTTCAGAATCAGAACAAACTATATTTACCAAGTGTGTGAGAACAACAAATTCCAAAGCTTAATTTAAAAACTTACTAATGAGAGGTCTCTCCTTGCTTTGGCTTCTTCTGTGAGAAGTCTACACAACTGCTGCTGAAGAGCAAAAAGCATTACAACAAAGCTTTGAACAGACTGAAACTGTTGTATACTGCACTGTATACAAAAGTGCAAAATTTAAACAGTAATGCTAAATGTATTGTGTAGGGAAATAATAATAACAAAAAAAAAAATAGTGCATATTCCAATTACAAGTACTATTTTATGGATTATATGCAGGGCTTCAATTTAGCTTTTTCTCTAACCAGCCAATTTGGCTAATACATTTTTAAGTTACCAGCCATTTATAACTCCTACTAGCCAAAAAATGAGAAGAAAAGAGCGCCATCTATGGCTCAGCCTGGCTGAGATGAGCGATGTCAACAAAGTGAGCTTTCTCGATGCTACCATCTCCCAGGCTTGACTGTTCGACGATACTGTCGAGGACTGTGCCCAGCAGTTCTTGGCAGTACAGAAGCTGACTGAGGCCATCCAACACATCTTGCCCCGGCATAATGCACTATCTGCCACTGCTCCACCGTGGGCCAGTCCCCAGTCTGCTTGTCGCCGTGGGCTCCCTCCTGCATCCTCCAGAGCCCTGTGCTGAATCGTCACCTAGGCCAGCGCGTTGAGCCTCTCGCAGGAGTGTGCTGCCCCCCGTGTCCCAGCCGGCCCTGAAATCGTCCAGGGAGGTGATAAAGCGGCCCTGACATGGGCAACCCGGAGATGTGGGAAGCTGCTCTTTCTCAGGAGATGGCGAGGACAGACCCTCTCCAGCTTCCCCTGGAGGATGGCCGGGTGGAGAATACTTTTATTCTGTTTCGCTGCTGACTCAAGGGCCAGCGGTAACCACATTGTCAAAGAAAGAGCAATTTCCTTTTCCTCTGGATTCTCAGGCTTGTGGGCTGGCTGTGCAACGCACTCCCTCCTCACTCTCGCCCACAACGCCCCCTCTTGCCAGCGGCCAAGAGACTGCAGTTTGGAGACGCAATGCCTCTCCACGCATCTCTGGCTAGTCCCCCCGGGGACTTGGGGAGTTCTTCGAGGATGGGTCAGAAGGCGATGCCTTCTGCACCATCCAGCTCTAATCCCATCCGCTGCACCACCGCGGCTGCATCGATTATCCCTTTGGTGCCACTTGTGTCTGGAGGCGTGGCTCGCGCTGCCCAGCCCGTCCCGCTGGCCCATTTGCACAATTCGATTCGGCTATGCAATTCAAGTCAAGTCAAGTTGAGCTTTATTGTCATTCCGCTACACACAACTAACCTACTGACAGATTTTGACTAAGTATACTATATATAAATGTTTACCCTATACAACGAAAGATAAAAGATAAAAAATACAAACTATACAAACTATGCGAATGCTTCACATAAATACTGTACATGTGCAGAGAGAAACATTGTGAGTCAAGCAGCTGGCTGGGGAACAGTACAAGATGATTTGTAGTAGTGCATGAGCATGTAAACATACATATATTGCTGAGTCTTTTGTGGGATTGTGTACACACAGCAGTGTGAAGAAAAGTGTCTAGTGCGCATAGAGGAGAGTGTGTTACTGCAGGTGGTTTGTACAGGCCCACTCACCTGTGTGTGTCACACCTGAATTGCACAAAAAAAAGTTCACAGTTTTTTTCTTTGGTGTGGTAAGGTTGGGGGGGGGTGTATTTGTTTCAGGAGGTAGGGGTTTGCATGTTTTTTTTTAGAGGAGGGTGGGGTGATTTGGGTTCAGTGCTCAAGAAGCTGTTGAGCAGCCTGGCGGAGCGGGCTCTGGTGCTCCGGTACCGTCTTCCTGATGGTAGGAGCTGGAAGAGACTGTGGGAGGGGTGGGTGGGGTCCTTCACGATGCTGTTGGTTTTGCTGGAGCATCGTGCAAGGAAAATGTCCAAGATGGGTGGGAGAGGGGCACCGATGATCTTTGCAGCTGTGTTCACTGTCCGCTGGAGGGTCTTGCGGTCAGCAGCACTGCAGTTCCCGTACCAGACAGTGATGCAGCTGGTCAGCACACTCTCAATGGTGCCCCTGTAGAATGTGGTGAGGATGGGTGGTGGGAGACTTGCTCTTTTCAGCCGGCGGAGAAAGTGTAAGCGCTGTTGTGCCTTCTTGGGGAGTGACATGGTGTTGGTGGTCCAGGTGAGATCCTCCGTGATGTGCACCACCAGGAATTTAGTGCTGCTGACTCTCTCCACAGTCGAGCTGTCAATGGTCAGTGGGGGGTGGTCAATGGAGTTCCTCCTCCTGAAGTCCAACACAACCTCCTTTGTCTTCTCCACATTGAGGGACAGATTGTTAGCGCCACACCACTCAGCCAGCTGTGCCACTTCCTCTCTGTAGTGCGTTTCATCGTTGTTGCTGATGAGACCTACCACTGTTGTGTCATCAGCGAACTTGATGATGTGGTTGGAGCTGAACTTGGCAGTGCAGTCGTGGGTCAGCAGCGTGAAGAGCAGCGGGCTGTGCACACAGCCTTGTGGGGCACCTGTGCTCAGTGTGGTAGTACTCGAGGTTTTGTGGCCGACACGGACTGACTGAGGTCTTCCGGTTAAAAAGTCCAGGATCCAATTACAGAGGGAATTGTTAAGGCCCAGCAGGTTTAGTTTATTTATGAGCTGTTGTGGGATTATTGTGTTGAATACCGAGCTGAAGTCAATGAACAGCATTCTAACATAGGAGTCTTTGTTTTCTAGGTGGGTAAGAGCCGGGTGGAGGGTGGAGGAAATTGCATCGTCCGTAGAGCGGTTTGGACGGTATGCAAACTGGAGTGGATCGAGTGTGTTGGGGAGGCTGTTTTTGATTTTTTGCATGACTAACCTCTCAAAGCACTTCATCATGATTGGAGTCAGTGCTATGGGACAGTAGTCGTTTAGACAGGACACAGGTGATTTCTTTGGTAACGGTATGATTGTTGTGGATTTGAGACATGTGGGGACGACTGCCTGGCTCAGCGAGGTTTTGAAGATATCTGTTAGGACATCCGTCAGCTGTGCAGCACAGTCTTTCAGTACATGGCCAGGTATGTTGTCAGGACCCGCAGCCTTTCGTTGGTTAATCCTGGATAGGGTCTTCCTTATGTCGGCTGCAGACAGACAGAGCGCCTGGTCGTTGGGAGGTGTGGGCAGTTTTTGTGCAGGTGTGTCATTCTGCATTGCAAACCGTGAATAAAAGTTGTTGAGTGTATCGGGGAGGGATGGATCATCATCACAGGCCTGTGGTGGGGGCTTGTAGTCAGTGATGGTCTGAATGGCTTGCCACAGGCTCCGTGTGTCTCTGCTGTCCGTGATGTGATTGTAGATTTTTTTTAACATGTGACCGTTTTGCATTTTTGATGCCACAGGACAGATTGGCTCTTGCTGTTTTATCTCCTGATCTGAATGTGTCATCTCTGGTCTTTAGCAGCCCACGAACCTCTGCTGTCATCCACGGCTTTTGGTTTGCACGTGCGGTGATGGTCTTAGTGACTATCACATCATCCATGCACTTTTTGATGTAAGCAGTCACAGTTTCAGTGTACTCCTGCAGGTCTGTGTGGTTGTTATAGGTGGCCGCCACTTTAAACATGTTCTAGTCTGTGCACTGAAAGCAGTCCTGTAGTGTTGAGGTAGCATTCTCTGGCCAAATTGTGATGAGTTTTTGAACCAGTTTGGCGAGTTTCAGAAGTGGTCTATATGCTGGGATTAGCATAACAGAGATGTGGTCCGAGTACCCAAGATGGGGGCGGGGTACAGCCTTGTAAGTGTTCTTTACTGTTGTGTAAACAAAGTCCAGTGTATTGTTTCCCCTTGTTGCAAAGTTTACATGTTGGTAGAACTTTGGCAAAACTGTCTTTAAATTTGCGTGGTTGAAGTCACCGGCTATGATGAAAAAGCCGTCGGGGTTATTTGTTTGTTGTTCACTGATAGCGCTATACAGTTCACGATGCGCGTCCTTAGCGTTTGCACACGGTGGAATGTAAACTGCGACAATAACAATGGCCGTGAACTCCCGTGGCAGATAGAACGGTCGACACTTCACAAACATAGACTCCACCAGCAGTGAACAGTGTTTTGATAATACCGCAGCATTGTTACACCATTCTTTGTTGACACAAGCCACCACCACGGCTCTTACCAGAAAGTGTTTTGTCTCTGTCTGCTCGGTAGCAGGTTAGCCTGTTCAACTGAATGGCGGAGTCCGGGATGTTGTCGTTTAGCCATGTTTCAGTGAAAACAAACACTGAATTCAGTTCGCCAGGCACTCATGACAGTCCCTCCTGGCACATCCCTCTGAGGAAGGACCTTCTTTCTCAGAGGTTTGGCAGCATTGGCACCCGCGTCCAGATTACAGGACGCGGCGGACCAAAGTGATTTCCCACCGGCAGTGGAAGACACTGTCACGCAGGCCAGAGCCCTCTCCACGAAGCAAGTTTTTGCCCTGAAGTGGAGTCTGTTCGCGATCTGGTGTACTTCTTGCCGAGAAGACCCCCGAAGATGCACGATTGGAGTAGTGCTTTCTTTCCTGCAACAAAGGTTGGAGCGTAGGCTCTCACCCTCCACCTTGAAAGTGTATGTGGCTGCTATCGCAGCACATCACAATGTAGTGGACGGCCGGTCCCTGGGAAAGCATGATCTCATCGTCAGGTTCCTGAGGGGTGCCAGAAGGTTAAATCCTCCTAGGCCAGCCCTGGTGCCCTCCTGGGATCTCTCTATCGTCCTGGCTGGTCTTCAGAGGGGTACCTTTGAGCCGCTGGATTCAGTCGAGCTTAAATTCCTGTCTGCTGAGACAGCGCTCTTGGCGGCGCTCACTTCCATCAAGAGGGTTGGGGACCTCCAAGCATTTTCGGTAAGCGAAGAGTGCCTTGTGTTCGGGCCGGCCTACTCTCACGTTGGCCTGTGACCCCGGCCTGGGTATGTGCCCAAGGTTCCCCACCACGCCCTTCCGCGATCAGGTGGTGAACCTGCAAGCACAGCCCTCGGAGGAGGCAGATCCAGCCTTGGCGTTGCTGTGTCCCGTAAGAGGGCTGCGCATATACATGGACCGCACACGGAGCTTCAGAAGCTCTGAACAGCTCTTTGTCTGCTATGGAGGTCAGCAGAAAGGGAAGGCTGTCTCCAAGCAGAGGTTGGCTCACTGGATAGTGGTAACAGGTAATTGGCAGGAAGAACTGTCCGGTGTCACGCTTGCTGCACCATTCCCCCTCACCCAGGGATGCGAGCACCTTTTTCCTAAGTTCCCCGGACGGCGAACCCTGGTAGAGTTCCTCCAGCACCCCCGGCAGTCAGACTGGGCGTAGCAGTCTGACACCAGGCCCAGTATTGGTGTTAGCTTGCCCGGGTCTCCGATCAGCCCCTGTACTGGGCTAGTTGTTCATATGGCTTGATTCCCTGTGGGCAATCCCATGTGTATATTCCACGGTAATGTTCCCCTCTCGGTGATCCCATATCTTCCCGTTGACAGATCATTCTGTCAGTCTCTGCTGGCAGTCGTTCCATCCCTACTCTCAGGTAGGACCTGCCTCAGAGAGCCATTCCATATGTAGTACTGCCCCAGGCCTGGGTCAGTCCATATCGGTGTCTCCACATGATACCTCTCTACGGGTAGGATGTGGCCTCCATAGCGTCCATCTCCGGAAGGCTTGCTTCCCCATCATTAATGCCAAGCTGTAACAACAAATAGGAAAGACTTGAAGCAATCTTTCATTGAAGGTCCCAATCCCTTCTGTTAAGAAATGTTGGTGGTGAAAGGAACAGTGGCTTGGCTTTTACCAGCAGCGTTATACTGCCCTCTGGTCCCTGTGGGTACCAAGGGCAGCAAATTGCGCTGGGGCGGTGGGAAGGTTATGACCTTTGCATGGCATTTGTCTGTCACGCGGCTGCTTGTCAACATTTGCAATGCCGTAGGGTTGTGATGAGGTTCAGGTTGTGGCGCTTTCCATAGACCCTTAATGTCGTCATCAACATAAGTTGAAGTGACCGACAGATAGGGAACGTCTCGGTTTCGTACGTAACCCTCGTTCCCTGATGGAGGGAACGGAGACATTATGTCTCCATGCCACAACCTTGAACCAAAGGCCAAAGGACAAGTTCTCGGCTCCTCAGCGCAAAACCTGAAGAGTGGATGCACCTGTCACCTATTTATACCTGTGTGCATGGGGAGTGGCTCAGGTATGCAAAATCCACTAGCCAATATTCATTGGTGTTTTCTCTTAAAGTCAGAGATGATTGGGACTCCCAAGTGAATCCCTAATGTGATCACCGACATAACGTCTTCATTCCCTCCATCAAGGAACAAGGGTTACGTATGTAACCAAGACATTCTATTGTATTTTGTCGCGCTGCTCTCATCTGGTGTAGACACAACGTGAATCTTCAGTTGTTTTTCGACTCTTCGTTATTGCTTCAATGCAAAGGAAACCAGCGCGACCGCCACATCATTATTTGTCGGGTATGTTGAAGTAAGCTATATATGTGCAGATGCTGGGCAATTAGGCTGTATTTAATATATCATGATGACTCACAAGATCAGTATTTGCGCTAATTCTGTGCAGATTTGGTTTAAATGAACTTGCCCAAGAAATTATGAGTAAACAATTTACGGAAAGTAACCCACCAAATTGGCTAGTGATTTGACAGCGTTACCTGCCACAGCTGATTATTACCCGCATTTGGCGGGTGTTAATTTGAAACACTGGTTATATGATTTTATTAATTTTTTTGTGTTGTTCCGATTATAAAATCCTCTTTTTTTCAAGATGTAACTTTTGGAAAAAGGCTTTTTTGAACACCAAATCTTGTCTTGTCTTGACTTACAGTAATTCCTAATAAAACATTTTCCAGCTACAAAA
Organism: Schizothorax lantsangensis; assembly: GCA_027422415.1. Classification (NCBI taxonomy): domain Eukaryota; kingdom Metazoa; phylum Chordata; class Actinopteri; order Cypriniformes; family Cyprinidae; genus Schizothorax; species Schizothorax lantsangensis. The sequence continues at coordinate 35,278,521 of CM049840.1, forward strand.
TTTATTGGTAATTTCATAATTACCAACATAAAAAGCTCTTATGAGTTTTATTAATAATGAAGTGATATACGGCACGTTCCACCGCTGGATTAGAACGTGCAATTGAAGAGTGTGAGCAACAAACACAGCTGACAGAACAGGAAAGTTTGTTTTACTAAGGTGAGAGAGACTTTCATTTAACGTTAGAATAATGACACTGACATATAGCCCGACAACATCTTATCTGACTGCAGATACAGGCCCTGTCCCAAATGGCACACTTTATGTGCAGTTTTGATCTTGAGGACTCACAATGTCCCCTGTGTGTGTGTGTGTGTCCGTTAAGTCCACGAGACCTAAGGGTGTCCCATTTGTTATTTTAGCGTTTGAAACGGTGCTCGTGAGCCCTCAATACACACTTCTGCCGAGCCCGCACAGACTTCTGCCCGACAGTCAAAGCAGCATTACGTCACGAATGTGCAGGCTCAGAGGAAGACCATGAGGGATTAGGGTGCCACTTTGGACAGGGCCACTGATACCGCTTTTCCACCGGGGCTGGCGCCGGGAACCAGAGCCAATTGGGAACCGGGCCGCACTTTTCCAATTAAAAAAATCCTGGGCCAGGGCCCAGTTCCGAACCGGGTCTGAAACCTTGCTGGTCTCGAACAAGGGAACCTATGACGTCAGTAGGTGGAGCTTCCACTACAGACCATAGTTTGAAAGGAGCCATTAGGCTTGTTCGAGATGCATCAGCACTGCACAGACCAATCTGCATATGAAATCAAAGTACCGCGGCAGCAATTGGAGAGCAGACTTTATGCTTTTGAATCACACTCGCAGTACTTTGATGTCATACTCCGATCGGTTTACACGTCACCGATGCATCTCAAACAAGCCTATTATTAAAAGCCGTCGGAGTTCAGATAAATTAACAACATTAACACAACAATTAAATATATCAGTTCAGAAATGGTTGACAGAAGAGATCAACACTCTCCTTCTGCAAGAGATAACAAGTGATTGCGGTCACATGTTGGCAGTGATGGGAATAACGGCGTTACTAACGTGTTATATTTTTCAGTAAAGTGTAATCAAACGAATTACTGTTTCCTGAATAATTACTGAATAATTTATTATAATATTATTAGAATTTTATTTTTCAGTTCATCTGAATGGATGCGCAGTGTAGCTGAATTTGACGTACCGTAAACTCTAGTGTGAAGGCGCACGGCTTGCCGTCGCTTTGTCTCACACGCGCAAAGAAAGATACAGAGCAAGAGAGTCTTTCATAACATGCAGAATTGACGCACTTACATGTAAACGATATACTTTGTTGTATTTTCCTGTCAAAATAACAGAGTTCAGCTTTTAAGAACTGCCGGGTTCTCTGGTAGTGGGCGGAGCTACTGCGCAAACGACAATCTCATTGGCTGGCGCTCACCTATTATCGTCCCTGTTTTGATTTCAGCAAATCAATTCGAGCAAACGCAGACAACGTGGTTAATATTCATGAACCCAGCAGCTCATTAATCCTTAGTGGGTTTTATATTGTTATTAGTAGTAGAATTCGTAGTAGTTTTGTTATCTTATATATTATTTTTCCCTTTTTTTATAGAAACACTAAACGACAAACAATATCTTAAGCACCACCACCAGTCCTAAGTTCAGTAAACATGACAAATATGAATTCATACATGGTTATTCTAATTACTAAAGTTCTATCATCATATAATGCTAAATTATCATAATATCATATTATAATGCTTGCCTGACTGATGCTAAATGTCAGTAGATAAATAGTGTAGATTAATGTACAATGTTTTATAATAATAATTTATTCTATTTAGTGTACATTTCATTCATTTAACATTTAATATTGGGGGCATCCAAGTTATTTGACATATTTGAACTTTTTTATTTTTTAATAAGTAACACAATAGTTACTTTCTCTGGTAATTAGTTACTTTTATAATTATGTAACTCAGTTACTAACTCAGTTACTATTTGTGAGAAGTAACTAGTAACTATAACTAATTTCTTATTTAAAGTAATGTGCCCAACACTGCATGTTGGTGATGTAGAGGGTTCTGCTCCCTGCCAGTGGAAACACGAGCTGGTTCTGAACAAGTACCATTTTTGGCCGAACACCGGTTCCAGAAGCTGGGCTAGATGATGCAATTCAGTAGCACAGTAAACAATAGTGCAATGCTTCAATCATTGGGGGTAAAACTCGTTTTACACATATTTGACGCCACCTACTGTTGCGGGTGTATTATTGACATGTCAAAGTCTAGACGCAAAATTTTGTTATCATGCAGGAAATTAGCGTTAGTGCAAAATGTTTTTTTTAACCACATAAATTCCAATCCACTCTGCTGAGTTTCAGAAAAACACAACCAAGCAGTAATTATTAATGTCTAAAAATTACTGTGCTGGCACGATAGCCTTGGGTAGCACGCCAAAATGCACTGTTGCACTACAGACGTCCCAAGTTCGAATCCTGGCTCAAGTATCTTTCCCTATCTCTCTTTCCTACTTCACTTCCTGTCAGCTCTACACTGTGCTATCATAATAAAGGCAAAATGCCCCAAAAAAATCTTTAAAAATAAAATTACTGTGCCTTTGACGTCGCATAGCTGTAACTTAATGTATTGTTCCGAATATAAGACAACCCTAATTATAAGATGACCCCCTCAAGATGTATCTTTTGGAAAAAGGAATATTGTGATCACGTAAGAAATTAGTGTTAGTTCAAAATATTTCATTTTTACCACATAAGTTCCAATCCACTCTGCTGAATTTCAGAAAATGTTTTACAAACAGCTGTTTTATAAACAGATAGATTCTGCCCTAAGGTGAATTTTAGGCTGTTGGCTAGGGGAAAAAAAATGCAAAGTTGACAAGTTACAAAACTGGTTTAGAGAAGGGTGTTTTAATTAATAATATATTTTTAAGACATTTCAGACAATTATTCTAACATATGTCTTTATACTGTGTTAGTTAGTTCGATCGAAACATAAACGCTTTACAAAACAACACCCCATGAAATTTTTACTTTGGATTTAAAAGTGAATGGCTTCCACACTTATATTATCCTGGGGTTCCAAGAGTCATTCTAAACCAGTCTGTATACAGGCTAGATGTTTAGACCACACAGTCCTCTATGAAATAGCAAATACCTCAACATAGGCCACTCTGGCCAGTTAAGACTGTAGCACTGACTCCAACATTCAGTGATACTTTTATAGCTGGTCAGACTACAAACACTGTTTATGATTTACCTATGATTTCAGCCTGTTTCCATCATAATCTCCTTGGCATATCCTGTGTATATTATTAATGATGAAACTTTGAACTGAAACTACTGGCTGAGATAATATTATGATTGGTAACATCTCCTTTTGTGTTCGTTGTAGGATTCTCCCTCTCGTTCTATGCCGTGATTGTTTGCCGCTGCCTTCGCACTGTTAAAGAGCTGCGGTTTATACAGCTGCGCAGACGCGATCATCGCCATTAATTAAAGGGGACTGCTGGTCTGAGTCTTACGTGCCGTTTTAGTGCCCTGCTTCACATTTCTGGCTTGTTTGGAGGCCTGATCAGCGCTTTTTCGTTTGTATAAGAGATAAAACTGGCCTCTGTCTCCTTTTCTGTTTGATTTAAACCATTTAATCTTTTGTTGTTTTCTTTTATTTTTAATTCTGCGGAAGTAAAGTTTGTTTTGTTTGGTTGATCTGATTTTATTTTATTTATTCCTGTAAAACCAATGAAGTGGTTATAGTTTGTGATGCTTGTGATTAAGATTATTTTATTTGTCACATACACGATTATATAGAGAGTATATAACCAGCAGTGAAATGTATTCTCTGCATTTAACCCATCCTAAGTGAACACACACCCGGAGCAGTGGGCAGCGCCCGGGGAGCAGTTGGGGGTTCGGTGTCTTGCTCAAGGACACCTCAGTCGTGGTATTGAAGGTGGAGAGCTGGTTATTCACTCCCCCCACCAACAATCCCTGCCGGACCTGAGATTCGAACCCACAACCTTTGGATTACAAGTCCAACTCTCTAACCATTAGGCCATGACTTCCCACTCATCTAATCAATCATCTATTAATGCAACTCTATTTGTGTGTAATCATCTGAGTTCAAATTGTTTTGTAATAATTAGGTGACCAACTATTTGATCCTTCCAAGCTTATATTGTTTCCTCTCCTTACCTCTGTCTGTTATTGATACTCACGTTTGTGAGGAGTGGCTGCTTGATGTCCATTTCTATCGTTTCTTAATTTCTTTTTGATTTATTGCAGGAGATGGGGTCCCACGGTTGGATTGATCTTCCTCCTTGTGGTGGTGGTTCTTCTTTATCGTGTGCGGTGTACACTTTGAGTGTTTGATAGTGTGATCAGACTGCACGGGTGTGTGTGCGCGTGGACGTGTGCCCTTGTAAAACCGACCTCTACATTGATTCCTGCCATTGGGAGCCTCAGCCCTGCTGGTATTATTCAGTTTTACATATACACCTAACTGCTACATACTAAGTTGGTTTGTATTATCTTTTTCCTTTTGTAATTTGTTTTCTTTTGTTTGAAGTGGAGTTTTCTGTGTTTCTTGTTGGTTTTAGTGTCCAACATTTTAAACCATCTCTATTAATAAACATTTATATTTTTATACTTTACTCACGTCTCTTGCCTAATTCTATGAGGGAACCAAACCTGTGTGCTTTATTACTCAATTTTTGAGTGGTTTGAGTATTTTCCCTGGGGTTAACTCCTAGGGTGGCGTAGTCTTTTTTATTAGTAAAACCTTGGGCTTGTCTCAAAATTGCACCGCCCCGCCACATTCACTATATCTGTGATATATAAGACATTTCAACCAGGGGTATGAATGTCTTATGCTTGTCAGTCACATGGTATACCATGTGACTGACAAGCATAACTGGTTTTCATGCCCCTGAGTGTTTTAGTTCTGTTCAATTTTAGTAATTATTGAATACATTTTTTTTAAATCAGTGAAAGATCCAAAATTGACATAGTAAAGCGAGCTGAATAATAGTTAAATTTTTAATTGAATATATTTTGCTCTTGTGAGACAAAAACACATTGTTACAATGTAAAGGTTGTCATAAGGTGGCTACAACCAAAGTGAATGTTTTGAGTATACAATGTGATAATTGCAACACATTTTATTAATATCCCTTACATTTTTTAAACGGAGGATACGTGTTACCAAATGTTTATGGTTCACAACACTAGACACACATTTGTTTTACAAGCAAAAAAACAAGGTGAAAGTGAAAGCCACTACTATTAAATATAGTAATTGTGTTTATAATTCTTACGCTCTGCTATATATTTTCAGAATAAAGCAATCAATAAAAATGTTATAAAGAAAGTTGGTACCTGTGTGTTGAAGTACTGTTGAAGTGCAAGGAAGAAGTTACTCTCTGTGTGTACAGGTGGGTGTCACAATTTGGTTCCGGTGACATGAATGACGAAGAGGATTCAGATTCAAAATAGTCTTTAATAATATACACAGGAAAATCCAAACGAAGGCAGGCAAGCAAACATAACCATAACTCATTAGGTCACAGAATGACTAATCAAATAAGTAACCAAAGGAACTACATAAATGACAAAAACCAAAGTCAAAACTAAACATAAATGTGACAGTGGGTGGAGTTAGTAAAATTTAGTTATCACTTTTACTCTTCACTGGTATGAGGAAGATTCTACGACTCCAGAATGAACGAAACAACCAACCTACAGTGGAATGTTCTGCACAAGAATAAAATAATTAAAATAACAAACAAGTCACATAGCAAAGTCACAACTCACAACCATGCTGAGAATTCTGGGCTGAGAACAGTTTGTAATCGAGCTGTGTCAAACCAAGCTCAAGTGAAAATATAACTTTAACTGTTCCTTACTATTCTTAGAACTATTCGGCCTGATGGTGTAAAAGTAGCTATTCAGTCCCTTTGAAGATATGACTTTAAAAATATAACCTTTATAAAAGTGTGACTTTTATAATATAATAAAAATAAGTAAACTTTAACTGATTTCCCGTGCTCAGGGTGTAGGGAACAATGAACACTGTGTAGGGACCATGTCAGTCGGAACACAGTTCATGCACGGAGCTCACTTCTAATGAGCTGGTTATCTGAATCAGGTGTGTTAGAGACATGCAAAATATGCAGAGCGGAGGGGCGTGAGGACTGGAATTGAGATCCGCTGATCTAAATTAATACAGAACAAACCCTAAAAATAATTAGTGCAATACTGATAAAAAATTATATCTCAGTATTTTTGTGTTTTTTTTTCAAAAATGATAATCAAACAATATTTTGCTTATTGTGCTTTTATGCTGGAACCTTGACCAGTTTATGCCTGTCATGGATAGATAAATATTATACTAAAACCTTTTTGTTGTTGCTGTTGTTAGTTTATTAGGGGCCAAGGCACCTATTGTATCTGTTGGTGTTCCTATTATTATTATTATTATTACGTTTCTTCTTCAGCTATTGAGTCTATGGCAGCCCATAGAACTGCTTGCAGGAAAGTTGTGTAGTTTGGCACAGAGATAGAGTACAGTGTCAACATTAATCATAGCAAGTTTGGAGTCTCTAACTCAAACTCTCTAGTGCCACCACCTGTCTACATTTTTACTCATGTTTATGCTAATAACTTTTGAACCATATGATCTAGAAGGAAAAATCTTTTGTTTTCCCTCTGAATCCTTGGCTCATGCCGAGTCAAATTTTTAATATTGTAAGGTTTAGTTTTTTCACTATTTTTAATAGTTAAAAAATATATATATTTTTTTCAAACTTTGTCTGGTTTTCACCAAAATTGGCTCAGATTATCTTTAGACCATGCTGGTAAAAAGTTATGGAATTCAAGTTGATTAGTCAAACCGTTTCCGAATTTGATGAAGCCATTCGATGCTCTGACAGTACTCAAAAAATTTTGGGGCAGCGCCACCTTGTGGCCAAAAGTTATATATAAAAAAAAAAAATGGGATTGAATAAATTGAGATATTTTAATTAAACTGATCTCAATATATTCTTTGGGTCATGGTCAGCCAAATTTCCTGTCCGCCATTTTGATTTATGTTGAAAACCTACTTTTTCGAACTCCTCCTAAACCGTTGATCCGATTTTCACCAGATTTGACTCAGATCATCTTCAGACCATGCTGGCAAAAATGTATGGATTTCGTGAGGACACACGGAATGGTTATAATTTAACGCATCAACGAATTTACTGGAATCATGCCAAAATGCATCTGAGACTGCATCTCTGCAAAGCTTTGACATACTGACACCGAACTTTGTGTGTGCCATTGTCACCTCACACTGACCACCCCACATCAATTTGGTAACAGCGCCACCTATTGGTCAAAAGTAATAAACCATTCATTAACCTCAATTATTATTGTCAGGCAGTGATATGTCAAGAAAACACTCAATGTGTAAAATATTTTTTCTTGACATCAGTTGAATGCAGAATTCCTAATTTACATCAGTACACATTGTTGTCATTTTTGCACTATTTTTGAAATACTACTTTTTGATTTTCATAATTGCAAAGTATAATTGTTATGCAGAATAGAATCATAATGCTTTAAAGGGGTCATATAATGCCCATTTTCCACAAGTTCATATTATTCTTTAGGGTCTTAATGAAAAGTCTGTAACATAGTTTGGTTAAAATTTTTCATTGGTAGTGTAAAAAACACTTTTTTTACCATGTCAAAAACAGCTCTTGTCAGAGCAAGCGGTTTTGTGTCATTCTCCTTTAAATGTTAATGAGCTGTGCTGACCCCGCCCCTCTCTTCCTAGCCGCTCTTGACCCTATTGAGGGATTGCTTACTTTAGCCGCATTCATCTTGAAACTTGCTAATTAGCACATTATTAGTAAAGGCGATTTGCAAAGATGAATTTAAAAAACAACCTTGTACTCACTTCTTCTGGAGGTGAAGCTGGATCACGAACGATTCGCGCGAACATAAACGCATTTAGGTAGATCAGGGAGCATTCCCTTCAGAACCAAACATATTCCTCTTCAGTGGCTCAGATGTCGGGAGTAAATGACGACTGCTATGTTCATTATTACATCCAACAACTAACCCCCCCCCCCTGCAAACTGTGACCCGCACCAGTCACTTTGTGCAGCACTGGACTGATCTCTACCTCATCCAGCATTGTCTGTAAACTACCTCTTCTGACAGTCTGATAAAAGACTGTTCTTTTTTTTGCACTACACGTATATCTGCACAGTTTTGTTTTATTTAACTGGTTTGCACTCTATCTGCCATGTGCCTTATGCCACTTTATCTATCTCTTTTTTATTTGTCTATAATGTCCTCATTTGTATATCTGTATAGTTTGTATGTACATATGTTTAAACTGTATTTATCTGTATTTGAACGTCTACTGTCAGTGTTTAATGTTAACTGTATGCACCAAGGGTCTGAGAGTAACGCAATTTCAATTCTCTGTATGTATGTACTGTACATGTGGAAGAATTGACAATAAAGCAGACTTGACTTGACTAAACACCTCAATCGTCATTCTTGTCTACATCTGCTCCGGCGTGTGAAACAACTGATGACAGCTCACTCAGGGCGGGTCTGAGGTAAGACACCAGGGGTGCATTTCCCAAAACTATGGTGGTAAGTCCCATTGAACTCTATTGGTAACGACGGAACTTGCGACCATAGTTGGCTAACGATGCTTTTGGGAAACGCACCCCTGTGCAGTCTGTGCTGAAACGCTACTGTCAATCAAACTATCGTAAGAGGGCCTTCGTCCGTGTGACGTCACACGGACAGACGGCTCGATTTGAGAAAGGGGTAAAGATTTTAGTAGATTTTTAAAAAAACACTGGGTGGATTTTTAACATTATAGGGTGGTTGTGTACACACACTGCCAACACACATTTCAGTTCATACAACTTTTAAAAGTGCATGTAGCATTATATGACCCCTTTAAGAAGAATGTTTTCTCATAACTCCTTAATTTTGTTCCAACATCTAGTCTATTAAAGTGTAAGTGTTCAATTAAATGTATTTATCCAAACTCTCTAAAGCATCCTGCTTAGAGTAGGTTTTCCATTCAGCTGGAATTTTACCCTGTCCATCAAATGTTTTCCTATATTTTTTTTCCAGATGCTTCTGGAATCTGCACACAAACCACTTCCAGTAGGGCAGTTCAGAGAGATCAGGGGTGATGCTCCATTTCGCATAATCTTCTCCTGCTGTTCTGTATTCTTTCCAGAGGACTTTATGTGATTCATTGGGAACAAAATAGAGCGTGCTGCTTGCTACTGCAGATCAGGAGCGTACATTTCGTCTAACAGTGGGGGGGGGGACAATATACATAAAATTTCTCAAGAGCAGTTTTTGAAGGGGACACAAATAATACAGCTAAAATTGTTCTTGTAAGGATGTATACACAGAGGAAAGCTACTACTATTAGTGTAGCAGGGAGACTAGGCGTTATTTTAATGACAAATGTCGAGAGTGCATTATTGTAGTGCGAAAGCGCACCAACGTGTGCTTGGGCTAGTCAGAATTACAAAATACGGTTAAGAGTCGTCAGCTCTAGTGGAGCAGATGGTAAAACGTGTGTCGTACCCCTTTTGACGCGAACGACACGGGTTCGAATCCACCTTTTGGCAAACTTTTTTCTCCTTTTTCAAATTTCACATCACATCAGAAAAGCATTTATTTTCCATAAAAATGAAGGTAATAATCAAAAAGTTGGAAATAAAGTATCGGGTAGAGTTTAGGGCTGAACGATTTTGGAAAATAATGTAATTGCGATTTTTTTTTTTACCAATATTGCGATTGCGATTTAATATGCGATTTTTTTTTAAAGCTCTTTATATTCTGTATTATTCAACAAAGACAAGCAATAAATCATTGTATAGTATGCAGTGTTGGGCACGTTACTTTAAAAAAGTAATTAGTTATATTACTAGTTACTTCTCACAAATAGTAACTGAGTTACATCATTATAAAAGAAACGAATTACCAGGGAAAGTAACTAGTGTTATTTTTTTTTTTTAAAAATTCAAATATGTCAAATAACTTGGATGTCCCCAATATTAAATGTTAAATGAATGAAATGGACACTAAATAGAATACATTATTATTATAAAACATTGCACACTAATCTACACTATTTTAATGTTTCTGTGGGACAATGTGAGAGACACCTATCAAATTCAATTGATTATTGTAAATATTATCAACCCTCTATGGACACCTTGGCAATAGAATCTCCATTGGCTTGTCATTTTTTTTAGTTTACTCACCAGACTAATATTAATTATCTGATATACTATATACTATATATATATATATATATATATATATATATATTATTAGTGCTGTCAATCGATTAAAAAATGTAATCGCATTAATCACAGTCCTTGACTGTGATTAATCATGATTAATCACAAATTTAAAATACTAGGATTTACCTGTAAATGTGTTGAAATAAAGAAATGCATGACAAACTAGTTTAAGGAAACATAACCTTTCACACTTCCGCAAAGTCTGAGACATAATCCTTATTATTCTTTTATCATTATTCTTTTGTTTTTATTCAGCCATTATCAGTCTTTATACTGCCAATAAAACGTTTACCAAGCCACATCACTTCAATCCCAGTATACATTTACCCAACTATTATCAAAAGTATTTCTAAGTCAGATAATGAGGAAAAACCAAATTGCCTATCACAGCTATGCTGATGATACCCAGATCTACCTGGCCTTATCTCCAAATGACTATAGCCCCATTGACTCCCTCTGCCAATGCATTGATGAAATTAACAGTTGGATGTGCCAAAACTTTCTTCAGCTAAACAAGGAGAAAACTGAAGTCATTGCATTTGGAAACAAAGATGAAGTTCTCAAGATGAATGCATACCTTGACTCTAGGGGTCAAACAACTAAAAATCAAGTCAGAAATCTTGGGGTGATTCTGGAGACAGACCTTAGCTTCAGCAGTCATGTCAAAGCAGTAACTAAATCAGCATACTATCATGTCAAAAACATTGCAAGAATTAGATGTTTTGTTTCCAGTCAAGACTTGGAGAAACTTGTTCATGCCTTTATCACCAGCAGGGTGGATTACTGTAATGGTCTCCTCACCGGCCTTCCCAAGAAGACCATTAGACAGCTGCAGCTCATCCAGAACGCTGCTGCCAGGATTCTGACTAGAACCAGAAAATCTGAGCATATCACACCAGTCCTCAGGTCCTTACACTGGCTTCCAGTTACATTTAGGATTGATTTTAAAGTACTTTTACTCGTTTATAAGTCACTCAATGGCCTAGGACCTAAATACATTGCTGATATGCTCACTGAATATAAACCTAACAGACCACTCAGATCATTAGGATCGAGTCAAGTTAGAAATACCAAGGGTTCACACAAAACAAGGGGAGTCCGCTTTTAGCTATTATGCCGCCCGCAGCTGGAACCAGCTTCCAGAAGAGATCAGATGTGCTAAAACATTAGCCACATTTAAATCCAGACTGAAAACTCATCTGTTTAGCTGTGCATTTGTTGAATGAACACTGTGCTACGTCCAAACTGACTGCACTGTATTTTATGTATAATCCTTTTCTATTTAACTGTTTTAAATTTCATTTTAAATCAATTTCTATAACATTTTAAAATTCCTTGTTTTTATTATTTTTAATTCCTTGTTTTTATTGCTGTGAATGACTATTTCACTTTCTTTTATGTAAAGCACTTTGAATTACCACTGTGTATGAAATGTGCTATATAAATAAACTTGCCTTGCCTTGCCTAAATAAATACAACAAAACATTTTCTTGTGACCTTACATGAAGTATTATGACAAAATGCATTATGAAGAAGAACTGTTCTGCAGGTGCATTAGAGCAAACATTAGCATCATAAGACAATTTATGAGATTAATAGTACACTTTTACTCAGAACTCACTTCAAACCACCATCGAGTGTTTGTAATAACCTCCTTTTGCGATCACATGTGGAATTTGGTTGTTTACTGTTGTTAAAATATGCTCTTTATAGCCTTTTATATCGCTGCACAAATGAGCATTTCAGATATAAGTTACACATTCATCTGAAGAAAATCACATAGAAACCATATCCTATCGTAATCGTGTGTTTATTATTTTATATAATGTATAGTGGCTGTTGTCATGTTTATTTCTGCTGTGTTGTATGCTCTGGCTGAAACTCACGTTGTTTGTGATGTTACAAGCATCTCTCAGTTCTGAAGTTGCCAGGTAACGTTATACATTCCAAGTATGATACACATTAGCAAAAGGATTTATTTTCATTTTTATTTGTTTTGGGCGGCCGCGGTAGATTATAAAAGTAGCCCAAAAAACGCAACCCACGGCTCTGGAATTTTTCCCGCGACTGTATTTTCAAAATAGCCCACGAACACTTGTGCCTGTGTGTGAGCCACAGCCACTACCCTGACAACACTATTCACTGCACCCTCATCACACAATGACAGATAACCTTCCGCGCTGCGACGACGGGAAGAAGTTGGGGTCAAACCTTATCAAACGATTAATTTGCGTTAAAAAAATATTAACGCATTAAAATGTTTAGATTAATCACATGCGTTAACGCGTTAATATTGACACCCCTAATATATATATATATATATATGATATATATTTGATTTGTATTTATCTGTATTTTTACGTTCTACTGTTAGTGTTATCTGTATGCACCAAGGGTCTGAGAGTAACGCAATTTCAATTCTCTGTATGTATGTACAGTACATGTGGCAGAATTGACAATAAAGCTGACTTTGACTTTGACTAATTACAGAAAATAATTACAGATGTAATTACATATAGGTATTTTTAAAAATATAAGTACAATGTAAGAACATGTATGTACACAATAAGTGCATTGTATCAAATGATTAATTTAAATGTAAGTACATCGTAGTTAAGGCCAGTTAATATAAATTGGGACCATTTTGGTAGTTGAAAACTGAACTTTCCAGAAAACGTCACGCTGGCTTGTAAACACCTTCAAACTACCATCAATATTTTGACCATCACTTACCAATATTTTGTCCATGTTCATCTTTTTATATTCAGACCTATGAAGGATATTGAGCCCAGTAACGTATTTACCATTAAACTACAATAAATAAATAAATAAATACAGTGCAGAAAGTTTATTATAACAGTCAATACTTCAAATATGCACTCACCCTATGTTTTAATCCAGTATTTGATGTTGTAGCATCTTCCTTTCTTTCTTTAGTGACTGTGGGCTCATCTTCTTAAAGGAAGCAGAAAAAGAACATGTAATTTGAAAAAAAAAGAAGTATTTTTTTAGTAAGTTTAGATAATGGCTATTGTACAAAATAGTATTATTATTAAAGTTAATGGTATCATTTCCTATGTTGGAACACTGTGTGCACCTGCCTCTCACTTCACATGTGAAATGTTCTCCTACAAAGTAACTTTTATGTTTATAGATTAATACTTTGATTCAATCTGTGAAGCAGTTGTGTAATGGCATAAATTAATTTTCTGTAGGTTCATGCAGATCCATGTGTACAAGTATATTTGATCCTACAACTGTATGGATATTGAAAACCTCAGACAAGAAACAAAATGTGAACATCAGGGAAGCCAAATCTGTGTTCTTGCTCACCACGTTCACATATAGGGTTTTGTTGAGCTTCTGTCTCTCTTAACACAGTGTTGAACATCTCTCCAGTGTAGCACTGCTCTTGATTCTTGTTAAACAGTTGCTTAATCTTATTTATCAATTCACTCATCTCTGATAGGTCACAAACTGAAGAACTTCATCACCAAACACTCTCTGTAGCCATTCAAGACCCGTCTTATCAGCATCTGTTAACTGACCCAGCCGCACAACAAAAATGAAGGCATGGATTTTATTTTCATTTACTAGTTGACCAATTACATTATTAACAGAGTCCAGGTAAAGTTCAGCATCATGTAAGCCAGTCATACTGATCACAGAGAAATAAACTTCTGCTATCTTCTTCTGTTGAATGATCCTGGATGTTTCAGCATTTTCAATATTTGGTTGTTTTTCTCCAAGTAGAATGTTTTCATGTCCAAAATGAACAGCCGCAGTGTTTCCAGTTGAAACAATGGTCGGATTGGGAAATATGTTATCTTGACAAAACATCAAAGACATGTACTTAAACACAGTACACCACAACATAAAAGCACATCTAATTCAGCAATGCAAAGAAAAAAAATATCAGATTTTCTTACCCATGCTTTTGAGTGTTGAATCTGAGTCACACAAGTTGCTTTGTCCATATCTATTTTGTTTAGACTGAATACGCTTGTCTACCTCTAGATATGACTTGTGTTGAGTTAGGTAGATGTCGTCTTTGCAGTTCTGCCGTTCCATTACAGGAAGACAGTCTTTCTACGCAGAAGTGTCCATGGAAAGGTTTGGATCTGTCATTACATCACTGGAAAGAAACGCAGAGGTCACCACACAATGTTGATAGTATTCAGTCATAAGTGGTTGATGGTGTAAACAAAGTAACTCACACTCAATCAGCCATGAGAAGATGACAATACAACAGTTTGTCACCTACATTTACATTGGGCAGGATATCCAGTGGCCATAGCCTGTTACTTTGTTTGTTTAGCTTGTTACTCACTTATACATGACGTGTATAGTGTACTGTCTGTTTGAATAAATCTCTTACTCCAAATCACTTCTAGCAAATTTCTCAAAAACAAAAATTTTTTTTTTGTGACAGCCAAGATTTAAAGGGGTGGTTGACTGGTTTGTTTCTAGGCTTGATTGTGTTTATGGGGTGCAGTCTAACATGTGTTCATGCTTCGTTTTTTTTTAAAAAACGCATTATTTTTCACATAATTTACCTTTATTCCACACCTCTCTGTCCCTTCTCTGACAAACGCCTCGATTTATTTCCTGTTTTTATGAAGCCCCTCCCTCGATGGGCTCAGATTGGTTAGCTGGCTCAGTGTGTTGTGATTGGCTAAACCGCCTCTAGTGTGGTCTAAACGTCCCGCCCCTCTCCTCAGTGGCATGTGCTCCGGTTGAATTGTAAACAGTGGTGTTGTCTATATTTATCAATTTGAGCCCGATTGAGACCCAGAGGATATTAGTGAAGAGAATCGAACCTGTGGAAGCACGGCTCTTAATGGTATGTTTGGTTGTTGTTGTCTCATACTTTTAGATACGCTGTTATTTGTAAATGCTACTGCTTCTGTTAGCTTTTAATATACGGCTTTATCCTGATTAAAGCTTGAATACAGCACAGCAACCGCACGCCATGTATAACTGTGCGTTCACACCGCAGGCGGAGAGAGCGTCAAAGTGGCCGGAAGATGAAAATGAATGATCATTTTCAATGTGAGCCGGCGGCGAGCTCCGGCGAGAGCGTCGCGGCGCGTTTTGGACGGTGAGAGCATCGAGAAGAGTTGAAATCAGGTCAACTTTATGGTAATGAGCTATGACGCGGTTCGGCGGCAACCAATCGGAATGTAGAAGTCCTCCGCTTGAGAGGGTTCCAGAGAACACAGTCTTGTAAACTTTGGTTCCGACCACATTAGTTCCCAATCATTTTAGCGCTATAGAACGCTTTGTTTTTTTCAGCGGGAATGCTATTAATTTCCTCAAGACAACATAGTTGACCAATTACATTAAGACACTTCAACCAGGACAGTTTGGAATGTAGGCTGCGCACAAATTAACGTTAATGTTAATTAAAGACCTAGGCTAGTAAACGTCTCCTATAAACTGCATGTTGAAATTAGACTAGCACTTAACCAACAAAAAACACCACACAAATGGCATTTATTGGTTTATTTCGTTAGCAAACATGTAACTATAATTGTTGTAACTATAAAGCTCTTTCCATTGATCAATTTCTTTCACAATTAAAATATTTAATGAGGTTAACTTATACCCTACTTGTGATCAGTCTGCACAAGATCAACATGCTTGTTTCCTTTTCGGCTCCTTTAAATACAAGACCAAGCGTTCGATCGTCAGAGCGTCAACGAATCTTTCTACAGCGTCGTTGGCAGGGCGGCCAGAGCGAATTTTGACGCTCTCGCCGGTGGCGGTGTGAACGCACAGTAACGCCCGTTTCACACCGCAAGCGTGAGCGGAGCGTGAGCAGCGCAGAAGCGTTGCGTATGCAGAGCGTGAGCAGCACGCGCCCATTGTGCTTTCATACTGGCAGCGTTTGTCGCGCGCAGCTGAACCGCGGCTTGTAGGCTAGTACAATACAGATGAGTATCATCATTTCTGTCATATTTTCCAGCGTTCTCCTCCAAACACTGTGTCTGTGTGCCATGTGCTTTGGTGTATGATATGGCCAGCATACTCTGTGATGCGACCGAGTCCCCCTGCCCTCTGTCCCACACACATATGTAAATAACATATATTTTATATATATATATATATATATATATATATATATATATATATATATATATATATATATATAGGTAGTTTACACGATAAACTTGAGCCAAGTTTTCAAGATGTGTATACGAAAAAATTGCTGACCCTGTCAGGAAAGATTTTGTCTGACCCTTCTCACATTTTGTATGAGGAATATTAATTGTTGCCATCTAACAGAAGACTTGCATATGCTAGATTGAATTGGCTATGTTACGTAAATCTTTTGTGTATCAGTCTGTAAAATTAATAAATCAGAATTGGGGGTTCAAATAGGCCTCTGGGCTCTGGAAAATAGAAAGAACTCACTATTCTAATGCACTGTAGCTGTATGTTTATTATACTGTTGTTGTTTTTCTGTATCAAGGTGCATCTATTGTATTGTTTGTTTAGTAATTATTGATGTGAGACACGCTGTCGTGAGATCCAAGACATATTTTAGAAAGAATTCCAACAATAAAGTGCAATTGAATTGAAAAAGTAATATTAAAACTAACAAATGCCTCTAGTTTTATTATTTAACAGACCTTTGAAGTTTGGGCAAAAACTCGTGGAAGTGGTGTTTTCGTGCATTTTATTTCCATATGGTGATTGTGAAACACGAAACACATCACTTACATGATTTTGTGGTCAAACTTGTTATTTTTAATGTTAATCGGGTCAATTTTTATCAAGAACAATGCACTGTGACTTTAATTCAGCGTAAGCGGCGCAGCAAAAATAGACTCGGCGCCGAAACGATCGCGGCACTGCCGCTCCTGCTCTGCTCCTGCTACGCGCTGCCGCGCCGCCCCTGCGTGCTGTGTGAACGCTCTCATCCGTTAACATGGGCGCCGAAAAAAATACGCGCTGCTTACGCCTGCAGTTTGAAACCGGCGTAAGGCTTCACATAGCTGTGTGAAAATAAGTGTATAATTGGAACAGTTGGAGCTGATCTGACGATCTGAATGAGAGAGAGAGAGAGAGACAGAGAGTGTGTGTGTGAGAGAGAGAGAGAGCGAGAGCGTGTGTGTGTGTGTGTGTGTGTGAGAGAGAGAGAGAGAGAGAAATGCATTTATCAGGTCAGCCACTCTAAGATGAGCTCCTGAAAAAATCATAAAGATTAAACCAAAAAAGTGAGACAGAGAGTGAGATAACGACAACAAACGAGTAAAAACAACAGAGGAACAACCTGGATTCATGGAAAGACTGATTTTTCTTCTTGAAAAAACATTTTAAAACAAGAAAGAAGATTGGGATCTGTGGATTAGCATCTGGCTGCTGGATCTCCACTCTAACAGCTAACTGAAGATTTCCCTCCAAAACGCTTAAGGATTTTTAAAAGGAACTCCAGCTGAAAAACTTCTCACAATTGTTGATCTTCAGGTACTAAACAGAGAGGTGAGCTCTATCTGACACAAAACTTTAACAAAAATTGTATATTTTTACTTTATTCTAGTAAAAACTCTCATCATTATAAGCTAAAAGCTAAAGTTAGCTGCAGCTCTGGCTCTGATCACCATGGCAACCCTGGTGCAAACAGAGTGCAGGGAGGTGTGTTACCCAGAGAAGTGCAGAAGTGTGCAGGCACGGAAGAAACACAAAGAGAAAACTCTCAGAGACAATCCTGATGTTCTGTACGCTGACTATATTCAGCTCAATGGGAAGAGAATTAAGAACAACTTCATCTTCCACACCAATATGATCAATGCTTGGAAACTGACCATCTGTGAGGAATACAAGCATGTTTTTAAAGAAGGAATTGGTCGAGGTGGAAGATTAACTATTTGTGAAGATGAAATGCTAGACACAGACAACCCCATTCTCACTATAACTTATTATACTAAAGGCACCTTCCTTCTGCAAGGCAATGAAGCAAGCCTGAACTCATTTGAGGAGATTTTCCTCCTGCTAAAAGCCAGAGTAGAGAATGAGAGAGATGAGACCCATGTGAACTACACAGACTCTGAGGAGGAAGGCCCAGTGGATCCTTCACCTTTACCACCTTCACCATCCGAACGTCAACTGAGAGACAGTTTAGCCCTACTAGAACTGGACTTCACTGAATTCAGAGAACACAGTCAGGCCAAACTCTCAGACACACACAACACTAACATTTACATCCAGGAGCTCAAAGATGAACTCCAGCAGCTGAAGAAAAACACCAGCTCCTCCATCACTGAACTCACAAGAGCTCTCAGAGAACTGCAAGAAGAAAACAGAACTCTCCGCTTACAGTTCTGCAAACTAGAGGAGGACACAGAGAAAAAAGAAGGGAACTTTTCCAGACAGCTGCAAAATATGAGAGAACAGTTACAGAAAAACACAAAAGACAATACACTTCACTACAATACAGCTCCAGACAAACCAAACTACACAAACACAGAATGCGTGCCTACGACAAACACACAGACACCTGCAGCAACACAGGCCTCACCTGCCCAGCCTCCAGAACCTGATCCAGATGTTCTCCTCCTCGTGGACTCTAATGGAAAATTCCTGGACCCTCAGAAACTCTTTCCACACCAAAAAGTCACTGCAAAGCGATGTAGCACAACAGGCCACGCCCACCAGATCATCAGAGACTTCACAGGACACCCCTCATGTATTATCATTCACACTGGGACTAACGACCTTCACTCGCTGCGCAACAGTACTTCTGATGCAGTGAGGAAAATAGCAGAAACCACCAGCAAAAAGTTCCCAGAGTCCCGAATCATAATCTCCACGCTTCTCCCAAGACACGACACACCACCACACATCATCTACGGCATCAATGCTGAAATTTCCCGTGGCTGTTCTGCGCTACCCAATGTACACCTGGCCCACCACCACCACATCGGCCTCCAACACCTGTATGATGGACTTCACCTACACAAAGACGGAGTCCGTATTTTTGCAAAGTCCCTAAAAGATGCAGCCCTGGGCCGCAGTCCAGCATCACCGAGACACCTGTTACCAACTCCACTATACCACCGGCCCATTCACCCCTACATGCCCAGACATCCCCCTCCGGCCCCGGTGAGGACAAACACCACACGTCATCCACCACACCCACCAATGGCTCCCTACACACCTGTAAACCTGCAGTCACCAACTCCACATCCACCTGCTGCCCATCAAACCCCCGTAAGAAAGAAACCAAGAACCACCCCACACCAAGAGAAGCCCCCACAGCCGAGAGCACAGAGCTATGCTGAAGCTGCAGCCCGGCCCCCTGCTCCACCCAACACCTCCACACCTGCCAGTGAACTGAGTCAGATCAGAGAGATGCTGCAGACACTGTGCAACCAGCTCCTCAACAGATAAGGACAATATACACAAACACAGTGCACTAAGATTGATAAAAAAAAAAAAAAAAAAAAAAAAGAAGAAAAAGTGCACTAGATGTAAATTGTTTACCATATACATTCCTACAGGTTATTTTCTCTCTGTCTTACCAAATAGGTTTATCTTTAATATTACTAAAATACTAATGCGTTCATTTCATATAAGTTGTTGGAATATTCAGGGTCTTTATTCTTCGACTTTTGGTCCTAAAAGCACAGACCCAGTTTTTTCTGAAAAATAACAAAGATGCTGACATTATTATTCTCACCGAGACCTGGTGTAGAAATGATGCTCTTACCTACTGTCCCTCAGGCTACTATGAAGTAATTGTACCCTCAGTTAAACTAAGTACAGTCCACCGTGGACGAGACTCGGGAGGAATTCTGGTGTGGTACAGGGAAGCTCTGGCCAAGCACATTTCTATTATTACATTTGGAAAATTTCACTGCTGGTTAAAACTAAACAACCAAATTGGCATTTCAACCACTGACATATATCTCTGTGCCATCTATATTCCTCCAGCAGAATCCCCTTACCATGATGAGGAATATCTGAACAACATCCACACAGAGATCAGCCGTTTCCAGGCCCAGGGAAACGTGCTGCTGTGTGGAGACTTTAATGCAAGAACTGGATCTGAACCCGATAACATAGATCCAAAGGGCAATGAATATATCTTTGGCCAAAACTCCCCGAGTCTCACAAGAAAACTTCCACCAAGAAATAATCTTGACCAAACTGTAAATAAAAACGGTAGAGAGTTAGTGCAGCTCTGCCGAGCCTCAGGCCTGTACACACTTAATGGCAGGATCAGAGGGGACTCTTTAGGGAGGTTCACGTGTTGTTCAGGTCTTGGAGCTAGTGTAGTTGACTATACCATCACTGACATGGACCCCTCCTCCTTCAGTGCATTCACTGTCATACAACAAACTCCGCTTTCTGACCATAACCAAATTAACATTTATATTAAAACACATCACACACTAACACAAAACATACCCAAAACCTGTAAAATGTATAAAATCCAGCCAGGATTCAGATGGGCTTCAGACAGCACAGACAAATTTATTCAAGCCCTCAATTCTGAAGAAATGGAAAATCTAATCACTACATTTATTAACAAAAAATTTGAAACAACTAAAGATGGTGTTAATTTGGCTATAAATGAAATAAATTACATATATAAAAAAGCAGCTTGTAAAACTGAGTTGAAAAAGAAAACAAAAACAATTAGTAAAAATGCATCAAAAGATGAAAAATGGTTTGACTCAGACTGCAAAACATTAAGAAAACAACTTAGAAAATTATCAAATCTGAAACATAAAGAACCGTACAACGCTGACATAAGAACTGAATACTGTTCAAAACTAAAACAATACAAGGACACAATTAGAGCAAAAAAGCAACACCATCTGACCAAAAGTTTACAAGAAATAGAACATTCAGTAAATCATAATCAGTTCTGGGATATGTGGAATAATCTGAGGACAACAAAACCACAAGACTTGCCAATACAAGATGGAGATATTTGGACAAAACATTTTGAAAATTTATATAAAGAAATCCCTCCAAAACAACTCATTAACAATTCTGATCAGATCAAACAAAGTCTACACACTTATGAAGACACAATTAAAAATAATCAAAACCCTCTCGACTTCCCAATTACACATGAAGAATTGACAAACAAACTCAAAAGCCAAAAATGTAAAAAGTCTTGTGGTCCTGACAGCATTCTGTGTGAAATGCTGAAACACAGCACACCTGAGCTTCAGACAGCTGTGCTCAAATTATTCAACCTTGTACTTAGTTCAGGCTGTTTTCCTGACATCTGGAGCCAAGGACTCATTACCCCCATTCACAAGAGTGGAGACAAATTGGACCCTAATAATTTCAGAGGCATTTGTGTGAGCAGTAATCTGGGGAAGTTATTTAGCAGTATTTTAAACCATAGAATGGTAAACTTCCTTAACGAGCACAGTGTCCTGAGTCCTAGTCAGATTGGCTTTCTTCCTAATTATAGAACTACTGATCACATTTACACCCTACACACCCTAATCAATAAACACGTAAAACAGACCAAAAATGGAAAAATATTTGCATGTTTTATCGATTTCAAAAAAGCATTCGATTCTATTTGGCATGACGGATTATATTATAAGCTTTTACAAAGTGGTGTAGGGGGTAAAGTTTATGACATTATTAAATCAATGTATTCAAACAACAAATGTGCGATACGAATTGGCAACAAACATACAGAATTCTTCACTCAGAAGAGAGGAGTGCAGCAGGGCTGTAGCCTGAGTCCAACACTGTTCAACATCTACATTAATGAATTAGCGGTGCAGTTGGAACAGTCTACAGCCCCTGGACTCACTCTACAAGACAAGAACATCAAGTTCTTGCTGTACGCAGATGATCTGGTGCTGCTGTCGTCCACCCCACAGGGACTACAGCAGCACCTAGACCTGCTGGAGAACTACTGCCAGAACTGGGCCCTGGCGGTAAACCTCAAAAAGACCAACATTATGGTCTTTCAGAAAAAGCCCAGATGTCAGGAACACAGATACCAGTTCAGTCTAGGCAGCACCGCTCTAGAACACACGATGCAGTACACTTACCTCGGCCTGATCATCACTGCATCGGGGAGTTTCAGTATGGCAGTGAATGCTCTCAAAGATAAAGCTCGAAGAGCTCTATACGCAATCAAGAAAAAATTCCAAAATATTGAAATACCAATTCCAATTTGGTGTAAAATCTTTGATAGTGTGATCCAGCCCATAGCGCTGTATGGAAGTGAGGTTTGGGGTCCACTCAGTGATCAGAGCTACACTAGATGGGACAGACATCCAACAGAAGCCCTACACACAGAATTCTGCAAAATGATCCTAAAACTACAAAGAAAAACACCCAATAATGCGTGTAGGGCAGAATTAGGCCGATTCCCATTGATTATTAATATGCATAAAAGGTCCCTCAAATTCTGGATGCATCTTAAATCAAGTCCCACAGAATCGCTACATTTTAAAGCACTACAAACCCAAGAACTGAACCCCGAAAAGAGTCCTCTAAGTCAGCTGGTTCTGAGACTTACTAACCTGACTAACTCTACTAACACTAACCAGTCTCAGACCAGCACTGCTTCTCACCTAAACATCAAAATAAATCAAATTATCAAACAATCTAAAAATACATATCTGGAACATTGGGATCAAGAAACTAAAACACAAAGTAAATTACAACTATATCGGACCATAAAATCAAATTATGAATTGGAAGATTATCTCCAGAGTGTCAGAGACACAAAGCAGAGACGGATCCTGACCAAGTACAGGCTCAGTGAACACAGACTAGCCATCGAGACCGGCAGACACAGAAAGAGCTGGTTACCCAGAGAGCAAAGAGTGTGTGTTCACTGTGAGACAGGAGAGATCGAGACAGAGACGCACTTTCTCCTTCACTGTCATAAATACATATCTATAAGAAACCTCTACTTCAACAAACTCACCAACTTAATAAAGAACTTTACAGCCATTAGTGAAACAGAACAAATAAAGATACTATTAGGAGAGGGACAGACAGCAGCACTGGCTGCGAGATACGTGTGTGTGTGCCACAGCCTGAGAGACAGCAGGTGAATGTGTGTGTGTGTGTGTGTGTGGATGTGCCACAGCCTGAGAGACAGTGTTATTGTGTATTGTGTCTGACCTGACCTGTGTGTTACTCTATTGTCCACCACAGTGATCCTCAGTATGTATGTTTCTATGTAAGTTAAAGACTGTGGTGTCAAATGTTCACACGTTCTAATTTGTTACAGTTTAATACTTCTAAGATGTTATAATATTACATTCTATTAATGCGATGTTCATTTAATTATTATTATTATTATATTATTATTTTATTTATTTTCATCTTTTTGTACATGTATACTAAGCTTTGGCAATATTGTATCATTTACAGTCATGCCAATAAAGCAATTTTGAATTGAATTGAATTGAGAGAGAGAGAGAGAGAGAGAGAGAGAGAGAGAGAGTGTGTGTGTGTGTGTGAGAGAGAGGGTGTGCAGAGCAGGCGGTGAGGAACAGTATTATGAACAGTTGTTTTAGGACATTGATTTTGAAACTTGTGAATCCATTAGATTAGTTAGAAGACAGAATCGCGATTCATATGAATATATTTTTACATGCACCCCTAGTTTTCTCTAAAGCAGCGCAGCATGGCCTCGCCCCCTTTGCTGCGTGTTCCCGGGGGCGGGGTTTATCTGGGTGGTATCAGACCCGGGAAGTAACTCGTTGTAGTCCCTTACCTGTCGTTTTTGTAGGCATTAAACTGCCAGAATTTTAAAAGACGATATCTCCGTTTGCATTGAACTTTCAGCGCTGCAACTTTGCAAATATTGTTTATGCTCAAACAGCAACATTACACACTAACTAATGTTAAAAAAGAGAAATCGCAATCAACCACCCCTTTAAAAGATTTGCAGTAAAATACAAGTACTCTCAATTAAATCAAAAAGGCAATTCCTTTAATTGTCATTTAATATTACACAATAAATCATAAGAACAAAAAAAGAACCATCCAAATAAGTAACTCTGGAGACTCCGATCTAGTCTAACAGGATTTACAGCTTGAAGAAATAAAGGCTGTCTAATCCAGGGGTTTTCAACCTTTTAGGACATGCGCCCCCCCAAGTTTGTCTAATTTCACTCGCAACCCCCCCCCCCCCCACCTCCTAAAGAAAAATTACTTTTCTTTTGCTCTTTTTGATTAACATTATTTACATAAGAAATGCACGGATCCGTTATACTGATGTACATTTGATATTTACTTTACTGTTTACGTTCACTTGAGACATCCGACTGTGCTTACGAGGATACTCCTCAAGACAGCCACTGGTATTCACCTGCTGTCTCAGAAGGCTCTCTGTTTGAGCGCGCAGGCATGCAGAAACGCTCTATCACAGCGTGAGTACCGCGTTGAGATGTCTTGGGCTTAAATGGCTTAAAATTACTTTATTGTTTAAATTGACAAGACTTAAAACACGTGAGAATTAAAAACTTTCTTGAGGAAGCAGCACTGGCCTGATCGTTGAGATAGTTTTGGGGGGCTGAAACCCACCTAAAAAGGGTTTAGAACCACCCCTGCCTGGTATAGCGTGCGTAATTATACTGAAACATAAATATATAACCAGTTTACCTGATTCAATGTGATGGCTGAGCCTGTTCGTTCGTAATTATACTGAAACATAAATATATAACCAGTTTACCTGATTCAATGTGATGGCTGAGCCTGTTCGTGCGTAATTATACTGAAACATAAATATATAACCAGTTTACCTGATTCAATGTGATGGCTGAGCCTGTTTCTGAGATAACAACATGCCAATCCGTGGTTGGATTTCCGACACGACTAACCGTAAATCATTTTACACCATTCTCACTGTCGCCTAACAGCGGGAGTCAGATTGCCCCCTAGCGGATGGCTTAAGATTTGAAAGCTCGTAATCATAAATCTTCAAGGCAATGTCTCTGAATGAATTGATGCTCGCGCCCCCCTTGACAGGTGCTTGCGCCCCCCTGGGGTGGGGGGTGGGGGATACAGGTTGAAAAAAGGTTGGAGATTAGACTCTAATCTCCAGTAATTCACTGATTGCTTTTCAAAATGTGGTCAGTTTTACAGCTCAAATGCTTTCTTAACCTCCTGAGACCCGGGAGAAAAGAATTTGGAAAAAAGTAGTATTTTTTCCATGTCATTACATTGTTTAGAGCATATAAAAAATGTAAAAATAAAAATGATATTTCATTCATAAATTATGCTATGCCCTTGGTAGAGGACATCGGGACTCAATTAAAATAACTAAAAATACATGAATGAACATGCATAGGCAAAAACAATTGATTTTTTAAATCACCAATACATTTTTAGTTTTCAGGATTTTTTATTTTTTTTACCAACCATTGTATAAAGATGAGTCTCAACTATGTTATAACAGAATGATTCAATATACCATTTTTCTTTATGCAAAATGTGTGTAAAATGGCCATAAACGGGTTTTCTCATTATATACAATGTATCTATAAACTAAATCTAATTTGCATATTGATGTGTTTTTGGGGCAACATGTAATGAAAAAAGAAGTGTAATAATGTGAGTAATAATTGACAAGATTTTCATAATAATATATAATATTTCATAGAATATTGAAATATAATTTATTTCCCTATTCATTTGTTATGTCTCCCAAAATGCGTAATAAACATGCTTTTAGTCCCGGTGTCCTCATATGAGGACATGTATGAAATCAACGTCCTGTTTCGTAACAGAAAGTCATATTTTGATTTGAAACCCCATAACATTTTCCTGAGATGTTGATTTATGACACACAATTTAAAAATTAGACAGATTTAAATGATAATTACAAAATATTATCATATTTCCATAAGAGTGTCACTAAATTAATTTCAGACATTTTTGAAGACCAAGGAGAGGGAGTGGTCACGGTGAAACATCCAATCATTTAGTATCTCTGAAAAGCCCTGAATGTGCTCTGTACAGGACATCCAGACTGTGGCATGTATAGTCTCAGAAAATTCACTAAAATATAATGTCCTCATATGAGGCCGCAGGGTCTTAAGACGTTAGTAGCTCAAATGCTTTCTTAAAAGCTTTATTACTATTATTTTTATTATTATTTTATATTTTATTGCAATTGTCAATAACTTGTCTTCTGTTTTTTTTTTTACTTACTGGTTAAACAAAAATTCCATCCTGGGGAGTAAAAACAAGATATTCAAGATCAAGATGAATACAAAACATTGACATGCCTGCACAGGGTGTGAAAGAATGCAGCAAAGAGGCAACTTTTTTACATGAAAGAGGTTTACAGATATAACAAGCACTTAAGAGTATTTTTCAAATTGATAGTTGTTAATTGAGTTGTTATTAATATAATTTGTGAACAGCACTGAGCAAGGGATAGTTTATGAATAACAAAGACTGCTTAGTCTGAACACCGGCCAATATTTGTTTGTCCTAATCCACAAAAACACTCAATGTCTGAAATGATTTAGCTTTTTGCTTTTTGCAAACAATAAGCATTAACTTATTACCTAATTTAACGTATTACCCAACTTATTTGCTATTTTTTTGGTGTTTTTAATATAAAAATATTAGTATACTGGGCTAAATAGTGTATGTGGTGTATTAGCACCATCTAGTGTTCATTTAATCACATGAGCAGGAAAAAAAATGTTGCAAAAAATTCTATACCTTGCAATGGTACTGACTTAAAAAAAACACTTTCTTAACCTTCTTTCATTCTTAACCCCTTACCTGTCACCCCCATTTTCAGCATGGAGACACAAATGACATACCCAAAATAAAAAGGTTGCTGCTCATAAGTCTTTCTGACTAGACACATAATCAGCATATGTTCACAAAGCTGACACTTCAAAGTTTACTGTTCAAGAGTCAGAATTACTCAGACTGTTATGATAATAGAGATATATATAAGCTCAAACATAAAACAATATATATATATATGTGTGTGTGTGTAAATGTATAAAAAATTGTGTTTCTAAAAGCATTTACCACAGCAGCATAATGAAGCTAAAGCCACAGGTCTACTCATGCTTCATTTCAAATCTGAGGACATTATCTGTAAAACTGTGCATTTTATGAAACATTTTCTAAGACCATGTCATGTGTGTTTTTAGAGAAGGCTAATAAAATTGATTTATGCCCCCCTGTAAGCTCTTCTGCGTGCTGTCTCCTCATGACTGGCCCGGCAAACTGCCCTATTCATGATTCTATTGTTCTTACTCGACAAACATTTCACACCTCCACCAGGTATGAGACATTATCCTCATTATTCCTTTATCATTATTCTTTTGTTTTTATTCAGCCATTATTAGCCTTTATTCTGGCATTACAAGGTTTACCAAGCCACATCGCTTCAATCCCAGTTTACATTTACCAGCCTATTATCAAAAGTATTTCTAAAAAAAATACAACAAAACATTTTCTTGCAACCTTACGTCAATTATTATGACAAAATATATCATGAAGCATAATTGCACCTGTTCTGCAGCTTCATTAGAACTAACACCACCTGTCCCCAAAAGGTGTAAACTCCCGTGTCTAGGCCTTGATTAATGCCAATTTCAATTGTAAAAAAAGAAAGAAAAAGGTCAAAGTAAAAGACACTTCCATTAAAGATATTTATTAACTTTAGTAATTGCATTTATAATTAAACTAAAAACGCGTTGACACTCTGCTATAGATTTCCATAAACAATCAGTAAAATGTTATAAAGAAAGGTGGTATCTGTGTATTGAAGAGTTGTTTAATGTCTTTATGAGGTTTGTACAGTGTGTGTACAGGTGGGTGGAGTAAGTAAAGTTTACTGTTGCTATGTCCGACAAACACTGCCGCTCTCACACTACACATCATGTTCTCACTTAATGAAAAATACATCGCGGAGCAAAGAGCAAACTGACAACATGCCTTATTGCTTACATACAGACTTCTTCCAAAATGATGTGGACTCACCTTGTTTCATGCCAGAAGCAACCTTCTCTGTCTTGTTTTCCTCTCTCTACGACTCTGATTTACATATAGCTGAGTATTTATGACACATTACACAACTCCACTCTCTACTGGCTTTAAAACCATCAATAAAAGTATGTCTATTTTTTTTCTCTCTCCTAAAATCCTTAGCTGTATTTGTATTTTTTTACATCTTCAAGAGATGTTTTTAACATGCTATTTTATCTTTTAAGAAGTAAAATACAATGAACATATCTTTTCCTGAACATATCTTTTATTTTAACAGTTAATTATATACATGTTTCTACAATGGATAGAAAACTCAAACATTTATTCCATGTATATTCACTGCATATATGAACATTATTAATTTGTGATTAAATTACATGTTTGCTCAGAAATAGATATTTCTGTCAGTGCCAAGTATAAAACTGGACAAATTATTCTGTTAAAATATATGAATGTTTAAAAAAATCTAAACGTCATAATGGAAAAAATACAAATAATAATAATCTTTGTGTTCACACTGGCTTTTTAGCAGACACATCTACTGTAGTGTTTAATTAACTGTAGATGCTACAAATCCTGGTCATTGCCTTTTGGTTTTGTAAATATGCACATATAAACAACATAAAAATATAAATGTACTTGTGAAAATATGTACAGGACAGATTCATTGAATACTTGATTCCAAGTTTAATTCACAAACAAAGTAATTTACACCTGAATGTTTGTTTATCTGAATGACTTCAGACGGCTCTCAATTCATGCCCTGACTGTATAGTAGGTCTCTTTCAGGTCCTTTAAAATGTCAAAAAAAAAAGTATTAAAAACTAAACTGTCTTTGAAATCAAAATGGTTTTGTCCGTATGTGTAATTTGATGTTCATACTTTGATTTCTTCCTCCGTCTCAGTGAAGCTGTACGGTGTCCGGGTGTGTCTAAAAGATGAAGGTCTCTGACGCTCTTCTTCAGGTCTTCCTCCTCCAAAGTGATGTGCCTGCTGGAACCTCCTGGGCTCGATGGCGTCGTCTGCTCCGATCGGACGCCTGACTGAAGCATCTGTTATCTGACATTTATGATCCGTCTCAAACACAGAGCTCTGCTGCGCTTCTTCCTCAATCTCCTGATCTTGACGGCTCTTAATGAGGCAGCAGGAGCTGTCAATCAACTCCAGAACCTCGCTCATGAGGGAGGGGCCGAGGTCCACCGTGAAGGACGAGAGCGAATCAGATCGTGCCATCGAGACCTCACTGTTCTCCAGTAAGGAACTCCGTCGACTGTCTGCACTGAGCTGTTCAGACGTTTCTGCAAAGCTTTGGTCGAGTCGGGATAAACGAGGCAGTGTGATGAAACCAGAATGAAGACCTGCAGGAGAAGAGAGGAAAAATATCATGTGTCTGCAGATATTTTAAATATTACCACATTAGTTAAGTGTGCAAGGATTCATATCCCTAGAAACACTAATACAATCACTGTCAAATAAGAATAAATAAATATATTTTGCCTGAAGCTTATTTTTATGACTGATTTTTCTGCATTGTTTATTTGTCAATAATATAAAGTCACATTTAAACCCCCAATTCTCATTCTGTGTAATGAATATATTGTAGGTCTAACAAAGTTATATTTAATACATCTTTATTATAATACTATAGTAATATATACTTTTATAAGTTTTTTTTTTAATACAAACATTTCATTACAAAGTATATCTTTAGCATACAGTTTGAGAAAACCAGAGCTCCTGGGGATTGCTATACATATTCCTCCCTTTAATAAATATGATTTTTTTAAAGAAAAGACCGTTGTTGTTTTTTTGTTTTTTCACAAAAAATTTTGACAAACACATTTGAACCTCAATTTCATCTTCTATCTAGATATATAGTACTAATACCTAATATGCATATATATTCAAGAGGTCAGTTGGTTATATTTTGTATTTGTTGTTGATGTTTGTTTTTAATTTTATTAATTTATTTTAGTTTTTATGCACTTAAAACAAGTGTTTCATTACAAAAGATATATTATTGGCATAACAGTGTGAGTGAGAAGTTGTATTGAAAAAAAAAATTGAGAGTGAAAATAAATGTAAATATATATCTTGAATGCAGTCTATGTCACGATGGATAATAGTGCCTGCCAAATGCATAAATGTAAATGAAATATAATGTCTGCATGTTTGTTTTGTGTCTGTTTCAATGACAGGAACTACATGAGCAAAACCTGATAAACAACTGGCCATCAAAGTCACATAATCTATGACACATTTTCACATTTATCTGCTGTCCTTACAGTTCATTTAGATTGACTCTTGTATTGTGGTCACTGTCCAGTAGGTGGCAGGATGAGACCTATGTGCTGTGCGTGTGTGTGTGTGTTATATAGTTGTCTCTATCAGTCTTTCAGAGTTGGGTTGGGGTTTCTCAGAATAAGGGAAATTCCAGAATTCCAGACACATTAAACACACACACCACTGAAAACATCACAGCACTTTTCTTTTCTTCTGTCCCTCCCTCATATACTCAACTGTGTGAGTCTCTGCTTCATTTCCTGCAGGTGTGTGTACTCAAACTGATAAAGGTCATTCAGTCTGTCTTTGGTCATTACAGATCGTATCACTGTTTTCTCAGCGTCTCATTTTCAAGTGGGAAGTTTTTAAGATAATGTGTCAAGTTAAAAATACCTCAATTTAAGATTGCAGCAGATCAACAACAGTTTTCAACAATAAACCAATCAGATTAATTAGAAAGAGGTATATAATATTTACCTATGGTCAAATGTATTGAGTGTTTACACTATTAATGCAGCAATGGAATTTAATTTGATTATAAATGCAGCATCTGTTAATTTCCCGCGTTTAATGCGGAAACAAATATGTAATTTTAGTTGTTTTGGTGGTGAAACAAAAAACATCAAAAGCATGACTAAAACTGTGACACAATCAACACTTTTAGCGACAACTATAACAATAACACTAACTGTATAACAATAATGATAACAATAACTATATCTATAATGATAACTATATTAGCATTCCGTTTATTTTATTTTAAAAGTATGTTGCAGTTTTCATGTCTGTTTCTTTAAATGCTTGTGCTGCTTAAAGCAGGTTGGATTCATATTGTATATTAATGCTTTTTTATACATCAGCTGGAAAAAAAATGCTCTGAAAGTGATTCCAGCAATATTGTTCCTCTGTGTTGTTATCATTATAGTTGTAATGTGGACTTGCTATTCAATAAACTACAGTGATAACTTTAAAAAAATAATTATACAGATAACTATAATGATAATTATAACAATAACTATAATGATATATATAGTGATGGCAATAATTGGTAATTATAACTATAATGGTAACTATAGTGATAACTTCATACATATAACTAAAGCAATAATTATTAAGATAACTAGTGTTAACTACACCAAAAAAAAACAATAGCTATAACAATAACTAGAATGATAACTACAAAAATAATTACAAAGACAACTATAACAATAACTAGAATGATAGCTAGTCATAACGATAACAAAATTATAATAATAACTATAACAATAACTATAACGATAACTATTATGAAAACAAAATACCTATAATGTTAATTATAAGAATATCTATAGCAATAACTATAGCAACAACCATACTGATAAATATAACAATAAATATAATTATTGCTGTCACTATTCCTTGATTCAGTTGGAGTTAGGGCTGCTCGATTATGACAAAAATCATAATCACGATTATTTTGGTCAATATTGTAATCATGATTATTTAACACGATTATTAGTGGGCCGTATAACCAATTATTTTATTTTTTTATGCAAGTCTAAAGTATTCAGTTAACAGCCTATAGAAATTGAATAATCAAATGTAAAATAAAACAGCATATTCTTCACTGTAAGAATTAAACTTCCTTTGTTTCTTATTAAAGCTACAAAAGATCTTCTGTGAAGAGCAGTGAGTGATTTTGTCTTTGTCTTTTGTTGTTTGATTACTAAGCCCACAGTCGGCAGCAGGAATATAGCCCGCTGTCACTTTAAGAGCCGCACGGATCCAATTTATTTTCATTCTCATCTTTTCACTTTCATTTATTACAACCGATGAGGGTTTACATGAATATTCACTAAGCGCACATTTTTGTGTGTATTTGACCGTTTAGGTGCTAAAAGATGACTTTACATGTCCATGTTCTCTTCCGTCTCTGAGCGCAAGCCTCCTGAGAAAGCGCAAGTTCTCTTTTGCGCTTTTAAAAACATTAATAAATTTAATCAACTTTAATAACTCAAGCAAGTCCCATTTTGCAAAAGTCACGTTTTTACAGATTTACACGAGGAAATGGGCTTTGGAGTAGTGAAAGCGCACTACTTGAAAGGGGGTGAATGGGGCGCAGCCCTAGTTGGAGTAGCCTACTCGATTACAAAAAATCCTCGATTGCATTTTTCCCGCGTCGAGTACCCGGCAAAATCCTGGAAGTGGAGCATTCCATGGACGAGAATCCATGTAACACATTATTAGACCATTTTCCAAGGCCACATGATATATTACACCCATTTAAAAATCATAATAAAGCATAATATAATTGTATATTCACAAACACTACAATTCAATTAAATAAATATATGCAGGTTAAATATATGCACTTTAATTATTTACATGTGTGTAGGTTAAGGTACGTACGTGAGTGTCAGAGCGGCTCCGTTCACAGTAAATTCTGCTCCACACAAACAGTTATCATTTACATGTGTGGAGCGTCTCAAACTCCATCTCTGCATATTGCTGTGAGTTTGGGTTTATTATAACGTTCATCTGGGAACGCAACGTGCGCCATTTCATCAGATTTGTAAGGTAAATCATATAAACCTACACCAACACAGGAGAATACATCATCTTTCTAAATATGCTAACTACTAAGTATACTTTGAAAGGCTATGTAAAATTAATGGCTGGATGATTGAGCTGCGGGCACCATCTTCTGGCGAGACATGGGAATTAATTCGGTGCGCGACATTCACAGTGCATTATGGCCTATCTCTAGCCGTTGAGTGTACATCGGTTGTACACTCGTTTTTGCGGTGCATTGTGGGATTGAATGAGTGCACTCGAGAACGTCCACTATAGTTTCGAACACCATACAATGGCTGTCCCCTCGAATAGTGCCCTATTTGAGGGTATAGGGGGTGATTTTGGATACAGCCAAAGTTTACTTTGGGCTTAACTGTTCATCAGGATTTCAAAATAAGCTCAAACCCTCACTCTGCGTTTACACATTTTGATGTCCACATATTCAAGAAATGACAGTGGCTGTAGCAATTCTGTTGTGAAGAAATGGCCAAATATTAAAGATTAAGTGGACATTTGAATTAAATATTGTTTAGTCAATATTAAACAAGGATTAGATCGTGCTGTAAAGTGTAAAAACAATCGTCAGGCTGTTGGCGCCCTCTGCAGGCCTTTGATATAATGCATAATGTACATTAGTTATATTGTTTATAATACATTATGTATTTTCACAGTTTTGTTCAGTAAAACTATATAAATTTCCATAATAAATACCATAATAAACCATAATAAATTTCGATAATAGATGTGTGTTGGTACCGTAGGAGCAGAGCGGCTCGTCCGGTGAGCTGGTGGAGGTGGGCAGCAGCGCCCTCATCAGGCCGCCGCTGTTCATGTTGAGCTGAGGCAGAGATATGGCGTTTTTAATGATGGGCGAGATGGGTGGTGGAGGGGACGAGAAGTCACGTGACCCACCTCTCAACCGGGGCAGAGGAGTCTTTCGTACGTGCTGTAGCGTTCTCGACAAAAAACGTGTCGGTTTGGAGCCGGGGGGTGAATCCGGGTACCGTAGGCAATCCCTGTTACTTGATCCACCATAGTTGCTCAGAAACGAAGTGTCACCGAAGACATCCCCACCGCGGCCCACGTGCATCGTGTGGCGGAAGTCGCAGAGCGGCGGACTGATCATGTCCACCGACAGGTCACTCTTAAATCGCCGTTTGCCGTGAGACGTGGACACCAGGCCTTTGATCGCCGGCAACTTTCCCAGACTCATGATGAGAAATATGATTTAAATGATCCTTAAAACCAAATCCAAAACGTCTGTCAAAAATATAACAAACTGCTGATGATGTGCTCCTCAAATGTAAACAGATGCCAGTTGTAAATGCAGCAGAATAAATAGTAAATTAATGTCAAATAATCATTAAAAAAAGATCCCAAAAAAGTCACTGGTGGAAAAATTGAGGTGTCAGAAGATGCTTTTAAAATGCTAGCTTAACAAGTGATTAAATACCCAAATAAATGAAGCATTATAAATGCTAAATGTCAAGTAATCCTTAAAACAGATCCAGAGAAAAGTGGTGGAATAACATGTCAGAAAAAAATCAACCTGAAGCCATTTGAATAAATGTTAAATTAATGTCAAATAATCATTAGGAGATATCTAGAGAAAGAAAAAAATTGTGAAAAGATGTGTCTGAAAAAAAAGCTTAATGCTTTAAGCAATCAAACACCCAGATAAATGCAGCTAAATAAATGATAAATTAACTTCAAACAATTATTTGACTAGATCCAGAGAGAGAAAAATTATGGGAAAACAAAAATATATAAATGTACTTATAAAGGCATTAATTAAACAAAACAACAGTTTTAACTAATTGCTAATAAGTGTTCTTCCGTGATCTGATCAGATTCAAACTTTAGGATGAGCACTTTGAATATAATATCCTGCAAAAATGTCCCTGAAGACTGTTTTAAAGAGTGTTGTTATGACAATCTCTCAGGAAAAAGATATGAACGCCATCAAATCTACTAATAAACATTAACTACTACTACAAAAGTGTTTATAAATGTTCACAGGTCTGTAATATATGAGCTCCATCGGTTGGTGAGCTGCTGCTCATCCCGAGCCGGAGTTTAAAAATAACCTGTTAAAGAAGCCTAATAGGATTTACGAAGAATTGAAACACCTTCTAGTGAACACAGAAAGCCTGCACGCTCTCTGATAGCAGAAAAAAATATGTTTCTTGCACAAAATGTCTTCAAAAAATATCTAACATGTCACCATCCTTTTAAAAGATTCGCTGAATCCCACTGTTAACACAGTTTTTAGAGACTTATTCAGATTTGCATGACACAGAACTTCTTCCAAACATCCATTTCACACATCGCCTCTTTTATATCTCCTTTAAAACCACATCTGAGTTCATGTCCACACCAAAGTTGAACGCTGTTTCTCCAAAAACATTTTCCTTCAGCTCTGTCCTGACACACCTGACATCCAAGCGTCGCTCTGATCTGTTGTTTTAGTGATTACGAATCCCACTGCAGGCCTTCAGTGTCCCAGGATCCCCCAACACAGCCCGTCTAAAGCACATCAGACGCGCGTGTGATCCGCCGTGTTTTGTCTGTGACTCCAGAGGAGTCTGAACGGCTGGGATTGGCCTGGATTAGCTGGATTATTCGTCCTCGCTCTCTCTCACTCTCTTCTCTTATTCTTTCACTCGACGGACCGTCTCAATCCGTTTAGCTGCCTGTCAGTCAGTATTTTCCTTTCACACCGTGACACGCGTCCTGAGAAAGAGAAAGAGAGTCAAACACCAGACGACTGGAGTAATACCATGTCATCTTTATACATATATGTGTGTGTGTATATGAAGAGTTCAGATGCAAGAGCCCCTAAATACGTCTGACGTTTTTCTTTAAAATTAGCATTTCTTTCTGGCTACTATGTTTCTATGTAAGTGCTGGTACTTCTGGCTGGGATTTAGCGCATTTGAAGTGAATGTACTTGATGAATACTATGTGTGGAGAGCATTCACTCAGTATTGTTATCTCATTTTTGACCAAGATGGCTTTTAGAGGCTTTTGCATTGGAAATCTTCATATATATATATATATAATTTGTAAGTCACTTTGGATAAAAGCGTCTGCTAAATGATTAAATGTATGTGTGTATATATATATATATATATATGGTACGTATGCATATGGTAGCATTTCTTTTACCTATATGGTGATTTAATTTTCAAATCTTATATATATTTTTTAATATATACATTTTTAAATAAGAACAGAATAAAATCAAAGATATTATAATAATGTGAATTCTGGGGGGAAACATGCTCAATCGTCATGAAAATACAGAATAAAATCTCTCCTCACAGACTCATTTACACAGTTTAACATACAGTTCAAACACACGTCTCCATCCAGACTGTTATTGCTGGAGTTTAATTACACCTGTGTGTGTGTGTGTCTACACACACACACACACACACACACAGACTGAGGAAGTGAGTGGGAAGTAATGGAAACATTCTGTGTGTGTTTAGCTCATGCTGCTCTCTCATTCACTCACAGACCATGCATTCTTCTTCATGCATTATGCTTTTTATCATGAGTTTTCATCTGCATAGCAACACCTTGGCAAATTGACAACACCCTAGCATCAACATTAAACTATTTTAAGTAACTTTTTAGCAATCTGTTTCATAAATACAAAATAAGAAATATTTACAAATACATAAAAGTTTTAATTTGCAGAAAATCTTTTACTTTAAAAGCTGGTTAATACATGATAATGATATATTGAATATCAGAGCAGATCCAATAGAAGATCATAGACACCTTAGCAACCGCATAGCAACACCTTGGCCGTCTGACAACATCCTAGTATCATCATTTTTATTTTTTTTTATATTATTTGTATTTATTTTTGTATGCTTGACAGAAGATATTCAAATGGTTTGATTAAACTGTGTACAAATTTCACCCCAAAATCAAAAGATTTCTGTCTGTCTTTCTGTAGGAAAAGATACTTCACAATCACACTTATGATGAATGAGCCACATCAGTATAACGTGTCAGTTCATTTAGAACCGTTCCTTCAGTCTTCAGTTTAGCGTCAAACCTTTAGTTTGTTCAGGCTACTTGCAATAACCAACTTCAAAACCGAATAAAATAACGAAACTTCCACATTTGTCTATAAAACGTCTGATAATTTGTCCACACAAGACAGTTTTAATTTTCTTGGTCGTTATAAACATTTAAACTTACCTTAAACCCCGAATAATAGCAGTGTTTTAGTGCGTTGATGAATAAACTCCAGACCAGACGCGCCTCCGCTCAGCGCGCAGAGAGACGAGGACGACGCGCATGCGCACAATCACAGACACGCGCCTACATCAGAAGGTCCAGAATAAATGACACATGCATCATTTCTGTTCTAATACTGGATCACCCCCTTGACCTTCAGGAGCAAACGTGAAGCTCCCAAACACAGAGGAGCTGTTTTCTGTGCTGAGAGAGAGATGTTTACTGTGGGCAGAACGTGTTTACAGTGAGGAGGTTTGTGCATCCCAGCTAACAGGGAGCGTTCTCAGAACTTTGGTTAATGTTCTGGCAAGGCTCTCTCAAAGTTATGAACAAGCTCAGTAAGGTTTTCTGTTCTCTAATAGAGTTCTCGAAATAAATAAAATAAATAAATATATATTATGAAACTGTTAAATTTCAGAAGAAAAAACATCATTTTATATATATATATAATTTATGGAACATTTTTCTGAAATTTAATAGTTGGATGTTCATCTAACTTTTTTAAATGTTAATAATTATTAGTTTCTGATGGTTCAGAGAACTTTGAAATGTAACGTTTCCACAATGTTAAAAAAAAAATGCTAAAATGGAACGTTCCCCTAATATTTTCTCTAATATTCATAGATTGTTTTTTTTTTAATAATGTTTTCATAACTTAACAGAAACATTAGCAACATGTTTTGTCATTTGGGATTAATGTGTTTGTGTGAGTATGGGTAAAGGTTTATTAGGGTAATGAACTCACTCCTCAACATGATTTCTCCTCTTTTGCCTTTTTATTCAGCTCCTCTTTTCTCCTCTTTTCCCTCTGATTCTCATCCTCATTCCATTCATCTCCAAGTAAAACACTCTCCGACTGAGAGACCGAAGTGAAAAAGGTTTTTTTGGACAAATGCTCCCACAGCAAGGACAAAATTACATCCTGCACCTTCTCAGTTTCTTTGATGCCGTCTGCGTTTCTTTTTCTCATTCTCACATATATCACTGTGTAGACATTTGGTATTTTCTCTGTTTATTTTTTGTCTGTTTTCTCTGTTTCAGAGGATGATTCCTCCGCTCTGATGCTTGTGACCCTCAAAGACCTTCCAGCTCAGCTCCTTCAGCTCTTTTTCTCTCCTCCAGCTGCTGTTTCTTCTCAAAGTCCATGACCACAGACACACCCTGGTCCTCGAGCCAGACGCTCTCACTGCCCACACTGGCTTCCCGCAACACTTTCACAAACTTCTCACAGCGTTTATGCAACTTTTAATAGCGTCTGCGTACTGCCACTCGGGGTTTATGAAGCCTCAAACTCTCCAGACGTCACATGAGGATCCATCACGGTCTGGTTATGCTTAGAAATGGTTTGCTGGTGTTTTCTGGTGTGGGGTAATGGTTTTGATGATCCCATGTTCCCATGCAACATACAGACTGATAAAATATAAATCATGAAGTCACATTTTGTGATAAATGCATAAATGTAAATCAGGAGTCACTCAATCTTGACAGTTTTTAAAATGTGGTGATTTCTTGAATCTGACCGCTGATAACTCACAACTGAAAAAAAAGGTTACACTTTATTTCGATAGTCCACTTTAGACATTCTATTAACTATAAGTAACTTTGTAAATACATGTCAGCTAACTCTCAGTAGGGTAGGTTTAGGGTTAGTAGAATAAGTAGACATATTCTTGCAAAGTTTCTTATAGTCAGTATGTTGTATGTTATGGACCCATCCAAATAAAGTGTTAGAAGTGATTAAGCAGACAGTCTATTAATACTGTAATGACTGCTAGTTGACATGTAGTTATAAAGTTACATACTGTTAGTAGAATGTCTAAAGTGGACTATCACAATAAAGTGTTACCAATAATAAATAAATAAATAACAGGCTAATAATAAAATAAATGAATTAAAAAATAAAATTAATGCATTTTTCAATTACTTTTCCCATTAGTTTATGTATTATATTTTTGGATTTGTGTTCTATTTTTATTTAATTTGCATATTATGTTACAGTGAAAAAAAAAAGTGTAAATTTCACTCAGAAATGCCTAATTTAACAAAAAACATTACAAATAAACAACAAATAACACTGTATATTACTTTTATTGTCTTAATAATTATAAAGTAGATTTCTTTTTTGAATGAATGAATGAGGCATTT
Organism: Schizothorax lantsangensis; assembly: GCA_027422415.1. NCBI lineage: Eukaryota > Metazoa > Chordata > Actinopteri > Cypriniformes > Cyprinidae > Schizothorax > Schizothorax lantsangensis. The sequence continues at coordinate 35,318,070 of CM049840.1, forward strand.
ATATAGTGCTTTATTGTGTATTGTTGTACACCCAAAGCGCTTTACAATCATATGAGGGGGTCTCTCTTCAACCACCACACATTTTTAATTTTATGTTACATTAATTATAGTATTTGGTCATTTTTTATAATGTATAATAGTGTATAATAGTTGTATATATATATATATATATATATATATATATATATATATACAGTATATATATATATAATAGTTTTTAGTTTTTTTGTATAAAATAGTGTTCCTAGCTCAAACATAGAACAAATATCATAGTGTGTTTCTGATGGTTTACAAGAGATCTGTGATTTGTTGTTACCTCCAGACTGTCCAGTACCCACAAAACCCATTGTGGCAATAAAACCTTCTTTATGTGCTTAACCCTAAAACAGGCAAGAGTGGAAAATGATCAGCAAAAAATCTTTTCATGTCACTTTTTATATCATCTGGACTTAAGTAAAACATATTCAAAAAAACTTTTGTAATATTTGATATATTTTGGATTTTATGAGTTGTATCTCCCAGGCCACGTTGCCTGTTTAGAGTATAAAAAACAGCCCAAGTCATCAATAATTCTATGATTTATTTAATGCAACAAATATGGATTATTCAAAATATGCTGCATGTGTGACATGTCTAAGTGTCCTAAAATTGAGGCATAGACATTTTTTGTATTTTTACATTTTATAGCTGTCTCATCTTTATCCTCAGAGGTGGGCAATTCCAACCCTTGAGGTCCACTGTCCTGCACAGTTTAGCACCATCCCTGAACAAACATATAATGTAATTTATGTAACAAAATATAATTTTTTTATGTAATCCTGAAGACTTTTGTCAGATTTTTCAGATGTGTTTGATCAGGGTTGAAGCTAAACGCTGTAGGATGGTGGCCCTCTAGGAGCAGGGTTGGACACCCCTGTTCTACCATACAATGAGCTGTGAAACCCTGCAAGAGAAAAATCTAGTTAAAAATGCAAAGATGTAGTCAACTAAATGTAATATCTGTTTTACATGCAAATATTAACATTTGAAAATTTTTAAACTCAAGATAAATAGAAAGGGCACTGTGTACATGGGGCTTAGAGGCCAGGAAGGCCTATAAGTCTCTTTCCTAAGGGCCCCTGGCCCTGGAATGCGATTTCTACCGAGGGGTATCTGCTCTCCTTGATGTGATTTATAACCCCCATCCACCCCTCACCCCACTTCTCTGAGAGATTTTTTTATCAAGGGGCTCCCCCTTGTATTTGATGTGATATCTGTGACTTCTGTGTATTTTCTGTGTATTCTCTACACCCCCTCCCACCCCCCATAACCACCAATAGGGAACGCCAAATCCCCCCAAACACCCCACCCCACCCCACCCCACCCCTCACACATACACCACCCCATACCACCCCAGAATTCACAAAAATGAAATAACCAGAACTGGGGGCACAATTTACCTTGTGACACCATTCATTGTCAATACTGAGGATAATCCTTTTTTTATACGCTAAACAGGCAACGTATCTCAGGAGATATGCATATTTCAAAATGCGAACAACACGAACAACATATGACTTAATTTTATTTTTCAACATCTCAAGACAATGTTCACAATTAATACTAATAATTGTAGTGCATTTTTTTGCTGAAAAAACTAAGATTAATATATGCCTACTTTCCACATTTTCTGAATGTCCAGCCCCATGGGCGGACGTGTTGACTTTAGGACAAACTGACAAAACCAGCACAGAAAATTTGAGCCAAGTGATGTGACCCCCATAGTCCAAACAACCTCAACTATGATGATAAGAGTATTGGATGAAAAATTCTTCCTCGTGCCTCCTATAGAGACTAAAGAGTATGTATCTCGTGGTACACGTTGCCTGTTTTAGGGTTAAATCACGAATACATGAGGCATTTGTGTGAGAGTATTTGAGGTATTTCATTTGCCTGCACAGGTTTCAGGTTTTCCCACCCACTCATCCATAAACATGACGTCAGAGGCGGAGAAAATGATTCTAATGACGATGATTGTGGTTTGGGGGATTTTAGTCATGGATGACTCAGCAGCAATCCAAGGATTCCCTCACTGTGTCTTTCACTGGAGATTCACTTTGGATAAGTGTCTGCTAAAGGAATGCATGGAAATGCTGCAGAGGCAGACATTTTTACTCTGCTGTAAAAGCACTTTTCAAGTGTCTGCACTTTATCAGAGTGATTTCTTTAGAAGACTTTACTTCACAACATTCCAAAGCATAATATTGAACTTTTTACTGTTTCATATTAAATATAATTTAATACTTAATTACATTAGAAATCTATTACTTTCTTACTTTTACTCAAGTAAAAGTAATTCAAAGATTTACTTGAGTACAAGAAAGTACTACATTTGTAATGTGCATTAAAGGTAAAACAAACAACAACTTGTATTTATGAAATGAAGTGCAGTAAAAAGTATGACATTATGCTTTGGAATGAAGTAAAGATTTCCAAAGAAAAACACTCTGATAAACTACAGATACTTTTTAAATTTACTTTAGTAAAGTAAAAAAATACTTCACTACTGTCCGCCTGTGAAATGCTGTCTGTGTAGATATGAATACACTCTTAAAAAAACATCACATGTGGGAATATACTGTAAAGACCTTGTTAAAGTAAAAATGGGTTGATATTCCATCTTATCTCTATGGCTTTTGTGTTTCAAGTTAAGATTATGTTCATGGTTATTTAGCTAATAGTCTGTCAAATTAAAACAGTAAAATGTGTCATAGCCTCATAAATGTTCTTCCGTGTCTCCAGGAATCTGTTGTTCCTCAGATTGACTGCAGCTGGTGTCGGGACAACCGGAGCGCTCGAGGAAGCAGCTCGGGACCGAAGTGTTTTTGAGGAATCAATCACTGCAGAAAGAAGCTCACAGTCAGAGCACATTTCAATGTAAATGGCGCTTTATTTTAGCCTCTGCAGCAGAATTCCGCGGCTTCCTAAGCGCTGTCTCCTTGGTTTCGTTTTTCACAACTGTTCATAGACCAGAGTCCACAGCTAACACTCAAAAGTTATATTCAACAAATGTTCAATGCTTCATTTATAAAATCTGTAGCTGTTAATGCCATACTTTTCTGCATTTCTTACATGCATGTTACTTTTTGGCTGTTTTCTCTTGTTGGTTTTAATAAATATTTATCTTTTGATACTCGTTCTTTGTGTGTAAAAGTGATTTTAAAATGAACAAGATTTGTAGGTTTAATGCCTAGCTCGATTTGGGTTCATTTTAGCCTAGCAATGTAGTCATTTTAAACCATAAAAAAGCAACCCAGCATGCTGGGTTAAACATAATAACCCAACTTGTTGGGTTAAAATAACCCAGCGCTGGGTTCGTCCCTTTTTGACCCAGCGCTGGGTTGCCAAAATAACCCAAATTGGGTTGTTTTTAACCCAGCAGTTTTTAGAGTGTATTTTTTCTCAAACATAGTGTCCCCCAGGGGGCAACTACTGTAGTTATTCTGTTCTGAACATCAAATCCTTTGTTTTTTCTATCAAATGTATTCTAGTTGGTTGAATAAAAATATTTGAACTTTATATTTAAAAATTACCTCAAGTTAGCATCAGGTAGCTAGTTTAGCTAGACAGTTAGCATCAGCTAACATTTATTTTATTTTTTTTCAAATAGACTATTATAATTTTGTAATTCAGAATTATTGATTAGCCTATATTCTTTTTTTATTTTAAGCTAAAACTGCCTGTACTCTGATTTTGCTGTAACTGTTTAAAGCAAATTGCTTTGTCAGACTGGGGGGGGCATTTAACCCCACCCATGGGCGCGTTTTGAAATTTGAAATTTCAAAATTGAAATTTTTTCATACTTTGTTTATAATTTATGTCATTGTCACTAAAACTATGATAACTTTTCTGAACTTTTGTTTCACTGAAAAAAAGAAAGAAATTACACAATCCTTAAAGGGGGGGCGTTTTCCCCCCACTCTACCCTACTAACTTAAGGGCTGTCGCAGGAGAGAAAGATGGCACAATAGTGTTTCAATGCAGCTTTACTGAAAGTATTAGTGTTATGTTCATGGCCGTGGCAGGCTATATGGCACCGCCAGGAATTCGGTAAATTGTTCATGTTCAAAAATAAAATTTGTTCTTTGAATGACTGTAATATGCTGTTTAAAATTCCTCATTTGAGTGTCTGCATGTATAATTAAGTGCGTTTAGACAGTTTGCAAGAATCGTATGAAAATGATCGCTGCGAGACGCTGGGGGTGCGGTCGCATGCCCTCCGTTGCCAGATCCAGCTAATGTACGCGTCCTTGGACATGTCTTTTCCGTTTAATTTGAAACCTTAGTTTAGAAAGTTAGGGTTAGCGATATCTTTATCTTATCGTATTTACAAAAGATTTGAACTAATTTCGGTTTAATATTTAAGCTATTTATTTTTTGGTTTTTATTTGTTTTCATAGCCATATCTGCAACACTGCTTCGCCGATGCTTAAAACATCATGATATTATCTGTCCAAAAAATTATCACGCTATCAAAAACAGTAGCATTTAACATCAGTACACAGAACTCTAGAAGTAGCTAGGTTACAGAATGAAATGAAATTTGAAAACATTAGCCATAAAGAAGGCTATGCTATTTCATTCAGAAGGCCTAGTAATTATTTTTTCACAAAGTAATGCTAAAAACATTCATTTTGTGACGATACAAGCAATCAGGTAGCCTAGTTGAGATTTACCATATATTGGAATAATATTTATATATCCAATTTTAGGCTATATAAAGAGTTAAGGGATATTAGATTTTGTGACAACATTAAAAATCAAGCAGCTCATTGCTATAAAGTATACGTGAGTGTACTGTATGAGAATAAAGTTGGATAGAATATCTATATTCAACTTTATAGTCTGTAGCTGTGCGATATAGCCTACATTTTTGCAACAATATAAACAATCAAGCAGGCAAGATTTGCTAAAAGCCTATTCCTTTAGTACACTCTAAAAAATGCTGGGTTAAATACAACCCAGTGCTGGGTAAATATTGGACAGAACACATGCTGGGTTGTTTTCAACCAACCAACAGTTGGGTTTAAAGTTTAACCCAACATTCTGGGCAGTAACCCATCCGCTGGGTCTAAACAACCCAATCGCTGGGTTCATCCATATTTAACCCAGCACTGGGTTGTATTTAACCCAGCATTTTTTAGAGAGTAGATTATCAATTTTATTGTTTAATTTATTTTAGTTATTATTGTTTATTTATTATTTTATCAATAGACTATAATAGTTTACATTTGGCCAAAAAAACACTGGATGTTATGCCCTTTGATGTAATTAGGCTATATATGTATCTGTCACGTTCACCAGGAGCACGGAGTGAGGAGACTCAGGAGCAGGGCTGTAGCTAGAGGATTGGGGGCCCCCTGAAAAAATATTGATGTGGGCCCCCCACACACACACATATCATATACTGTACAATATACAAGCATGGAACCAAATTGCATGCTTTTTTTGTGGTTTTCATAATATCTCAGTTATACAACTAATAAAATATTAGAATTATTCACAGAACATGGGCCTATATAGTAAAATTCCTGGATTTTGTGGGGCCCCCTGGGCAGTGGGGGCCCCTAGAACTGTCACCACCTTTCACCCCACTAGCAACGGCCCTGCTCAGGAGATTATGTTCACAACGTCTTTAATAGAAACCAAATACCAAGGAACATGGAGAACACACGAGACATGATACACACGAATGCCATATAACAGCAGACGTGAAGATAAGGAAACACAGGGCTTATAAACAGGGAGAAAACGAGATAATTAATCAAACACACCTGGAACTAATGATAACAAAATAGGAACAGAACGAGGACAGGAAAAACCAAATATGGGCACGAGAGGAAGTGAAACACAAGACACAGGGAGACATGACTGACGGTATCATAGTTGTAGTGAGAGTATGAGGTAGATGACTGAATCAGATTCCAATGAAATTCAAGGCTCATGTTCAAACATGATCACCTGACACTGTGATCAATCATTGTTAAGTTATCAACTGTTTAAGCCGCTCATAATTTAAAGATTGTTTGTGAAGTTATAAACTGTTTAAGCCCCTCATAATTTAAAGTACTTACAAAATTTTAACTTAGTACAACTCTGATTATTCAAATGAATTTGTTATTTGAATCAATTTATTGAAATGACTCATTCTACTGTATGAAGCTCAGGCCAACTAAAGTCACAGATCTCAATATGAACTCCAACATTTATCATTACATCATTTGTTTAGCTCTATACTCTTACCCCCGGTTTCACAGACAAGGCTTAAGCCTAATTCCAGACTAAAATCTAAGTCTGAGCTGTTTCAACTGAAAGAAACTTGCACTGACTGATCTTAAAATATATCAGTGCCTTTATTTTGTCTCAAAATGCACACCAGTAATGTTTTTTCTAAGGCACGTTTATAAAAATTACTTAAATGTCCTAATTGAACTATGGCCTAATCCTGGCTTAGTCTAAGCCCTGTCTGTGAAACCGGGCCTTACTGTATGATAACTATTGATTCATGTGTTTACAGTTTAGCAGAAACATCTGAAAAACATGCTCTTTTCTGTATCTTCTAAGCAGTGAAGTGGTCATGTTCCTCTGGCCGCAGCAGCTCTGATGATGTCAGATCCTATTCAGCTGTGTATTAATGGCACAACAGTAGTTGAATGTGTCTGAAAGGAGTCATAAAGCGTCATTCTTCTGCAGAACAAAGCTCTGATTATGTGTTCGGATCAGACGGAAAGAAGCTGCTGGATGCTCGGCTGCCCTTCGTCGCATTCCTCCTTCACAGACCTCTGGATGTCTCTTGATCTTCTGCTTCTGGTCGAGCGTTCGGTTTTGTGGCTGTGGCACAGAGAGATGATTGAGCACAAGACGGACGAATGAACAGAAGATGCAGGATGAGACACTGCAATACTGTCAAACACTGAGCTGAAACACATCGTCAACATAATAAACCTTAGTCAGGGTGGCACCATAGTTAATATTTGTCAGGAATGAAACAGAGGCTGTGGTAGAGGTACAGTGTACTGTTGTTTAACAACATGCCAATTGTTCAGCTGATGAACAATCTTTCCAAAAACTTTCAAGAACTATGTAAGACAGTTTTGAAAGTTGCCACAACTTTGTTTTCATCCATGTAAAAATCAATATGGCATCTATAGAAGACTTTATACAGACAGTACAGTTAGCTATTATAAAATGTGTTTATTTATTTTATTGAGAATCATTCATATTGTAGGCCTACAAACAAAAATACTTAACCCAACATTCCAGGGGTATATAAGACAATCAATAAAATCAATCAATCAATAAAATCAGTTAATTAATTAATAAACAAAACGTTGTGCATGTTAAACGACTCAGTACATATTGCTTTCAAGCTCTTACTTTTAGATAGCCTATAGTTATTGATATTTTAATTATGTCAGGTTTAAATTGTTCAAACATAGACAAACATGTTCAAACCTTGGCATTTAATGAATAAAACAATGCGCAAATATAAAAATCTAATAAAAAAAACACATTAACATCACATTAACGAGAAACACATTAACATCACATCAGATTCTACAAAATTAATAATCTTTTTTTTGTAAAATAAATTCTCTCAAAAAGTAGGCCTACCAGCACATTCAAAAATGATAGATAGATAGATAGATAGATAGATAGATAGATGCCATCATTGGTTTCTATCTGATAGATAGATAGATAGATAGATAGATAGATAGATAGATAGATACCATCATTGGTTTCTATCTGATAGATAGATAGATAGATAGATGATAGATAGATAGATGATAGATAGATAGATGCCATCATTGGTTTCTATCTGATAGATAGATAGATAGATAGATAGATAGATGATAGATAGATAGATACCATCATTGGTTTCTATCTGATAGATAGATAGATAGATAGATAGATAGATAGATAGATAGATGCCATCATTGGTTTCTATCTGATAGATAGATAGATAGATAGATAGATAGATAGATAGATAGATAGATAGATAGATAGATAGATAGATAGATAGATAGATGATAGATAGATAGATACCATCATTGGTTTCTATCTGATAGATAGATAGATAGATAGATAGATGATAGATAGATAGATACCATCATTGGTTTCTATCTGATAGATAGATAGATAGATAGATGATAGATAGATAGATAGATAGATAGATAGATAGATGATAGATAGATAGATGCCATCATTGGTTTCTATCTGATAGATAGATAGATAGATAGATAGATAGATAGATAGATAGATAGATGCCATCATTGGTTTCTATCTGATATATATATAGATAGATAGATAGATAGATAGATGCCATCATTGGTTTCTATCTGATAGATAGATAGATAGATAGATAGATAGATAGATAGATAGATGCCATCATTGGTTTCTATCTGATAGATAGATAGATAGATAGATAGATAGATAGATGATAGATAGATACCATCATTGGTTTCTATCTGATAGATAGATAGATAGATAGATAGATGATAGATAGATAGATACCATCATTGGTTTCTATCTGATAGATAGATAGATAGATAGATGCCATCATTGGTTTCTATCTGATATATAGATAGATAGATAGATAGATAGATAGATAGATAGATGCCATCATTGGTTTCTATCTGATAGATAGATAGATGATAGATAGATAGATAGATAGATAGATGATAGATAGATAGATAGATAGATGTCATCATTGGTTTCTATCTGATAGATAGATAGATAGATAGATAGATAGATAGATAGATAGATAGATAGATGTCATCATTGGTTTCTATCTGATAGATAGATAGATAGATAGATAGATAGATAGATAGATAGATCGATGCCATCATTGGTTTCTATCTGATAGATAGATAGATAGATAGATAGATAGATAGATAGATAGATAGATGTCATCATTGGTTTCTATCTGATAGATAGATAGATAGATAGATAGATGTCATCATTGGTTTCTATCTGATAGATAGATAGATAGATAGATAGATAGATGTCATCATTGGTTTCTATCTGATAGATAGATAGATAGATAGATAGATAGATGTCATCATTGGTTTCTATCTGATAGATAGATAGATAGATAGATAGATAGATGTCATCATTGGTTTCTATCTGATAGATAGATAGATAGATAGATGTCATCATTGGTTTCTATCTGATAGATAGATAGATAGATAGATAGATAGATAGATGTCATCATTGGTTTCTATCTGATAGATAGATAGATAGATAGATAGATAGATAGATAGATAGATAGATAGATAGATAGAAGTCATCATTGGTTTCTATCTAGATAGATAGATAGATAGATAGATAGATAGATAGATAGATAGATAGATAGATAGATAGATAGATGCCATCATTGGTTTCTATCTGATAGATAGATAGATAGATAGATAGATAGATAGATAGATAGATAGATAGATAGATGCCATCATTGGTTTCTATCTGATAGATAGATAGATAGATAGATAGATAGATAGATAGATAGATAAGATAGATGTCATCATTGGTTTCTATCTGATAGATAGATAGATAGATAGATGATAGATAGATAGATAAGATAGATGTCATCATTGGTTTCTATCTGATAGATAGATAGATAGATAGATAGATAGATAGATAGATAGATAGATAGATGCCATCATTGGTTTCTATCTGATAGATAGATAGATAGATAGATAGATAGATAGATAAGATAGATGTCATCATTGGTTTCTATCTGATAGATAGATAGATAGATAGATAGATAGATAGATAGATGCCATCATTGGTTTCTATCTGATAGATAGATAGATTGATAGATAGATAGATAGATAGATAGATATATGCCATCATTGGTTTCTATCTGATAGATAGATAGATAGATAGATAGATAGATAGATAGATAGAAGTCATCATTGGTTTTATCTGAAGCAGCTGTCTGTTGATCGGTCAGTCCGTGTTTCATGTCCAGTCTCGTGTCTCCCTCCAGTGGATCATCCTCATCCTCACAGACATGAACTAACAGGTCACTGAACTCTCTGACCCGCCCGGAATGTGTGTAATCACGCCGGATACTAGTTACAAATTAACTCGAGTACCACACGAAGTTTTCACCGTGCATGACTTTCATATTTTGTTGCGTGACTCAGGCATTTTGTGTTTTCCCCGGTCACTCTGGACACTGACTGAGCGTTATCTTTTCTAAAATAAATACGATCGATTCATGAAGTTTCAATTTAAATAGTGTGGGTGTCAAGGGAGAAGTGAGGCGAATGTAAACGATTATGTCAATGTAGCTTTGACTCCTGAGAGAGAGAGAGAGAGAGAGAGAGAGAGAGAGAGAGAGAGAGAGACACAGAGAGAGAGAGAGAGAGAGACACACACAGAGAGAGAATCACCGCTCAGATCAAACTTCGCCTCACATCTTCGCATCTGGTCTGTGTCTGTCTGAAGTGTCGCTGTTGTTTTCATCTCTCCTCTCATTCGTTCATCAGCTGAATCATGAGCGGTAAGACCTTTCAGTTGTTTATGTGTTCAGCCTCATCAGCAGCTTGACAAACCGAATCATATATACAGAATAAAATCAATGAATTAATCAAATGTTTGATTCAGTGATAGCTACTGCGGCATTATGTGACATTATGGAAAAAAAAACACGTCTATATTTAAAACTTGACTAGTTTTTTCAGTGTCCTTGACACACATCATTCTTGTGTTTTGTAACGAAGCCTATTGCTTGTTTGTATATCAGTTAGTGTATAATGAAAAAAATTATGTAGGATTTAAGTTGAAACAAATTTAACTCCAAAAATTGGTAGTCATTTTCACAAGTAGACTAATTACAAAGAAACGGCACGTTACACTGATTTAAACGTGATAATGTTATGTAGAAATATTTTTTGTACTTTTTTTTTGTAAAACATACTTAATTTATGTTTTATTTATAACTTAGGAATAGCGTATTATTAGTTTTATGTTAGCATTGTGTTAATATTGCTGTATTATTACTTGTTTGTAATGCAGCCTGTCATGTGTGTAGTATGTGTTAATGTTAGTGTACAGTAGTCTAGTGTGCTTGTGTTAGTGCACAATAAAGTGTTGTCGTTCCCAGCACTGGATTCCTTCACTATGAGACATTCATTGAGATTCCAGCATGTGTTTGGACCTGTCTGACCTGAACACAGACGCACACAAACCCCTCACACACCTCTAATCTTCATCATATCTCAAGAGGAAGACCATCGTTTGTTTGGAAACAGTATATTCAGTGTATTTTTGTGCTTCTACACAAGACAAAAAAACAGAAATAAGATCTTATTAATGCCTCAAACTGTTTGCCACAGGTTTGAATGCTTTTATAGCTCTGCGCTCTCATTGGATGATGGCACTTTAGTTGTTAGGGTGTGTTTTATTCATGTGAAGGTATTTTAGAAGTATCTAGACTAAATGAATCGTAACTGATATCTATGCCAAGTCTCCTGAGAAACCTCAGAGCGGTAACGTTTTGGTGTGCAGGTATAAGCAGGTCTGGATGTTTTCCTCCAGCAGCGTTATCGGTCTGTTTCTCTGGTGATTATCTCTCAAGTTCAGTGAGAGGTCTGCATGGTAACGTCTGCGTTCCCCAGCAGTGAGATGTTGTGCTCTTCAGGCATTACATTTACAGTCTCACATCTGTGTTTATGATCATGTGCATCTGTGATATCTCACCTTCATCACATGCATTCACCCCAATCTCATGAGAAAACATAACTATTTTTAGAGGTGGTGATTCCGTGTGATTATTTTATTATGTGATTTGTACAAGAATGTTTTTTTTTTAAGTAAGCAAGCATGAGTTCACCTCTGAACATAACCATCAGTGGAGCATAGATATCATACAAAAACATACAAACTGAGTTAATAAGATTGTACGATATACAAAGTAGCCACCAGTTCACCAAAACACACTGAAAGAAAGAAAGAAAGAAAAAGAAAGAACTGTTGAAACAGCTTTTACTCAGAAATTGCTAAGTTCGCAATTACAAAGAAACAGCAAGGTTCAAGGTTCAAGGTTCTTGTTTATTTGTCACATACACAATCATACAGGGTATAATCAGTAGTGAAATGTAGGTCAGGACAGGTCCGCTCAATGGACAGTGCAAAAAAATAAAATAAAAAATGAAACATAACTGTAACGGAGTTGAGGCAGAAGCCGAAGTAGAATCCATATGCAGAGTTTATTAAACAGTTCCACAAATCCAAACTCAGTGTCAGCAAAGCAAGCGGTGAGGTCGATACACAAGGAGGCAGTCCAAACAGGCAAACAGACAAAAGTGCAATCCAAAAGAGAAGTCAAGAGAAACAGGCAAACTGGTCATACACAGGAGAACTAGACAGATATATAAACGCTTGGTAAGGCAGGGTAAACTGGCAATACTTCGCAAGGATGCAATGTGGTGGCCAGGTTAATATGGCCGCCAAACAGGAAGTAACTGCAGAGGAAGAGCTCACAGTCAAAACTCAGGCGAGAGCTCCCTCTGCTGGCGTGGTGTTACAATAACACAAGAGAATATATATAAATATAAGAGTAAGATAAAAAAAATCACAGTAACACATAGTAAACATAGATTTTTTTTTCGTGGTAGAAAGACTGAAATAGTATTTTCTTATAAAACTTACTCCAATAATTTTGATTTATTTAAAAGTTACAATGAAAAATCCCATTGGGACTTAATTCGCTTGTGATCTGATGCTGCAAATCTCCCATAGCTGTACAATCACTACAATCACTTGAATCCTTAGAATCAGATTGTCAGAAAATCTTGCTCAGATTCGTTCACTAATTCACTGGTAAATGATTAGAAGATTGTTTCGTGAATGAGGCGCAGTACATTTATCATAACTCCCATCTGGAGTGCTGATGATTTGTTGTGTTGATTTGTAGGTGTCTTATGACCCAAATGTTGTTAGACCTTTGACCTTTTTTGAAGTACTAACTAAAGCAACCACAAAAACAGAAAACAGGCACAATTTCTTGGTTCTGACAACACCTGCCTCTTGAGCACCACGCTGCTTCGTGTTATGATCTTGAACCTCATAAACGTCTTCTGTTTTCCTGCAGATGAATGGCCGCTGGGAGACGAGAGTTCGTTCATGTCTCCGTCAGAGGAGAAGAAGTACGAGGAGCTGTGGGAGCGAGTGGAAGGAGTGCGACACAAACTGACCCGCATTTTAAACCCGGCGAAGCTGACGCCGTACCTGCGGCAATGCAAGGTGATCGACGAGCAGGACGAGGACGAGGTGCTGAACTCCAGTCAGTATCCACTGAGAATCAGCAGAGCCGGTGAGACGCAACACACCACACATGAACACTTTCCAAACACTGCGTCTGTATTCATGCCAAAGGACTTAAATGAAGTTGTATTAACAAGTATAGAACAACAAAACAATAAATAAAACAATAAATAAATAAATAAAGTAAAAACCAAAATCCAGAGAAAAAAATAATAATTTATACAGGTTAAACATTGCGAGTAATATATATATATAGATTTTTTTATGACTTATCAAAGACCAAACAGGAATTATGACAGTAGTATATTCTTACCCCCCAAAAAGTCGTTTTATGTATAAAAAATATGAAGTATAATAAATAAAATGAAGATCTACTGAATATGAGAATTTGAGTCATGGATAAAGAAAATTACTATTGCAAGTGTTTGTTTTGCGATATACTACTTTTGGCAGTATTAAAAAATATGGTGAATTTCATGAACCAGTGTCTAATATGTTTTTAATTAATTTTGGGTCAGCTTTATAATTTCGGTTTGGTTTTAATGTGTACAAATGGACTAAGTGTCCAAATCCTCCCAAAAAGACACACAAAACAAGCAGTAGAGACACATTTTACATTCATTTTTATATTTCATATTTAATGATTTTTTGATTTTATTTGATGGTTTACGCTTTCATGAAAATATTTTCCATTGCTTTGTAAAAGTCTGTGCATAACTTCTTACTGCATTTGCACCAGTTTCATGCGAGAATCAGAAGAGAATCGTTTTGCATTCGTAGATTGCATTCAATAGATCACACTTTTAGAAGAGATTTTCTGTTGGTTTGTAAAAGGTGTTTATGCATTTTAATGTTTTGACCAGCTGATTTGGTCAGTGTGTTTTCTGAGTGCTTCAAAAGAGTGAATCATTTTGGATTTGTAGAATGCATTTAATAGATCACACTTACATGAAAATGTGCGATTTATTTGTAAAACTTTCTGTATGTTTGGGTCGAGTTCTTATTGCATTTACACTGTTTCGACCAATTTCAAGTGTTTCGAAAGAGTTTTGCATTTTAGATTCCATTTAATAGATGACTTTTTTATTAAAACAGTTGTTAGAAATAGTTGTTACCGTCCCACCTGTGGGACACTTGGCACTCTTTGTTTGTTGTCCTTTTTCTCTATCAAATCTTTTAGTAATTTTCATAAATTATATATCGTTTGAAAGCTTAGAAGCTCAAGATATTGAAATCGGACATTGTGTTACCATGGAAATGGTACTTTAAAATCTTTTGGCGGTCTCCTCCCCCTTAGCAGGCGGCGTCAAGTGTCATATTACAAAATGCATTACGGTCTTTTAGAATCAAAACTTTTTATAATCTAGACAAAAAACATATCATTGGAAAGGTCTGAGTCTGAGGATTCCATATTTTGTGATAGAAGTAATACTGACAGAGAAATCTAGACATGTGTGACAGAAAAATGCTTTAAAAAAAAAATTGAATGGCACCGGAGGCTGTTTGCGGGATAACGCCCTAAATAAAATCTCACAGGAACCTCAATTTTTTTCATATCAACTTCAAATTTGGAACATAACTTATTTAGACATAAGGCTTTAATTTTATAGCAATTTTACAGTAAAACCTGTTATGTAAAATATTTTTTATATATAAAATAAAATAAAATTAATGCAGTGTATTTGCTTTACAGTTAATTTAAACTTCTATAACTTTTTATTGCTTTAATTTTTTGAAAAAATTCCAAAGTGTTCATAAATTACAACAATTTAAGTTTGGATATGCTTATTCAAAAAAAAATGTGTGGGGGGGGGGTGACAGTTAAAGGATTAAAGTGCCTTTTAAACGTGTCTTTTTGACATGTTTTGGTTGAGTTCGTTTTTGACATGTTTTGTTTGACCAGCCGGTGTCGTCAGCACATTTTCTGAGCTCTTCGTAAGAGTGAATCATTCAAATTTCTCCCATCGGTAATGGAAAGTAAATTGTTTAGGGCGTGTAGTAAGAAAGTACAGCTGTATTGGGAAATTCTGCCATGTCATAACATTGCGTTATTAAACTACAGACACTTTTGTGCCAACTGTTTGCATTCAAGTTCGTTCCTTGAAAAGCTTCAGCCTCATTTCCCTTACATTTTTGTATCTGGAAAAGTCAATAAGGAACCAAATCCTCATGTGCTTTTCCTCATGTGTAGTGCAAAGGGTTGTGGGTAATATTTAACCCTTTTACATTGTAATGATTTAGGATGTACTCATAACCAGTGTTGGGCTAGTTACTCAAAGAATGTAATATATTACTCATTACTGGTTACTCCTTTCAAAAGTAATATTGTTACTTTACTTGTTACTTTCTGGCAACAGTAATTAGTTACACTACTAGTTACATTACTGTTTCTTCACGCCCCACAGACGTTGTAACTGTGTATCTTCCACATAATATTATTCTAGAATGTTACTAACAACATATTTCTGCCTCATCATTTGACCAAAATCCAGATATAAATATTGTATTTCTATCTGTATAAGTATTTATATAGATAATGCAATATTTATATCTGCTGAATGTAAGCTTTTCCATATTCCAAGCTTGCCTGCTGCACTGGGGACACCACATGTGTGCGAGTCATGAAAATTATGAAAATAAATTAATTATTTGATTGTTGGATATTAAATCAGCGGGGTTGAGGCATCAAAAGTAACTAAGTAACTAAGCTGTTTTATGGATGGTAACTGTAATATTATTACTGAAATCTTATAAGTAATTAGTTACACTACTAGTTACTGCAAAAAGTAATATTATTACAGTAACTAAGTTACAGTAACTAGTTACTGCCCAACACTGCTCATAGCATACTATTTATGGTGAATAGTATTTGAATCTGGATGCAAATGTTCACATTAAAAGAGAATCAGTGGAGGAATGAATGTGGAGTGGAATGTGATTGGTGGCCGTGTGTGCCTGTATCAGTGTGCAGTGATTTGATTGGCTGTTGTGCTCAGGGCGTTTATTGGACATCCTGAGGGGGCGTGGCGAGCGTGGTCTCCAGGCCTTCATGGAGTCACTGGAGTTTTACCATCCGGAGCAGTTCACGCAGCTGACCGGACGACAGCCGACACAGCGCTGCTCCATCATGCTGGGTGAGTATGACTGAATTCACAATCATATACAAGCATACTACTCATACTATTTCTTGTATGTTTGTGAACTTGCATCATTTCACTCATTATTATATCACGTGGAGCGAATACTAATTTACTGCTTTCTGAATACTGGTTCAGTGAACACAGTAATAGTATGTGAAACGGAATATAATATATTATTTTTTGGAGTTTTAGTTGTTATTTAGAATTTTTTACTTTTGTATATTTAATATGTCATCCAGGCATTATTTGCATACTATGCACTATGTGCATACTATATACTTCAGAGGTATGACAGCATGAAAAATGAACAGATTAAAATTAAGTGAGCTTATGCTGAAACCAAAGACATTTTCTCAAAATTGAGTGATTTTATGCTTAAAGCAAGAACAATTTTATCAAAGATATATAAGTTTATGCATACAAGTTTCAAGTTTCAAGTTTTATTTGTCACATACACGACTATACAGAGATTGTATAACCAGCAGTGAAATGAGAGTCGGGTCCGCTCCATGGACAGTGCAAATATTGAAAAATACAACACAAGGGAAGTATACATAAAATAAAATGAATAAAAAATAAGATATAAAGAATAAAATATGAAATATAAAAGAATGTGCATGACAGTATGCTGTATAATTAAATATTAAGATAAGCATGACTGTACAGAGAGGAATGTGCAAACAGGTTGAACATGGTTGACATGAAGCAGCCAATCACAAAAAAATAAAATAAATATAAAAATTAGTGCTGTCAAAGTTAACGCGTTAATAACGCGTTAACGCAAACTCATTTTAACGGCACTAATTTTTTTAACACGCGATTAACGCAGCGCGTATTTTCTGTTTGACCCGTGGTCCAACCCCTTGTTGGAGAAATGGAGATGGACAGTGTTGCCAACTTAGGAACATTGCAGACCACTTTAGCGACTTTTTTCCCTTCAAAAAAGCGCCCAAACCTAGTTTCTGAGAATCACCGATACTGCCGCGCCAGCGCGAGGTCTTGCTCTCCCAGCGCGCGTACACACCTCTCTCTCTCGCTCTCTCTGCGTCTGCTCTATTCAGCGCGCGCACACCTCTCTCTCTCTCTCTTTCTCTCTCTCTCGCTCTGCGTCTGCTCTGTTCAGCGCGCGCACACCTCTCTCTCTCTCTCTCTCTTTCTCTCTCTCTCGCTCTGCGTCTGCTCAGCGCGCGGCAGAGAGAGGAGCAGCGCTTTAATTCAGTTAAACACAGATATTATGTTGCTTCTCTAATTTTACATGCAAGTATAGCCGAAATCACAGCACAGCTATTGTCTTTATCTTATGTGTATTTGATTTCATCAGACGACGGTGCGATTATCATGATTTTTTTGTGCAGATTAACATCTTGGAAGGGAGCTGGTTATGTAGTCTAGTCTTAATGGGTCGTGTTTCAGTCACTATTTCATATTCATTCCGTTGTCTGACAACAGAAACAGTAAAATATACCAATGAAAACAGTTTTATTGAGAATATAGCTTCATCAAAATACAGTATGTGGGCACAGAGAGGGAAACAAATGTAATAACAAATAATAAATGTACATTTTGCATTTTCAGAAGAAGAGCTGCCCTATGTGCAAAAAATGTGTTCACTAAACACCAATGACTTGTACATACACTATATAGACAAAAGTATTGGGACACCCTTCTTTAGAACAGAAAAATGCGCTTCCAAATCTGTGGCAACAACGATGGGAACATAATTCATGTATTTAAAAATTGTATTTTCGTCTCTGTTGCAACAGTTTTGGAAGTGTCTAAAATGACTGAACCCATATGTACAAGTCATTGGTGTTTGGTGATGAGTTTTTGGCTCAAGGTCTGCATTTACAGTCACACCAGAGGTGTTAAACTGGGATTAGGACTTGGTTTTATGCAGATCAGTCAAGTTCTTCCACACTGACTGAATCAATAATTTTCTTTTTGAACCTTGTCTTATACACAGAGGCATTGTCATGTTAGAATAGAAAAGAGTCCAAACTGTTGCTATAATATTAGAAGCACACAATTTCCTAGAATATCATTATATGCTTTAACATTAAGATTTGTACTCATAGAAATTACTAAAGTAGTCAAACCTGTTCATTAGAAGGGGGCGACCCAATACTTTTGGCAATATAGTGTACATTTGCATAAAGCATCCATATTTGTCCATGCCCATGTTGATTAGAGTATTACAAATTTGAAAAGTATTGATTTAAGGTACATTTAGAACAAATAAAAATGTGTGATTAATTGTGATTAATCGCGAGTTAACTCATGGCAATCATGCGATTAATCGCGATTACATTTTTTAATCGATTGACAGCCCTAATAAAAATAAGATAAGATATGTTACAAGACACAGAAAGTGTTGTGTGCAAATGTGCAAATGAGCAAATGACACTGACAGTATGAGGTAGAGAGTGAGTGTGTGATTAGTGATTTGAAGTAAGTCAGATGATGTTAAGAGGCTGAGTTTGAGTTCAGGAGCCTGATGGCCTTGGGGAAGAAACTCCTCCCAAGTCTCTCGGTTTTTGCCATCAGGCTGCGGAAGCGCTTACCAGATGGCAGCAGAGTGAAAAGACAGTTACCGGGGTGATTTGAGTCCTTGATGATTTTGACAGCTCTGCTTCTGCAGCGTTTGAGGTAGATGTCCTGCAGAGAGGGGAGAGCCGACCCTGAGATACGCTCAGCTAAGCGCACAACTCTCTGCAAGGCTTTGCAATCTTGGCTGGAGCTGTTTCCATACCACACTGAGATGCACTGAGTCAATACACTTTCTATGGTCCCTGCATAGAAAGTTTTCAGGATTGTTGGTGAGACCCTGAATTTCCTCAGCTGTCGCAGATGGTACAGTCTTTGCCTGGCTTTCTTAACCTGTGTTTGAATGTGTGTAGTCCAAGTCAGGTCCTCGGAGATGTTTACACCGAGGTACTTGAAGCTGCTTACTCTCTCCACAGGGGTCCCGCTGATCACAAGAGGAGTGTAGGGCAGCAGGTGTCTCTTTCTGAAGTCCACAATCAGCTCTTTAGTTTTGCTCACATTCAGAGAGAGACAGTTGTCCTGGCACCATGATGTAAGTCTCTCCACCTCATCCAAGTATGCGGTCTCATCATTGTTGGAAATGAGGCCCAGAACCACAGTATCATCAGCAAATTTGATAATAGATGTGGATCTGTGAGAGGACACACAGTCATGTGTGTAGAGAGAGTAGAGCAGGGGACTCAGGACACAGCCCTGCGGGGCTCCTACGTTCAGGGTGATGGAGTTGGAGGTGAACTGGCCTACTTTCACCACTTGAGGTCTGCCGGTGAGGAAATCTTGAATCCAGTCGCAGAGTGAAGTGTTTAGGCCAAGGCCTGTGAGTTTGGAAGTCAGCTTGATGGGGACTATGGTGTTGAAAGCTGAGCTATAGTCTATGAATAGCAGTCTTGCATAGTTCCCATTGCTGCTGTCAATGTGTGTGAGGGAGGAGTGGAGAATGTGAGAGATGGCATCATCAGTTGATCTATTGGAGCGATAAGCAAACTGAAGAGGGTCCAAAGTAACAGGGATGGAGGAGCTAATGTGGCTCTTAACAAGTCTCTCAAAAACCTTCATGACTATTGATGTGAGGGCCACTGGACGATAGTCATTCAGGCAAGAGGGTTTATTGTTCTTATAGGCACAGGGATGATGATGGATTTTTTAAAGGAGGTGGGAACTACAGAGGTAGCAAGGGACTCATTAAAGATTGAAGTGAACAAACCAGCAAGCAGATCAGCGCATGATCTCAGAACCCGGCCTGTGATCCCGTCAGGTCCAGCCGCTTTCCTGATGTTCACTCCCTTTAGTGCCCTCCGAACCTCGTCCTCCGTCACGGTGATCACATGATTCTCGCTTCTCTGCCTGCTGCTTCCTGACGCGCTGATCGGCAGAGCCGCGCTGATCGGCAGAGCCGCGCTGCCGCCATTGCATTCAAAGCGGCCGTAGAAGGTGTTTAATTCTTCGGCCAGCGACGGATCTGCACTCACCTCCGCGGAGGATTTGTTTCCACAGATGGTCCTTAGTCCCTGCCACATGCGTCGAGAGTCGTTGAGCTGAAAATGAGACTCAATTCTCTCTTTGTAACGATGTGTGGCGGCACTTACTGCTCGTCTGAGAGCATAACACGATGCTTTATACTCGCTCATATCAAATCTGTTGCATACTGAAACAGATTTATCAAAATTATGTGGACTGTATGCTTCAGACAAGAACAAATTTATCAGAATTAGGTGAGTTTATACTAAAAACTAAAAACGGACACGTTACACAATTATGTGGATTTATGCTAAAAGAAGAACAACTTTATGAAAATGATTTAAATGTATGCATAACACAAGAACAAATTCATTAAAATTAAGTGGGTTTATGCTAAAACAAAAACTTTTTTTTCAAAATTAAGTAAGTTTATGCTTAAAACAAGAATAATGTTATCAAATTATGTGAATTTATGCATATATACATAATTTATCAAAATTAAGTGAGTTTATGTTAAAACAAATTGAATAAAAAGTGAGTTTATTATATTTTTCTTGTTTTAAACAAAACTCTAATTAATTAAATTTTTAATTAAATTAAATTGATCAGAAAACAAGACTTAATATCTT
Source organism: Schizothorax lantsangensis (assembly GCA_027422415.1). Lineage (NCBI taxonomy): Eukaryota > Metazoa > Chordata > Actinopteri > Cypriniformes > Cyprinidae > Schizothorax > Schizothorax lantsangensis. The sequence goes on from CM049840.1 coordinate 35,339,152, forward strand.
AAGTCTTCTTGTGTGACTATTTAAGAATATTTAGTTATTTGCACTGGAAAACAAGACAAATAATGAGTAATTAATTAAATAAAGTCATATTTTTTTGCAATATAGAGGCCAAATCTTCCTCTAGGAAGAGACATTAATCCGCACACAGCAGCTCTAGCTGTTTGTTAATGTTGTGTGTGTAGATGAGGAGGGTCCTGAGGGTCTGACTCAGTTTCTGCTGCTGGAGGTTCGTAAGCTGCGAGAGCAGTTGCACTGCAGTCGTGTGTGTGAGCGCCGTCTGTCTCAGCGCTGTCGCGTGGCCGAGGACGAACGCAGCCGAGCTGAACGCAAAGCGCAGGAGCTGCGACAGGACCGCATACAACTGGAGAGGTGAAGAAAACACATCCAATTTCTTCTCAAACTTAGTGTATTTAAAGTGTATTTACACTTTTAAACATTTCTTATTTTCACTTAAACAAAACTTGATATACTAAAATAACTTAAATAAAAACTGTATAGACAATTAAAAAATGACAAAAACACATCAAAATTACTAAAACTTTAAATTAAAAGGAAAAAGGAAAATAGAAAAATCAAATCAAATTCTAAATATTCACAAAATACTAAAAACTGGTCTATATATAGTACAAACATATATAGTACATTGATACTAAACACTAATCTCTCTCTCTCTCTCTCTCTCTCTCTCTCTATACTGTATATATATACACACACACACACACACACAACATTTATGAACTGTTCTAATCATATAATATGTATTGGAATAAAATCAGTATGTTTATATAAAATGAAATGTATAATTGTCAGCTTGTTTGTTTTAAGGTGTATATCATTTTGTATTTAATGAGGTTTTTCATTTTAAGATATATCTCACAATTTTTCATGTAACATGAAAAAATAAATGTGGTTCACATTTCACAGCATATTTATTTATGCTTACATTTTGTTGCACTTTATTTACTAGTAATTTGTTGTGTTTTTTTGTGTCATTTTCTTCAGGTCTTGTGCATATATACAAAGTTCTAGCATGAAACTCTAGATGGTGCAGTCAGATAGATCTAACTCAGTATGACATACTTCCATCATTATCATGTCACAGCTGATTGGTTCTCTCCTGTATTAGTAGCCAATGAGCTCGCTGCTCAACATTCAATACTTATGAATGTAGTGTTTGCTGTAGCAGCACACTTCAGAAACCCTCCACCTCCCCCAGCTCCACCTGTATCGATCTGCTACGTTGTCATGACAGATAGATATACAGTATATATATATATATCATCTGCCAAATGCATAAATGTAGATCTGTTTCTATGTGTGTTTATGGGTCAGGTTGAGGCAGGACTGGGAGTCTGGCAGTCGTGAGTTGGGTTTGCTGAAGGAGAGACATCTGGAACAGGCTGTGAAATACTCGCGAGTGTTAGAGGAACAGCGCAAAGCTACAGCGCACGAGAGAGAACTTCTCACAGAGGTAGTCAACATTAATCAGTATTTCACACTCCAGATACACACAGTTCATGTCAGGCTCAAAGTGAGTGTGTCCATGCGATGACAGGTGGAGCAGCTCAGGAAGAGATTACAGGAGGTGGAGAAACGAGTTCACGGTGGCTCCGCCCCCTCGCTGAATCTTCACACGAGCAGTGGGGTGTGTGATGGCGCCCCCGCAGGACCGGAGGAGACGCCACCGCTCGCCGTGAGAAACAGAGAGCTTAACTCTGGAAATCAGGTCAGAGTCATGTGAGGGACCCTGCTGACACTTACAGGAGTGTGTGTCGGTCTTCTGATGTATTGTGTGTGTTTTAGGCTCTGTTGGACATCCTGAAGCAGGACCGGCGGGAGGCGTCGGAGCAGCGGCAGGAGCTGAGCAGCACCATCGCCCGACTGCAGGGGGAGCTGGAGAGCTCTGAGACTCAGAGAGAGAAAGTAAGAGCGAACCTCCGTGTGTCTGTGGTGTTTACAGGCTCAATGTGGAATCACATACTAGCATATTACTCATTTTCTGCAATATGAAACGGATAGTATGAGTATGCCATTCTGAAATCAGCCTTTGTTTTGTGTGCGCTGTAAAGGTGGATTTAACGTGTAAATAAAGTGCAGTTGGAAATGTATCTCATTAACATTCATTACAAAATTACAGTTTATTTCTATAGTGCCTTATACAACACAGATGCTTCAAGCAGCTTTAAAGTAATACACAGGAAAAGCGGCATCAGTGTTCAGCAATCAGTTAATTCACTTCAATAATTCAATTTCAATAAAGCAGCTCTAAAGAAGATAATATAGTGTCATGAAGTTAAATTATTCGGGAATGTCTTGCGATATCTTTAAATAGAGGTAAATGGATTTATTTTACTGAATATTTTTTAATGAATACGTAATATAATTATACTAAACTCTTAAATACAGTAAGAATTCCATGTGGTTTAAATGTCATGGTGATGGTTTGACTATACTGGTGTAGCTAGTCAAACATATTCTCATTAATATAGTGAAAAAACACCTGTATATGTACATGCATACATATACTATGTTTGTGTAGTTGGTGTCTCAGTGTGAGCAGCTGCAGCTGCGTCTCAGGACTCTGCAGCTGGACTGGGAGACGGAGCAGAGCAGGAGTGTGTCCTACTTCAACCAGATCATGGAGCTGGAGAGAGAGAGAGACCAGGTACCAAACACTCACTCACACACACACACACACATGCAAACATGCGCTTAAAAACTTCTGTTTGTGTGTGTGTGTTTGTGTTTGTGTGTGTGTTTGTTTGTTTAAGGCGCTGCGCAGTCGTGACAGTCTGCAGCTGGAGTTCACCGACTGCCTCCTGGACAAGAACCGTCTGCGCAAACGTATCGCGGAGCTGCAGAGCAGCCTGGAGCAGCTGCAGAGAGAGACGGAGAGAAACCGAGAGCGGAGAGAGCAGAGCAACACCTGCATGCACTGCGTACGTCTGCATCACTACATACTTCAGACTACTCATGGCATGCTTGTGTTTTTCAATTGGGTTTGGTGTCTGAAAAAACACTACTAAACTCCCACCATATACTATACTATACTGTTGCATACTATATACTATAAACTACACATATATTAAAGTATAGACTATAATTCATAGTGTACTGTATTGCACCATACCAAACTATACTATACTGCACTGTAACCTTCTATACCCTATTGAACAATATTGTAAAATATACTTTACTGTACCATAATGTACTATTCAATACTGAACTATACTACTCTATACTACACTGCACTGTACTATGCAATACTACACTATACTACATTGTACTATATGACACAGTACTGTACTATGTGGTACAATACTACATCATACTGTACTGCACTACACTGCCCTGTACTGCACTATACTATATTGTACAATACTACACTATAATTACTGTACTGCACTACACTGCCCCATACTGTAATATACTACATAATACTCATTACACTGTACTGTACTATATGGTACAGTACTACACTGTACTTCACTGTATTGTACTTTAATGCACTATACTACACTACACTGTACTACATTATACTATACTATACTACACTGTACTACATTATACTATACTATACTACACTGTACTACATTATACTATACTACACTGTACTATACCATACTATACTACACTATACTACGCTGTACTACATTATACTATACTATACTACACTATACTACACTGTACTATACCATACTATACTACACTATACTACACTGTACTACATTATACTATACTATACTACACTATACTACACTGTACTATACCATACTATACTACACTATACTACACTGTACTACATTATACTACACTATACTACACTATACTACACTGTACTATACCATACTATACTACACTGTACTACATTATACTATACTATACTACACTATACTACACTGTACTACATTATACTATACTACACTATACTGCACCATACTACACTGTACTACATTATACTATACTATACTACACTATACTGCACTATACTACACTGTACTACACTATACTATACTATACTACACTATACTACACTGTACTACATTATACTATACTATACTACACTATACTGCACTATACTACACTGTACTACACTATACTATACTATACTACACTATACTACACTATACTACACTATAATACACTGTACTACATTATACTATACTATACTACACTATACTACACTGTACTACATTATACTATACTATACTACACTATACTATACTATACTACACTATACTGCACTATACTACACTGTACTACACTATACTATACTATACTACACTATACTATACTACACTACACTATACTGCACTATACTACACTGTACTACACTATACTATACTATACTACACTATACTACACTGTACTACATTATACTATACTATACTACACTATACTGCACTATACTACACTGTACTACACTATACTATACTATACTACACTATACTATACTATACTACACTATACTACACTATACTACACTATAATACACTGTACTACATTATACTACACTATACTACACTGTACTACAATATACTATACTATACTACACTATACTACACTGTACTACATTATACTATACTATACTACACTATACTGCACTATACTACACTGTACTACACTATACTATACTATACTACACTATACTACACTGTACTACATTATACTATACTATACTACACTATACTGCACTATACTACACTGTACTACACTATACTATACTATACTACACTATACTACACTGTACTACACTTGTGTATGTGTGTGTTTCTGTAGTCTCACCTGTCGTTGTTCAGTGAGGATCAGTGTTTCGGCCCGTGTTGTTCACTTGATTTGAGTCCTAGTCCACTCACACTCAGAGCTCAGCTGAAGGTCAGAGTTCACACACACAAACACAGTTGTGTTATGAGTGCACATGTGTGTGTTGTTCCTTCATGCTCTTATTGTGTTTTTACAGTCAACCTCTCAAGCTCAGATCTGTGAGCAGTCTGAAGGTGAGTGTTACTGTGAGAATAGTAATAGTATGGATTTAATTTACACGAATGAGAACAGAATTTGATCTGGATTTGAATTGAATTGGATAACAACAATATTGTCTTCTGTAGAGCTGCTGTACAGCTGAGATTGTTTCATAATTGAAACAGTCTGTATTGTGTAAAGCTTGTTGATGTTGTTTTTAATGCTGTTGTGTGTTTGTATCACAGACTCCTGCTGTTCTAATTCAGATGAGAATCTGCTCACGCTGGTAAATAATAGATCATTTCACTCGATGATTCAGTGATGATCTTGTCCTGTGTTTGAATCTCACTGTGTGTTTTGTGATTGTGCAGGAGTGTAACGCTGAGAAGGATATCAACAGACTCTCCACATTTCCCTTTCCTCCCTGTATGAACTCCATCAACCGCAGAGCAAACATAGAGTAAGACAAATCAAACATTGTGAACTGTGTTAAATACGTTAATCTACAGCTGAAGCTTTACTAAACTAGTGAAGGTCAACACCTGATTCATGATTCACTGGCGTCTCACTGTCTGTGTGTGTTTGCAGGTTTGATGTGAACTCTAGGGGGAGCGACGAGAACGAGCCGCACACAGGTTTGTAAAACAGCTCTCTGTCTGTCTGTTTGTGCATCTTACTCCAAACCTGTCTGTCTGTTAGAGGTGGGAGAAAAAACATTATCTGATGTGTCACGGTTCTTTCTTCAACAATTCTGAATTGATTCTAAAGAACTGCAGAATTTATTCGTTTTTAACCACATTTTGTAATTGCAACTTTTTATCTCACTTTTTTATCTCACAATGCTGACCTTTTTTTCTCAAGATGCAAGCTCAGAGTTATGAAAAACATGTCAGAATTGCGAGATCTAAACTCAAAAGTCAGAATTCAGATTTTCTCACAATTCTGAGTTTATATATCGGAATTCAGACAAAATAAGTCAGAATTGTGAGACATGAAGCGGCAGTAATGTTGATAAAGAGATAAAAATGATTTGCTCTTTACTAAATTCTATTTTTTTTATAAAATTCTTAATTTTCATGTTTAGATTTGTATGTTTTTTGGTGTCTGTTGTTTTTTGTTGATTTTGTATTTTAATATCTATTGATCTGGTGATGTTTTTTATCATGTATCTATTATATAGCACTTTGGTCAGTGTCAGCTGACTTTAAATGTGCTCTAGAAATAAAATTATTAATTTCATTATTATTTAAAAAAACACTTCATAATTAAATTGTATCAATTAAAAAAATAAGTAAGAAAGTTGGTTTTGAGAATCATTGCAACTGAAATGTTGGTGTCTTGACAAAACTTAAAAACCTTGAAAAAACCTTTAGAATCAAATTGAATCGTGAGACCTGTGAAGATTCACATCTCTACTGTCTTTAAATGCTTCTGTCTTTCTGTCTGTGTTCAGTTTGTATTGAGATTGTTAGTAATGGTGTGTGTGTGTGTGCGTGTGTGTGTGTGTGTGTGTGTGTGTGTGTGTGTGTGTGTGTGTGTGTGTTGTAGAGGACTCAGACTCGTGTCTGTTGAGTTCGTGGAGCTCTCTGCCGTCTCAGCTCTTTCCTCCTGACGTGATCACCGTGACTCCGACTCTCCCGATCAAACCTTCATCATCCTCCCCGCGGTACGAGCCCTTCATCAGCATCAACATGTAGGACAGCAATCATGTGTGTTTTGTCTCATGTTCCTCTCGTTTGTTTCTCAGATTGTCTCTGGCGCTCTCCTCCTCGTCCAGAAGCGTCAGTCTGGCGGACGGCATCACTATCATTGGAGGAAACCGGACGGGTGTGTTTGTGCAGACGGTCAGGGCGGGTTCACCTGCGCAGATCTGCAGCCTGAAGGAGGGCAATGAACTACTGGAGGTGAGAGAGACAGAAAACTGTTTCCTGTCAGACGTTCATCCTTCACTGAAACACATTCAGATCACATGCTCTGTTGTCAGTTGGATCAGGTGTTGTTCGGCGAGGGTCGTGTTCGTCTCAGTCAGTGTACGGCTGAAGTGGCTCATTTCTCACTGCAGTGCTGGACCGAACCGAACGCGCTCAAACACACACACAATCCCGCCGGTGAGAGATAAACATGTGCTCCATCAGTATTTCTATAAAAACCTTCTCAAATCAAGTGTGTGTGCATACACTGAGAATTTGAAACTGATCATGTTCAGATAAACATCATGAGATTGTGAATGTTTTGACATTGTATTTTCTATTATGATTCAGTCTTTTCCTCTCTCATCTCAGGTTATTCTCGTTTACTCGCTGAACTCTCGTCTCCGTCTTTCACCGGCGCCGACTCGTTCTACGTGCGCGTGAACCTTGACCTCTGTCACCATGGCGACCCACCCTGTCTCAGGGTTTGCTGTGACGACGTGCTGCACGTCACAGACACACGTTACAATGGTAAATATCAGTGGCGCTGTGTTCGTGTGGACAAACACACAGGGGCGCCGCTGCAGGCCGGAGCCGTGCCCAACTACAACAGGTACATAATGCATGCAATACATGAACAATACATGAACATTGAAATATTATGAACTATTTAAATAGCATCCCTTTAGCTGTAGTGACTAAAAATCAATGAAAATGCACATAATTGGTGGTTTAGGGTGGGATGGACTCATATAATTTGGTGTTTTTGAGAAATTGTAAATCCATTATTTGATGTCTGGAAATTAAAATGTTCTTAATGTTTGTTGTTGTTGTTGTTGCTATTTTGCTGTCCTATCTTTTTTCCACTCCCGTAAAATTGTTTTATTATTATTATTATTATTACTATATATATATATATATATATATTTTTTTATTTTAAATCACACAAAGGCTTTTCCTCTGGTTAAATAAATTAATAAAAATATATAAATCAATACATAATTAATTAAAATATATAAATTAATGAATGAATGAATGGCATCATCATCATCACCAGTCACATAGTCAGCTCAAAATGAAGCAACAACTATTGACATCAGTGAATAAATATTGTTTATTATAAAGAATTTAAATAATATCCTTTTAACTGTATTGACAAAAAATTGGTGGTTCAGGGAGGAATAAACTTAAAATGTAATTTGGTGCTTTTGAAACATTTTAAATCCATTATTTGATGACTGAAACAACAATTTATTTTAATGTTGTTTAATTTGTTGTTTTATTAATTATTATATATACAGTATATTAGCTTTTTTATTCTATAAATAAATAAATGTTTGTTGCCATCATCTCAAGTCACATAATCTGCTCTAATAAGGCAACAACTTCTGACAATATTGAATAAATATTAATTAAACCACATCACAATTCAGCATGCACAAATATTCAGGAAAGTTCAAATTCATATTCAGATGATGTGGATATTTAATGTTAAACATCTGTCTGATGTCATATCAAACATGTCAGACTCGTGTTTTTCTCTTCAGGGCTCAGCAGCTGCTGTTGGTGAGACTTCGTACGATGGCGCTGGAACAGAATCAGTGCAGGAGGAAGGTGACGGTCTTTCTGTCTGTCTGTCTGTCTCTGTCTCTGTCACAGACACTGAGATGTTTGTTTTTTGTCTGTCTGTAGTTCTGTAAGAAAACCTCTGAGCGCGTTCGGCTCATTAAAGCGGTCGCAGCGAACTATCGCGAGATTGGCTCATCTAGTCCGGTGCTCTACACACTCAGTAACCGTAAGCCCCGCCCACTCTACCCTTTAACCAATCAGAGCGAATATTGTGAGTTCTGAATGTGGGGGTGCTTGTAGGGCATGAGGAGCAGCTGATCCCGTTCAGTCTGGTTCAGATGGTTGGGGTCTTCAGCAAACGGCCGGTGGTTTTCTCCCCGTCTCTTCTGTCCCGCGGGATCATCGAGCGGCTGCTGCAGCCGGCAGAATCCGGTCTGGACTTCAACACCTGCCATCCAGGTACAGCGGCAGATCTGAACTACAACCACAACCTTGCTGCCTGTTATGTGAAATAAACTAAATATTCACTGAAAATATACAAATACACAATATAAAAACAATAAAAAGTATTTATATTTTCCCCAGATTTCAACTTAATTGACAGTTGGTCAATTTTATAAACCTACTAAAATTAATAAAGATGACTAAACAAAATAAAGATTTAAACTACATGAAAATGAGAAGTGTTGCCTTGTAAACCAGCTGTCAATTAAAATATATAAAAAATACTAAACATGGCACAAACACACATCGAAATTACTAATTTTATTACTAATAAAAATAAACTTACAAAAGAAAAATGGAAATAAAAAACGAATTCAAACTATAGTACTATTATCAAAAATGAAAAAAAAAAAACTTAAATGAAAATGGATAATCTTAAACTAAATTTAAAATGAAAACGAATAATATATAAAATATAATAATTCAAATTATTAATAAAAATGACTAATAAATCCTATAATAGTATAGTATCAATGATACTAAAATAACACTGCTCCTGCATTTACAGCTGGGATTTACTTTGTCTATCTGAAAATAGTTTGTTTTTAACATATCATTCAATTTTTTGTCTTACAATCTTGATACCTTTTAGTTCATAATTTCAGTAATTTATTATAATTTTTTGGGGATTTTTATCCCCATTATTATTATTACTGTGTGCAGAGCCCGTGGAAAGTTGTGTGCGTCAGGATAAGAGTGTGTTCCTCATAGACTCCACAGATCAACCACTGGGAATCAAACTACAGAGTATTCAAGAGGTTATTAACCAGGTAACCATTAACACACACACACACACACACACACACTGAGAGTCACAGCTGTGTCAAAACGTTGTGTTTGTGTCTCTGTGTTCAGGACAAGCACTGTCTGCTTCAGCTGGGCTTGAATCATGTGGAGAATCTCCTGAAGCAGAGCATCTATCCCATCATCATCTACATCAAACCCAAAGACAAGAAGGGACGCAAGTTCAGGTGCGGATCCGTATCGTTCTGTCTCTTGACATTGTACTCACAACATCAGCCCAACCTTGAGCTCTTGATATCACGCAAACATTAATCCCCAATGAAACCTGTGTGTGTGTTTCAGGAAGCTGTTATCGGGCCACCGAGAGGAGGACCTGATGGAGGCCTGTCAGATGGAGGAGCTACAGCTGGAGACTCTTCCTGTGATGTTCAGCACGGTGGAGCCGAACGCGTGGAGCAGCACAGATGAGCTTCTGGCCGTCATACGCAGCACAATCCTGAGCCAGCAGAGCGCCATGGTGTGGCTGGAGCAGGAGCGACTCCAGTAGAGACATCCTAATGCGTTTCACACTTACTGTTGTTTAGGATTGGTTATGGGTCATATAGTGATTACATCTCATATACTCCATAATGTGAATCCACTCATTTGAATAAAAAGGAAATTAATAAATATATTTTAACAAACTGTTGCTGGAGATTGGGTTTCCTAAAGTTTTATGTTCATGTTTTATATCATCTTTTTACTATGCACTTCATTGAAGTAGTTCAACTTTAGATATCAATGAACTGTACTGTATGTTCTTTTTTGAGTTGTATCTGTGAAATGATCTGTATTTATTAAGATCTCAACCAGGAGAACTGCATGACTACATTCATACAGTGTTTGGCATCAACTAACATCAGGGGATACAATAAAAAATATTTTTGATATTGATCAAATCTGTGATCCATATATTATCCATACGATGACTGTAAAGCAGCTCATGTTCAGATCTTCTCAATGTCACAATCATTTCCAGCATCAACCCGCTCCACTCGTGGGACATGTGCATTGGGTGAGAGGAAAAGACCATCTTTTAGATAAACACTTACATCTGAAGGAGCTTCAAGCATCTTGGGATTTTAAAAGTCATCTTAAAACACATACAAACCAGGGACATATCTGCTGTGAAGCCTGACCCGCGAGAGGCATTTTGATCCTTTGCATCTCTTGTTTTAAACAAGTATAAAACAATCAAAGAACACTTTTTACAGACTCTTCATATTTATTATTGGTATTTGATTTGTAAATTGCACATACTTTCAATAAAACATTTGCAACTGGTTGTAAAAGGCGTTATTTTTGATCCATCGTTCAGTGCTTTATTTAAGCTTCTCGCAATCATCTGCACTAATAGCAGTGATACTAATTATCAGAAAAAATGCTTCATTTTCAAGCAATGGAACTGTATTGTGGGCGGAGTTAACAAGTTCAAGATAAAAGATGTAAAATCATTGTTTTTATCTTGAACTTATTAATTCCTCCCTCAATACATTTCCATTGCTTGAAAATAAAGCATAACAGTAGCAGTATGTGTTATGTTTTAAAGCTAAACTAGATTGTAATAAACCGACCAAATTAATTCCAGGTTGGAGGTTAATTATTGAAATTAACGAGCTTAATGAATTCCAATTAAGAGCGTTTAAATATCTCTGCCATCTGTGCAGTTGATTGAGAGTAACAGAGCTTGGTAGAGTTTTGTTGGGTTTCTGAAGAGAACGACCTGATTTGGTGCTATAGTCTTGGATGATTGCTCTTTATGGCTATGAAGGAGATTTGTGTTTGGAAAGGGCTCATTTTAGCCCTTTTCTTCTTTGCTGTTGATGGACAGAGATCAGGACCGTAAGTAAATTAGTTTTGGATTGAGAGAAAAAAAGTTGTTTTTGTTTTAACACGTTTCCTTGTGGTTTGTGTTTTTAGTCTCACTTATTATGGAATGTTTGCTGATCTAATTTATTACTGCTGATCCTAAATGTCAGTCTGATGTTTCCACAGATCCTTCTTGGTGACGGTTCCTGCACTGATTGAGTCTGGCTCTGATGCCAAATTTTGTGCGAGTCTTTTAAAACCCAATGAAAGTCTCACAATGACCATGTTTCTGGTTGATGAGGAAAATAGGACAACACAGCTTGGGCAGCAGAGATCTTCGACAGAGTTTCACCGCTGTTTTAGCTTTCAGGTCTGTCACTGCGTGGCACATGCTGCAACACCACCCCCCCCCCATCCCAAATATTAACAATGTGTTTCTTTACAGGCTCCTCAAGTAGATGGAGAATTAGTGCAGAGCTTGAGGGTGATACTTCAAGGGAGGTTCTTCAAAATGGCAGAAGAGAGGAGAGTGATGTTTAGATCCAACCTGCCTTTGACCTTCATCCAAACAGACAAACCCATCTACAACCCAGGACAAACTGGTGAGCTACAAATGACCCTTGGATGAATATTAGAGTGATCAGAACTTGAAGCGTAATGGACTCCCCTTGTTCAAATTCATTGTTATGGATGAGTTATCCGTTTCCCTTCTGCAGTGAACTTCAGAGTTGTGACCATGGATGCTAAATTTGTTCCTCTTGATCAAATGGTAAGGCCTGATCTGCTTTTAATCTTTCAGTGACTTTAGTACTTTTTAAATGCCTAATATTACTGTTTGTCTTTACAGTACAGTCTAGTGGTTGTGGAGGTGAGAACTTGTTCTGGACCAAGTCTTTGGATAGATTCAACACTGGTTTACTTCTGCATGTTCTTTGTTTACTTTCACTTTTGGCTTGCAGTTTCTTATTCCAAGCTTTGTCCCTCTCAATAGGACAATCATAGTAACCGCATTGGTCAGTGGACCAATGTCTCGTCAACGATGTGGATATTGCAGCTTTCTCACCAGTTAAACCCAGAGGCTCAGGTCGGGATGTACACATTGAGGGCTTTCATTGGTGACCGAATGTTCTCGCAGGTTTTTGAGGTGAAAAAGTATGGTAAGTCACCACATGATGTGCAGCGGGTAGATTTGATGACTCCTCTCCGGTCCTGACTTGAAGCATTTGTTTCTGGTTTTAGTTTTACCCAAGTTTTCAGTAACTGAAACCGTACCACAGATGCATAGTGTGGGAGCTGTGGGACTGAAAGTTGAGGCTTGTGCCAAGTAAGAGTAAGCTCTTATATTCTTGATTCATGTTTTGGTTGGTGTGTTTGATCTCCTCTTAACGATTTTTCTCAGATACACGTATGGTCAACCTGTACCTGGTCAAGCGTTGGTGGAAGTGTGCCGTGAGCCATTTCCATACTCTGTGGTACCTGATGTGTCTCGTGTGTGTCTAATTAAAACCACTAAGGTATGTGACCTGCTGTACAGAGCAGGACCCCCCCCCCCCCCTCTTTTCTGCAAATCTACTTTTAAATCTGACTGTCTTTGTTCTGCTTCCAGATGAACAACACTGGCTGTGCTTCCCTTACCTTCAGTACGTCAGCATTTTTCAACACCAAATTTGAAAATAACCTGCAAGATTCATTTCTTGTTAACGTGAATGTCACTGAGGAGGGAACAGGTGAGTTGTTGGCTGATTTTTGAAACGGTGACTCGTTTTATTTGGTGCATTCATGTTTGTCACTTCTCTTTCCTCCCAGACGTAATGATGTCTAAATCCACAACTGTGTCCATTACGTTTGAAGTTGGCAAGGTCACGTTTTTGGAGCTGCCAGGTTACTTTGACTATGGATCAGTTATTAATGGAAAGGCAAGTTAATGTTTATTTCTTAAATCCTCCTCACTGGTTACCTTCTCTAATCTTCTCTTTCCCAACAGATCTTGGCATCCTATTTCAATGGGACTCCAATCGCAAGCAAGGCAGTCCATCTTCTGGATGGTAACCAATGGCCCAACAAACTGCTGTTGAATCTGACTACAAACCAAAATGGCCTGGCTGCTTTCTCCCTCAATACTGCTGACTTCCCTAAAGCAGATCTGAATTTGGTGGTACGATTTGCCTTTATCCTATTTTTAAATGAAGACTTTTCTTGCAAGAAACCAACTCTATTAACTGGTTCCTCAGGCAAGTGCAACTGCAGCGGTGGTTTATGGTTATAAATCACCATACTTCAGCACAGATACGAGGACGGTGTCGCTTTTCCAAACTGATACTCCTGACAACCCAACATTTAGTGAACTAACAATAGTGAAGCTTGAGCAGCCACTGAAATGTGGCACCAAGTATCCAGTTTCGGTCAAGTATTCGTTTGTTGGAGAGACTGGTGACTACAGTGCTGACATCATCTATATGGTGAGTGGACTCTGGTTTTGTGACCCGTTTTGATGACTGCACTATAGTCCATTTGTAGGCGCTCTTTATGCACCAGTCGGACTTTGTCTTCTGTCAGGTCTTATCCAGAGGAGTGATTGCTCTGCATGGATTTCAGAAGGTCACAGCGAGGGCTTTGAATGCACTTACAAGTGGCACGGTGTCGTTTGAGCTGTCTGTCAGTCTCAATATGGCTCCAGCAGTCCAGATTCTGGCCTTCTGTGTTCTGCCCAGTGAGAATGTTGTTGCTACAAGTGCATCCTTTGACACTGAAGCGTGTTTCCAAAACCAGGTATCTGGACATCTTGCACCTCTTTACTCCATGCGAGTACTCGTGATGTCTTTCAGCTTGAGCTGGTTCTTGTTCCAGGTGTCTCTGCAGTTTTCTCCAGCTACAGCTGTTCCTGCTGAGGGAAACGTTTTGACTGTCTCTGCTCAAGCAGGATCCCTGTGTGGCCTCAGTGCTGTTGATCAGAGCGTCCTGATCATGGAGTCAGGGAGACGTCTGAGTGCAGAAGCGGTATCCATGTGCCACTGATCAGATTTCCTGGTTAAACTTATTTGGAATAACATCTATTGCTGACATGCCTATGGGGGGGGGGACTAGAGGTTCACCAATGTGCCATGGTTGGATTGCTTCAAGATCCCCCACCTGTGGCTTTCTCTTAAAGCTGGGGTTTTCAAGCCAGCCCTGGAGCACCACCAGCACTGCACATTTTGTATGTCTCCCTTATTGGACACACCCAATCCGGTCTCTACTAAAGAGTTGAGTTGGGTGTTAAATCAGGGGGACACAAACTGTGCAGTGCTTTGGGTGCTCCAGGTATTGTCTGAAAACCCCTCTTAAATTTGCTTAATGTTGTTTGACATTGAACCCCCCCCCCCTGTTTTTAGGTGTTCAACTTGCTCCCACTGCGTTCGCTATCAGATTATCCACCTGGTGTTGAGGATGAACAGGAGTGCCTGAACGTTCGACCCCATCGAGCTGTTCCTACTGACCAAGCTTACGAAGCTTTCAAGGTAGGAAACGGTTTGTAATCATTTAGTGGCTGAATGTGGTGTTTGTTTTTTCAAATGCATCCCTTGCTTTGACAGAGTGTGGGGATGAAGGTCGCAACAAATCTGCTTGTCCGAGAACCTCACTGCCTGAAGTACAGAGGCCTGAATTACTATCGCAACTTCCATTATGGTATGGCTGTTAGGGTCTTGATCTAAAAATGTTGTGAGTTTGTCAAAGGCTTGCTGGATAATGGTCTGTATAGGGTTGTTACAGCAAAGGCCTAAATTATGTTCTTGTTCCAGATATGGTGCCTTCAAAAGCAAGATGTACTAATTGGTGTTAAAACTAATTGAATTATATTAAGCTTTCAATGCAAAATGAACACTACTTATTCTGGTGACGTGAAGCCTTGCACGTATCCTGCAGGAACGCATAATGGAAAATGGTTCCCCCCCCCCTCTTTAACAAGACCCCTGTTCTTGTTTTGGAGAATGAGTCTTAAAATGAGAGCCTGGTGCACCGACCTCATTTGTCTAATGAAACTTTATAATGAATGGACAAACCTCAGTTGGTGGTTGCAGTCCTGGGATTAATAGATTTTCTTTTCCAGTGATGCATGGTCATGGCCCTGTAGCCTTTGCAATGGCTGCTGCACCAATGGCAGAGAGCGCTGGAGGCGAGAGCAGCTCCTCTTTTGACGTGACCATCAGGACTTACTTTCCAGAAACCTGGATCTGGCAGCTTGCTCAAGTGGGGTTAGTAAAGCATCTCTTGTTTCATGTAGTGCTTGAAGAACTTGTTTAGCTGGATCAGGTGCCTTTAGGGTTGAATCCTAAACTCTGCCAGGCTGTGGCCCTCCAGGAACTGAGTTTGATTCCCCTGGGCCTGTTTTCACAAAACATCTTAAGGCTAAAAGTAGCTCATAACTCTCCATTTAGGAGAAATCTTAAATAATGGGGTGTGTCAGTCCTACATTTAGACTCCTAAATTTGAAAACTAGCTCCTAAATCTGTGAAACGTTAGGAGTAGTGAAGAGGCCTCATAAGTCACTGAGACCAAGCCACAAACTATCCTAAAATAGCTGTTGCCAGCAATCTGCCATAGAACGTAAACATTTGATTATAGTGAGCTTTTAAAAAGGTATCGCCTTTTGGTTTTGGAGGTTACCCCAACTCAATTTTCTTTTTATATTCTTGTTTTCACTAACCAGTTGGGCAAGAAGTAACGGCTGTTCTTGCATCAGTGTGTGTGTGTTTTTTTTTTTTTTTTTTAAACCGCTATTTAGGAGAACTCTTAGTGGTAAGATAATATTTTGTGAATATGGGCCCAGATCTAAAGCCACTTGGCCCCAATTTGTTTACCTCTCCTGCCCCCTTCATTTATACTTCCCGTTGTCCTTTCTTCAGAGACACTGGATCCACACGAGTTCCTCTCACGGTTCCGGACACCATCACCACATGGGAGACGGAGGCGTTCTGCCTGTCCTCCAAAGGTTTCGGTTTGGCTCCTCCTGTTCAGCTGACCGTCTTCCAGCCCTTCTTCCTGGAACTCACCCTGCCTTACTCCATCATCCGTGGGGAATCTTTTGAGCTGAAGGCCACAGTCTTCAACTATCTGTCCAAGTGCATCATGGTCTGGATTCATTTTTAATAATGTAATGTGTCTGTGTGTGTGTGTGTGATCTATAATATCAGCTTTTACATCTCTAACAGAATTGGAGTGTCACCTTGCTTTGTGAGCTTTCACTGCAAGATGTAGCCTACTGTAATGCTGTTAGAATGAGCAATGTAAAATACATGGCCACCTTTCATGAGTTTTGTTTTCTATCAGAATTAAGCAATCTTGTGTCCAAGAATGATTTCAGCAAGGGTCTTAATTTATCACTCCTTTAAACTGACCACCACACAGGATATGAAACTTCAGAAGTTAGCTGTCCCTGACAGGCATAAAACCAGCCAAGTTACTGGCACACAAACTCATCCCTGAAAATGGAGCATGTCAATATCACACCCCTAAAGGGATCCATAGAGGGGGGAAAAAATACCCATGTCTTTACTAAAATGGGTGCTAATGTGATTTCATTGGCAGGTTAAAATGATTCCAGCTCCTTCCTCAAACTTCACTCTTAAACCTTTTAATGAGCCGTATTCATCGTGTCTCTGTGCCAATGGGAGAAAGACCTTCAAATGGATTCTCTCTGCTTCTGTTCTCGGTCTGTTTTGGAATTTATATATAAATATAATTTATTTTTTTCCTTCCCTAAATTGAGGTGTTGCTCGCTTCCCGTCTGTGTCTGCAGGACCTGTCAATGTGACAGTCAGTGCTCAGGCTGAACAATCCCCAGCTCGATGTGGCACTGAGGTCGTGATTGTGCCTGTGAGAGGACGCGTTGATGTAGTCACTCAAAGTCTACTTGTTCTGGTAAGTGTTAACCAGCCTTCTGGAGTTTGATCGTGGAGCTCATGCTGCTTTACTGATTTGGTGCATTTTGTTGTTTTATAGCCTGAAGGAGTTGAAAGGATCTTCACCAAGAATTGGTTGCTGTGTCCAAAGGGTTTGTTTGCTCTCAGTGACTAAATGCATCCTCCCTGTACAGCCAAACATTAGCCTAGTACTCTGTGCTGATCCATTCTGTTCTGTCCACAGGAAGTGTCATTTCAGAGGACATGGCTCTAACGCTTCCAACAAATGTGATCCAGGGATCAGCCAGATGCTCCATTTCAGTCCTTGGTAAAGTGTGTTGGGGGTTGTGTGTGTGGGGTTTTTTTTTTTTTTTTTTTTTTTTGTGAGGGGAAATGGACATTCAGCAAATTCTGGTTTCTGATATAGCTTTTTGGTTTGACCTTGTTTTCCTCCTGTCATAGGGGACATAATGGGCCGTGCACTAAAGAATCTTGATAGCTTATTACGGATGCCATCTGGCTGTGGAGAACAAAATATGATCGTTCTTGCTCCCAATATTTACATCCTGCAGTACCTGGAAGTCACGGGCCAACTCACCGCAGCCATCCGACAGACCGCCACCGGTTACCTTCAGAGTGGTATGGATGAACTGATCCATTGAGTATTTAGACTAAATCCCAAGTCCTACATATTGGAGCATATTATGCTGTAATATGGTTCCCGTCTTTATTTATTTTTTTGACCTGTACAGGATACCAAGGACAGCTGAACTACAAACACGGTGATGGTTCATACAGCACATTTGGTTATGATGCATCCAATACATGGTGAGTTTCGTGCTGTTCTTGTGTTGCACATTGATGTGGTTTGTAATGAGATGTCTTTCATGGCCAGGTTGACCGCCTTCGTCATGAGGTCTTTTGGCCTAGCAAGGAGTTTCATCTTCATTGATCCGAGTGTCCTCCAGAGCGCAAAGGATTGGCTGATCAGCAAGCAGGGTTCAGATGGCTGTTTTATGCAGGAGGGGACTCTGTACCACAGTGACATGAAGGTGCGTGATGTTTCTTTAAATGTGCCACAACTGATCTGAGTTGAGACCAATCTTAATTATGCGGTTCCATTTTTAGGGTGGTGTTGGTGATAACGTGACCATGACCGGCTACATTGCTGCATCACTGCTTGAACTAGGCATCCTTGTCACGGTAAAAACATGCCTACCAGCAGTTATACAAGCTCCTAGTAGTTGACCTTCAGTTACGTAGTCTGACAGTTCTTTCTCAATTTTTTTTTTTTTTTTTCTTTCAGGATCCAGTCATCACCAATGCTTTGTCTTGCTTGAGGCCTTTCGTTGGGAACCTGGGAAACACTTATGCCACAGCTCTGCTGGCCTACACCTTCAGTCTGGCTGGAGAGGCCAGCACTCGTTCACAGCTTTTAAACGCCTTGGACAGTGTTGCCATTTCTGAAGGTGAGACTTACCAGCTTGTTTGATATTCACCAGGTTCTTTTGCTATCAACTTTCTCTCTTCTGTCTCTTCCTTAGGCACTAAGCTCCATTGGTCTCAGACTACATCTGGTGATACTCTGGCGGTGGAGATCAGCTCTTATGTGCTGCTAGCGGTTCTCTCTGTACAGCCTCTCACGACGGCTAATCTGGGCTACGCTAACCGCATTGTCAACTGGCTCGTGGCCCAGCAGAATCCCTATGGAGGCTTTTCTTCTACCCAGGTGCCTTAAAGTACCAAACAGAAGTGCAATCGTCCATATCTGAGTGGTTTTTAATCTGGTGCTTGTTTCTTAGGACACTGTGGTGGCTCTTCATGCTCTGTCTCTGTACGCCACTGAAATGTTCAGCTTTGCGGGTTCCAGCACCGTTACTGTACAGTCATTGTCTGTGGCAGGAGAAGTATATAACTTTGATGTGACTCTGAACAACAGGCTGCTGTATCAGGAGAAGCCGCTGAAAAACATTCCTGGCAAATATAGTGTTAAAGCAAAGGGCTCCACCTGTGTGTCCGTGCAGGTCAGTATCTTTACTGCTTAACATCTGCTTCTGTGCCTAATTCTACTTCATGTTTGACGTGTGGTCCCAGGTTGCATGTTTCTACAACATCCCCACACCCATTAAAGCTGCCAGAACACTTGGCGTTGAAGTGAAGGTGGTGAGAGACTGCAAAGTGCGTGGAGCTGATCTCATGTTGACCTTCACTGTAAGGTAAGAAGAGCTTTGACTTTGTCCTGTTTGACTTGGCCATGTAAAGATGCCTTAAGGTCGCTGTGTGCCTGCGCAGATCTGTGACAATGTCCCATGAAAAGCAGACCAAATCATGCTGTTCTTATGCACCACAGCCCCTAGTATCAAAGCATACAGTTAAAATGTATTCCACCTGTGCAGCATTTAAACCATTTGTGTGGAGGTTGTAAGTTCAGAAGAGCTTGACTTGCCTGCGTTTCTCACCTTCATTCAGATACAACGGTGCAAAACCAACTACTAACATGGTTATCGTGGATATTAAGCTCCTGTCAGGTTTCACAGCAGATACGTCACTGGTTCGTATGCGTTTTAATGACTTGTCAAGTCCCAAAATACTTGAAGCTGCTTCAGATGTAAACAATGGTCTTTCTTCACAGCTTGGGTCTCCTCCAGATTCACTTGCACCATTAGTGCAGCGGGTTGATGCTGGAGATGATCATGTGCTTGTGTATCTGAAAGAGGTGAGATGCAAACTGGGTGTATTCTCCATCTGCCCTCTTCATGTGCAAGTATGCTCATCTACTTCTCTTCATCCCTTCTGTCTCGCAGGTTCCCAAAGGCGTCCCCATGACCTACAGAATGCAACTGAAACCGGTTCTTGCAGTGCAGAATCTCAAGCCAGCGGTCGTTGAGGCTTATGACTACTATCAGCCAAGTATGCATTCAGTGACTTGACGTTTCTGGCCAAATTCTGTTAAACCCCATTAAGCTCGTATTTTCCTTTCTTTCAGGTGATTCGTTTGAGACCACGTACCTGCCCCCATGTCCATGATTGTGTTTCAAGTCTGGCTTTAGGATTCGTGAAATAAATAAAACTTAAAAATCAGTCATTTTGTTACCTCTTTTAAATCTGCCAAGATTTATTTATTCTTTGAAGCTGGTCAACTCGAGTTTGTGTTTGACCTGTGACCTGAGGTTCTTGCATGGTTGAAATGCATTTTGTCCACACAGTGGCTGTTAAAGGGGTAGTTCACTCAAATTGTCATGAATTACTCATCCTCATGGCGTTCCAAACCCTTAAGACCTTCGTTCGTTTTCGGAACAAATTAAGATTTGAAATATGGGCGCACTCTGACCCTCCATAGACGGCAAGGGTAGGACATCAGTGGTTCAACTAACTTTTACAAAGCTAAGAGATTACTACTTGTGCACAAAGAAAAAATAACTACTTTATCCATCACCCTAGGTGCCATTATGCAGAGTATTATGACTAGGGATGTGCATCTCATCACTGAGGCCAATGCAATGCACATCTCAATGCATGGCCTAGAATAAAGATGCATAAAGCAGCTACCGATGTGATGCACCCCTATTATGATGCAGTGTGATTCAATTCAACAATGCAATATGTAATGGAAAAAATGATCGCTTTTCTTTGGTACAGACAGCTAATCATGAATTAAGTGTCTACTGACTTCTAACACCTCGAGACCGGTTTCATAAAACAAGTTTACCAAATAAGCGAGGCTGATTTCAGTTAGTCTGACTCGTTGTCCAATGATTTGGTTCCATAAAGCAAATTTAACACTGATCAGCCTCAGTCACTGTGGCAACTTATGCTGGGAAACTAATCTGGTCCAGGGCAGGCAAACTGTCAGCTGAGTTCCTCTAACACTGACCAATAGGAACGCAATGATATTACCACTGACTCTCTCACACTATTATAGCCGTGCAGCCTTTCTCTCTGGTTTTATGACGGCTGTAACTTATACTAAAACTGTACAAATTATGTTAGGGCTGTCAGTTTAACACGTTAACTTGGTTATGAAAAATAATGCGATTAAAACCGGAGCAGAATCACAAGTCCTGTTTTTGTCACGAAGAACAGTGCACAAATGTGATTTTATACAACCGTTCAGTAAATAAGAATTTATTGAGTAATAATTTAAACTTTATTAAATTTTGCCAACGAAATTACCTAAAAAGCCACAGCAGAACTGTTGTGTGTCTCCGAGCAACACAGCAGTGTTTAGTTTCTGAATGAATCCGCGTTCTGAACGAATCATGTGAATCAATGATTTAAAGAGATCCGTTTACTGAATTCCTGAATGAATCCGTCGTTTGAACAAATTGACTCAAAGACAGTTACCGCCACCTGCTGGTAGTTTTAGTTTAGAGTATAATTTCATAAAAAAAAAAAACTCACCCTCATGTTGTTTCAAACCTGAATGACTCTTTTGCACAACATGAAGAAGGTATTTTGAATAGCCTACTGTTGGTAACTATGCTGTTTTGGTCATTAGTGACTTTCATTGCATGAACAAAATACTGAGATGTTTCTCAAATGATCTTCTATTATGTTCCATACTTTAGGCTATGTAAGGCCATTGTAACCTAAACATTTAACATGATAATAGCTTTAAATTATCTTTTGGGGGTAATTTCAAAGCCAAATTTGTTTGATTAATTAATCGCAGCACCCTGTAATTAATTAGACTAAAAAAATTAATCTACTGACAGCCCATATATATATATATATATATATTATACATGAGTAGTTGACAAATAGCCAGTAAAAAAAAAAACTTTTTTTGTAAAAGACCATTTTTGAAGAAGAAATGCATATATTTATGTAGTGTGAAGTCTGGTCTTTGAGAAAAGATAAAGGGTCCCTAACTTCATCAATTTTTTTTTTTTTTTTTTTTTACATTTTTACTGAACTGTACCATAAATTTGTCCTATGGTGTGACTTAGCAAAAATTAAGAAAAAAAATAAACTCTTAATAATATATAAATAGCATGAGAGAGATGTATCTTCATTGTTAGACACTTATTTTCATATAGTGTTATTTATTTAATATGCATAAAAAAATATGCATTTTTCACCCCATGACTTGTTGGACAATTTCAAAACAAACTTTGCTGTCATCTGTTCAAAACTGCTGAAAATTATACCATTTTAAGATGAGATATTTCTATCTCCCCTATTGCAATACTCAACCGGTTTTTAAGATATTTTGAGATAAAAAACAAATGTTACGTCACACTAAAGGACATAAATGGTAGTTATTAAAGTATTTCTATTTAATTTTGAACATGTCAAATGAGAAAGAAAGTTTAATTTTGATACAAACAATATCAACATGTCTTTTTAAACAAAACTAAAAAAAAATTTACATCAACAAAATTCAGTCTCTTAGTCCATCAGTGTTACTGAAACTCTTCTAGCCCCCCCGCTGCATGTGCGGCACAGCTAAATATGATTGATATTTATGATACAGCTAAATATTATTGATATATGATTGAAACTATATTCATTAAGTTTTTAAAACTATATATCTACTCTTTTTAAGGCATGATTTTGGTTCTATTTACTTTCTGCATCGTTCTCTTAGGATCTCCTCCCTTCTGGTGGATCCGTTCATTTTCTCTCTATATTTCCGCCTCCTCTCTCTTCCACTAATTTTTCTCCCTCAATTCTTTCTGTTTCAAAAACAAAGTATCACATTTTCTACTTATTTTCATGACACTTTATAACAGTACAAGTTTTCTGCAGAAACATCAGAAAATAGAAAAAACAGAAAAAAACATAGGACGTGGTTTTCAGGGACAAAATGTATCAAGTTCCTACACTTTCAGAAATATATGGATGAAAACATGATTGCCATTTACTAAAAAAGACACTTGTACAATTATAGCGGAGGTATTGTTACGTCCCAGGACGTAATGTTTGTTTGTGTATTATGTTTGGTGAATGGAAAATAAGATTGTTGCTGTTTGTATTGTTTTGTGTTTCTCCTCCTTTCCTTCTCATTCCTCCATGCTTTCAACTAACAGGTATTAACGACTACCACCTGATCCCAATTACCTTGTTGTGTCCTCTACCTGTTGAGATGACTGGAAGGATGTGATATAAACCGTCACTGCTCGTTGAGAAGGGGGAGCGACAGAACTAAGTGCATTGTGAGGAGAGGGTTTCTTTCTTCTGCACTAGATCTAGTTGTTGTGGTTGTTGCTGCTTACAACGTTGGATTGAATCTGTTGTGTGATCATGTGATTGGTGTGCTGTGTGCCACCCTTTGACAAATTGTAAAGTAACTCAAAACATTGTAACAAATAACTACTTTTGGAGTAGGGAGGTGGGTGCCTACTTTTGTTGAGTAGTTTTCTCCTGTTTTTGGTTTAGTAAGGGAGAGAGGGAAGTACCCTGTTCATTTGTTTGTTTCTTTAAAGCAGGTGAGTTAGATTTTCCTTAACCATAGAAAGAGTTGAATTTTTGTTTGTTGTTTTGGCATAACCCCCTCCTGAGACTATATGACTACTTATGTTTCCTCTTTGTTTCTTACTTAAAATAAAAGTCTAAAGTTTAACTTTGGCAAATGAAGTGTCTGGCTTGTTGCTGGAGATTAGAAGTCCTCCTTGTCTCTCAAATTATTTGACCTCGTTTGCCGTTCCTAATACCCCTAGACTGGGGACGGACGCAGGGGCGCCGTAAGGGGGGGAAAAGTTAGGACGATTCTAAGGGCCCATGATGGGAGGGGCCCCCCCGAGGGAGAAACGTGATTTCTACCGAGGGGAACGCTAGAGCCCTGCATTTCAGCCCGACCCTGCCCGGGCTTCGATCGGGCCAATTTTCACGTCTTAATTCAGACTTTTAGGCTTCTCCTTATGTTTATATTTTAGACATCCATCAATTAGTGATGAAAAAAATTGCCGTGCTGGTGGAAACAACACGAGACCGTGCTGCAGCTGCTGTCAAGAGCGTCTCGACGGTGTTTAGAGTCCCGCAGCAGCAGAGAGCCGTCAGCAGCTGAACAGTTCTGCTTCAAATACACACAATAAAGCTTGCCATAAACCCCAGCAAAAGTAATTACCATGAGTGAGGGGGAAACAGTAAGGAGATATTTGAATTATTTACTAATAAACTAGTGTTTTCTGTGTCAGTGTCCCAAAGATGAAGAATCAGATGAAGATCCTGATCGCCATCTCCTCATTAGAGCACCTTTAGAGAGAAGTGCATCTTCAGGGATTATAATGAAAGAGTTTTTGTTTTCGATTTGATTTATTTCGTTAAGTAGTAATTTAAAGCTTTCTATAGATATATTTATCATGACTGTGAGTCATGTATTCGCTGACTTTCGGTTCATTTTTGTGAAGTGCTCCTGTTCAAGAGGAGACGGCACATCATTGTTTTCTTTATTTTATAAAATAATTGTATATATTCAGGGCTCTAGACTGCGACCATTTTTTTGAGAGTGTGCGAGTAAAAATTTGAAGTGGTCGCACTTTGTGTCACACACCGCACGCGTAAGCAGAGCAGAGGCAGAATGGGCGCGTCAGCACGAGCGCGAAGGTGCGCGCAGCCGAGGATTTGGTTTTCAAACTAAAGTAAAAGACCGCTTCTTAAACCAGAGAAGGTGAACATGCTGGTATTCTTGTAGAGAAAACATGCAAGTCCTGTCAGCGACAGACAGTTTAGTTTGACTTTTTGTTTTCATTTTGAAAAGCTTGTTATCTTTGCTGTTTACCTCATGTTACACTATGGAGGCTTTCCTTGTTTTTTTATATTATTATTATTTGACTCCTCAGTGTTTGCTAAACATTCTGTTATGTATTAGTCGGTATATAATACAGCATGTGATGTGTCCTATGCCTCATCTTATTCGTTTTTGTTAATAAATGTTAAGCTAGTTTGTCATTGTAACATACTGTTTTATTGTTGTTGTGCTTTTTAATTAAGAATACGAATGAATCCATCTTTTGTTTTAGTCTTAAAAAGTGAAAGGTGTATAGATATAAGCAAAACAGACCATTATCTTTTCTTGTAAAGCTGACACCAAGATCTTTTAAGTGAAAGCAAAAAGAGGAATTCCTGTCACAAAATATATATCACAAATAATACTGATGAAAAAGAACGGGTTGAATGTTGAACACTTTCGTTACCATATAACTATAAACTATGATAAAAGTTCATCAGCATGCATTGATTAATCAAATGTTGTATCAAAAAAAAAAAAAAGAATTTGCTACCAAATGATGTGCTTGTGCGACCAACTGAGAAAGTGGGAAGAATGAGTCTAGAGCCCTGATATTTGATAAAAAGCTTTGTAAAGTAGACCCTTTACAGTTCTGAATGATGTATTACTCTTACTTTTATGAACGAAAATTACTGCAAGTTGTTTCAGTTGAAAAAAATGCAATTGATTGCACTGGTGCCTCCATGTCACGCTCCGCACAAACTACTGATGCAGCGCACATTTATCAGGTTTAACGTTAAAACATTGTTATATGCTTGAACTGTTTTATATCTATAGATTTTATTTTAGGCAAGTCGTGATGATTTGAGAAGGCTAAATTGATCAAACATGGCTATGATCAGCTCACTGTCTGGCGCTGGCCGCTTGGTCGTTACTTTAAGAAAGAAAAAAATTATTTAACTAACAAAAAAAAATGCTCCAAACATTTTTCTAAATTAACTTTATAAAAAACCAAAACGAAATATTATCACTTTGCCATTACATACAAAACTGAACAATTTTAATAGCTGAAACAGTATAATCTGATTTGGGAGAAGGGGAAAAAAAGACTGCCCCCCCCCCTGGAACACAGGAGGGCCCGAGTGAATATGCTGTCCAGGGGCCCCAGAATCCGTAGCGGCGCCCCTGGATGGACGTAACAGTATTTATTAACATTTTTATGCTTTTTAATTTTAAAAGTTGTAATTTATTTAACCATGCTTGAGACAGTCACACCATAGGACAATTTTGACATTTGGCTCAAAAATAAAAAAAATCAAATAACACTGCAGCTTTTATAATAACAGTTCAATGTCGCGGTTCCATTCGCGTTGCTATTCACGCCTATTATTGTTTTCTTTTTTCTCGCTCCGTTTTCATTTCTATCTTGCTCTGTTTTTCACGAGTTCATCAAACAACAGCGGTAAGTTAAGTTGGTATCATTCATCAATCACGGTGAGTAATGGCTTCTTCTCCTGCTATTGTTATTTACACAGTTTGCCACATGTACAGTTTATCTATCTCTGTCGGCGATGAGGGATTCACATGTGATAAATGCAGGGAAATAGTTAGGCTGACAGAGAAGGTTTTAGAACTAGAGACACACATTCAAACTTTAGTTGAGGACAGTAAGAATGTGAGGGCTGTAGATACTGCTTTGGATGTGACTAGCTCAGGGACTCCTGTACATTGTTCGGTTCTGGTAACGTTAGAGCCCGTGCAGCAGGGCAACTGGGTGACAGTGAGGCGGCCTAGTCGCGGGTCAAAACACTGCTCTTCCGTTCCGATCAGAACATCAAACAGGTTCTCCCCACTCAGTGATGCACCCACTGAGAAACCTGGTGAAAGTGCTCTAGTTATTGGCGATTCTATTGTACGGAACGTGAAAATAGAGACACCAGCCACCATAGTCCATTGTTTACCGGGAGCCAGAGCGCCTGACATCTTGGCAAATTTAAAAGTGCTGGCTAATGCTAAACGTAAATTCAGTAAGATTGTTATTGTTACAGGGCTGACGAGACGTGAGACATGCGGATCCATATGCAAGGCTTTATTGAGAAACATGGTCAAAACACAGGCAGGGTCAGTAACCAGTAGACAGGTATGGCAGAGGCAAGACACAGAGAGTAATCCGAGGGCAAGCGTGGGTCGACGATCGGCGAACAATATCCAGAGGGCTAGGCAGAGAGACAATCCAGGAGAACGAGCAATAATCCAAGCGAGGTACAAACAGAGTCCAAAGGGCAAGGCGGAGAGAATAATCCAGGAGCACGGGCAGGAATCAAACACGGGAAAGACTATCAAAAGGCTAGGCAAAAACTATGACAAATAAGTGGGCTCCGTAAGGTAGCTATCTCTAGGGGAGTGATAACCGCTAAACAATACTCGGCAGAGAGCAAGAGGAAGTCCCAGGCTATATAGCGTGTGATGGTGTGATCAGTGGTGCAATCAGGGTGATGTGAGATTGTTCTCAGGTGTGTGCGTGCAGTGGATGATGGGAAATGCAGTCCTTGAGTGATCTGTAACTGTCTGTGTGGTGTGAAAGTCAATGTGATGGGTGAGTGACCTCTAGTGTTGAATGAACAGAAGTTCATGACCAGGATTTGTGACATAGCCCCCCCCCCCAAGGAGCGGCTTCCAGACGCTCCTAAATCATCCAGGAGGGCGGTGGAGCGGAGGCGGAACAGGGGGAGGGACGGAGGGCCAGGTCCATGTGGAAGTGCAGTGGCTGTGGAACAAGGGAAAGTCGGCAGAGCAGGAAGCCAGGGCGGAGCGGATGGAACTGGAGCCCACTAGGGCGGAGCAGACGGACCTGGAGCCCACCAGGGCGGAGCAGACGGACCTGGAGCCCACCTGGGCG
This sequence comes from Schizothorax lantsangensis, assembly GCA_027422415.1. Taxonomy (NCBI): domain Eukaryota; kingdom Metazoa; phylum Chordata; class Actinopteri; order Cypriniformes; family Cyprinidae; genus Schizothorax; species Schizothorax lantsangensis. Next base: position 35,367,139 of record CM049840.1, read on the forward strand.
GAGCAGACGGACCTGGAGCCCACCTGGGCGGAGCGGACGGACCTGGAGCCCACCAGGGCGGAGCGGACGGACCTGGAGCCCACCATGGCGGAGTAGGCGTGACAGGAGGCCCCCAGGGCGGAGCAGGCGTGACAGGAGCCCCCCAGGGCGGAGCAGGCGTGAGAGGAGCCCCCCAGGGCGGAGCAGGCGTGACAGGGAACCACCAGACTCGAGCAGTAGACCACCAGACTGAAGCAGGACCGTAGACCAGGCAGGAAACCATGACTGAGTCTGAGATCTGGGGGGAAACAGAGACAGACAACACAGAGAGAGCAGAGACAGACAACACAGGGAGAGTAGAGACAGACAACACAGGGAGAGCCTTCCTGGTCTCATGGGCCGTGGCAGATCAGGTCTGGGAATCACAGGCAGCCTCCCTAGCCGTGACAGGGCCGGACGGGGAATCATTGACGGCCTCCATAGCCGTGACAGGGCAGGACAGGGAATCACAGGCGGCCTTCACAGCCGTGACTGGGCAGGACCTGGAATCACAGGCGGCCTCTATAGCCGTGACTGGGCAGGACAAGGAATCACAGGCGGCCTTCACAGCCGTGACTGGGCAGGACAAGGAATCACAGGCGGCCTCTATAGCCGTGACTGGGCAGGACAAGGAATTACAGGCGGCCTTCATAGCCGTGAGTGGGCAGGACAAGGAATTACAGGCGGCCTTCTTAGCCGTGACAGTACAGGGCGAGAGTTCACAGACGGCCTCCTTAGCCGTGACGGGACAGGGCAAGAGTTCACAGACGGCCCTTTTAGACGTGACAGGACAGGGCGAGAGTTTGCAGACGGCCTCCTTAGCCGTGACAGGACAGGACGAGGACTCACAGGCGGGTACCACTGACACCTCTGGTGGTTCTACAGTGGTATCATCCGGAGACAGGTAGAGTTCATTACTGGGCGCCACCACCATACAAGGAGCTGAAACGAGCACCACCGCTTCAGAAGGTTCTGCAGCATGTGCTGCCACCCCTGAAGAAGCTGCAGCGAGTGCCATCGCTTCAGAGAGCACCGCAGCGAGCGTCACCACCCCAAGAGGTTCTGCAGCATCAGCCGCCACCCCTGGAGACATTACAGTGGACGTCGCCACCTCGGGCAGTTCAGTGGTAGTGTATGCAGCCCAAACGCAACATAAAGCAATCCCCATCATGGGGAGCGCTTCGAACAGGGGAATGAGTTCAGGGACAAGAGAGCTAAAGTGAGTGGATTTGGGGATACCAGCAGCGCGTGCAGACACCAGCGGTGCATCCCTCACGCTGGATATCAGACAGGGAACTCGAAGGACTGACCTTAAATCTCTGGGTGTGACGGACTCTGGCAGATCAGCGGAGACATGAAGAGGCTCTGGCTGAGGAGCTGAGACGTGAAGAGGCTCTGGCTGAGGAGCTGAGACGTGAAGAGGCTCTGGCTGAGGAGCTGAGACGAGAAGAGGCTCTGGCTGGTCAGCTGTGACGTGGCGTGACTCTGGCTGGTCAGCTGTGACGTGGCGTGACTCTGGCTGGAGCGTTGAGGCACGAAGAGACTCTGGCTGGAGCGCTGTGCTTTGGTTGGACTCGTGACGATCAACTGTGGCTTGGCTTGACTCGTGACGATCACCTGTGGCTTGGCTTGACTCACGGAGATCACTGGTGGCCTGGCCTGACTCGTGACGATCAACTGTGGCTTGGCTTGACTCACGGAGATCACTGGTGGCCTGGCCTGACTCGTGACGATCAACTGTGGCTTGGCTTGACTCGTGACGATCAGCTGTTGCTTGGATTGACTTGTGATGATCAACTGTAGCTTGACTTGACCCTTTAACATTGGTTGTGACCTGACTTGGCTCTTCAACATCAGCGGCGACTTGACTTGGTTCTTTAACATCAGCTGGGACTTGACTTGGCTCTTTAACATCAGCTGGGACTTGACTTGACTCTTTAACATCAGCTGGGACTTGACTTGACTCTTTAACATCAGCTGGGACTTGACTTGGCTTGTGATTGGCAGCGATGACGCTACGGGGTGTTGTTGTGGCCGCCATTTTGTGAGCGTGCTCTAGCGCGGCTGTGATCACACAATTTGGTGCGGTGTATCGTTCCTCCGCGACCCCCACAGTGAATGCTGAACCAACAGTCAATAAAGCATAGTCCATAAACTGACTAAGAGATGAGCGGGGACCCTCACGGATTAACTGTGATTTGAGCGGCTGATTAATGCCGTCACAAAAAAAATCGATCAAGACATCGTCCGGAAAATCTGAATCATTAGCAACATCTAGATATTCTTGGATAAAGTCCTCGAGTGATCGCTTACCCTGCTTGAGGGATAATAATAGTCTTGCAGTGTACATACTGGGCCAGTATTGTTCATGAAAGCCGCTGGATCCTTGTGTGGCCGAGTATTCTGTTACAGGGCTGACGAGACGTGAGACATGCGGATCCATATGCAAGGCTTTATTGAGAAACATGGTCAAAACACAGGCAGGGTCAGTAACCAGTAGACAGGTATGGCAGAGGCAAGACACAGAGAGTAATCCGAGGGCAAGCATGGGTCGACGATCGGCGAACAATATCCAGAGGGCTAGGCAGAGAGACAATCCAGGAGAACGAGCAATAATCCAAGCGAGGTACAAACAGAGTCCAAAGGGCAAGGCGGAGAGAATAATCCAGGAGCACGGGCAGGAATCAAACACGGGAAAGACTATCAAAAGGCTAGGCAAAAACTATGACAAATAAGTGGGCTCCGTAAGGTAGCTATCTCTAGGGGAGTGATAACCGCTAAACAATACTCGGCAGAGAGCAAGAGGAAGTCCCAGGCTATATAGCGTGTGATGGTGTGATCAGTGGTGCAATCAGGGTGATGTGAGATTGTTCTCAGGTGTGTGCGTGCAGTGGATGATGGGAAATGCAGTCCTTGAGTGATCTGTAACTGTCTGTGTGGTGTGAAAGTCAATGTGATGGGTGAGTGACCTCTAGTGTTGAATGAACAGAAGTTCATGACCAGGATTTGTGACAGTTATCCACGCCGGCGCTAATGATGTTCGACTTCGCCAGTCGGAGATCACTAAAAATAATGTTAAAGAGGTGTGTGAACTTGCAAGTACTATGTCAGACACTGTAATATGCTCTGGTCTGGTCCCCTCCCTACAATGGTAAATATCAGTGGCGCTGTGTTCGTGTGGACAAACACACAGGGGCGCCGCTGCAGGCCGGAGCCGTGCCCAACTACAACAGGTACATAATGCATGCAATACATGAACAATACATGAACATTGAAATATTATGAACTATTTAAATAGCATCCCTTTAGCTGTAGTGACTAAAAATCAATGAAAATGCACATAATTGGTGGTTTAGGGTGGGATGGACTCATATAATTTGCTGTTTTTGAGAAATTGTAAATCCTGATGATGGTTAAAATAATAATGTATGTTGTTGTTGTTGTTGCTATTTTGCTGTCCTATCTTTTTTCCACTCCCGTAAAATTGTTTTATTATTATTACTATATATATATTTTATTTTTTTTTTTTTTATTTTAAGTCACACAAAGGCTTTTCCTCTGGTTAAATAAATTAATAAAAATATATAAATCAATACATAATTAATTAAAATATATAAATGAATGAATGAATGATTGGCATCATCATCATCACCAGTGAATAAATATTGTTTATTATAAAGAATTTAAATAATATCCTTTTAACTGTATTGACAAAAAATTGGTGGTTCAGGGAGGAATAAACTTAAAATGTAATTTGGTGCTTTTGAAACATTTTAAATCCATTATTTGATGACTGAAACTACAATTTATTTTAATGTTGATCAATTTATGTTGTTTTATTAATACTTTCTTTTGCTATTTTGTCATCCTATCTCTTTTAAACTCCTGTAAAACTGAGATTTTCCTTGTTAAACACACAAACGTGTGTACACACACACACACACACACACACACATATATATATATATATATTATCTTTTTTTATTCTATAAATAAATAAATGTTTCATCTCAAGTCACATAATCTGCTCTAATAAGGCAACAACTGCTGACAATATTGAATAAATATTAATTAAACCACATCACAATTCAGCATGCACAAATATTCAGGAAAGTTCAAATTCATATTCAGATGATGTGGATATTTAATGTTAAACATCTGTCTGATGTCATATCAAACATGTCAGACTCGTGTTTTTCTCTTCAGGGCTCAGCAGCTGCTGTTGGTGAGACTTCGTACGATGGCGCTGGAACAGAATCAGTGCAGGAGGAAGGTGACGGTCTTTCTGTCTGTCTGTCTGTCTCTGTCTCTGTCACAGACACTGAGATGTTTGTTTTTTGTCTGTCTGTAGTTCTGTAAGAAAACCTCTGAGCGCGTTCGGCTCATTAAAGCGGTCGCAGCGAACTATCGCGAGATTGGCTCATCTAGTCCGGTGCTCTACACACTCAGTAACCGTAAGCCCCGCCCACTCTACCCTTTAACCAATCAGAGCGAATATTGTGAGTTCTGAATGTGGGGGTGCTTGTAGGGCATGAGGAGCAGCTGATCCCGTTCAGTCTGGTTCAGATGGTTGGGGTCTTCAGCAAACGGCCGGTGGTTTTCTCCCCGTCTCTTCTGTCCCGCGGGATCATCGAGCGGCTGCTGCAGCCGGCAGAATCCGGTCTGGACTTCAACACCTGCCATCCAGGTACAGCGGCAGATCTGAACTACAACCACAACCTTATGTGAAAACTAATTCAAACTATAGTACTATTATCAAAAATGAAAAAAAAAACTTAAATGAAAATGGATAATCTTAAACTAAATTTAAAATGAAAACGAATAATATATAAAATATAATAATTCAAATTATTAATAAAAATGACTAATAAATCCTATAATAGTATCAATGATACTAAAATAACACTGCTCCTGCATTTACAGCTGGGATTTACTTTGTCTATCTGAAAATAGTTTGTTTTTAACATATTAATTTTTTTGTCTTACAATCTTGATACCTTTTAGTTCATAATTTCAGTAATTTATTATAATTTTTTTTGGATTTTTATCCCCATTATTATTATTACTGTGTGCAGAGCCAGTGGAAAGTTGTGTGCATCAGGATAAGAGTGTGTTCCTCATAGACTCCACAGATCAACCACTGGGAATCAAACTACAGAGTATTCAAGAGGTTATTAACCAGGTAACCATTAACACACACACACACACACACACACACTGAGAGTCACAGCTGTGTCAAAACGTTGTGTTTGTGTCTCTGTGTTCAGGACAAGCACTGTCTGCTTCAGCTGGGCTTGAATCATGTGGAGAATCTCCTGAAGCAGAGCATCTATCCCATCATCATCTACATCAAACCCAAAGACAAGAAGGGACGCAAGTTCAGGTGCGGATCCGTATCGTTCTGTCTCTTGACATTGTACTCACAACATCAGCCCAACCTTGAGCTCTTGATATCACGCAAACATTAATCCCCAATGAAACCTGTGTGTGTGTTTCAGGAAGCTGTTATCGGGCCACCGAGAGGAGGACCTGATGGAGGCCTGTCAGATGGAGGAGCTACAGCTGGAGACTCTTCCTGTGATGTTCAGCACGGTGGAGCCGAACGCGTGGAGCAGCACAGATGAGCTTCTGGCCGTCATACGCAGCACAATCCTGAGCCAGCAGAGCGCCATGGTGTGGCTGGAGCAGGAGCGACTCCAGTAGAGACATCCTAATGCGTTTCACACTTACTGTTGTTTAGGATTGGTTATGGGACAGATGTTTAATGACCATACCTGTCATATAGTGATTACATCTCATATACTCCATAATGTGAATCCACTAATTTGAATAAAAAGGAAATTAATAAATATATTTTAACAAACTGTTGCTGGAGATTGGGTTTTCTAAAGTTTTATGTTCATGTTTTATATCATCTTTTTACTATGCACTTCATTGAAGTAGTTCAACTTTAGATATCAATGAACTGTACTGTATGTTCTTTTTTGAGTTGTATCTGTGAAATGATCTGTATTTATTAAGATCTCAACCAGGAGAACTGCATGACTACATTCATACAGTGTTTGGCATCAACTAACATCAGGGGATACAATAAAAAATATTTTTGATATTGATCAAATCTGTGATCCATATATTATCCATACGATGACTGTAAAGCAGCTCATGTTCAGATCTTCTCAATGTCACAATCATTTCCAGCATCAACCCGCTCCACTCGTGGGACATGTGCATTGGGTGAGAGGAAAAGACCATCTTTTAGATAAACACTTACATCTGAAGGAGCTTCAAGCATCTTGGGATTTTAAAAGTCATCTTAAAACACATACAAACCAGGGACATATCTGCTGTGAAGCCTGACCCGCGAGAGGCATTTTGATCCTTTGCATCTCTTGTTTTAAACAAGTATAAAACAATCAAAGAACACTTTTTACAGACTCTTCATATTTATTATTGGTATTTGATTTGTAAATTGCACATACTTTCAATAAAACATTTGCAACTGGTTGTAAAAGGCGTTATTTTTGATCCATCGTTCAGTGCTTTATTTAAGCTTCTCGCAATCATCTGCACTAATAGCAGTGATACTAATTATCAGAAAAAATGCTTCATTTTCAAGCAATGGAACTGTATTGTGGGCGGAGTTAACAAGTTCAAGATAAAAGATGTAAAATCATTGTTTTTATCTTGAACTTATTAATTCCTCCCTCAATACATTTCCATTGCTTGAAAATAAAGCATAACAGTAGCAGTATGTGTTATGTTTTAAAGCTAAACTAGATTGTAATAAACCGACCAAATTAATTCCAGGTTGGAGGTTAATTATTGAAATTAACGAGCTTAATGAATTCCAATTAAGAGCGTTTAAATATCTCTGCCATCTGTGCAGTTGATTGAGAGTAACACAGCTTGGTAGAGTTTTGTTGGGTTTTTGAAGAGAACGACCTGATTTGGTGCTATAGTCTTGGATGATTGCTCTTTATGGCTATGAAGGAGATTTGTGTTTGGAAAGGGCTCATTTTAGCCCTTTTCTTCTTTGCTGTTGATGGACAGAGATCAGGACCGTAAGTAAATAGTTTTGGATTGAGAGAGAAAAAGTTGTTTTTGTTTTAACACGTTTCCTTGTGGTTTGTGTTTTTAGTCTCACTTATGGAATGTTTGCTGATCTAATTTATTACTGCTGATCCTAAATGTCAGTCTGATGTTTCCACAGATCCTTCTTGGTGACGGTTCCTGCACTGATTGAGTCTGGCTCTGATGCCAAATTTTGTGCGAGTCTTATAAAACCCAATGAAAGTCTCACAATGACCATGTTTCTGGTTGATGAGGAAAATAGGACAACACAGCTTGGGCAGCAGAGATCTTCGACAGAGTTTCACCGCTGTTTTAGCTTTCAGGTCTGTCACTGCGTGGCACATGCTGCAACACCACCCCCCCCCATCCCAAATATTAACAATGTGTTTCTTTACAGGCTCCTCAAGTAGATGGAGAATTAGTGCAGAGCTTGAGGGTGATACTTCAAGGGAGGTTCTTCAAAATGGCAGAAGAGAGGAGAGTGATGTTTAGATCCAACCTGCCTTTGACCTTCATCCAAACAGACAAACCCATCTACAACCCAGGACAAACTGGTGAGCTACAAATGACCCTTGGATGAATATTAGAGTGATCAGAACTTGAAGCGTAATGGACTCCCCTTGTTCAAATTCATTGTTATGGATGAGTTATCCGTTTCCCTTCTGCAGTGAACTTCAGAGTTGTGACCATGGATGCTGAATTTGTTCCTCTTGATCAAATGGTAAGGCCTGATCTGCTTTTAATCTTTCAGTGACTTTAGTACTTTTTAAATGCCTAATATTACTGTTTGTCTTTACAGTACAGTCTAGTGGTTGTGGAGGTGAGAACTTGTTCTGGACCAAGTCTTTGGATGGATTCAACACTGGTTTACTTCTGCATGTTCTTTGTTTACTTTCACTTTTGGCTTGCAGTTTCTTATTCCAAGCTTTGTCCCTCTCAATAGGACAATCATAGTAACCGCATTGGTCAGTGGACCAATGTCTCGTCAACGATGTGGATATTGCAGCTTTCTCACCAGTTAAACCCAGAGGCTCAGGTCGGGATGTACACATTGAGTGCTTTTATTGGTGACCGAATGTTCTCGCAGGTTTTTGAGGTGAAAAAGTATGGTAAGTCACCACATGATGTGCAGTGGTTAGATTTGATGACTCCTCTCTGGTCCTGACTTGAAGCATTTGTTTCTGGTTTTAGTTTTACCCAAGTTTTCAGTAACTGAAACCGTACCACAGATGCATAGTGTGGGAGCTGTGGGACTGAAAGTTGAGGCTTGTGCCAAGTAAGAGTAAGCTCTTATATTCTTGATTCATGTTTTGGGGTCTTTTTGATCTCCTCTTAACGATTTTTCTCAGATACACGTATGGTCAACCTGTACCTGGTCAAGCGTTGGTGGAAGTGTGCCGTGAGCCATTTCCATACTCTGTGGTACCTGATGTGTCTCGTGTGTGTCTAATTAAAACAACTAAGGTATGTGACCTGCTGTACAGAGCAGGACCCCCCCCCCCCCCCCCTCTTTTCTGCATATCTACTTTTAAATCTGACTGTCTTTGTTCTGCTACCAGATGAACAACACTGGCTGTGCTTCCCTTACCTTCAGTACGTCAGCATTTTTCAACACCAAATTTGAAAATAACCTGCAAGATTCATTTCTTGTTAACGTGAATGTCACTGAGGAGGGAACAGGTGAGTTGTTGGCTGATTTTTGAACCAGTGACTCGTTTTATTTGGTGCATTCATGTTTGTCACTTCTCTTTCCTCCCAGACGTAATGATGTCCAAATCCACAACTGTGTCCATTACATTTGAAGTTGGCAAGGTCACGTTTTTGGAGCTGCCAGGATACTTTGACTATGGATCAGTTATTAATGGAAAGGCAAGTTAAGGTTTATTTCTTAGAAAATCCTCCTCACTGGTTACCTTCTCTAATCTTCTCTTTCCCAACAGATCTTGGCATCCTATTTCAATGGGACTCCAATCGCAAGCAAGGCAGTCCATCTTCTGGATGGTAACCAATGGCCCAACAAACTGCTGTTGAATCTGACTACAAACCAAAATGGCCTGGCTGCTTTCTCCCTCAACACTGCTGACTTCCCTAAAGCAGATCTGAATTTGGTGGTACGATTTGCCTTTTATCCTATTTTTAAATGAAGACTTGTCTTGCAAGAAACCAACTCTATTAACTGGTTCCTCAGGCAAGTGCAACTGCAGCGGTGGTTTATGGTTATAAATCACCATACTTCAGCACAGATACGAGGACGGTGTCGCTTTTCCAAACTGATACTCCTAACAACCCAACATTTAGTGAACTAACAATAGTGAAGCTTGAGCAGCCACTGAAATGTGGCACCAAGTATCCAGTTTCGGTCAAGTATTCGTTTGTTGGAGAGACTGGTGACTACAGTGCTGACATCATCTATATGGTGAGTGGACTCTGGTTTTGTGACCCTTTTTGAGGTTTTGATGACTGCACTATAGTCCATTTGTAGGCGCTCTTTATGCACCAGTCGGACTTTGTCTTCTGTCAGGTCTTATCCAGAGGAGTGATTGCTCTGCATGGATTTCAGAAGGTCACAGCGAGGGCTTTGAATGCACTTACAAGTGGCACGGTGTCGTTTGAGCTGTCTGTCAGTCTCAATATGGCTCCAGCAATCCAGATTCTGGCCTTCTGTGTTCTACCCAGTGAGAATGTTGTTGCTACAAGTGCATCCTTTGACACTGAAGCATGTTTCCAAAACAAGGTATCTGGACATCTTGCACCTCTTTACTCCATGCGAGTACTCGTGATGTCTTTCAGCTTGAGCTGGTTCTTGTTCCAGGTGTCTCTGCAGTTTTCTCCAGCTACAGCTGTTCCTGCTGAGGGAAACGTTTTGACTGTCTCTGCTCAAGCAGGATCCCTGTGTGGCCTCAGTGCTGTTGATCAGAGCGTCCTGATCATGGAGTCAGGGAGACGTCTGAGTGCAGAAGCGGTATCCATGTGCCACTGATCAGATTTCCTGGTTAAACTTATTTGGAATAACATCTATTGCTGACATGCCTATGGGGGGGGGACTAGAGGTTCACCAATGTGCCATGGTTGGATTGCTTCAAGATCCCCCACCTGTGGCTTTCTCTTAAAGCTGGGGTTTTCAAGCCAGCCCTGGAGCACCACCAGCACTACACATTTTGTATGTCTCCCTTATTGGACCCACCCAATCTGGTCTCTACTAAAGAGTTGAGTTGGGTGTTAAATCAGGGGGACACAAACTGTGCAGTGCTTTGGGTGCTCCAGGTATTGTCTGAAAACCCCTCTTAAATTTGCCTAACGGCTGTTTTTGACATTGAACCCCCCCTGTTTTTAGGTGTTCAACTTGCTCCCACTGCGTTCGCTATCAGATTATCCACCTGGTGTCGAGGATGAACAGGAGTGCCTGAATGTGCGACCCCGTCGAGCTGTTCCTACTGACCAAGCTTACGAAGCTTTCAAGGTAGGAAACGGTTTGTAATCATTTAGTGGCTGAATGTGGTGTTTGTTTTTTTCAAATGTATCCCTTTGACAGAGTGTGGGGATGAAGGTCGCAACAAATCTGCGTGTCCGAGAACCTCACTGCCTGAAGTACAGAGGCCTGAATTACTATCGCAACTTCCATGATGGTATGGCTGTTAGGGTCTTGATCTAAAAAATTTTGTGAGTTTTGAAGTTTGTCAAAGGCTTGCTGGATAATGGTCTGTATAGGGTTGTTACAGCAAAGGCCTAAATTATGTTCTTGTTCCAGATATGGTGCCTTCAAAAGCAAGATGTACTAATTGGTGTTAAAACTAATTGAATTTATATTAAGCTTTCAATGCAAAATGAATACTTATTCTGGTGACGTGAAGCCTTGCACGTATCCTGCAGGAACGCGTAATGTAAACTTGTCCCCCCCCCCCCCCCTCTTTAACAAGACCCCTGTTCTTGTCTTGGAGAATGAGTCTTAAAATGAGAGCCTGGTGCACAGACCTCATTTATCTAATGAAACTTTATAATGAATGGACAAACCTCAGTTGGTGGTTGCAGTCCTGGGATTAATAGCTTTTCTTTTCCAGTGATGTATGTTCGTGGTCCTGTAGCCTGCTTGCTGGAGGCGAGAGCAGCTCCTCTTTTGACGTGACCATCAGGACTTACTTTCCAGAAACCTGGATCTGGCAGCTTGCTCAAGTGGGGTTAGTAAAGCATCTCTTGTTTCATGTAGTGCTTGACGAACTTGTTTAGCTGGATCAGGTGCCTTTAGGGTTGAATCCTAAACTCTGCCAGGCTGTGGCCCTCCAGGAACTCCAGGAGTTTGATTCCCCTGGGCCTGTTTTCACAAAACATCTTAAGGCTAAAAGTAGCTCATAACTCTCCATTTAGGAGAAATCTTAAATAATGGGGTGTATCAGTCCTACATTTAGGACTCCTAAATCTGTGAAACGTTAGGAGTAGTGAAGAGGCCTCATAAGTCACTAAGACCAAGCCACAAACTATCCTAAAATAGCTGTTGCCAGCAATCTGCCTTAGAACGTAAACATTTGATTATAGTGAGCTTTTAAAAAGGTATCGCATTTTGGTTTTGGAGGTTACCCCAACTCAATTTTCTTTTTATATTCTTGTTTTCACTAACCAGTTGGGCAAGAAGTAACAGCTGTTCTTGCATCAGTGTTTTTTTTTTTTTTTTTTTTTTTTTTTAAACGGCTATTTAGGAGAACTCTTACTGGTAAGATAATGTTTTGTGAATATGGGCCCAGATCTAAAGCCACTTGGCCCCAATTTGTTTACCTCTCCTGCCCCCTTCATTTATACTTCCCGTTGTCCTTTCTTCAGAGACACTGGATCCACACGAGTTCCTCTCACGGTTCCGGACACCATCACCACATGGGAGACGGAGGCGTTCTGCCTGTCCTCCAAAGGTTTCGGTTTGGCTCCTCCTGTTCAGCTGACCGTCTTCCAGCCCTTCTTCCTGGAACTCACCCTGCCTTACTCCATCATCCGTGGGGAATCTTTTGAGCTGAAGGCCACAGTCTTCAACTATCTGTCCAAGTGCATCATGGTCTGGATTCATTTTTAATAATGTAATGTGTCTTGGTGTGTGTGATCTATAATATCAGCTTTTACATCTCTAACAGAATTGGAGTGTCACCTTGCTTTGTGAGCTTTCACTGCAAGATGTAGCCTACTGTAATGCTGTTAGAATGAGCAATGTAAAATACAAGGCCACCTTTCATGAGTTTTGTTTTCTATCAGAATTACGCAATCTCGTGTCCAAGAATGATTTCAGCAAGGGTCTTAATTTCTCACTCCTTTAAACTGACCACCACACAGGATATGAAACTTCAGAAGTTAGCTGTCCCTGACAGGCATAAAACCAGCCAAGTTACTGGCACACAAACTCATCCCTGAAAATGGAGCATGTCAATATCACACCCCTAAAGGGATCCATAGAGGGGGGAAAAAATACCCATGTCTTTACTAAAATGGGTGCTAATGTGATTTCATTGGCAGGTTAAAATGATTCCAGCTCCTTCCTCAAACTTCACTCTTAAACCTTTTAATGAGCCGTATTCATCGTGTCTCTGTGCCAATGGGAGAAAGACCTTCAAATGGATTCTCTCTGCTTCTGTTCTCGGTCTGTTTTGGAATTTATATATAAATATAATTTATTTTTTTCCTTCCCTAAATTGAGGTGTTGCTCGCTTCCCGTCTGTGTCTGCAGGACCTGTCAATGTGACAGTCAGTGCTCAGGCTGAACAATCCCCAGCTCGATGTGGCACTGAGGTCGTGATTGTGCCTGTGAGAGGACGCGTTGATGTAGTCACTCAAAGTCTACTTGTTCTGGTAAGTGTTAACCAGCCTTCTGGAGTTTGATCGTGGAGCTCATGCTGCTTTACTGATTTGGTGCATTTTGTTGTTTTATAGCCTGAAGGAGTTGAAAGGATCTTCACCCAGAATTGGTTGCTGTGTCCAAAGGGTTTGTTTGCTCTCAGTGACTAAATGCATCCTCCCTGTACAGCCAAACATTAGCCTAGTACTCTGTGCTGATCCGTTCTGTTCTGTCCACAGGAAGTGTCATTTCAGAGGACATGGCTCTAACGCTTCCAACAAATGTGATCCAGGGATCAACCAGATGCTCCATTTCAGTCCTTGGTAAAGTGTGTTGGGGGGGTTGTGAGGGGAAATGGACGTTCAGCAAATTCTGGTTTCAGATAGCTTTTTGGTTTGACCTTGTTTTCCTCCTGTCATAGGGGACATAATGGGCCGTGCACTAAAGAATCTTGATAACTTATTACGGATGCCATCTGGCTGTGGAGAACAAAATATGATCGTTCTTGCTCCCAATATTTACGTCCTGCAGTACCTGGAAGTCACGGGCCAACTCACTGCAGCCATCCGACAGACCGCCACCGGTTACCTTCAGAGTGGTATGGATGAACTGATCCATTGAGCATTTAGACTAAATCCCAAGTCCTACATATTGGAGCATATTATGCTGTAATATGGTTCCCGTCTTTTTTATTTTTTTGACCTGTACAGGATACCAAGGACAGCTGAACTACAAACACGGTGATGGTTCATACAGCACATTTGGTTATGATGCATCCAATACATGGTGAGTTTCGTGCTGTTCTTGTGTTGCACATTGATGTGGTTTGTAATGAGATGTCTTTCATGGCCAGGTTGACCGCCTTCGTCATGAGGTCTTTTGGCCTAGCAAGGAGTTTCATCTTCATTGATCCGAGTGTCCTCCAGAGCGCAAAGGATTGGCTGATCAGCAAGCAGGGTTCAGATGGCTGTTTTATGCAGGAGGGGACTCTGTACCACAGTGACATGAAGGTGCGTGATGTTTCTTTAAATGTGCCACAACTGATCTGAGTTGAGACCAATCTTAATTATGCGGTTCCATTTTTAGGGTGGTGTTGGTGATAACGTGACCATGACCGGCTACATTGCTGCATCACTGCTTGAACTAGGCGTCCTTGTCACGGTAAAAACATGCCTACCAGCAGTTATACAAGCTCCTAGTAGTTGACCTTCAGTTACGTAGTCTGACAGTTCTTAATTTTTTTTTTTTTTTTTTTTTTTTCAGGATCCAGTCATCAGCAATGCTTTGTCTTGCTTGAGGCCTTTCGTTGGGAACCTGGGAAACACTTATGCCACAGCTCTGCTGGCCTACACCTTCAGTCTGTCTGGAGAGGCCAGCACTCGTTCACAGCTTTTAAACGCCTTGGACAGTGTTGCCATTTCTGAAGGTGAGACTTACCAGCTTGTTTGATATTCACCAGGTTCTTTTGCTATCAACTTTCTCTCTTCCTTAGGCACTAAGCTCCATTGGTCTCAGACTACATCTGGTGATACTCTGGCGGTGGAGATCAGCTCTTATGTGCTGCTAGCGGTTCTCTCTGTACAGCCTCTCACGACGGCTAATCTGGGCTACGCTAACCGCATTGTCAACTGGCTCGTGGCCCAGCAGAATCCCTATGGAGGCTTTTCTTCTACCCAGGTGCCTTAAAGTACCAAACAGAAGTGCAATCGTCCATATCTGAGTGGTTTTTAATCTGGTGCTTGTTTCTTAGGACACTGTGGTGGCTCTTCATGCTCTGTCTCTGTACGCCACTGAAATGTTCAGCTTTGCGGGTTCCAGCACCGTTACTGTACAGTCATTGTCTGTGGCAGGAGAAGTATATAACTTTGATGTGACTCCTGAACAACAGGCTGCTGTATCAGGAGAAGCCGCTGAAAAACATTCCTGGCAAATATAGTGTTAAAGCAAAGGGCTCCACCTGTGTGTCCGTGCAGGTCAGTATCTTTACTGCTTAACATCTGCTTCTGTGCCTAATTCTACTTCATGTTTGACGTGTGGTCCCAGGTTGCATGTTTCTACAACATCCCCACACCCATTAAAGCTGCCAGAACACTTGGCGTTGAAGTGAAGGTGGTGAGAGACTGCAAAGTGCGTGGAGCTGATCTCATGTTGACCTTCACTGTAAGGTAAGAAGAGCTTTGACTTTGTCCTGTTTGACTTGGCCATGTAAAGATGCCTTAAGGTCGCTGTGTGCCTGCGCAGATCTGTGACAATGTCCCATGAAAAGCAGACCAAATCATGCTGTTCTTATGCACCACAGCCCCTAGTATCAAAGCATACAGTTAACATGTATTCCACCTGTGCAGCATTTAAACCATTTGTGTTGAGACTTGTGGAGGTTGTAAGTTCAGAAGAGCTTGACTTGCCCGCGTTTCTCACCTTCATTCAGATACAATGGTGCAAAACCAACTACTAACATGGTTATCGTGGATATTAAGCTCCTGTCAGGTTTCACAGCAGATACATCACTGGTTCGTATGCATTTAATGACTTGTCAAGTCCCAAAATACTTGAAGCTGCTTCAGATGTAAACAATGGTCTTTCTTCACAGCTTGGGTCTCCTCCAGATTCACTTGCACCATTAGTGCAGCGGGTTGATGCTGGAGATGATCATGTGCTTGTGTATCTGAAAGAGGTGAGATGCAAACTGGGTGTATTCTCCATCTGCCCTCTTCATGTGCAAGTATGCTGATCTACTTCTCTTCATCCCTTCTGTCTCGCAGGTTCCCAAAGGCGTCCCCATGACCTACAGAATGCAACTGAAACCGGTTCTTGCAGTGCAGAATCTCAAGCCAGCGGTCGTTGAGGTTTATGACTACTATCAGCCAAGTATGCATTCAGTGACTTGACGTTTCTGGCCAAATTCTGTTAAACCCCATTAAGCTCGTATTTTCCTTTCTTTCAGGTGATTCGTTTGAGACCACGTACCTGCCCCCATGTCCATGATTGTGTTTCAAGTCTGGCTTTAGGATTCGTGAAATAAATAAAACTTAAAAATCAGTCAATTTGTTACCTCTTTTAAATCTGCCAAGATTTATTTATTCTTTGAAGCTGGTCAACTCGAGTTTGTGTTTGACCTGTGACCTGAGGTTCTTGCATGGTTGAAATGCATTTTGTCCACACAGTGGCTGTTAAAGGGGTAGTTCACTCAAATTGTCATGAATTACTCATCCTCATGGCGTTCCAAACCCTTGAGACCTTCGTTCGTTTTCGGAACAAATTAAGATTTGAAATATGGGCGCACTCTGACCCTCCATAGACGGCAAGGGTAGGACATCAGTGGTTCAACTAACTTTTACAAAGCTAAGAGATTACTACTTGTGCACAAAGAAAAAATAACTACTTTATCCATCACCCTAGGTGCCATTATGCAGAGTATTATGACTAGGGATGTGCATCTCATCACTGAGGCCAATGCAATGCACATCTCAATGCATGGCCTAGAATAAAGATGCATAAAGCAGCTACTGATGTGATGCACCCCTATTATGATGCAGTGTGACTCAATTCAACAATGCAATATGTAATGGAAAAAATGATCGCTTTTCTTTGGTACAGACAGCTAATCATGAAGTGTCTACTGACTTCTAACGCCTCGAGACCGGTTTCATAAAACAAGTTTACCAAATAAGCGAGGCTGATTTCAGTTAGTCTGACTCGTTGTCCAATGATTTGGTTCCATAAAGCAAATTTAACACTGATCAGTCACTGTGGCAACTTATGCTGGGAAACTAATCTGGTCCAGGGCAGGCAAACTGTCAGCGGAGTTTCTCTAAAACTGACCAATAGGAACGCAATGATATTACCACTGACTCTCTCACTATTATAGCCATGCAGCCTTTCTCTCTGGTTTTATGACGGCTGTAACTTAGCCCTAACGTATAATTTGTACAGTTTTAGTATGTCAGTTTAACACGTGATTCTGCTCCGGTTTTAATCGCATTATTTTTCATAACCAAGTTAACAAGTCCTGTTTTTGTCACGAAGAACAGTGCACAAATGTGATTTTATACAACCGTTCAGTAAATAAGAATTTATTGAGTAATAATTTAAACTTTATTAAATTTTGCCAACAAAATTACCTAAAAAGCCACAGCAGAACTGTTGTGTGTCTCTGAGCAACACAGCGGTGTTTAGTTTCTGAATGAATCCACGTTCTGAACGAATCATGTGAATCAATGATTTAAAGAGATCCGTTTACTGAATTCCTGAATGAATCCGCGTTTGAACAAATTGACTCAAAGACATTTACCGCCACCTGCTGGTAGTTTTAGTTTAGAGTATAATTTCATTAAATAAAAAAATAATTATGGGATAGCTCACACACAAAAAAAAAATTGTCATTTATTCACCCTCATGTTGTTTCAAACCTGAATGACTCTTTTGCACAACATGAAGAAGGTATTTTGAATAGCCTACTGTTGGTAACTATGCTGTTTTGGTCATTAGTGACTTTCATTGCATGAACAAAATACTGAGATGTTTCTCAAATGATCTTCTATTATGTTCCATACTTTAGGCTATGTAAGGCCATTGTAACCTAAACATTTAACATGATAATAGCTTTAAATTATCTTTTGGGGGTAATTTCAAAGCCAAATTAGTTTAATCGCAGCACCCTGTAATTAATTAGACTAAAAAATGTAATCTACTGACAGCCCATATATATATATATATATACATGAGTAGTTGACAAATAGCCAGTAAAAAAAAACAACCTTTTTTTGTAAAGACCATTTTTGAAGAAGAAATGCATATATTTATGTAGTGTGAAGTCTGGTCTTTGAGAAAAGATAAAGGGTCCCTAACTTCATCAATTCCTTTTTTTTTTTTTTTTTTTTTACATTTTTACTGAACTGTACCATAAATTTGTCCTATGGTGTGACTTAGCAAAAATTAAGAAAAAAAATAAACTCTTAATAATATATAAATAGCATGAGAGAGATTTATCTTCATTGTTAGACACTTATTTTCATATAGTGTTATTTATTTAATATGCATAAAAAAATATGCATTTTTCACCCCATGACTTGTTGGACAATTTCAAAACAAACTTTGCTGTCATCTGTTCAAAACTGCTGAAAATTATACCATTTTAAGATGAGATATTTCTATCTCCCCTATTGCAATACTCAACTGTTTTTTAAGATATTTTGAGAGAAAAAACAAATGTTACGTCACACTAAAGGACATAAATGGTAGTTATTAAAGTATTTCTATTTAATTTTGAACATGTCAAATGAGAAAGAAAGTTTAATTTTGATTTACATTTACATTTACATTTAATCATTTAGCAGACGCTTTTATCCAAAGCGACGTACAAATGAGGAGAACAATAGAAGCAATCAGACCATCGAGAGAGCAACAACAGTATACAAGTGCCATGACAAGTCTCAGTTAGTCTAGTACAGTACACGTAGCTAGGAATGTTTTTTTTTTTTTTTTTTTTTAAATGTTTTTTTTTTTTTTTTTTTTAAATAGAATAGGTAGTAGTTAGTCAGGTGCTGGCGAAAAAGAGTTGTCAGGTGCTGGCGAAAAAATGTGTCTTTAGATGTTTTTTGAAAATGTTTCAAGAATTGAGATCGGGAGGTCATTCCACCAGCTGGGCACAGTCCAGGAAAAGGTCCGTGAGAGTGATTTGGTACCTCTTTGGGATGGCACCACAAGACGTCGTTCACTTGCAGAACGCAAGCTTCTGGAGGGCGCATAAGTTTGAACTAGCGAGTTTAGGTATATTGGTGCAGTGCCAGTTGAGGTCTTGTAGGCAAACATCAGTACCTTGAATTTGATGCGAGCGGCTATTGGTAGCCAGTGTAACCTGATGATGAGAGGGGTAACGTGAGCTTTTTTCGGCTCATTAAAGACCACTCTGGCTGCTGCATTCTGGATCAGTTGCAGAGGCTTGATAGTGCATGCGGGAAGGCCCGCCAAGAGAGCATTACAATAGTCCAGTCTGGAGAGAACAAGAGCTTGGACAAGGAGTTGTGCAGCTTGCTCTGACAGGAAGGGCCTAATCTTTCTAATGTTGTATAAGGCAAATCTGCAGGACCGGGTCGTTGTAGCAATATGGTCTGTGAAGCTTAACTGATCATCGATCACAACTCCAAGGTTCCTGGCAGTCCTGGAAGGAGTTATGGTTGACGAACCCAGCTGTATAGAGAAGTTGTGGTGAAGTGATGGGTTGGCGGAGAACACGAGCAGTTCTGTCTTAGCAAGATTGAGCTGAAGGTGATGGTCCATCATCCAGCTAGAAATGTCACTCAGACAGGCTGCAATGCGATCAGTTACCGTCGGATCATCTGGTTGGAATGAGAAGTAGAGTTGAGTGTCATCAGCATAGCAGTGGTAGGAAAAGCCATGCTTCTGAATAACCGATCCTAATGACGACATGTAGATGGAGAAGAGAAGTGGTCCAAGCACTGAGCCTTGAGGAACTCCTGTAGCAAGAAGTTGTGACTTTGAAACCTCACCCCTCCAAGACACCCTGAAGGACCTATCTGAGAGGTAAGACTCGAACCACAGGAGGGCGTTTCCTGAGATACAAACAATATCAACATGTCTTTTTAAACAAAACTAAAAAAAAATGTACATCAACAAAATTCAGTCTCTTAGTCCATCAGTGTTACTGAAACTCTTCTAGCCCCCCGCTGCATGTGCGGCACAGCTAAATATGATTGATATTTATGATACAGCTAAATATTATTGATATATGATTGAAACTATATTCATTAAGTTTTTAAAACTATATATCTACTCTTTTTAAGGCATGATTTTGGTTCTATTTACTTTCTGCATCGTTCTCTTAGGATCTCCTCCCTTCTGGTGGATCCGTTCATTTTCTCTCTATATTTCCGCCTCCTCTCTCTTCCACTAATTTTTCTCCCTCAATTCTTTCTGTTTCAAAAACAAAGTATCACATTTTCTACTTATTTTCATGACACTTTATAACAGTACAAGTTTTCTGCAAAAACATCAGAAAATAGAAAAAACAGAAAAAAACATAGGACGTGGTTTTCAGGGACAAAATGTATCAAGTTCCTACACTTTCAGAAATATATGGATGAAAACATGATTGCCATTTACTAAAAAAGACACTTGTACAATTATAGCGGAGGTATTGTTACGTCCCAGGACGTAATGTTTGTTTGTGTATTATGTTTGGTGAATGGAAAATAAGATTGTTGCTGTTTGTATTGTTTTGTGTTTCTCCTCCTTTCCTTCTCATTCCTCCATGCTTTCAACTAACAGGTATTAACGACTACCACCTGATCCCAATTACCTTGTTGTGTCCTCTACCTGTTGAGATGACTGGAAGGATGTGATATAAACCGTCACTGCTCGTTGAGAAGGGGGAGTGACAGAACTAAGTGCATTGTGAGGAGAGGGTTTCTTTCTTCTGCACTAGATCTAGTTGTTGTGGTTGTTGCTGCTTACAACGTTGGATTGAATCTGTTGTGTGATCATGTGATTGGTGTGCTGTGTGCCACCCTTTGACAAATTGTAAAGTAACTCAAAACATTGTAACATAACTACTTTTGGAGTAGGGAGGTGGGTGCCTACTTTTGTTGAGTAGTTTTCTCCTGTTTTTGGTTTAGTAAGGGAGAGAGGGAAGTACCCTGTTCATTTGTTTGTTTCTTTAAAGCAGGTGAGTTAGATTTTCCTTAACCATAGAAAGAGTTGAATTTTTGTTTGTTGTTTTGGCAAAACCCCCTCCTGAGACTATATGACTACTTATGTTTCCTCTTTGTTTCTTACTTAAAATTCTAAAGTTTAACTTTCAAATGAAGTGTCTGGCTTGTTGCTGGAGATTAGAAGTCCTCCTTGTCTCTCAAATTATTTGACCTCGTTTGCCGTTCCTAATAAGACTTCTTAGGACGATTCTTGATAACGTGATTTCTGGCTAGAGCCCTGCATTTGCTTCGAGCCAATTTTGTCAGACTAGGCTTATGTTAGCAATTAGTGATGATGGTGGAAACAACACCAGACCGTGCTGCAGCTGCTGTCAAGAGCGTCTCGACTTCAGCAGCTGAACAGTTCTGCTTCAAATACACACAATAAAGCTTGCCATGTAATTACCAACGTAATAAACTAGTGTTTTCCAGTGTCCCCTGAAGATCCTGATACCGCCTTTAGAGAGAAGTGACTGGATTTGATTTACGCTTTCTATAGATGACGTCATGTATTCGCTGGGCGCCTGTTCAAGAGGAGGGGAATATTCAGCTCTAGACTGACGATGTCGAGTAAAATTTGAAGTGGTCACACTTTGTGTCACACACCGCGCGCGTAAGCAGAGCAGAGGCAGAATGGGCGCGTCAGCACGAGCGTGAAGGTGCGCGCAGCCGAGGATTTGGTTTT
This sequence comes from Schizothorax lantsangensis, assembly GCA_027422415.1. NCBI lineage: Eukaryota > Metazoa > Chordata > Actinopteri > Cypriniformes > Cyprinidae > Schizothorax > Schizothorax lantsangensis. Next base: position 35,388,431 of record CM049840.1, read on the forward strand.
CAAACTAAAGTAAAAGACCGCTTCTTAAACCAGAGAAGGTGAACATGTTGGTATTCTTGTAGAGAAAACATGCAAGTCCTGTCAGCCACAGCCAGTTTAGTTTGACTTTTTGTTTTCATTTTGAAAAGCTTGTTATCTTTGCTGTTTACCTCACGTTACGGTATGGAGGCTTTCCTTATTTTTTTATATTATTATTATTTGATTCCTCAGTGTTTGCTAAACATTCTGTTATGTATTAGTCGGTATATAATACAGCATGTGATGTGTCCTGTGCCTCATCTTATTCGTTTTTGTTAATAAATGTTAAGCTAGTTTGTCATTGTAACATACTGTTTTATTGTTGTTGTGCTTTTTAATTAAGAATACGAATGAATCCATCTTTTGTTTTAGTCTTAAAAAGTGAAAGGTGTATAGATATAAGCAAAACAGACCATTATCTTTTCTTGTAAAGCTGACACCAAGATCTTTTAAGTGAAAGCAAAAAGAGGAATTCCTGTCACAAAATATATGTCACAAATAATACTGATGAAAAAGAACGGGTTGAATGTTGAACACTTTCGTTACCATATAACTATAAACTATGATAAAAGTTCATCAGCATGCATTGATTAATCAAATGTTGTATCAAAAAAAAAAAAGAATTTGCTACCAAATGATGTGCTTGTGCGACCAACTGAGAAAGTGGGAAGAATGAGTCTAGAGCCCTGATATTTTATAAAAAGCTTTGTAAAGTAGACCCTTTACAGTTCTGAATGATGTATTACTCTTACTTTTATGAACAAAAATTACTGCAAGTTGTTTCAGTTGAAAAAAATGCAATTGATTGCACTGGTGCCTCCATGTCACGCTCCGCACAAACTACTGATGCAGCGCACATTTATCAGGTTTAACGTTAAAACATTGTTATATGCTTGAACTGTTTTATATCTATAGATTTTATTTTAGGCAAGTCGTGATGATTTGAGAAGGCTAAATTGATCAAACATGGCTATGATCAGCTCACTGTCTGGCGCTGGCCGCTTGGTCGTTACTTTAAGAAAGAAAACAATTATTTAACTAACAAAAAAAAATGCTCCAAACATTTTTCTAAATTAACTTTATAAAAAACCAAAACGAAATATTATCACTTTGCCATTACATACAAAACTGAACAATTTTAATAGCTGAAACAGTATAATCTGATTTGGGAGAAGGGGAAAAAAAGACTGCCCCCCCCCCCCTGGAACACAGGAGGGCCCGAGTGAATATGCTGTCCAGGGGCCCCAGAATCCGTAGCGGCGCCCCTGGATGGACGTAACAGTATTTATTAACATTTTTATGCTTTTTAATTTTAAAAGTTGTAATTTATTTAACCATGCTTGAGACAGTCACACCATAGGACAATTTTGACATTTGGCTCAAAAATAAAAAAAATCAAATAACACTGCAGCTTTTATAATAACAGTTCAATGTCGCGGTTCCATTCGCGTTGCTATTCACGCCTATTATTGTTTTCTTTTTTCTCGCTCCGTTTTCATTTCTATCTTGCTCTGTTTTTCACGAGTTCATCAAACAACAGCGGTAAGTTAAGTTGGTATCATTCATCAATCACGGTGAGTAATGGCTTCTTCTCCTGCTATTGTTATTTACACAGTTTGCCACATGTACAGTTTATCTATCTCTGTCGGCGATGAGGGATTCACATGTGATAAATGCAGGGAAATAGTTAGGCTGACAGAGAAGGTTTTAGAACTAGAGACACGCATTCAAACTTTAGTTGAGGACAGTAAGAATGTGAGGGCTGTAGATACTGCTTTGGATGTGACTAGCTCAGGGACTCCTGTACATTGTTCGGTTCTGGTAACGTTAGAGCCCGTGCAGCAGGGCAACTGGGTGACAGTGAGGCGGCCTAGTCGCGGGTCAAAACACTGCTCTTCCGTTCCGATCAGAACATCAAACAGGTTCTCCCCACTCAGTGATGCACCCACTGAGAAACCTGGTGAAAGTGCTCTAGTTATTGGCGATTCTATTGTACGGAACGTGAAAATAGAGACACCAGCCACCATAGTCCATTGTTTACCGGGAGCCAGAGCGCCTGACATCTTGGCAAATTTAAAAGTGCTGGCTAATGCTAAACGTAAATTCAGTAAGATTGTTATCCACGCCGGCGCTAATGATGTTCGACTTCGCCAGTCAGAGATCACTAAAAATAATGTTAAAGAGGTGTGTGAACTTGCAAGTACTATGTCAGACACTGTAATATGCTCTGGTCTGGTCCCCTCCCTACAATGGTAAATATCAGTGGTGCTGTGTTCGTGTGGACAAACACACAGGGGCGCCGCTGCAGGCCGGAGCCGTGCCCAACTACAACAGGTACATAATGCATGCAATACATGAACAATACATGAACATTGAAGTATTATGAAGTATTTAAATGGCATCCCTTTAGCTGTAGTGACTAAAAATCGCACGATGGACTCATCCATTGGAAATTAAAATGTTCCTAGCCATTGCTTTCTAATTACAGACCGCTGTTACGCCGGACAGTCAGACCGTATCCACATTAGAGTTAAATGAGTGATGGTTCTACTGGATCTTAGGATCACAACATTCGACTAGAAAACTTGGCAAGTGCCTTAGCAAAAATCTCATCATAGCCGAGGCGATCACTGCAGTATGATCAGTACCCGGCCCCTCCCTTTCACTGTTATGCTGATGATACTCAATAATGTTCTATGCATAGTCGTATGACGAGTGTCACAGAGGTGTGGACCACAGTGGGGTCGCTGGATGTTTCGGAGCACAGGCGTGCCCAGTCTGCCAGGTGGATGCAGCCCAGGAAGTATGTATACTGCAGGCCTTGTTAATGAGCCGGTACTTGAAGACATACATAGCTGTAGTGACTGTTAAAAATCTGTGCACTGGATGTAACATCATTGGGATAACTCAGGATCAAAAATTGAAAGGTGTTTTGATGTGGGTTTGAAATATGTTGTTTTTGCTGTTAGCTTGTGAAATGCACTGGGTGTTTTTGAGAAATTGTTGTTTTGATTGTTGTTGCTATTTTGCTGTCCTATCTTTTTTTCCACTCCCGTAAAATTGTTTTATTATTATTACTATATATATATTTTATTTTTATTTTTTTTATTTTAAGTCACACAAAGGCTTTTCCTCTGGTTAAATAAATTAATAAAAATATATAAATCAATACATAATTAATTAAAATATATAAATGAATGAATGAATGGCATCATCATCATCACCAGTGAGTAAATATTGTTTATTATAAAGAATTTAAATAATATTCTTTTAACTGTATTGACAAAAAATTGGTGGTTCAGGGAGGAATAAACTTAAAATGTAATTTGGTGCTTTTGAAACATTTTAAATCCATTATTTGATGACTGAAACTACAATTTATTTTAATGTTGATCAATTTATGTTGTTTTATTAATACTTTCTTTTGCTATTTTGTCATCCTATCTCTTTTAAACTCCTGTAAAACTGAGATTTTCCTTGTTAAACACACAAACGTGTGTACACACACACACACACACACACACACACACACACATATATATATATATATATTATCTTTTTTTATTCTATAAATAAATAAATGTTTCATCTCAAGTCACATAATCTGCTCTAATAAGGCAACAACTTCTGACAATATTGAATAAATATTAATTAAACCACATCACAATTCAGCATGCACAAATATTCAGGAAAGTTCAAATTCATATTCAGATGATGTGGATATTTAATGTTAAACATCTGTCTGATGTCATATCAAACATGTCAGACTCGTGTTTTTCTCTTCAGGGCTCAGCAGCTGCTGTTGGTGAGACTTCGTACGATGGCGCTGGAACAGAATCAGTGCAGGAGGAAGGTGACGGTCTTTCTGTCTGTCTGTCTGTCTCTGTCTCTGTCACAGACACTGAGATGTTTGTTTTTTGTCTGTCTGTAGTTCTGTAAGAAAACCTCTGAGCGCGTTCGGCTCATTAAAGCGGTCGCAGCGAACTATCGCGAGATTGGCTCATCTAGTCCGGTGCTCTACACACTCAGTAACCGTAAGCCCCGCCCACTCTACCCTTTAACCAATCAGAGCGAATATTGTGAGTTCTGAATGTGGGGGTGCTTGTAGGGCATGAGGAGCAGCTGATCCCGTTCAGTCTGGTTCAGATGGTTGGGGTCTTCAGCAAACGGCCGGTGGTTTTCTCCCCGTCTCTTCTGTCCCGCGGGATCATCGAGCGGCTGCTGCAGCCGGCAGAATCCGGTCTGGACTTCAACACCTGCCATCCAGGTACAGCGGCAGATCTGAACTACAACCACAACCTTGCTGCCTGTTATGTGAAATAAACTAAATATTCACTGAAAATATACAAATACACAATATAAAAACAATAAAAACTATTTATATTTTCCCCAGATTTCAACTTAATTGACAGTTGGTCAATTTTATAAACCTACTAAAATTAATAAAGATGACTAAACAAAATAAAGATTTAAACTACATGAAAATGAGAAGTGTTGCCTTGTAAACCAGCTGTCAATTAAAATATATAAAAAATACTAAACATGGCACAAACACACATCGAAATTACTACTTTTATTACTACTTATAAAAATAAACTTACAAAAGAAAAAATGGAAATATAAAAAACTAATTCAAACTATAGTACTATTATCAAAAATGAAAAAAAAAACTTAAATGAAAATGGATAATCTTAAAGTAAATTTAAAATGAAAACGAATAATATATAAAATATAATAATTCAAATTATTAATAAAAATGACTAATAAATCCTATAATAGTATCAATGATACTAAAATAACACTGCTCCTGCATTTACAGCTGGGATTTACTTTGTCTATCTGAAAATAGTTTGTTTTTAACATATCATTCAATTTTTTGACTTACAATCTTGATACCTTTTAGTTCATAATTTCAGTAATTTATTATAATTTTTTTGGATTTTTATCCCCATTATTATTATTACTGTGTGCAGAGCCAGTGGAAAGTTGTGTGCATCAGGATAAGAGTGTGTTCCTCATAGACTCCACAGATCAACCACTGGGAATCAAACTACAGAGTATTCAAGAGGTTATTAACCAGGTAACCATTAACACACACACACACACACACACTGAGAGTCACAGCTGTGTCAAAACGTTGTGTTTGTGTCTCTGTGTTCAGGACAAGCACTGTCTGCTTCAGCTGGGCTTGAATCATGTGGAGAATCTCCTGAAGCAGAGCATCTATCCCATCATCATCTACATCAAACCCAAAGACAAGAAGGGACGCAAGTTCAGGTGCGGATCCGTATCGTTCTGTCTCTTGACATTGTACTCACAACATCAGCCCAACCTTGAGCTCTTGATATCACGCAAACATTAATCCCCAATGAAACCTGTGTGTGTGTTTCAGGAAGCTGTTATCGGGCCACCGAGAGGAGGACCTGATGGAGGCCTGTCAGATGGAGGAGCTACAGCTGGAGACTCTTCCTGTGATGTTCAGCACGGTGGAGCCGAACGCGTGGAGCAGCACAGATGAGCTTTTGGCCGTCATACGCAGCACAATCCTGAGCCAGCAGAGCGCCATGGTGTGGCTGGAGCAGGAGCGACTCCAGTAGAGACATCCTAATGCGTTTCACACTTACTGTTGTTTAGGATTGGTTATGGGTCATATAGTGATTACATCTCATATACTCCATAATTGTGAATCCACTAATTTGAATAAAAAGGAAATTAATAAATATATTTTAACAAACTGTTGCTGGAGATTGGGTTTCCTAAAGTTTTATGTTCATGTTTTATATCATCTTTTTACTATGCACTTCATTGAAGTAGTTAAACTTTAGATATCAATGAACTGTACTGTATGTTCTTTTTTGAGTTGTATCTGTGAAATGATCTGTATTTATTAAGATCTCAACCAGGAGAACTGCATGACTACATTCATACAGTGTTTGGCATCAACTAACATCAGGGGATACAATAAAAAATATTTTTGATATTGATCAAATCTGTGATCCATATATTATCCATACGATGACTGTAAAGCAGCTCATGTTCAGATCTTCTCAATGTCACAATCATTTCCAGCATCAACCCGCTCCACTCGTGGGACATGTGCATTGGGTGAGAGGAAAAGACCATCTTTTAGATAAACACTTACATCTGAAGGAGCTTCAAGCATCTTGGGATTTTAAAAGTCATCTTAAAACACATACAAACCAGGGACATATCTGCTGTGAAGCCTGACCCGCGAGAGGCATTTTGATCCTTTGCATCTCTTGTTTTAAACAAGTATAAAACAATCAAAGAACACTTTTTACAGACTCTTCATATTTATTATTGGTATTTGATTTGTAAATTGCACATACTTTCAATAAAACATTTGCAACTGGTTGTAAAAGGCGTTATTTTTGATCCATCGTTCAGTGCTTTATTTAAGCTTCTCGCAATCATCTGCACTAATAGCAGTGATACTAATTATCAGAAAAAATGCTTCATTTTCAAGCAATGGAACTGTATTGTGGGCGGAGTTAACAAGTTCAAGATAAAAGATGTAAAATCATTGTTTTTATCTTGAACTTATTAATTCCTCCCTCAATACATTTCCATTGCTTGAAAATAAAGCATAACAGTAGCAGTATGTGTTATGTTTTAAAGCTAAACTAGATTGTAATAAACCGACCAAATTAATTCCAGGTTGGAGGTTAATTATTGAAATTAACGAGCTTAATGAATTCCAATTAAGAGCGTTTAAATATCTCTGCCATCTGTGCAGTTGATTGAGAGTAACACAGCTTGGTAGAGTTCTGTTGGGTTTCTGAAGAGAACGACCTGATTTGGTGCTATAGTCTTGGATGATTGCTCTTTATGGCTATGAAGGAGATTTGTGTTTGGAAAGGGCTCATTTTAGCCCTTTTCTTCTTTGCTGTTGATGGACAGAGATCAGGACCGTAAGTAAATTAGTTTTGGATTGAGAGAAAAAAGTTGTTTTTGTTTTAACACGTTTCCTTGTGGTTTGTGTTTTTAGTCTCACTTATTATGGAATGTTTGCTGATCTAATTTATTACTGCTGATCCTAAATGTCAGTCTGATGTTTCCACAGATCCTTCTTGGTGACGGTTCCTGCACTGATTGAGTCTGGCTCTGATGCCAAATTTTGTGCGAGTCTTATAAAACCCAATGAAAGTCTCACAATGACCATGTTTCTGGTTGATGAGGAAAATAGGACAACACAGCTTGGGCAGCAGAGATCTTCGACAGAGTTTCACCGCTGTTTTAGCTTTCAGGTCTGTCACTGCGTGGCACATGCTGCAACACCACCCCCCCCCCCATCCCAAATATTAACAATGTGTTTCTTTACAGGCTCCTCAAGTAGATGGAGAATTAGTGCAGAGCTTGAGGGTGATACTTCAAGGGAGGTTCTTCAAAATGGCAGAAGAGAGGAGAGTGATGTTTAGATCCAACCTGCCTTTGACCTTCATCCAAACAGACAAACCCATCTACAACCCAGGACAAACTGGTGAGCTACAAATGACCCTTGGATGAATATTAGAGTGATCAGAACTTGAAGCGTAATGGACTCCCCTTGTTCAAATTCATTGTTATGGATGAGTTATCCGTTTCCCTTCTGCAGTGAACTTCAGAGTTGTGACCATGGATGCTGAATTTGTTCCTCTTGATCAAATGGTAAGGCCTGATCTGCTTTTAATCTTTCAGTGACTTTAATATTAGGCATTTAAAAAGTACTACTGTTTGTCTTTACAGTACAGTCTAGTGGTTGTGGAGGTGAGAACTTGTTCTGGACCAAGTCTTTGGATAGATTCAACACTGGTTTACTTCTGCATGTTCTTTGTTTACTTTCACTTTTGGCTTGCAGTTTCTTATTCCAAGCTTTGTCCCTCTCAATAGGACAATCATAGTAACCGCATTGGTCAGTGGACCAATGTCTCGTCAACGATGTGGATATTGCAGCTTTCTCACCAGTTAAACCCAGAGGCTCAGGTCGGGATGTACACATTGAGTGCTTTTATTGGTGACCGAATGTTCTCGCAGGTTTTTGAGGTGAAAAAGTATGGTAAGTCACCACATGATGTGCAGTGGGTAGATTTGATGACTCCTCTCTGGTCCTGACTTGAAGCATTTGTTTCTGGTTTTAGTTTTACCCAAGTTTTCAGTAACTGAAACCGTACCACAGATGCATAGTGTGGGAGCTGTGGGACTGAAAGTTGAGGCTTGTGCCAAGTAAGAGTAAGCTCTTATATTCTTGATTCATGTTTTGGTGTCTTTTTGATCTCCTCTTAACGATTTTTCTCAGATACACGTATGGTCAACCTGTACCTGGTCAAGCGTTGGTGGAAGTGTGCCGTGAGCCATTTCCATACTCTGTGGTACCTGATGTGTCTCGTGTGTGTCTAATTAAAACCACTAAGGTATGTGACCTGCTGTACAGAGCAGGACCCCCCCCCCCTCTTTTCTGCAAATCTACTTTTAAATCTGACTGTCTTTGTTCTGCTACCAGATGAACAACACTGGCTGTGCTTCCCTTACCTTCAGTACGTCAGCATTTTTCAACACCAAATTTGAAAATAACCTGCAAGATTCATTTCTTGTTAACGTGAATGTCACTGAGGAGGGAACAGGTGAGTTGTTGGCTGATTTTTGAACCAGTGACTCGTTTTATTTGGTGCATTCATGTTTGTCACTTCTCTTTCCTCCCAGACGTAATGATGTCCAAATCCACAACTGTGTCCATTACATTTGAAGTTGGCAAGGTCACGTTTTTGGAGCTGCCAGGATACTTTGACTATGGATCAGTTATTAATGGAAAGGCAAGTTAAGGTTTATTTCTTAGAAAATCCTCCTCACTGGTTACCTTCTCTAATCTTCTCTTTCCCAACAGATCTTGGCATCCTATTTCAATGGGACTCCAATCGCAAGCAAGGCAGTCCATCTTCTGGATGGTAACCAATGGCCCAACAAACTGCTGTTGAATCTGACTACAAACCAAAATGGCCTGGCTGCTTTCTCCCTCAACACTGCTGACTTCCCTAAAGCAGATCTGAATTTGGTGGTACGATTTGCCTTTTATCCTATTTTTAAATGAAGACTTGTCTTGCAAGAAACCAACTCTATTAACTGGTTCCTCAGGCAAGTGCAACTGCAGCGGTGGTTTATGGTTATAAATCACCATACTTCAGCACAGATACGAGGACGGTGTCGCTTTTCCAAACTGATACTCCTAACAACCCAACATTTAGTGAACTAACAATAGTGAAGCTTGAGCAGCCACTGAAATGTGGCACCAAGTATCCAGTTTCGGTCAAGTATTCGTTTGTTGGAGAGACTGGTGACTACAGTGCTGACATCATCTATATGGTGAGTGGACTCTGGTTTTGTGACCCTTTTTGAGGTTTTGATGACTGCACTATAGTCCATTTGTAGGCGCTCTTTATGCACCAGTCGGACTTTGTCTTCTGTCAGGTCTTATCCAGAGGAGTGATTGCTCTGCATGGATTTCAGAAGGTCACAGCGAGGGCTTTGAATGCACTTACAAGTGGCACGGTGTCGTTTGAGCTGTCTGTCAGTCTCAATATGGCTCCAGCAATCCAGATTCTGGCCTTCTGTGTTCTACCCAGTGAGAATGTTGTTGCTACAAGTGCATCCTTTGACACTGAAGCATGTTTCCAAAACAAGGTATCTGGACATCTTGCACCTCTTTACTCCATGCGAGTACTCGTGATGTCTTTCAGCTTGAGCTGGTTCTTGTTCCAGGTGTCTCTGCAGTTTTCTCCAGCTACAGCTGTTCCTGCTGAGGGAAACGTTTTGACTGTCTCTGCTCAAGCAGGATCCCTGTGTGGCCTCAGTGCTGTTGATCAGAGCGTCCTGATCATGGAGTCAGGGAGACGTCTGAGTGCAGAAGCGGTATCCATGTGCCACTGATCAGATTTCCTGGTTAAACTTATTTGGAATAACATCTATTGCTGACATGCCTATGGGGGGGGACTAGAGGTTCACCAATGTGCCATGGTTGGATTGCTTCAAGATCCCCCACCTGTGGCTTTCTCTTAAAGCTGGGGTTTTCAAGCCAGCCCTGGAGCACCACCAGCACTACACATTTTGTATGTCTCCCTTATTGGACCCACCCAATCTGGTCTCTACTAAAGAGTTGAGTTGGGTGTTAAATCAGGGGGACACAAACTGTGCAGTGCTTTGGGTGCTCCAGGTATTGTCTGAAAACCCCTCTTAAATTTGCCTAACGGCTGTTTTTGACATTGAACCCCCCCCTGTTTTTAGGTGTTCAACTTGCTCCCACTGCGTTCGCTATCAGATTATCCACCTGGTGTCGAGGATGAACAGGAGTGCCTGAATGTGCGACCCCGTCGAGCTGTTCCTACTGACCAAGCTTACGAAGCTTTCAAGGTAGGAAACGGTTTGTAATCATTTAGTGGCTGAATGTGATGTTTGTTTTTTCAAATGTATCCCTTTGACAGAGTGTGGGGATGAAGGTCGCAACAAATCTGCGTGTCCGAGAACCTCACTGCCTGAAGTACAGAGGCCTGAATTACTATCGCAACTTCCATGATGGTATGGCTGTTAGGGTCTTGATCTAAAAAATTTTGTGAGTTTTGAAGTTTGTCAAAGGCTTGCTGGATAATGGTCTGTATAGGGTTGTTACAGCAAAGGCCTAAATTATGTTCTTGTTCCAGATATGGTGCCTTCAAAAGCAAGATGTACTAATTGGTGTTAAAACTAATTGAATTTATATTAAGCTTTCAATGCAAAATGAATACTTATTCTGGTGACGTGAAGCCTTGCACGTATCCTGCAGGAACGCGTAATGTAAACTTGTCCACCCCCCCCCCCCCCCTCTTTAACAAGACCCCTGTTCTTGTCTTGGAGAATGAGTCTTAAAATGAGAGCCTGGTGCACAGACCTCATTTATCTAATGAAACTTTATAATGAATGGACAAACCTCAGTTGGTGGTTGCAGTCCTGGGATTAATAGCTTTTCTTTTCCAGTGATGTATGTTCGTGGTCCTGTAGCCTTGGCTGGAGGCGAGAGCAGCTCCTCTTTTGACGTGACCATCAGGACTTACTTTCCAGAAACCTGGATCTGGCAGCTTGCTCAAGTGGGGTTAGTAAAGCATCTCTTGTTTCATGTAGTGCTTGACGAACTTGTTTAGCTGGATCAGGTGCCTTTAGGGTTGAATCCTAAACTCTGCCAGGCTGTGGCCCTCCAGGAACTCCAGGAGTTTGATTCCCCTGGGCCTGTTTTCACAAAACATCTTAAGGCTAAAAGTAGCTCATAACTCTCCATTTAGGAGAAATCTTAAATAATGGGGTGTATCAGTCCTACATTTAGGACTCCTAAATCTGTGAAACGTTAGGAGTAGTGAAGAGGCCTCATAAGTCACTAAGACCAAGCCACAAACTATCCTAAAATAGCTGTTGCCAGCAATCTGCCTTAGAACGTAAACATTTGATTATAGTGAGCTTTTAAAAAGGTATCGCATTTTGGTTTTGGAGGTTACCCCAACTCAATTTTCTTTTTATATTCTTGTTTTCACTAACCAGTTGGGCAAGAAGTAACAGCTGTTCTTGCATCAGTGTTTTTTTTTTTTTTTTTTTTTTTTTTTTTTTTTTTTTTTTTAAACGGCTATTTAGGAGAACTCTTACTGGTAAGAATGTTTTGTGAATATGGGCCCAGATCTAAAGCCACTTGGCCCCAATTTGTTTACCTCTCCTGCCCCCTTCATTTATACTTCCCGTTGTCCTTTCTTCAGAGACACTGGATCCACACGAGTTCCTCTCACGGTTCCGGACACCATCACCACATGGGAGACGGAGGCGTTCTGCCTGTCCTCCAAAGGTTTCGGTTTGGCTCCTCCTGTTCAGCTGACCGTCTTCCAGCCCTTCTTCCTGGAACTCACCCTGCCTTACTCCATCATCCGTGGGGAATCTTTTGAGCTGAAGGCCACAGTCTTCAACTATCTGTCCAAGTGCATCATGGTCTGGATTCATTTTTAATAATGTAATGCGTCTTGTGTGTGTGATCTATAATATCAGCTTTTACATCTCTAACAGAATTGGAGTGTCACCTTGCTTTGTGAGCTTTCACTGCAAGATGTAGCCTACTGTAATGCTGTTAGAATGAGCAATGTAAAATACAAGGCCACCTTTCATGAGTTTTGTTTTCTATCAGAATTACGCAATCTCGTGTCCAAGAATGATTTCAGCAAGGGTCTTAATTTCTCACTCCTTTAAACTGACCACCACACAGGATATGAAACTTCAGAAGTTAGCTGTCCCTGACAGGCATAAAACCAGCCAAGTTACTGGCACACAAACTCATCCTTGAAAATGGAGCATGTCAATATCACACCCCTAAAGGGATCCATAGAGGGGGGAAAAAATACCCATGTCTTTACTAAAATGGGTGCTAATGTGATTTCATTGGCAGGTTAAAATGATTCCAGCTCCTTCCTCAAACTTCACTCTTAAACCTTTTAATGAGCCGTATTCATCGTGTCTCTGTGCCAATGGGAGAAAGACCTTCAAATGGATTCTCTCTGCTTCTGTTCTCGGTCTGTTTTGGAATTTATATATAAATATAATTTATTTTTTTCCTTCCCTAAATTGAGGTGTTGCTCGCTTCCCGTCTGTGTCTGCAGGACCTGTCAATGTGACAGTCAGTGCTCAGGCTGAACAATCCCCAGCTCGATGTGGCACTGAGGTCGTGATTGTGCCTGTGAGAGGACGCGTTGATGTAGTCACTCAAAGTCTACTTGTTCTGGTAAGTGTTAACCAGCCTTCTGGAGTTTGATCGTGGAGCTCATGCTGCTTTACTGATTTGGTGCATTTTGTTGTTTTATAGCCTGAAGGAGTTGAAAGGATCTTCACCAAGAATTGGTTGCTGTGTCCAAAGGGTTTGTTTGCTCTGTGACTAAATGCATCCTCCCTGTACAGCCAAACATTAGCCTAGTACTCTGTGCTGATCCATTCTGTTCTGTCCACAGGAAGTGTCATTTCAGAGGACATGGCTCTAACGCTTCCAACAAATGTGATCCAGGGATCAGCCAGATGCTCCGTTTCAGTCCTTGGTAAAGTGTGTTGGGGGTTGTGTGTGTGTGGGGTTTTTGTTTTTTTTTTTTTTTTTTTTTTTGTGAGGGGAAATGGACATTCAGCAAATTCTGGTTTCTGATATAGCTTTTTGGTTTGACCTTGTTTTCCTCCTGTCATAGGGGACATAATGGGCCGTGCACTAAAGAATCTTGATAGCTTATTACAGATGCCATCTGGCTGTGGAGAACAAAATATGATCGTTCTTGCTCCCAATATTTACATACTGCAGTACCTGGAAGTCACGGGCCAACTCACCGCAGCCATCCGACAGACCGCCACCGGTTATCTACAGAGTGGTATGGATGAACTGATCCATTGAGTATTTAGACTAAATCCCAAGTCCTACATATTGGAGCATATTATGCTGTAATATGGTTCCCGTCTTTATTTATTTTTTTTGACTTGTACAGGATACCAAGGACAGCTGAACTACAAACACGGTGATGGTTCATACAGCACATTTGGTTATGATGCATCCAATACATGGTGAGTTTCGTGCTGTTCTTGTGTTGCACATTGATGTGGTTTGTAATGAGATGTCTTTCATGGCCAGGTTGACCGCCTTCGTCATGAGGTCTTTTGGCCTAGCAAGGAGTTTCATCTTCATTGATCCGAGTGTCCTCCAGAGCGCAAAGGATTGGCTGATCAGCAAGCAGGGTTCAGATGGCTGTTTTATGCAGGAGGGGACTCTGTACCACAGTGACATGAAGGTGCGTGATGTTTCTTTAAATGTGCCACAACTGATCTGAGTTGAGACCAATCTTAATTATGCGGTTCCATTTTTAGGGTGGTGTTGGTGATAACGTGACCATGACCGGCTACATTGCTGCATCACTGCTTGAACTAGGCATCCTTGTCACGGTAAAAACATGCCTACCAGCAGTTATACAAGCTCCTAGTAGTTGACCTTCAGTTACGTAGTCTGACAGTTCTTTCTCAATTTTTTTTTTCTTTCAGGATCCAGTCATCACCAATGCTTTGTCTTGCTTGAGGCCTTTCGTTGGGAACCTGGGAAACACTTATGCCACAGCTCTGCTGGCCTACACCTTCAGTCTGGCTGGAGAGGCCAGCACTCGTTCACAGCTTTTAAACGCCTTGGACAGTGTTGCCATTTCTGAAGGTGAGACTTACCAGCTTGTTTGATATTCACCAGGTTCTTTTGCTATCAACTTTCTCTCTTCTGTCTCTTCCTTAGGCACTAAGCTCCATTGGTCTCAGACTACATCTGGTGATACTCTGGCGGTGGAGATCAGCTCTTATGTGCTGCTAGCGGTTCTCTCTGTACAGCCTCTCACGACGGCTAATCTGGGCTACGCTAACCGCATTGTCAACTGGCTCGTGGCCCAGCAGAATCCCTATGGAGGCTTTTCTTCTACCCAGGTGCCTTAAAGTACCAAACAGAAGTGCAATCGTCCATATCTGAGTGGTTTTTAATCTGGTGCTTGTTTCTTAGGACACTGTGGTGGCTCTTCATGCTCTGTCTCTGTACGCCACTGAAATGTTCAGCTTTGCAGGCTCCAGCACCGTTACTGTACAGTCATTGTCTGTGGCTGGAGAAGTATATAACTTTGATGTGACTCTGAACAACAGGCTGTTGTATCAGGAGAAGCCGCTGAAAAACATTCCTGGCAAATATAGTGTTAAAGCAAAGGGCTCCACCTGTGTGTCCGTGCAGGTCAGTATCTTTACTGCTTAACATCTGCTTCTGTGCCTAATTCTACTTCATGTTTGACGTGTGGTCCCAGGTTGCATGTTTCTACAACATCCCCACACCCATTAAAGCTGCCAGAACACTTGGTGTTGAAGTGAAGGTGGTGAGAGACTGCAAAGTGCGTGGAGCTGATCTCATGTTGACCTTCACTGTAAGGTAAGAAGAGCTTTGACTTTGTCCTGTTTGACTTGGCCATGTAAAGATGCCTTAAGGTCGCTGTGTGCCTGCGCAGATCTGTGACAATGTCCCATGAAAAGCAGACCAAATCATGCTGTTCTTATGCACCACAGCCCCTAGTATCAAAGCATACAGTTAAAATGTATTCCACCTGTGCAGCATTTAAACCATTTGTGTTGAGACTTGTGTGGAGGTTGTAAGTTCAGAAGAGCTTGACTTGCCTGCGTTTCTCACCTTCATTCAGATACAACGGTGCAAAACCAACTACTAACATGGTTATCGTGGATATTAAGCTCCTGTCAGGTTTCACAGCAGATACATCACTGGTTCGTATGCGTTTTAATGACTTGTCAAGTCCCAAAATACTTGAAGCTGCTTCAGATGTAAACAATGGTCTTTCTTCACAGCTTGGGTCTCCTCCAGATTCACTTGCACCATTAGTGCAGCGGGTTGATGCTGGAGATGATCATGTGCTTGTGTATCTGAAAGAGGTGAGATGCAAACTGGGTGTATTCTCCATCTGCCCTCTTCATGTGCAAGTATGCTCATCTACTTCTCTTCATCCCTTCTGTCTCGCAGGTTCCCAAAGGCGTCCCCATGACCTACAGAATGCAACTGAAACCGGTTCTTGCAGTGCAGAATCTCAAGCCAGCGGTCGTTGAGGTTTATGACTACTATCAGCCAAGTATGCATTCAGTGACTTGATGTTTCTGGCCAAATTCTGTTAAACCCCATTAAGCTCGTATTTTCCTTTCTTTCAGGTGATTCGTTTGAGACCACGTACCTGCCCCCATGTCCATGATTGTGTTTCAAGTCTGGCTTTAGGATTCGTGAAATAAATAAAACTTAAAAATCAGTCATTTTGTTACCTCTTTTAAATCTGCCAAGATTTATTTATTCTTTGAAGCTGGTCAACTCGAGTTTGTGTTTGACCTGTGACCTGAGGTTCTTGCATGGTTGAAATGCATTTTGTCCACACAGTGGCTGTTAAAGGGGTAGTTCACTCAAATTGTCATGAATTACTCATCCTCATGGCGTTCCAAACCCTTAAGACCTTCGTTCGTTTTCGGAACAAATTAAGATTTGAAATATGGGCGCACTCTGACCCTCCATAGACGGCAAGGGTAGGACATCAGTGGTTCAACTAACTTTTACAAAGCTAAGAGAATACTACTTGGGCACAAAGAAAAAATAACTACTTTATCCATCACCCTAGGTGCCATTATGCAGAGTATTATGACTAGGGATGTGCATCTCATCACTGAGGCCAATGCAATGCACATCTCAATGCATGGCCTAGAATAAAGATGCATAAAGCAGCTACCGATGTGATGCACCCCTATTATGATGCAGTGATTCAATTCAACAATGCAGTATGTAATGGAAAAAATGATCGCTTTTCTTTGGTACAGACAGCTAATCATGAAGTGTCTACTGACTTCTAACACTGAGACCGGTTTCATAAAACAAGTTTACCAAATAAGCGAGGCTGATTTCAGTTAGTCTGACTCGTTGTCCAATGATTTGGTTCCATAAAGCAAATTTAACACTGATCAGCCTCAGTCACTGGCAACTTATGCTGGGAAACTAATCTGGTCCAGGGCAGGCAAACTGTCAGCTGAGTTCCTCTGACCAATAGGAACGCAATGATATTACCACTGACTCTCTCACACTATTATAGCCATGCAGCCTTTCTCTCTGGTTTTATGACGGCTGTAACTTAAACTGACAGCCCTAACATATATAATTTGTACAGTTTTAGTTTAACACGTTAACTTGGTTATGAAAAATAATGCGATTAAAACCGGAGCAGAATCACAAGTCCTGTTTTTGTCACTAAGAACCGTGCACAAATGTGATTTTATACAACCGTTCAGTAAATAAGAATTTATTGAGTAATAATTTAAACTTTTTATTAAATTTTGCCAACGAAATTACCTAAAAAGCCACAGCAGAACTGTTGTGTGTCTCCGAGCAACACAGCGGTGTTTAGTTTCTGAATGAATCCACATTCTGAACGAATCATGTGAATCAATGATTTAAAGAGATCCGTTTACTGAATTCCTGAATGAATCCGTCGTTTGAACAAATCGACTCAAAGACAGTTACCACCACCTGCTGGTAGTTTTAGTTTAGAGTATAATTTCATTAAAAAAAAAAAAAAAAAAAAAAATTATGGGGTAAGCTCACAAAAAAAAAAAAAAAAAAATTGTCATTTACTCACCCTCATGTTGTTTCAAACCTGAATGACTCTTTTGCACAACATGAAAGAAGGTATTTTGAATAGCCTACTGTTGGTAACTATGCTGTTTTGGTCATTAGTGACTTTCATTGCATGAACAAAAAATACTGAGATGTTTCTGAAATGATCTTCTATTATGTTCCATACTTTAGGCTATGTAAGGCCATTGTAACCTAAACATTTAACATGATAATAGCTTTAAATTATCTTTTGGGGGTAATTTCAAAGCCAAATTAGTTTGATTAATTAATCGCAGCACCCTATAATTAATTAGACTAAAAAATGAATCTACTGACAGCCCATATGTGTATACAGGTGCTGGTCATATAATTGGAATATCATCAAAAAGTTGATTTATTTCACTAATTCCATTCAAAAAGTGAAACTTGTATAATGTATACATTCATTCCACACAGACTGATATATTTCAAATGTTTATTTCTTTTAATTTTGATGATTATAAGTGACAACTAATGAAAACCCCAAATTCAGTATCTCAGAAAATTAGAATATTGTGAAAAGGTTCAATATTGAAGACACCTGGTGCCACACTCTAATCAGCTAATTAACTCAACACCTGCAAAGGCCTTTAAATGGTCTCTCAGTCTAGTTCTGTAGGCTACACAATCATGGGGAAGACTGCTGACTTGACAGTTGTCCAAAAGACGACCATTGACACCTTGCACAAGGAGGGCAAGACACAAAATGTCATTGCAAAAGAGGCTGGCTGTTCACAGAGCTCTGTGTCCAAGCACATTAATAGAGAGGCGAAGGGAAGGAAAAGATGTGGTAGAAAAAAGTGTACAAGCAATAGGGATAACCGCACCCTGGAGAGGATTGTGAAACAAAACCCATTCAAAATGTGGGGGAGATTCACAAAGAGTGGACTGCAGCTGGAGTCAGTGCTTCAAGAACCACTACGCACAGACGTATGCAAGACATGGGTTTCAGCTGTCGCATTCCTTGTGTCAAGCCACTCTTGAACAACAGACAGCATCAGAAGCGTCTCGCCTGGGCTAAAGACAAAAAGGACTGGACTGCTGCTGAGTGGTCCAAAGTAATGTTCTCTGATGAAAGTAAATTTTGCATTTCCTTTGGAAATCAGGGTCCCAGAGTCTGGAGGAAGAGAGGAGAGGCACAGAATCCACGTTGCTTGAGGTCCAGTGTAAAGTTTCCACAGTCAGTGATGGTTTGGGGTGCCATGTCATCTGCTGGTGTTGGTCCACTGTGTTTTCTGAGGTCCAAGGTCAACACAGCCGTATACCAGGAAGTTTTAGAGCACTTCATGCTTCCTGCTGCTGACCAACTTTATGGAGATGCAGATTTCATTTTCCAACAGGACTTGGCACCTGCACACAGTGCCAAAGCAACCAGTATCTGGTTTAAGGACCATGGTATCCCTGTTCTTAATTGGCCAGCAAACTCGCCTGACCTTAACCCCATAGAAAATCTATGGGGTATTGTGAAGAGGAAGATGCGATATGCCAGACCCAACAATGCAGAAGAGCTGAAGGCCACTATCAGAGCAACCTGGGCTCTCATAACACCTGAGCAGTGCCACAGACTGATCGACTCCATGCCACGCCGCATTGCTGCAGTAATTCAGGCAAAAGGAGCCCCAACTAAGTATTGAGTGCTGTACATGCTCATACTTTTCATGTTCATACTTTTCAGTTGGCCAAGATTTCTAAAAATCCTTTCTTTGTATTGGTCTTAAGTAATATTCTAATTTTCTGAGATACTGAATTTGGGGTTTTCATTAGTTGTCAGTTATAATCATCAACATTAAAAGAAATAAACACTTGAAATATATCAGTCTGTGTGGAATGAATGTATACATTATACAAGTTTCACTTTTTGAATGGAATTAGTGAAATAAATCAACTTTTTGATGATATTCTAATTATATGACCAGCACCTGTATTATGAAAATGTCAGTATTAATTGTGTCTAGGCAAAGGCATTCCTCCTGGAACAGGTCGCGCGCCGCTGCGCTCAACGCTCTTGATGTTCTTAAACTTTGTTACAACTCTGAGTGAGAACCACTTCAGACGACTCAGCGCGTGCGGCAGGGAACTGAACGAATCATTCAAACTGATTCGCGAACCGATTCAATGGTTTGCCAACTGGTTTGATCAAGCCTTTGAACAGAATTGACTCAAAAGAATGAATCATTCGTGGGCATCGCTCATTGCCCAGAGAAAAGTAGTAGACGGCGCGTTTGGAATAAATTGAAGCATTTTTAACTTGTATTGCATTAAGATAAAGTAACGAGAGGAGCGTCGCCCACAGTAACGAAGTAAAAGTACCGTTTTTTCACTAAAAATGTACTTGAGTAAGAGTAAAGTACCCATCTTTAAATATACTCTAAAAGTATTAGTTACCCAAAAAATGTACTCAAGTAAATGTAACTCGTTACTACCCACCTCTGAGAACCGGCCCTGCTCTGATGTGTCAATAGCTCCTGCCCACTAAAAGCTCCACAGATATATTTGCATACCACGATGATATATAAATGATATATAAAAAGTTAAATCGATTTACACTTTATATCATCGCCGACATTTATATTGTTATATCACCATAGCAAGCAGTAATGATTAAAGTGTAATGAACACATTTGACTAGCTAGTTGATAAAACCAAAATCTGACCAACAAGCCTGACTACTGCTAATGCTAGTGCTCTTTTTTTTTACCTGCTGGGACAAGTATGCTTTTTTCCCACAAAAGCAAGATCCCCTTGTTTTAATGTTAAAGTCATGCACATAGTAGTGCAATAACCATTTTAAGCATTTTGTATGGTTTATACACAGCAAAACAGCATGTATTTAACTGAAAATCCAGAATCATCAACAAGCTACCTGTAAAGATAGCACTGTGAATGATGAGATAGTTGTCAACAAATTGGATGCTACATTTTATTCAAAATTAAATATCTTAAACATCTACGATTTTGGCTTTAATAAGATTTTCCCAGGAAACCTGGCATCCTCAATGATTCATATTCTTTCCAACAGCAAAGCACTTGAATGTGACATGCTTGTAATCAGGACTTCTGAAATTGGAAATAAGAAATTTTGATAGCACACGAACTCTGTATTATTCCTTATTTCCTTACAGGAATCCAGAAAATGTCATTACCCGATTCTAGATGGAGTCATACAGTTGCAGCTCACATGCATGAACGTGGCATGTTTGAACTAGTTGATACAGGAAACCAGCAGTCTAATAAAGAGGTTGATTGGCAAAAAGTATTTTATGTATTTTCAAAATACAAAAATACTAAGATTAAATGTATTTAAATACAAAATGCATTTGATTTTTTTCAAAGGTATTTAAATACAATAGTATTTTGTATTTCAAATACGTATTTTAAATACATGTATTTGAAATACTGCCCATCCCTGGATGTGCTCGTATGCAATTCTTTTAGAACATTCTCCTCCCACATATTAAATAGACACTTAGTAATCGTCTTTAAGATGTATATGGTTTATGTAAATGCACTTTGGAGACGTGCGTGTGCTTACTGGAGCTCCCCCGTTAGATATACATAAAAAATTTATTTTTACAGCAAAATCACAGATATTCTGCAACGTTGCTGGCTAGCGTCTTACACCTTAAGTAAATTAAACAGTTTGCTCTACAGTAGCTCAACAAACAGGCTTTTAACATAAGGAACCATGTTTTGGGTTTGTAATACTCACCTTTGTAAACACCCTCGTCGCTGTTCTCCGCCCTGTAAGGTGATGACGTATCCTCTCCCGTTGCCTCCTGGGATAGAAAAGTGTCCATCGGATGAACACTTCAGAATCTGGGCTGAAGCAGTAGGACATCCGGGGATTTCTCGCTTACTCTTTTATGAATACTTAAGTTTTCGAACGTACTTCTTTCTTCACATACTCTTTTTCCCTACTATAGGTAGGCATATAAGGACACAACTTAAGTATACGTACGTCTGAATCTTGCAAGAATTAGTGCACTCGCCTACTCGCTTTCCTGTAGCTCAAATGGTAGAGCATGGCGCTAGCAACGCCAACATCATGGGTTCGTTTCCCAGGGAAAGCAAGAGCTGGTCAAATGTAAAACTGTAACTTGAATGCAATGTAAGTCGCTTTGGATAAAAGCGTCTGCTAAATGCATAAATGTAAATGTAAATTCTCGCCTACTCTTTTATGAATACTTATGATTCAAACATACTTATTCGCTCGCCTACTGCTTTTTGCCTACTATACAGTAGGGAAGTATGCGATTTCGAAAGCAGCAAATGTCTATGATGTTCAGTACTTTTCAACCAGTGTCTAACATTTCACATGAAACAATATTTTTTTAACTTTTAGTGTGGAGCTACAACAAAAACGACTCACCCACAGCAGTTCTCCATAGCTCTGCAACAGACTGTTCGAACAATAGCGCCACCAGAGCAACCAATAGGAAGCGCAATCTCATTAATGCAGGATTTACTTAAAGAACTGATATTTATATATTGCTCTCACGGTACTTTGATGTCATACAGTGATCATTATTCAAGTCGAACACACCTTGAACTATTGTGTTGATTTATGTATTGGGAAGAGAAACATAGCAACACCCCGAACTAAGACCATGTCTAATTGGTCAAGACACCATTTGGGATGTGTCCAAAAGCCCAGTTGAAAAACTCCGGACACCATCAAATTTTACTTTGTCATGCTTTTTTAGCCGCCGCTTTTTGCTCTTAGCCATGCTTTTTGCCATCACTTTTTGCGTTCTTCGAGCGCCGTTCCAGCGTGCTTCGGCCTGCACGCCCACTGCTACCTAACCACGATGAGAAGAAAAACCATCTAGTCTCGTTACATCCTTTTATTATTTTACTTTAGTTTCTTTCCTTTCCGTTGAGAGTCTCGCGTTCTGAGTTAAGTTTTGCCGCAACGCTGTGTCTCTGAGTTCACCTCGAGTCTGTGACTGCCTCAAAACTTCAACCAGCCCACACAACTCCGCATCTTCAGCCAACGCACAACCATTGGCTTCCCAAGATGTCACTTCAATGACTACTGAACTTCAGCCAATCAGCAACCTTGGGAAATCCCTTTCTGCAAAGACAACAAGGGAACCCCCTGAACACACAATGCAAGTAGAACCTCCAGATTCTAGGTGAACTGGTGCATTTAATATAAATGTTAGCCTCATTGAGAAACTCAATGCAAGGGTTAATTAAGTGATTGATTGTTCAGGTCTATGCAATTGCACATATTTCTATAAACTTGGGATTTCACATTTTCATTCTCTTAAACTCATTCTTTCCCCACTTTCTCCCTTTTCTGCAACCTGTGTGAATGCATGTGTTAGATTAGTTTTACATGTCTTAGATTTATCCAATAAAGTCTTATTTATATTGAAAAGAAAAGTCTTGTGTTTACAAGTTAATGTCTTGAACTGCTGATACTGTGCTAATTAAGTGTTTTCACTATATTTTGGATTTTAATATCCAGTGCAGAGTTGATGTTATACGGCTCATTCAATGGTTCGCTGGCCGACTAAGTGATCAGCCATAAAACAGTGATTCTGTCCAAATTCCCTAAACTATAATTGATTCCCTTTGAGCTAAATTGACCTGTTTCCCCTACACCTTTATTTTCCTAATCAAAAAAAAGTAGTAGCCAACTAAATTGCAGTCACATGTTAACATGGGCCCGTTTTTATATACACACACACAGCTTCACTGAGAGTTTCATTGAATTATGCAGTGCTTGAAATGAGCTGGTGGGGTAGTCCAAAGATCCAGTAAATTCCGAGTAAGTATGAAACAGCACTAACGCAGAGAAAGCACAGCCGATTTCAGAGACTGCAGAGAGCATAGTGACTTATGTCCCAATGTCATTAAAGTATTCTTTTCAGCGTGTATTTGGCTTAAAAGCAAGAGTGTTTTATAATGGACTCTGGCTGAAGGTCAGTGGTTTAGTGACTCTGAATGGATCCCTATAGTACAGGCAGCAGATTTTGTGGTCCTGTTTGGTATCGCAGGGGGAGGGTGAGTACAGACGCTTTTTTTCCCCACTTCAAGCACTGGAATCATGACTCCAGTAGATTTGGTTCAGAAGAGCATACTACACGTTACTCCGGTACACGTATACACAAAAGCTGCAGTTGGAACACCATGGTTGAGTTTTTTTTTTATTTGCCAGTTGATTAATGAGCAGTCACCTACAAGCAAAGTGCATCTCAGTTTTAAATGCTTCAAAAGCAAATTTATAAATTGTACAGATTAGTCTATTTTGATGGAAAATGTTAAGTAAGCCTTTTCGGAAAGAAATATAGTTACTGGTCCAAAACAAATAACTAAACTGTAGTGGATACATCAAAAAAAGTCACAAGAGCATATAATTACAGTCCAGAGTCCCACTTTCAATGCCTCCAAAATGTGAAAGCACCCATAAAAAAACAAACAATTACATTGCATAAAAGCAGCTTTATTTGAAACATGTTTAAGTCATACTCTAACCAGTACTGAATCAAATCATGGACAGGTAGATGTGTAGGTGGTCTCAAATGCATCACCTAAAAGAACAACAAAATGAGTTGGATCATGTTCAACAGGGAATTCAGCCAGAGCAAAGCATGACCAGGGGTACGTTTCCCAAAAGCATCATTAGCCAACTATGGGCGCAAGCTCAATTGCACTATTTGTAACGACGGAACTTACGACCATAGTTGCTTTTGGAAATTACACCCCAGAATAAAAAGAAAACATACTTGGATGATAGTAGTCATAAACATTGATAACTGCTGGCTTGAGATTTTTCACTGCAAGAACCTGTTTCAGCTGCAGATTGTAACTCATGGGGACTCCTTTGGGAACCTGCAAAACAAAGGATGAACAGCAATACACACAGCACATGAGAAGGTGGCAGTTTGTGAATATGTCCAGTGTACACC
The DNA here is from genome assembly GCA_027422415.1 of Schizothorax lantsangensis. NCBI lineage: Eukaryota > Metazoa > Chordata > Actinopteri > Cypriniformes > Cyprinidae > Schizothorax > Schizothorax lantsangensis. The sequence goes on from CM049840.1 coordinate 35,412,599, forward strand.
GTCTCACCTCTTTCAGATACACCAGGACATGATCATCTCTAGCATCAACCCGCTCCACTAGCGGGGCAAATGAATTAGGTGGAGATCCAAGCTGAGATGAAAATATCATTAACTACACAATTACATGGAACTTCAAACATCTTGGGACTTTGCAAATCTTAAAATGTATACGAACCGGTGACGTATCTGCCATGAAACCTGACAGGAGCTTAATGTCCACTATAACCATGTTAGTACTTGACTTTGGGCCATTGTATCTGAATGGTGTGGAAATAAAGAGGTTTAGTCATCATGAAAGCAGCTTCCTTGTGTAAGAGTCAAACATGAGCTGGTTTCAAGACACAAAGACAAAGCTGTTCTTACTTCACTGTGAAGCTCAACATAAGATTGGTTCCAACCGGTTTGCAGTCTCCAGTCACCTTTGCTTTGACACTCAATGTCCTGGCTACTTTTATGGGTGTTGGGATGTTGTAGAAACATGCCATCTATAGTATGCAGAGCAAAGAAAACACAGAATTAGGCCATGCACCACAGAAACAGAAACAGAGAGGGTGAAGATACAGACCTGCACAGACACACAAGTGGATCCTGTTGCTTTAACACTATATTTGCCTGGAACGGTCTTCAGCGGTTTTTCCTGATACAGCAGCCTGTTGTCCCTAGTCACATCGAAGTTATGAACATCTCCTCCTGCCACTGAGGACTGTACAGTAACAGTGCTGGAACCAACCAAGCTGAATACTTGAGTGGCGTACATCGACAGAGCCTGAAGAGCCACCACTGTGTCCTATATAACAAGCACCAGATTAAAAACTACACTCCGATATAGATGATTGCACTCATGTTTGGTGGTCACCTGGGTGGAGGAAAAGCCTCCATAGGGATTCTGCTTGGCCACGAGCCAGTTGACAATGTGGTTTGCGTATCCCAGATCAGCCGTTGTGAGAGGCTGTACAGAGAGAACCGCTAGCAGCACATAAGAGCTGATTTCCACTGCCAGAGTATCACCAGATGTAGTCTGAGACCAATGGAGCTTAGTGCCTTAGGAAGAGACAGAGGAGAGAAAGTTCATGCCAAAGATCCTCAACAAACAAACAACAACAACAGGCTGGGGTTTCACCTTCAGAAATGGCAAGGTTTTTCAAGATGGTTAAAAGCTGTGCTCGAGTGCTGGTCTCTCCTGCCAAACTGAAGGTGTAGGTGAGAAGAGCAGTGGCGTAAGTGTTTCCCAGGTTCCCAACGACAGACCTCAAGCATGATAGAGCATCGTTAATGACTGGATCCTGAAAAAGAATCAAAGCAAATATCAGACAACTGCCAGAACAGAAGGATCATCTACAGGGAGCTCATACAACTACTGGAGATGTTTTTACCGTGACAGGGACACGGAGTTCAAGCAGTGATCCAGTGATGTAGGCGGTCATGGTCACGTTATCATCAACTCCACCCTAAAGCACAACATCATATGGATTAAAAACACTGACAGTCTATGGGCTACATTCCATTTGATAACATGCATACCTTCATGTCATTGTGGTACAAAGTCCCCCTTTGCATGAAACAGCCATTTGAACCTTGCTGGCTTATCAGCCAGTCCTTTGCACTCTGAAGGACATTCGGATCGATGAATACAAAGCGTGTCGCTAGACCAAAAGACCTCAGGACAAAGGAAGTCAACCTGGCCATGGAAGTTTCATGACAAACTGAATTTACAAACAAAAACACTTCCTTTTGGGTGACAAAAGGGATACTTGAAGAGTGTGAAATTCACCATGTGTTCGATTCATCATAACCAAATGTGCTGTATGAACCGTCACTGTGCCTGTAGTTCAGTTGTCCTTGGTATCCTGTACAGGACAAATACATGCACGGTAGCTTATCAGAGAGTCTGATAGATTATATAGGAAGTGCAAGACTAAACATCCTTAGGATTTAGTCTCCCTAATACAGAAAATGCATCTGCTCATCCATACCGCTTTGAAGGTAACCGGTGGCGGTCTGTCGGATGGCTGCGGTGAGTTGGCCCGTGACTTCCAGGTATTGCAGGATGTAAATATTGGGAGCAAGAACAATCATATTCTGCTCTCCACAGCCATATGGCATCTGTAATAACTCATTCAGATTCTTCAGTGCATGGCCCATTATGTCCCCTATGAGAGGTAAAGTGTAAAACTCTCATCAGGAAAAAATAAAAAGTTGTCCTGCAAAATATCACGTGTCAGTTTCTACTCAATGAAATGCTTTACCAAGGACTGAAACGGAGCATCTGGCTGATCCCTGGATCACATTTGTTGGAAACGTCAGAGTCACGTCTTCAGAAAGAACACTTCCTGTGGACCAAACAGAATGGATCAGCTTTGAGCGCTAGGCTAATGTTTGGGAATCATTGAGTGCAAACAAACCCTTTGGACACAGTAACCAACTCTGGGCGTTTGTCCTCTCAACACCTTCAGGCTAAAAAGCAATAATCACATCAGCAAAGCAGCATGAGCTCAAGGATCAAACTGGTTAAGGTGGCTGGTTAACACACTTACTAGAACAAGTAGACTTCGGGTAACTATGTCAATGCGTCCTCTCTCCGGCACAATCACGACCTCAGTGCCACATCGAGCTGGGGATTGTTCAGCTGAAGCACTGACCGTCACATTGACAGGTCCTGCAGTGACAGACAGGTAGTGAGCAACACCTCAAATACTCGTATATGCTTCAAATTTTAGAAACACACTACAGCCAAAACTGACCGAGAACAGAGGCTGAGAGAACCCACTTGAAGGTCTTTCTCCCATTGGCACAGAGACAGGATGAATACGGCTCATTAAATGGTCTAAGAGTGAAGTTCGAGGAAGGAGCTGGAGTCATTTTAACCTGCCAATGAAATCACATTAGTTCACAGGACCAATATGGATCTATTATATAAATAAAAAACAACAACAGACCATGATGCACTTGGACAGATAGTTGAAGACTGTGGCCTTCAGCTCAAAAGACTCCCCACGGATGATGGAGTAAGGGAGGGAGAGCTCCAGGAAGAAGGGCTGGAAGACTGTCAGCTGAACAGGAGCCGCCAAACCGAAACCTTTGGAGGACAAGCAGAACGCTTCGGTCTCCCATGTGGTGATGGTGTCAGGAACCTTGAGAGGAACTCGTGTGGATCCAGTGTCTCTGAAGGACAGCCGAAGAGAGAAATAAGAGGGGACAGGAGAGGCAAATTATTTAGTAAGTGGCATCAAGTGTCAAATACAGATTTACCGCAAGATGCTTCACTAACCCCACTTGAGCGAGTTGCCAGATCCATGTTTCTGGAAAGTAAGTTCTGATGGTCGTGACAAAAGAGGAACTGCTCTCGTCTCCACTTTCTGTTACTGCAGCAGGAGCTGCTTCAGGATGACCAACTTGCATAAAATGAAGAGATAAGCTATTAATACCAAGACTGCAACAACCAATTGAGCTTTATCCATTTTCAATAATTTTAGATAATTAAGGTTTGTGCACCCTGAAAGGAAAAACTGTCTTTGTGATCAGAGGTTCATTTCCCAATTAAAAGGGATAGACTTATTAATACTGAATACTTATTAATACTATTTAGCAGCCCATGACATCTCTTTGTATGCGGATCGGCTGTTAGCATGAAACTGGTTCCCTCGACAAAAAGCCAATAGGATTTTTCCATAGGCTTTTGGATTATCGCAAAAAAATAAGCTCCGTGTTCAATCATAGTTCATGAAACTTACACGTTTTGTCCATCAAGATAATTCACAAAATAATATAACTGACGAATTTTGAAGCCTAAATAAAAGCGCCAGAACTGAAAAGCTAAACTTAGGCTATAAACGAAATACAGCAGTCACTTGCCTTCAACGTCACCACCACCACGATAGCGACAACTTTCTCAAACTTAGTTTTAACATGTTCAGTCAGTGAAACGTATTTACTCTGTATATGAATTTTAATCCACGCTACATGAACCTTTTCATATAAACTGGAATAAATACAAAACTAGAGCCAAACTAAAACTGAATTGAGACATTAGTAATAAATAGTATAGTGAATAAATGAAATGATCTTAACTAAAGTACATTTAAAGAACGTATTTCTGTACATTTAGAAATAAGGTGCATTAAATCAATAATCAAGTCAAATCCTTGACTAATATGAATATTTTAATTAAAAACGTATCCCCGCGTATTTAATCTTAAATAACAGCAGAGTGCACGAGTTTCTGGATATGGTAAGATTAAACTTATTTTAGTGAGATTTTAGGAACCGGAAGTGCTAAAATGCTAACTCGCTTCCGGGTTTTCACCCTTAAAGTAACATCATAGTTCCAACACTCTATTGCAGATAGGAAACAGTGTTACAAATGCACCACATGCAGAATAAATAGGTGTTTTCCTAAAGCACACATACAAGATTTTATTTGGCCAGGATTGGCCAATTTTCACACACCGACAGGTTACAATCAGTGACAAATGCCCAAAATTGGAGGCAAATCGGTGCTTGTTCACGCAAGTGACAAATCACACAAACAACGGTGATCTGATGACTTTGAAAATCGTGGAGTATGAAATCGGCATAATTAGTACATTTACATTTAGCAGACGCTTTTATCCAAAGCGACTTACAGTGAATTCAGGCTATACATTTTTTTTATTAGTATGTGTAAACATTTAATATTTCTTGAATTGGGATTCACTTTAAATCTGGGATTACAAAACCCCCATTTAGGCATTAGTCATGCCTGTATATACAATGTAAAGAGTCATGTTAAACTTCACATTCAGTATCAAACAGCCCTAGATAGACCGTTACAGTGCAAACATTTAAAAAAAATCCAACTCTTGCATAAATCACGGTGATTGCTTCCTTTTCTTGTAATTTTAGTAAATCATATGGCTAATTTTAGATCTAGAATCTAATAGGCATACCATAGAAGAAGTTGCGATAGTAATTCAGGCCTCTGTACGTCAGGCACTGAGGTTCTCGGACAGGCAGATTTGTTGCGATCTTCAGTCCCACACTCTGTCAAAACAACAGTTCAAACTACAAGTCACATTCAAAATAAAGTACTGACTGACATGTACAGACCATTTTCTACCTTGAAAGCTTCGTAAACTTGGTCTGTAGGAACAGCTCGACGGGGTCGAACATTCAGGCATTCATGTTCATCCTCGACACCAAATGGATAATCTGATAGCGATCGCACTGGAAGTAAGCTGAACACCTGAGAACATTTGGGAGGGTGGAGGGGGAGACATGTCAAAAACGCTTGAAGTGGTTTTAAGTCCTCTACCTGTGAAATTCTATCCTTTTAAAGAAAAAAAAATCATCATGTGTTAATCAAAAGAACTGAAAGATGGACAAAGGGTCACAGGATAAGAATATAGAAAAAAACAAGACCAACTGGTACCATGCGTCACCAATGGATTAAAATCTACATTGTTTAATAGGAAATCTGATCAGTAGCACACGGATACCGCTTCTGCACTCAGACGTCTCCCTGACTCCATGATCAGGACGCTCTGATCAACAGCACTGAGGCCACACAGGGATCCTGCTTGAGCAGAGACAGTCAAAATGTTTCCCTCACCAGGAACAGCCGTAGCAGGAGAAAACTGCAGAGACACCTGGAACAAGAACCAGCTCACACGCTGTAGGATAAGTCACGGCACCCCACATGGGGGGGGGGGAGCTACATCATACCTGGTTCTGGAAACACATTTCTGTGTCAAAGGATGCACTAGCAGCAACTACATTCTCACTGGGTAGAATGCAGAAGGCCAGAATCTGCACTGCTGGAGGCATATCAACACTAACAGACAGCTGGAATGACACTGTGCCACTCGTGTTGGTATTAGAAGCCCATGCTTGAACCCTCTGAAATCCATGAAGGATAATAACTCCTTTGGACAAGACCTGACAAGATAGGCAGAGTGCATAAGAAGTGCCAGACAAAATGGACCAGCATTGCAATAAAAAGGCAAAGAGCACTACAAAACCAGTCTCCACTCACCATATAGATGATATCAGTGTGGTAGTTGCCAGTCTCTCCAACAAACGAATACTTGATTGTCATTCGATACTTGGCGCCGCATTTCAGTGGCTGCTTAAGCTTCACTATTGTCAATTCACTAAACGTTGGGCTGTAGGGGCTAGCAGGTTGGAGAAGCGCAAGTATTCTTGTATCTGAAGTGAAGTATGGCGATCGGTAACCATAAGCAACTTCTGGAGTCGCACTTGCCTGGGGAACAATGAATGGTATTGGTTTCCATTGACAAGTCTTAATTTAAAATAAATGAATAAATGGTAAAAATCTTACCACCAGACTAAGATCAGCTTTAGGGAGATCAGCAGTGTTGAGTGAGAAAGCAGCCAGTCCATTCTGGTTTGTCATCAAATTCAACAGCAGTTTGTTGGGCCATTGGCTACCATCTAGGAGATAGACTGCCTTGCTTGGGATTGGAGTCCCACTGAAAAAAGATGCTGAGATCTGTTGGGATAAATAAAGGTTAGGAAAGGGAACCAATGTGAAGGTTTCAAGTGATGAACTTTTACTTTCCTTTCCGTTAATTATTGATCCATGGTCGAAGAACTCTGGGAGCTCCAAAAATGTGACCTTACCAACTTCAAATGTAATGGACACTGTTGCAGATTTTGACATCACTACATCTGGAAAAATGAAAAAAAACATGAGCACAGCAAATAAACGCCAATGTCCTCCAAACACATCCTACTGGTTCAGATCAGCCAATAGCTCACCTGTTCCCTCCTCAGTGACATTGGCGGTAATAAGAAACACATCTTGCAGATTATTTTCAAATCTGGTGGTGAAAAACCCTGATGTACTGAAGGTGAGGGTGGCACAGCCCATGCTATTCATCTGGCAGTAGAACATAGTCATATTCAAGTCACCCACATGCAGAAGAAAGGAGGAAGAAAAAAAAGAAAAAAAACACTATAGCAGTAGTCATACCTCAGCAGTTTTATTAAAGCATAGACGAGTCACCCCAGGAACCACAATGTATGGAAATGGCTCACGGCACACATCCACCAACGCTTGACCAGGTACAGGCTGTCCATATGTGTATCTGGGAAGTGTTTTAAGGAAAGAGATCAAGACCAGACCAACAAAAAAATGAGAAATCTGGCATCAAGTAAATAGAAGTGTCACTCACTTAGTGCAAACTTCAATCTTCAGCCCCACATCTCCAACACTGTACATCTGTGGTGCGTTTACAGTGACATCAAACTTGGGTAAAACTAACCCAGAAACAAAGCATTTTAAATTAAGACCTCAGACCTGCTGGTGTACTGTTGCACATCGTACATGAAACTTACCATATTTTTTCACCTCAAAAACCTGTGAGGTCATTTGGTCACCAATAAAAGCCCTCAATGTATACATCCCAACCTGAGCCTCAGAGTTTAAACCATGAGAAAGCTGCAATATCCACCCCGTTGAGGAAACATTTGTCCACTGACCGATTCTGTTGTTTTGATTGTCCTAGTAAAACAATTAACAGGTCAGAAAAGAAAATGATTGCAATCCTAATGGGAAAATGTACAAAGAACATCCAGAAATAAAGCAGACCCATCTATTCAAATACTTGCACTGGAGCAAATTCTCACCTCCACAACCACCAGACTGTACTGAAAGACAAACAGTAATATTAGACATTAACATTAATATAACAATATAATTTGGGGGGGGGGGGGGGGGGCACAACTGTGATGGACTAAAGTTTGCGCATCTAAAAACGACATGCATTATTTTGCAATTTGTATGCAGCAAAGAGGTTAGGCCTCACCATTTGATCAAGAGGCACAAATTTGACATCCATGGTTACAACTCGGAAATTCACTGCAAAAATTAAAAGTCAATGAATGCTCACACTCATTACACCAGGCACTTGAATTTGAACTTTGAGCACAACAGAACTTCTAGACTCCTAATATTCATCCAAGGGTCATTTGTAGCTCACCAGTTTGTCCTGGATTGTAGATGGGTTTGTCTGTTTGGATGAAGGTCAAAGGCAGGTAACGTCTGAACATAACTTTCTTCTCTTCGGTCATTTTGAAGACCCCCCCTTGAAGTATCACCCTCAGCTTCTGCACCGATTCTCCATCTACTCGAGGAGCCTATAGAGAAACATTAATGTACATCAAACTAGACAAATGGTTCATGTGTAGCATGATAAGGTGTAGACCTGGAAACGAAAGCAGCGGTAAATTGCTGCAGAAGCAGAGCTCTGCTGCACAAGAGGAGTTGTCATGTTTTTGTCATCAAGCAGAGAAACGGTCATTGTGAGACTCTCATTGGGTTTCAGAAGAATTGCACACAATTTGGCATCAGAGCCAGACTCAATCACTGCAGGAAGTGTCACCAAGAACCACCTGTGGAAACATAAAAGTTGAACTGCAGAAGCCATAAGCAACCAGGTCAGAGCATGTTGTGTAGGCATACATTCACAGAAATTGGTTGCCAGACAAAACTAACAGCATAAGACAAAGCAAGATACTTTTGTTCACTTCAAAGGCTAATGGTACTTACGGCCCTGATCTCTGTCCATCAACAGAAAACGGCTCTAATCTTGGGTCATCAACAGCGATTCGCCCTAATCTGTGTCCATCAACAGCAAAGAAGAAAAGGGCTAAAATAAGACCTTTCCAAACACAAATCTCCATCATAGCCATGAGAAGCGATCATCCAAGACCAGGTGTCAATTGAGTGTCTCTTTCAGAAACCCAGCTGAACTTCTGCCACAGTCTACCGCTGTTTACTGCTCTACAGCTTCTCACAATCAGTCTTACTCAAACCTGATGATGGCAATATTAAAACATTTTTAATCAGATGTGCCCATTCCTGCTCCTGGGCATATGTCCTGCAGAGTCTAGATCCAACAACCCTGCCTTGAAGCTTCTAGACTGAAGACCTTGATTAACTGGTTCAGGTGTGCTTAATTAGGGACACAGCTTATAAGCATGTATACAGCATATTTCACCATGTTTTATTTCCCTTGAATCTTGTAGTGTTTAACTCTCTGTAACTAGGTGTCTTACAAAGTATGTTTTATATAGTCAGCTGTATATTTTAACAATAAAAAAATAATTGTTTCCCAGTCACTCTCTGATATCAGCTATGTGGAATCTAAGGGTGGGTTGACAATATCAATATCTTTATTTTAAATGGTATCAATATGGATTCTTGAAGGTCATTATTTTAGCATGTGCAGTTTTCTTTGAAGTGTGAACAAAACCTCACTATAACCATCCAATAATCACAATAATCTTTGTGCTTTGCTATTTTATTATGAAAGTTGAGCTTTCAATTTCTGTCGTGATTTTTAAGAGCAAAACATTTAACTTCACAATAACAAAGTGAATAAGTCCAACAGCAAATATTATATTTCAACTCTAAAATCAAAGCTTAAATATGAACTTGGATTTGGAGCAGGCCCAGGTCTATCTTATTTTTAGAGGCTAATCCATTACTCTGTAAAACACTTGTTACATAAATGACAAATCATATAACATTCAATAGGAATATATGAAGGGTTTAGGGCTGCTTAACAGCAGAATTGAATTCTGTTTGTACCATTGATTGTTATTTTCCTGTTTATTTCCGGTTGCTTTGAAAAAGATCAGTATTTTTTAAAGCGCTTTAGGTGTCTTGACATGCTTAAATGTCCTAAATGAACTGTGGCCTAATCCTCGTTTAACTTAAACCCTGTCTGTGAAAATTAAATTGTGTCATCTATTATCACCACAGCCATATCACCCTGCAGCCCAAGACTGGTTGCCCACTGAAGCTAAGCAGGGTTGAGCCTGGTCAGTACCTGGATGGGAGACCTCCTGGGAAAACTAGGTTGCTGTTGGAAGAGGTGTTAGTGAGGCCAGCAGGGGGTGCTCACCCTGTGGTCTGTGTGGGTCCTAACGCCCCAGTATAGTGACGGGGACACTATACTGTAAAAAGCACCGTCTTTCGGATGAGATGTTAAACCGAGGTCCTGACTCTCTGTGGTCATTAAAAATCCCATGACACTCATCGTAAAGAGTAGGGGTGTAACCCCGGTGTCCTGGCCAAATTCCCTCCACTGGCCCTTGTCAATCATGGCCTCCTAATAATCCCCATCCACTTGATTGGCTCTCTCTCTCCTCTCCACCTGTAGCTGGTGTGTGGTGAGCGCACTGGCGCCGTTGTACCGTGGCTGCCGTCGCATCATCCAAGTGGATGCTACACACTGGTGGTGGTTGAGGAGTGACCCCCCACATGATTGTAAAGCGCTTTGGGTGTATGGCAATACACAATAAAAGCGCTATATAAATGCATCATTCATTCATTCATTCATTCTATGGACTATTGTACAGACACTTAGAAGTTTTTAAAATTGAAAGTATTGAAACTAAAAATAAATCTCTGTAAACACTTGCATTTTTAAAAAATATATAATTGTGTCCCATCAGGTAATGAAAGTTCCACACACTCTTGTTTTCTTCATGACTTCGTCAATGACTTCATACTGTAATTAAAATCAAAGAAACAAAACAAATAACTTCACAATTCCTAGAATTATTTGCCGGATTTGCATTTTTCAATGTCAAGTACTGTAATTACCAAGTCATTTTATTTTTAGGTGGATTTGTTATACATTATAGCATTAAAGTTTCTTAATACAGAAGATCCATGTTAAGATATAACGGTTTAAATTGTGCATCAAAAGCATTTTGAGATTTGAGAAGTGGCTGCATCTGCCATGTATCAATGTCATCCGCATTAAAGCTCACCCTTCAGGTTAATGGACTGCTCAGACAAACTGTACGTAATGTGACTGTAATAAAATGAGAATTATTCCTTCAATAAACCCCTCAATGAGTAAAATAGTTTTTTCTATTATGGATCACCCAACATCGTTATTTACAAAATAATTTTACAATAATCATTAAAGAATTTCTTGGTTCAATAAGGTACACTTAAAGGGATACTCCACCCCAAAATGAAAATTGTCGTTTTTCACGTACCCCCCCCATGTCGTTCCGAACCCGTAAAAACTTTGTTAGTCTTCAGAACACAATTTAAGATATTTTGGATGAAAACCTGGAGGCTTGTGACTGTCCCATTGACTGCAAAGTAAATTGCACTGTCAAGGTCCATAAAAGTATGAAAAGCGTCGCCAGAATACTCCATCTGCCATCAGTGGTTCAATCATAAATGTTATGAAGCGACGAGAATACTTTTTGTACGGAAATTAAACAAAAAAAACGACTTTATACAACAATTAGGCACCGTAACGTCTCCTATGTCAGCGTAGCGCCATTTTGGAGATTATCCCCTGGACGCAAAATGCGTACACTCTTCTGTATCAGCCGGGCCACAAGGGTGCGCTGTTTCCGTTCAAATCAGAGCGTAAATCGACGAAGATGCATCCCTGTGTTGAGGCTGATACAGAAGACTGAGACACAGAGGAGACGTCACTGTGCCTAATTTTTGAATAAAGTCGTTATTTGTTTTATTTCCGTACAAAAAGTATTCTCGTCACTTCATAACATTACCCTCAGCTTCTGCACCGATTCTCAATCTACTTGAGGAGCCTGTAGAGAAAAAGGTTGTGAAGTATAAAAATCAAACTAGACAAAAGGTCCATGTGTAGCATGATAACAGACCTGGAAACTAAAGCATCGGTGAAAAGCCAACCGAGAGCTCTGCTGCACAAGAGGAGTTGTCATGTTTTTGTCATCAAGTAGAGAAACGGTCATTGTGAGACTATCATTGGGTTTTAAGAGACTTGCACACAACTTGGTGTCAGAGCCAGACTCAATCACTGCAGGAAAAGTCACCAAGAACCAACTGTGGAAACATAGAAGATCAACTTCAGGAAGCATAAGCAACCAGGTCAGAGCATGTACTTGTGTAGGTATACATTCACAGAAAGTGGTTGCCGTAGCCAAAACTAAAAGCATAAAACATTCACTTCAAAGGCTATTGGTACTTACGGCCGGATCTCTGTCCATCAAAAGCAAACAGCCACAATCTCTGCCCATCAACAGCAAAGAAAAGAGCTAAAATGAGCCTTTTCCAAACACAAATCTCCATCATAACCATGAAGAGCAATCATCCAAGACCAGATTGAGTGTCTCTTTCAGAAACCCAGCTGAAATTCTGCCACAGTCTACCGCTGTTTACTTCTCTATAGCGTCTCACAACCATCTAGTCCCAGGGTTTACAAACCTGTTTTTGAGGCCCACTACTGCACACTTTGTATGTCTCCCGCATCTAACACACCTGATTCATCTCATCAGCTCGTTATACAGACTACAAAACCTGAATTGGGTGTGTCTGATAAGGGGGACATTCAAATTGAGGAGAGACCCCCCACATGATTGTAAAGCGCTTTGGGTGTACAACCATACACAATAAAGCGCTATATAAATGCCTCATTCATTCATTCATTCAAAATGTGCAGTTCTGGTGGACAGTGCTCTTAATTATTAATTTAATATTAAACACTCTTTTCACTGATGATCCCCAATCTGGAATTAATTTACAGTATGTTTGTTTAGGCCTACTCAATCTAAGCTTTAAACATAACACTTTATTTTATGTAAATAGTGACATTCTCAAACATTGATTGTAAAGGCCCATTCACACTCATAATAATAATAATAATAATGATTTCATGATGAACGACAAAATTGACAGCGAATGACTTTAACAATGCGGTTAGGTTCACAGAAGCTAAGTGCACATTTAAAGCTATCATCCGTTAATGCTATATCAGGCTATTTTACGAAACAAAATAATAATTAAAAAGCTATAACTAATCCTTAGCTGACAATTTGACTTATGTCATGCTATTTTTATCCATCAGAAAAAAACTGTAATCTGTTTCATATTTCATCTACAACACCATTGAGCACTTTTATAACGATAGGCCTACTAATAGCACCATGCGTTTGACTATTAATTATTAAATTCATTTTGAAAAACACATTTCCATTAAATCAACAGTGTTACTTGAAATGTGATAAGATGATAGGCAGGCTGGCTGCCCTTGACTTCGGTCCACATTTCAAGAGGCAATTTTATGTTATATTATAGGCTATTATATTACATAGTATATTAACCTATTAATGTTGAAAAAAAAACGTGATACCCCCCCCCCCCCCCCCCAAAGATTCTTTGACCAATATAAAGTTCAGAAGAACATCATTTCTTAGATTTTTTCCCCAAATGGAGTACATACTTCAGTCAACACCACAAATGATGTACTGCAAACTTGCACATTATTACTCTATTTGTGTATATTGTAGTTTTATTTTAACAAATGCATATTTGTTGCTAGATTTGTGGCACTTAAAAAATATTTTTAGTCTATTTCAATCCTTAAAGCAGCTGAAAAAAATGTCTCTTTGCTTAGCAGTGTTGCCAACTTAGCAATTTTGTTGCTAAATTTAGCAACTTTTCAGACTACCCTAGTAACTTTTTCTTCCAAAAGCACCTAGCAACAAATTTAGCTATTTTTTAAATTTATTTGGCAACTTTTAGCAACTTTTGATAAGTGACTCAGACAATAAAAAGGCACACATTTTCCATTCAAATTACACAAAAAAGGAAACCAAAGATGCCTAGCAGTATCCACATCACGTGAATTAAGTTAGCTGCAATTTGCAGTTGTTCAATTTAATAATAATAATAATTTAATAACTGTTCATTTATGATACACTTTGTTAGTAGCTTCTAGCTTGTACCTGTGATTGTTGAGCAGTTAGTAGGCCCACACTGTAAAAAAAAATGGAAAAGGTACTAGTAATTTCCAGGACATTCTCCATTATAACCCTGTAACCCGAAAACAAAATGTGTCATTTAAAATGCAGGTAAAAAAAACAATATGGAAAATTCTTTCATATTAACATAGTAGATTGTGCCCTATTTTTACAGACTTTTCTTAGAGTGTAGCATACTAACTAACTACTAATACACGGCTTAGAGCATAATTGTTGAGAGTGTGTCGTATTATTTTACAAGCTATTAAAAAAAACTTAAATTGTAATCATTCAAAAAATATGTAAGTGTTCAATAATTCAATGTATTTAAAAATACAGTTATTTATATTTTAATATTATATTATGCATATTATTTTACAAACAAATCTAAATTAACAGTTTTTTGCTGTGATTTGATGTTGTGACGCATTTTACGTCGTGGTTACGTAATGACGTCATCGCGCAATGACATCATAACGTCATTTAGCAACTTTTAGCAACAAATCGACCTTCCTTTAGCAACTTTCTCTGAAAGTTAGTTGGCAGCACTGCTGCTTAGTTTAGTGTATAGTAGGCATCGGTGCGCTGTAGCAAAGTATTTCTCTAGTCTTTGTGCTGTAGTCAGTGCTGAAATCACAGCGCCCTCTGCTGGTCCGACAGCAGCGTCCACATTAAATGATCAAATGTTTTTGTGACAGCCGTCTGTGACACGCTTACATCTTTAGTAAACTTATTAAGAACTTTAAAAGAGTCACTATTTATATTACACCTGTTTAGCGGTCGGTGGGAGAGGTGTGTGTTTATGTGTTTTTGTTTATGTGAACTGATACCCGGATGTTGATCGGCGCGGCCTCAGTGCGCAGCTGCAGGCCGGATTTACTGAGGTGAGCAAAACAAACCCAAACATTTGCAAACACACTCAACGTATATCACACTAGCAACAACATACGCGTGTATGCATGTGAAATAATATGTTAGATTCGTGTTTGAAAGCTGTCTTTATTGTGTCGCGAGCGTAAGTTACTGAATTTAGTTTTGATCTCTTGATCTGTTTACCATCGAAATCCACTGAATAATTGAATGTATAGAAGCCTTACATAAACTAACGTGGCCTGAGATGATACAAGTAACTCTATACTACTTGCTTCGAGTGCTATTAAAGCATATTTTCTGTGCGTTTGAGTGTTTGTGCGTAAATGCGCCATAATTAGCACGTTAGCTTGGTAACGTTAAGTTTAAGCAGAAAGATGAATAAAACCGCTTTTTGTCACATATCAACAATGATTCATAGTTAATTTCAAGTAGTACATCGGTCTTTGAAGTACTAATATCGTAGTATGGTCGTCATTCAGTACCATGATATGTATCCGCGTATTTTTTACTGTTTACCATGTAATGTTGTGCAGTGTTTGTGTAAGAAAGTTTGTAATCATTAACACAAAACAGAATAGAATAAAGTCTTTATTGTTTCATGACTGGGCTGGTGGAAATGGAGCTATTTACAACATGCATGGGACTTTAATGGCATGAATACAGATCATATGTTGTGTATCATATAAAACAGTTCAATTAACCATAGAGTTATAATGTAATGTGTGTCATGTCACAGGAACAGGAAGGGAGCAGCAGTTCATGGAAGACAGTCACTGTAAGACAGGAGACAGCAGTCAGCAGGAGGTGGACGATGCTTTTGCTGGATTTAACACTGTACATACTCAAGAACACATGAATGTACAATCATCTAATGAGCTATTTGTTTTTTTATTACAGGGCACTGAAGACAGCACTAAAGGTTGGTATTTTACAATTAACTTTTGAATACTCAATTATGAAATAGTCACACATGTACACTATCGTTCAAAGGTATTGTGGTCAGTATGATTTTTTTAATGCTTTTGAAGTCTCTTCTGCTCACCAAGGCTGCATTCATTTGATGAAAAATATAGTAGAAACTAATATTGTGAAATATTTTTACAATTTAAAATAACTGTTTTCTATGTGAAGATGTAGTACGATGTAATTTATTCCTGGGTCATTGACGTATAAGGATTTTCTACAGGCAAATTTTAATAATATATTTTGTAGTTGTTCAAACATTGTACAAGGTTGTGTACACATACATTCATATAAAAAATTTAAATTAAGTGATTTTAGTGTTTTTTTTCATCTAGATGAATTGGCTGTCACCTTAAAAAAAAATGTCATGTGGTGCGACCATGATTTATATTAAAATTAATTCATTTCCTTAACATGCTTAACATTTTTTTTTAGATGTTCTCAGTAATTAAAGTGTTTAGAAACAAAGTAATTGCATTTCTTTTGAGTTTTTGTAAATAATGATCATGTTTTTTTTCTATAATTTCAGAGTTGCCTTCTTAATTGCAGTTAACAGACTTATTTTTTCTGTAAATTGCATAAAACTGATAAAAAATATTTTAAACACATCATTCACTTAAGCATACTTTTGCAGTGATTCATATTTCTGCCACAGAAACTAGATAATTTATTTTATATTTAATACAGTTATTGCTATTATTGGTCACACCATGTGATGAGTGGTCGCTCCAAATGACATCAATACCTTACATCATTAAAAATCTATTTAAAGGAACATGTGAAAAGTTCAGCATATGGCATTAACTGCAGTCATTTTTTTAGACCCAGTTATTTCTAAACTTTGCCCAACCTTGGCTGCTCAATTGACTCTTCACCGGGACTTTGATTAATAGGCAATCTGAGCAATGCCAAATCTGCCATTTTTGTCCGACAAACAAACCAGACAGGAGAGTAGATTAAAGGGTCATGAAACCCCAGAACACATTTTTTGAGATGTGAACAGATATGTACGGGGGAAGTCATAGAATATGTATGGGGGAAGTCGTGACCTATTGGTTAGAGAGTTGGACTCGTAATCCAAAGGTTGCGAGTTCGAGTCTAAGGTCCGGCAGGAATTGTAGGTGGGGGGAGTGAACGTACAGCGCTCTCTACACCCTCAATACCACGACTGAGGTGCCCTTGAGCAAGGCACCGAACCCCCAACTGCTCCCTGGGCGCCGCAGCATAAATGGCTGCCCACTGCTCCGGCAGAGCACAAATTCCGAGTATGGGTCACCATACTTGGCCGTATGTCACGTAGGGATGTGCAACAGCGATCGAGTACTCGGCTGTGACAGCGATGATCGATCATGAAAACGATGATCGTGGAAAAATAAAAAAATAAATTCCGATTGGTTATAGCAGCAGTATAGCAGCTCACCCTGAGCTCTTATTGTTTAGCTTGCAACAGCATATGGTTCAAAGTATAGACGTGAGAAGAGAGAAAATCTTGGGTAGTGATGTCTGGGTTAGCTACATGCATATCTGATTAATCTAATATAGGATGCGTTGGGGTATTAACATTTATAAACATGCTGAATGTGCTGCATATTACCAGTGCTTCATGCTCAAATGCAATGACCGAAATTGACTGAGTTATTTGAAATGGTCATATTGCTTTTAGATATTTCTTTAAAAAAAATACTGATCCTATAATAATGCAGCAGTGATTTTTTTCATCATATTTGTTCAACAGTAGGCATATTTCAATTAAAATTGTTTTCGTACTTCGTATGGCTTCGAAAACACGCAGGCGATTTTAGGAATCACTTGATAATGTAGATGAAAATATAGCACAAATCTGCCATAAACATCAATGACATAAGCATTATAATGAGAACTTTATAGAATGTGAAATCTATAGTAAATCCTGTCCTTACCCGTGTTTCAGCGCGCTGTTGACAGCGCATCATGGCGGGAGCTCTCACTTTCTCTCTCTCTCTATCTCTTGCTATAGCGCGTAACTTAGTTAACTGGAATTTCATAAACATAGCACTATAATGAGAACTTTATAGGATGTGAAATCTATAGTAAATTCTGCCCTTGCCCGTGTTTCAGCGTGCTGTTCAGCGCAACTGGCGGGAGCTCTCTCTCTCGCTCTCTCGCTCTCTCTCTCTCTGTCTCTCTGTCTCTCTCCAACTTAAAGTTCAGGCATATGCATCCTTTTGTGCAGATACAAGTTGTAAACGTCTATGTTATGTATCGAAGTTATCTGATTAATACCATAGGAAGTGTCATAGAACGGGTTTCAGTTTATTGGCATAAGCAGCTTCACCTCAGGCAGCTATTCTTTTTTAGATGCTTCTTTTTTAATAACATTGCTGCATCATAATCATAATCTAACAGTGTTCTAATCATGTGTCCATGTTTTCATAGACATGTTTTCATGTCATATTTTTATTTTTAACATTCACTTTTTCATAACAGTCTTCAGATATTTTCATTATCTCCATTACGGCCATGCCCCGCCCCTCGCACATGCCCTGCCCCCTGAGTACTCGATTAATCGTTTTTGAAACCTATTGATGATCGAAATAAGAAATTGGCAAAAATGCCCTTCCCTAATGTCACGTCACTTTCACTTCACTTTTTTATAGACTGCATTTCAGTGAGAACACTAATAGCACTCATAAATGTTATCAATAAGTGGAAATTGGTTATTTTTTCATTTTTCTGAGCAATTTTGTTCTTCCGGGTTGAAAGGCAAAGTCGAGGTTACGTCACGGAATGTGACGTAGAGCCGGACCTCAGAGTGTGTTATAGATAGGCTGCAGGGGCGGGAGAGGGCCGTTTCTATGTCACTCGTTTCTGAGTGCTTTTCTGCATTTATTCATGGGAAAGAGCTTGTTCAACCCAATCACTGCGCCGTAGTATGCATAAAAAAACATCTGCTGTATTATGCTTAAGATAGTACCACTTCTTCCCTCAGTGTCATTCAGAGACATGCCTCGATGTAAGTGCTCATATCCTCAGTGCGACAACAAAAAAAGTATTTTTTGCGTTTCCCTACGCGTCAGACCAGAGGTGAAGGTGGTTGGTTTTCCGTGTTCTACCAACACACATGGAAAATATGTTTGTAGTAGTGTTGTCAAAAGACCCGGTACTTCAGTACCAAGTCGGTACTAAAAAAATGAAAACGTCACGGTACCAGGTTTCTTTAAGTACTGGTGGTACCGAGTACCCGGTCAACCCGGTTCTTGCTGCGCTATCTGAAAGCTGCGCAGATGCGCTCGCTTCATAAAAGCACTGAGACAGGGCGACATATTCATCGGCTGGGATCGTGTAGAGCCCTTTGAAGCTGCATTGAAACTGCAAATTGGACCTTCAGCCCCATTCAACCCGACACAGACTTCTTACTTGCATAGTACTTTCAGTGGTTGTATGTGTGACTAATTCACATTTGTGTATGCCAGTGTTTCATGTATGCTTGTTTGTATAAGAAGTCTGATTTAAACTTCACTTGATAAACATTTTACAAATCCTACAGATTCTTCTCAGGCGCTGTGCCTGAGAAGAATCTATAAGAGGTTTATAATTTGAAAAAGTGGATCAAACTTTTCTTACTAACTAGTACTGCCCATATTAAGCTGCTTCACATAAGCAATTTTCAAGACCATTTGTGAAAAATCAGTTCTCTTCTTTGAACTGATTTATCACAAATGGTCTTGAAAATTGCTTATGTGAAGCAGCTTAATATGGGCAGTACTAGTTAGTAAGAAAAGTTTGATCCACTTTTTTATATATATTTGTAATATTTACGTTTATAGTTAGTGTTTATATACTGTTTTTGTTTCTAGTTAGGGTTAGTACACAGTCTTATATTTTTAGGAGGCGCTCCAAAAGGAATTATTTTACTAAAACACCAAGACTGGAATTAGGTTTTTATTCAGCTGACAACTAAAAGCTTTAGGTAATTAAATTTGGGTAATTGGACTCTGCATGGTGTTCAGTTTTGACTGAAATGGAATTTTTCTTTTCTTTTTTTTTTCTCCTGTTCTATGATGTTTCACCTGAATATTTTTGGTTGCCAATAATTTGGTGCATCACTAGTTTTATCTCTTTTCTGACTTTCAAATATATTGGTTCAAGGTTTGAAACTCAAATCTACCAAGAATATTTTTAAATATGAGTGAAGTTTTCTGCCGTTATGTAGAAGTCATTTTAAGAAATGCTGTCCATTGCTATGTACTATTGACTGCATCTCTTCTTAACCACTGTCCTCTTGTCAGAAGCGGGCTCATCTCCATCTGCCGCATCCATTGTCACCCTTACCTGTGCTTCATCTCGACCGGGTCCCGCCGAAACAATCTCCCCCTGTCCTGTTGTCGGGGGTTTGCCGGACCCCCCTGAGGGAGGGAACAATGCAAAGTGGACCGCTGTGGCCGACGGACAGTCCCCCTCCACGGTGTCCCAGCGCTACATGTCCCGTGAGGTGCCCCCGCGCTTCCGCAACCAACAGGAACCAAAAGTGCTACTGAAGAGGGGCCAGCCACCACTGTCCTGCATGCTGCTGGGGGGCGGAAATGGAGGGGACCCTGTGCCCCAACTTCCCCTGCAGGAGCAAGCTGATGCCTCAGGTGGGTTGAATGAAAAAGTTATTGGACACAGTTTTTTTGAGTGGCTTTTAATCTCCTTTTGATGTGGTGTATTTATTCTCTTCCAGATCGAACAGTAGATTCTGTTTCTCTGCACTTATCGTCAGACGCCTCATCCACTCCCACTTATGCAAATTACACATGGGGGTTGAGCTCAGGACGTCAACCCTCCACTCAGGGAATGGACAAGGACAATTCTGATGTAGAAAAATGGTCAAGACCGGAAGACTCATGGAATAGTGATCAGACCCCACATTCTGCAAGGTCAGGGATGGATGAGTCTGATGGCCTAAGAAAGGACAGTTCTTCTCAACTCTCTGAATATGCAGAAACTAGTGTGGTAGGAGGTGCATCTTCACCGTCTGAGAATAAAGAATCCATTAAAGGAGTCAATCAGCTCTTCAATTCCAAGGTGTCAGTGATTTCTGGAGACCAGGAGGACACTCAAGGTCTAAAACCAAATTCCGACCCTGATGGAGCAAACCACACTGCTTCTGAGGAATCTTCTCCCACACCCTTGAGTCCAGCCAGTGCAGTGTACCAGACACTCTGCAAGAACGAAAAGCGCATTACAGGGGATTGGGTGGAGCTTCCGACTGGACCAAATCGTGGTGGAGTCTCCAGTACGGAATTATGGGATACAGGAGAAGACCCTATTGGGGAGAGAATTGATGCAGTAGTTGGAAGTTCAAGTGAAGGCACTGGCATCTCTCAGGGAGTGTGGGACGGAGACACGGTAGGTTCAAACAAACAGGCAGCTACAGGATGGACCTCAGACTTAGCAGTTGAAGCATCAAAAGGGGATGTGAGAGGGATCTCTGAGGTAAGCACAGATAGTTTACAGGACTCTTCAATGTTTGCAAACAGTGTGGCATCAGGAGACAACAATCAGAAAGCAGTTGATGATTGGGATGGGTCTGAGGAAGAATCAACTGGCAGAGAAAGCAATGAGGATGGGATGCACGCCCCAAATCTGGTCCAAAGCCCCTCCAGAAGTCAGGCCCTCCACCCAGAAGAAGCCTTACAGAGCATGATCAATCACACTAACCTGGATCCTAAAGTGCTGTGCAACACAGGATGGGGAAAGACTCAGATCAAGCAGAATGTCTCCTGGGATTTTGAGGGTGACAGTGGGAATGTTGGCTGGGATGTAGAAGTGCACACCGACCGCAGTAAGGAGGGCTGGCGGGATGCTGGTGATCTTTCCAGCTCCAAAATGCAGAAGCAGGAGGTTGACCAGGTGGGTAGAGCTCAAGCGTGGCCCGGGCATGGAGACAAGAGCATTGGGATTGGTTGCAAAGGGAGTGGTCGGGGAGAAGACCAGGAGGTTGAAGATACTTGCAGGAGGGAAGGAACTGGGTGGAACCAGGGTGGTGGAAGTGAGTGGACTCCATTACCCGAGGGTGGAGGCAGGAATGAAGAGAGAGACAGTGACCGCAAGAATCAGGATGAAGGTTTGTGGGGCAACACGGAAGAGTCGGGACAGCGGAGTGGTGGCTGGGGAGGCAGCAGTGTCAAACCGCACCAGGGATGGGGCGAGAAGCATCTTTCATCACAGATACCAAACAAACAAGCAGCACTTAAAACCCAAAATCAAAAACCGCAGCAGCAATCGCAAACCCAGCAGCAAATGCCGGGATATCCAAAGGCCTTGCAGGAACGGGGTCGTCCAGGAGACACCGATGACCAAAGTAAAGGGTCTGGCTGGACCTGTGGGCCCATCCCTCAGGTGCCTTCAGTTGTAGAGCCGAGTGGGTGGGAGGAACCCTCGCCACAGTCCATCAGCCGGAAAATGGAAATTGACGATGGCACATCTGCATGGGGCGATCCGTCACGCTACAACAGGACCGTCAATCTGTGGGATAAGAACAGCCCACAAGACCAACAGCAATTGTCTGGAAAACAGGCTGGAGCTCTATCTAAAAACTCTGGTAAGAAGGCAGCAGTGCATATTAAAGTAGATAAACGGTTTCAAAACACAAACATCCTATTCATTAACACACATTCACATTCCAGTTACTGCACCATGGGCACGCAGCAGTGCTCCCTCCGATCCTTCCGTGGACAGCGGTGCATCTGCTTGGGGGAAGTCGTTTGATGGTTGGGGGGAATCCAGTGAACCAGGGAAAGGAGGAGGATGGGGAAACTCGCATTCCCATTCTACTAAATCTGGTAAGAGCTTGCCTTAGTATACATGCTCAAGGGTTGCCAAGAATGTGGTTTTTGCAAGGAATTGGGCTGCTTTTAAACTATTGCCAGGTTTTTTCTTCTGGGTTGAGGGTTTGACACGTTGCACCAATTATGCTTGGTTTTAAATATTATACTCTACCAAATTTATATTCTATAAATGATAAAACTGTACCAAATGAGACAAAATGAGAAGAATTGAATTGAATGAAAACACACAATTTTATATTGACTATATACAGTGATTATTTTGGCTAGTTTTGGGGCTAGTTAAATTGACCATTGAAATAGGTTTGATTGGCCAATCGCTTGGGTTTTTGCTATGCAGATCTGGCAACCCTGAGTACAAAAGTAGGATGGGATTCAACAGTAAGATGGCACGATTGACAAAAATCCTAATTGTCGATTATTTCCCTTGCTATTATAATTGCAATTTATTAATTTTGAATAATCAAAATTGCATTAAAAGACCACTTTTGTTGGGGACAACAGCATGTTGTATTGTTCATATAGATTACACATACTTGGTTGCTAATATTACATTGGTCACCTTGATTTTTCATTATGTTCGTCCATGCTGAAGACATATCTGTAGCTGTGTTTCCATTGCTCTTCAAACTGTGCAAATTGAAATGGCAAATTGAAAATATGGCCAAAGGAAACGTCTATTTCTCAAAACTCCCATATATTGCAAAATAGTTGTTACGCTCGCATGAGGTGGTTTTTCAGGCAATTCGAAAAAAGGAATATTTAGCTTTTTTTTCCGGATATTTTTTTTTGCGGATATATCGCCAAGGTCGATATATCTGCCGATATTTGGCATTTTTTTCAAATATCGCCTTCGGCTGATACATTTTTCCTGTTTGGCCGATGCATTTTGACTTTTATTTTGACGGCGCTGAGAACGTCAGCGCCTGAGCACACTGCTCTCACATTCTCCCTGACTCATTCTTGTTAGCTGTCGTCGTTAACGGTTCTGTCTAATACGGATAGAAGTCTGTCTAATAATCAGATAGAATGGTTAAACAAAGGAATTAAAATGTATACAAAAAGTATTATAACGATTGCTTTTATATTATTAGTAATAGAAAGGCAAATATTATAATACTTTCTTGTTAGCCGTCAGCATTCAGCAAATACATATTTATATAATTTAAACAAATCTTTGAATGACTAATCAACATTTAATTTCACAAGCCTTGTAAACTTAGTCAAATCCAGCTGTGAGATCTTGTGAAGTGTGCATTTGTATCCTGCATGATCGTGTGTTCTCTGTGTGTCGATTGATCCGTATGAATTGAATGCGGACAGGAGGAGAGTTCAGCTTCACTGGAGACGCGTGATTGACAAACTTTAAACTTGTGATTTCAAATTATGCTGTGCTTTATGCATTTGCCCACTTTCATATTCATGTCATTTTCACTGTGTGCTGTATGTAAAATGAGTGTTACCTTGGTTTATTTGAAAAAATACGAATCCCAATGCACACAAACTTCCCAAATTACTGAGTGCCCTGTTGGTTACAGTGTTTACTTCCTTTTTAATTGTATTTTTATTAAATATTTATTTATTTTAAAAAACTGTCATCTAAAGTATAAGTATGTTTATTTTACACATTTATTTTTTAATCCATTTTCAAATGATTTCATAAATATTCAAATAAAATTATATCGTCTTTATATCGCCATCGGCCACCCTGCTTTCCAAGATATCAGCATGGGCTGTCAAAAAAACAATATCGGTCAACCACTACCCTGCACACTGCGCATTATAGATCCGACACGACCACCCTAGTCAATGCTTGTTTATATCAGCCGCACTGCGGCACATTTTAGAAGTGTCCCAGAAGTGCCTCTCCACACTGCTTCGCTAAAGATAGTCAAGTCACTATTATTTGTATAGCACTTTTAACAATGCAAATTGTGTCAAAGCAGCTTTACATCAGCTTGATATAAAGCTGGGTGGTTTTACATCAGCTTTACAGTATTTAGACGGGGAAATAGTGTGTCGAAATAGTGTCATTATCCTCTGGCCAGACAAAATCAGCAGTTTAAATCTAGGCTGCAGCAGAGTCGGTTTGTGTAAAGGACTCATCTGGTTCCTGTGGTCTTGTCCCGATGGTCGTCTAGGAGACAGGGTCTTCACTGGGGATCAGTCTCTAGGGCTCATCTAGTTGTCCTGGTCTCCGCTGACATTCAGGGCTGTAGAGGTCATCTCTAGGTGCTGATCCACCATCTGATCTGCATACGGACTGGATCCGGGTGGCTGCAGTGACCATCTGATCTGGATACAGTCTGGACCTGGGTGGCTACGGTGACCTCGGAATAAGAAAGAAACAGACTAATATTAGCGTAGATGCCATTCTTCTAACGATGTAACAAGTACATCGGGTGTTTTGGGAAGTGTTCCCGGTTCCGGTTGACCTAATTAATGCAGCCTAAAAATCATTTAACGGATTTGAATTATAGAAATGCGATAGTGTATTATGTGTAAGCCAGGTTAAAGAGATAGGTCTTTAATCTAGATTTAAACTGACAGAGTGTGTCTGCTTCCCGAACAGTGTTAGGTAGATTGTTCCAGAGTTTGGGCGCTAAATAGGAAAATGATCTCCCGCCCGCAGTTGATTTTGATATTCTAGGTATTATCAAATAGCCAGAGTTTTGAGATCGCAGCGGACGTGAAGGACTATAGTGTAATAAGAGCTCACTCAAATACTGCGGTGTCAAACCATTCAGGGCCTTATAGGTAATTAGCAAGGTCTTAAAATGTATACGATGTTTAATAGGGAGCCAGTGCAGTGTTGACAGAACCGGGATAATATGGTCATACTTCCTGGTTCTAGTAAGAACTATAGCTGCTGCATTTTGAACCAGCTGGAGTTTATTAAACGCGCAAAGCAACTTTTTGCAGTTTTTGATATCAACTATACATTCCGTTAGTTTTGCAAATTGGTATGTTTCATCGGGTCGCGAAGAAATATAGAGCTGAGTATCATCAGCATAACAGTGAAAGCTAACACCATGTTTCCTAATGATATCTCCCAAGGGTAACATGTAAAGCGTGAAAAGTAAGGGGACCTAGTACTGAGCCTTGAGGTACTCCATACTGCACTTGTGATTGGTATGATACCTCTTAATTTACTGTCACAAATTGATGGCGGTCAGATAAGTACGATTTGAACCATGCCAGTGCACTTCCTCTAATGCCAACATACTTTTCTAGTCTATTTAAAAGAATGTTGTGGTCAATAGTGTCAAACGCGGCATTAAGATCCAGTAGCACTAATAGAGAGATACAACCACGATCAGATGATAAGAGCAGGTCGTTTGTAACTCTAATGAGAGCAGTCTCGGTACTATGATATGGTCTAAAACCTGACTGGAAAACCTCACATATAGCATTTTTCTCTAAGAAGGAACATAGTTGTGATGATACTACTTTTTCTAATATCTTTGAGAGAAAAGGGAGATTCGAGATCGGTCCGTAATTAAATAATTATTTGGGGTCAAGTTGTGGTTTTTTAATGTGGTTTTTTAATGTCTCCTTCGATTAAAAGTAATGGCTAGTGCAGTGGCTGCATTATACGTAAACCTATCGCCTTGACTTATCGCGAGAGGAAAAAATAATAGTTTAGCAATAGTTTTTTATCGACACTGATAAAATATCGCAAAAGTTTTGCGCAAGTCTGTAATGGAACGCAGCTTGTGACTGGTTACAATGTTGAACAAAAATTATGTAAATGGCAACATTTAATGCAATGAAGTAAATCTAAATATAATGCTGTGTAAGTAAGACTTTTCACAATTAATTAACTGGCAAAATAATCACGATTACGGCTGCCATGATTACCTAAACTCTTCAAGTGTGCGACATAAGCTTATCTACATATTTACTCTTAAGGTTCGAAGTCTATGCAAGAGGGGTGGGGTGACGAAGGCTCGAATGTAACCCGACACTCCAGCTGGGAGGAAGAGGATGGTGGCACTGGTGTTTGGGGCAGTCGGGGATCTCAAAGCAACACATACAACTCCGGGGGCTGGGGACAAGGCCAGGGGGCCAGGAGACTCAACGCCAAGGTATGTTGGAAGCTTTTTTGACCTCACCAAGACTTTTTGACTTGGGAAAACTATCGACTTCTAAGTAACCCTTTGGTTTGTCCCTTAGAGCCCTCTTAAAGGTAACAGTGGGGAATCATGGGCATCTCCTGTGACTCGGCAGTTCTCAAACATGAGCGTCACGGTAAGCTAGTCATTACTACTGTGCTGATCTGCTCTTGTGTGTTTCTGCAGATCTGTAGGAATATGCTTTATTTTTTGTCAGGATGAAGACTCCAGTATGGGTCACGATAGTAGGCACGACAGGCGAGGAATGAATGATGGTGAGATGCGGCGAGGCGGCAGGACTGGGGGAGCTTTCCGCTCACAGCCTTCCAAAGAGATGCCATGCGGGGAGACCGGACCTTACCTGGACAAGGTACTGAGACGCATCCAATCCCATCTTCCCTGGAGGTCAAAGAGAGTCACATCTTATAACAAAGATTCCATGACATATAGGCTAAATGCAGAAACCCTCTCGAGAACGAAAAGCAGCTGGACTTATTGCAGTCCTGAGTGACCCTAGAGCAACCTGAGGTTATGAGATCAGATTTATGTGATACTACTCACCTTTCACAAGGGATAATATCAAATACTGTTCTGTTTTTTGTCTTATTTTATGAGCAGTTTCACTCGAAAGTGCTTTACCATACGGAAGTCCATTGCAGCTTCCATTTATGCCATTTAAGTACCTTGTTCAAGGTCACAAGTGTAAAAGTCCATAGCTTGATTTTTAAAAACGTTTTAATGCCCTAAGCTTCAACTGTTGCACTTCTTTGCTGTTGTTTTGAAGGTTGGAGGTCATAGTATGTTTGGTGGTGGTGGGATTCCTCCACTGAGAGGGATGCATCAGGCTGGTGTGC
Source organism: Schizothorax lantsangensis (assembly GCA_027422415.1). Classification (NCBI taxonomy): domain Eukaryota; kingdom Metazoa; phylum Chordata; class Actinopteri; order Cypriniformes; family Cyprinidae; genus Schizothorax; species Schizothorax lantsangensis. The sequence goes on from CM049840.1 coordinate 35,439,971, forward strand.
ACCCCTTAAACCCTTCCCCTGGGATACGAGCACAAGTGCCTCCCCAGTTCCTGCCTCCTCAGGTCAGTTTGTGTTCTGGATTTAACACGGGGATAAATGGATGTTTATTAGTGCACAGTCATATCATGGTTCCTCCGTCGTTCTTCAGGTTCCTGGGCCGATGCTAAAGCCAATGGCGCCCCCTAGTGGAGGCATGTTCCCTCCACAGCTTTCCCCCCAACACATCGCCATGCTTGGTGGCATTCATCCACACATGCAACAGTTTCAACTAGTACGTATCACATTAAGGGCCAGATTTACTAAACAGGGCAAATTAGCGTTAGAGCGCAATTCCATGAAAGCGCCGATGGGAGGGGAAAATTCTGCGGGTGATTTACTAACAATACGCACATTAAAGAACACAGCCAAATCATTTCCATAATGACCAGCGCAATCTACCAAGAGCAGCGCAAATTAAAGCCTGCTTTAAGACATGCTTTTTTAGGCATTAAATAATGGCGCAAATACCAGTAATTCTTCACTGCACGTGTTTAGTAAATCCTGGCAGTACTATTTTAATGCCAAAAGACGGTTTGCGCTGGCGCAAGCTGTTAGTAAATCCGGCCCTTAGTCCTCAAATATAACGTAAGGCATTTAAGAAGCATTGTTTTAATGTTTTATATACATTCTCTATTTCAGGCCTGTCAGCTCCTATTGCAACAACAACAGCAGCAGCAGTTTCTGAATCAGAGGAAGTTTCCTCCTCCTGTAAGACAACAGCACGATCCGCAGCAGGTACAGACAGCATAACTGCTCAACCAAATAACACTACAGTGCCCCCTACTGACTCAAGCCTGTAAAGCCTGCCAAATCAATTTGATATGGAAATTTCGAAGGCTTTTAAATAATCCACATGATCAAAACTGTTGCATACAATCAATCAGGCAACAGAAGGCATGTAGTACATGCCTTCTGTTGCCTGATTGATAACTATGATGCGATATCAAGTTTTCCTTTCTCTTTAGAGAGTTACAAGCTGTTTGTGCATAGATGAGATCCCTGAAGTTGCAAAGACTAAAGTCTCAAAACCAAAGAGATATTCTTTATCAAAGTTAAGACTCGTCCACGCCCCCCTAAAACGGCTCATTCAAACACGCCCCCACACGTCTTAGTCACGATGTGGAAATATTTGCGTAAGGCGTGGTTTCAGTAACCGCAGTAGTGTTGATGCAGCCGTGTCAGGGAGAAGCTGTGTGTTTCTAGGCGAAAGCAAAAGCACTTTATTTGGCCTTCCGAAAGTAGATGCATTTAGGAATCATTAAGATTACTTGCAACAGAACAGCACAACCCAGATGTTATCACAACGCATTTTATGGATGACCGTTTCGTGAACCTAGGAGAGGAGGTAATTCTGACTTTGCTATGACAATCTGGCGCTTCTGAATCAGCAACTGTATGTTTTGTTATTAGTTTAAGTTTTTGCTATTGACTGTTCAAATGCGGAATTTTGCGCGTCATGTGTGCGCGTGAGAGAGAGAGAGAGAGAGTCACATCACAGCGGAGTGTACAGCCCATCAGAAATCGTCTTAATCGCGGCTTGTGTACTGCAACCGCATCATCATTGTGTCTGTCACACGACTCTGCTCCTCTTTCGGGCTTGAACTGATGGTAAAACTAAGGACATTATTAAAGGTGCTGTATGTAGGATTGACACCTAGCGGTTGAACTAGGTATTGCAGTCCAAATTCAAAATATTGGAGACGGTTTTTTTCACCAGCGCCTCCTCCACAGACTTGATGCACGCGCAGGATGCCAGATTAACGACACCAACAGGAACGAGCGCACATGACGATGAATGAAATGAAATACGCGGCGTTTTCCGCCAACTGGCAACCCGGGGTGCTGAAATACAATTGGGTAAACTGGCAGTGGGCGGGTTTCACAAACCATAACAAACACAGACATTCCGGGCCGGACGCACATTTTCAAAGGAGAATAACTGACTGTAGCATTGTTTTTCAGATAAACAAGTATGTTAACTTAGCATGTTTCTTAAATATCTGCAAGCATATTATATTTTTATGCTTTAGTAAAGTCAAAATCCTACATACAGCACCTTTAACTGTCTTTAATTTTGAAAGCTAAGGCTCGCAATTATGGAAAGGGGCGTTACATTTCCGACACGGCTTGTGGTGTTCGGCCAATCACAATGTACTGTGCCAGTTGGCCAATCAGAGCAGACTGTGCTTGTCGGAAGGAGGGACTTTGTAGAAAACGATGCGTTTGACAGAGGCAGGGCATAGAGGACCTACAATAATGTAAAGTATTTGAAAAATAATGTGTTTTTTGAACATTAAAGCATGTCAACATATTCTGTTACACCAAATACACAAAATAATGATCTTTAAAAAAAGCATCATATGACCCCGTTAAACTCTTTTATATCTAAAAATTCTGGAAGCATATTCTTGAAGATAGTAAGACCTGTTTTCATTGATTTTCTCTACTTGGCATGCTGGCAGATTTACTCTATATGTATATAATGAATTCAATATAACTCTACATTCAAGATGAAATCTATGAAAACAAGTTTTAACATCTCATTCAGTGTTGCTTCTAAAAGTCAATTTTTAGATATTTTAGCCGGAATGCAAATACTCATGCGTTGAAAGAACATTTTTAGTCTGTTTCACTAATGTGTGAATTCTCTGTAGTTGGCGCGGATCATGGCAATCCTACAGCAGCAGCAGCAGGGTATTGGTGGTCCTAAACTCTCACCGCCACCCATGGGAGGACAGGTTCCCAAACACCCAGACGCGCATCTCCATCTGCTGGGCATGAATGCCCACAAACAGCCTGATGGACCAGTGCATGCAGCCATGGGAGGATCTGAGCTGCACAGCAAAGCTCCTGCTGCTTTCACAGGTGAGGACGTCCAAGGTGTAGATGAGGTTGTTTATTGGAACAGATCTGGAGAAATGCAGCATTACATCACTTGCTCACTAATTGATCCTCTGCAGTAAATGGGTGCCGTCAGAATGAGAGTCCAAACAGCTGATAAAAAAAACATTACTATAATCAACAAGTAATCCACTGGACTTCAGTCCGTCAATTAATATCTTGTGAAGGGAAAAGCTGTGTTAGAGAACTCATTTTAACCGTAGGCAACTGTTTGAAGTAAAAAAATAAAATAAAAATAAATTTGTTATTCATGAATTTGTTTCTTATGCAGCGTTTGGCTTCACAAGATGTTAATTGATGGACTGGAGTGGTGTGAATTACTGTGATGTTAAATTGTCAATTCAGTTGATTAGACATCGTTTTTGATTAGTAAAATGTAATTATTTAATTATTAAAAAGGAAAACCCAGAATTTGAGAAAAATAATACGTTTGATTGTCATAGGCTCCTATGTATTGTTAAACCCAGTGTTTTGTGAAAAATCAAAGGGCGGTCAAGCAGGCTCGGTGGGCTCGTTCTCTCAGTGTATGATGTGTTCAGGGCAGCTGCAGCAGGCCGGAAGCGCTCCTGTGGTTCTTCAGTGATGCGTTGGGCCAACCAGCCACCTGGCCTCCAGGTAACATTTAGATCTTTTTATTTGTGATTTTTCCCTCCTTTGAAATGGTGAAATTACTTAAATTGTCTTGACTTTGTTCACTTTGAAAGCTCGTTCACTTTGAAAGATAGACCACACTTTGATCACCACAGACTGATCTATACAGTTATATTCTGTGTGTGTGTGTTTTGTGCATGTGTGTTGTGCATGTATATATATATATATATATATATATATATATATATATATATATATATATAGATAGATAGATAGATAGATAGATAGATAGATAGTGTGCAAGTGTTTGCCTTTCACATGTGTTTCGTATGTTATCTCACTCAGAGTTTCAGCCGGGCGTCCCGTGGAAGGGCGTCCAGAGCCCTGAGCCCGAGCCTGACCACTACATGAGCCCTGCGGGAATGCTGGGACCCTCCGTGCTCAGTGATACTGAACATCATCTGCTGCAAGACAACACAGGTACTGAGACAGTGAGCGTTCATGTTAACCTCGCCTCATCTTCAGACAGAACGACCCGTGATGACCGCATGATGTGTATCGTGAATGAACAGAACTCATGGAAATTACTATAATAGTTTTTTTTTTTTTTTGAGGTTTTCCCCACTAATGGAAAACTGGGAATTTGAAATGTTGAAGTTGAATATTATAATCAAATTTTAGGATTGTTTCCAGGCCTTTTACAGAATTTAAGTTTTTTTTTTTTTTTTGTTATGTTAATTATTTAAATGTTATTTTTACATAGAATTTAAATTTATTATATATATGCAGATTATTTAAATAATAATAAAGGATATAACTTTTATATACAGTTTAACCCTGTAAAGCCTGACATGAAATGATAGTTAGAAAAATAAAATGTTTAGAAATGTTTCTTTTTTTTTTTGCATATTGGATACATCAGGCTTTTATGGCTCATATAATCTGATATAGTGAGAATATGGAGGGAAAAAAAACAGCTCATTTTTATACAGACACAAATTAAGCAAAAATGCAATAAAATATGCAATATATGTCCTTATATTTTTTTTATGATCAAAAAGATGAAATTCTAAAATTATTGTAATGTAAATCAATGAGATCTGTATAACGGTATAGCAGATACTTACATGAAATTATATAAATATCAGTCATCACTCTATATCTCCAGTAATATGTTAGAAAGATGAGATTTGAATGATCCAAACATATAATGCAATTCAATCCAATGATGATTGAGAGATGAACAAATAAATGTTGCTCAGAAGATGTGAGATGTTTTGGAGGTTTGAGAAGATCATTCCTCTGCTGAGGAACAGTGAAAGTAAAGCTTCTGGAAACAAACGCTCCTCAAAAGATCCTGATGATCAGATTTGAGACGCACTGATTTTTCCAAAAAAAATGATGGAGAATCAAGTAAAGCTGAGCTGCTTCAGTCCATTAAGGGTTCATATGGAAATATTACTAAAGTTATTCTGATGTTTACTTGAGGAAAATCAGTAAAGATTTGACAGCGTGAAGACGCGTGAAGCTCCAGCTGAAGGTGGACATTTGTAGAATTACACTAAAAGAGTTTTTACTTGATTAAAAAAAAGCATAAACTATCAATCAGATGACAGAAGGCATGTAGTAGATAGGGAACATATATATATTTTTTTTTAAGAGGCCTTAGAAATTGGTTTTGCTATGCGTACTTGAAAAATGTACCCGTGTTTGACAGTCTGTCTGTCTGTCTGTGATTAGGGTCGAACTCTCTGAACACCTGTATGCCTTCACCTGGTGCCTGGCCGTACAGTGCCTCAGAAGCACCCCTCACTGCACACGGCACCGGTAACGCTGACTTCAATATACTAATCAAGGTTTTAATGAAAATGCACAAAGGTTTTAAGTCATTTGAATTGCAAGGACAGTCGGTAACATTGTGCATCACCTCTTAACATTTCCAGCTAAATACTCCGAGCTGAAGTCCAGTTGGCCGCCGGAGCCCATTGGACACGGCAAATCATGGCGGACCAATCGGAACACTTCTCATCTGCCCCGCCCCCCTCCGGGTCTCTCCAGTCAGAAGCGGTCAGGGGAGGGGCCTTGGATGCCCAGGACTTGGGGGGGTGGTGCCAGCGGCCCAGAGTCGCCCTTTAAAACAGGTACTACACACACACACAGTCACACTCTTATGTGAGGAACAGATGTTTGTGAAGATCAACCTGTTCATGTCTCGTGATCTTCAGAGTGGAGCGATGGAGGAGCTTCCGCGGGAAAATCATGGCTGTTACTGCGAAACCTCACGCCACAGGTGTGCACAAACACACATACACACACTACTGTTCAATGATTTTAATGTTTTTAAAAGAAGTCTCTTCTGCTCACCAAGGCTGCATTTATTTGATCAAAAATAAAGGAAGAACTATAATATTAGGCTACTTGAGTAGTGATGCTTAAAATTACAATATATTCACATAGAAAACTGATTGTAAATAGTAATATTTCACGTACATTTTTCACTTTTTTTTCTCCAGTTTTTACTTGTGTTTTTGATGAAATGAATGCAACAATGGTGTGTATCTGAATCATTTGCTGCTACTTGTATGTCATTTTAAGAGGTTTTACTGTATTTGTCAGTGTATTTAGTATAGCAAAGCATCATATTTTTGTGGTTTGTGTTGCAGATCGACGGCTCGACCCTGAGGACGATCTGTCTGCAGCACGGCCCTCTGCTGACCTTTCACCTCGGCCTGACGCAGGGCAGCGCTCTGATCCGCTACTGCAGCCCTCATGAAGCCGCCAAAGCCCAGAGTGCCCTGCATATGTGAGTCACACTATTACACACAAACACATGTTTACTGATTATATATGTGATGAGATATGTAGAATGTGGAGATGTTGCCAAATGTTTATATCAGATCTTCCAAAATATGCATTGAATATTTTCGGGTTTAGCTCATCTCAGGTATTTTATTTGCATAGATTTTATTTTGCACAGATCAATCAAGCATTCTCCATTTACTGATACTCTTTTAATGTCAAAATCAATAACTGTTTTATATATAAACATGCCTGTAGTTGTAATTTGAGTTTAACATGTCACAACACGGGTCACATAAACATTTCAAAGCCATTAACATGTTAATAAATATAATTAATGTCAAACATGAATGCAAGAACTTCCTAGTAAATTTTTTTTTTTATAATTTTTTTTTGTAATAAATTGACTGTCAATGTTGTGTCTGTTGATCAGGTGTGTTCTGGGAAACACCACCATCCTGGCCGAGTTCATGAGCGAGGAGGACGTCGTCCGTTACTTCACACATTCCCAGGCCGCAGGGGTCGCGGGGTCACCCGAGGGCTCGCCCGGCTCTGACCCCGTCCCGCGAGAGGGCGAGCGGCCCATGGGCTCCAGGGCGGATGGAGACGCGGCGGTGGGCTGGCAGGGGCTGGACGTGACGCCCGGCTCCACAGTGGAAGCGCCGGGACTCGCCCTCCTCAGCCAATGGAGCAACAGCGGCGGGGAGGGGGCAGGGAAAGGGGTCTGGGGGGGCGTGGCTCTCGGTTACCACGGCAGCAGCCTATGGGGCTCTCCTCAGTTAGAGGACAGCACAGCCGTGTTGTTGCCAGGCAACCTGCTTGGAGGCGGGACGGACAGTTTGTGATTGACAGCAGTCAGTTATTAAAATTCTGGTATGTGGAGTTTAAAGTGCGTCAAACTGCAAAAATAATGATTGTTTCCAAACATGTGGAAGCCCGTGCATTGTTATAGTTTTTCAGTCTAGCTTTTGAGAACATTTCATTTTTTTTTAACCCCAAACTTTTTTTTTTTTTTTTTTTAGGGCCATTAAGAAATTTGCATGATGACATTATTTTTAATGACAGTTATTCATGTTTCCAGCTAGTTCTCATAATATATTTGGATGTTTTACTGTTTTTACTGGACGTTTTCATTATTCCCAAAGTTATTTCCATTTGATTTCTGCTGTTATATTTTATGAATACAAGAATATATATATATATATATATATATATATATATATATATATATATATATATATATATATATATATACATACAAGAATACAAGTATATATATATATATATATATATATATATATATATATATATATATATACACAATTAAATATTTATGCATTTATATAAAATAAATTTAGATTTAGTTTAAAGGCATTGAAACAAATATCATGATGAAAAATAATGGATTTGGCATGAAAATATCACAATGCAAATAGCTATGTAAAACTAATTTACATAACTATATGTAAGCTTAAACGTATTCTCAAGGTATTTTTTTATTTATTGAGTAAAATAAGTTACCAAAAAAAAGCATAATGCATGGCCTCTGTATGTTTTAATTATTTTTGCAGTTGTTTCTGGTGACACTGCAGCTTTAAGACAGAGACGCACTTTGAACAAACACTCACATTCAGAGATCTACATTTCCACACAAACGCTGAACGTGTTGACAGGCTTTTGTATCTATCCAGTGAGATCTTACACACACACACACACAGGTGCAGTGTGAGCGTCGTAGGGATTTGCTTACAGACATTCTCATCATTGCCAGAGTTAAGCTATCATGTATTTGAATGCAGGGACTGTTCCTTAAGGCCTTCTTACACACACACACACACACACACACACACTGCTCAACTTGAATGACTGATTTCAATTTGATGTTACGCTGGCACACGCAGACACTGTTTGATGCTTCGATAGCAGATTTATTGATTTCATTAGAGCACAAGATCATTTGAAGCCGGTAGATGCGTTAAACTCCAAAAAAAAACACATCTAAGTTTCATTTCACTCCAGAATTAAAATCATGATTGATGACCGAGCACATTTACTCACACATTCTCATTATTGTAATGTGGAAAGTTTTCAATTTCTCATTACCGTAACCGTAATATTTACTATATTACCACAATGCAATTAGCTTTTAATTTAAATATAACACTTAGTATCATTTTATAGATAACACTTAATTTTTCTGCATGAAAGTAATGAGAATTTGGGAAGAAAAAAAAATGTTTAAAGTTGGGAAGGTCCTAAAAATGAGCTACTTTGGGATTCCGGAGTGAAATTGCTTCCCTGTGTTTTGGGAGGTTCACGCAGGTGGTGTTTCGGCTTTTCTGTTGCTCCGTTCTTTATCCAGCGCGTTCCTGTGGATTTGTGCATCTTAAACGCATCTGATCTTTCATTCAGACCTTCCACTGTTCCCTTCTTGATCTGTTTGTCAGGTTTGCTGTTACATTTATATGATTCGTACGTAATTTTTTTTTGCTAAGGCATATACAAGTTATCTTCAAAGACTTTCAAGTGATCGGACGGACGGACGTCTGTAACGTGTGTATGTGTGCACTTTACTGTTTTGGTCTGTGTTTGTGAGTTTGTGTGCAGCTGTACATTGTTAATTGTGCACTATACACTGCTGGTTGTGTTTTACAAACGTTGGCATTAGCGGGTTTCTGCGATTGGAGTTTCTCTTGTGTTTTTTAAGCGTACTCATGTAGCCTTTTGTATCGGCTGAATTGCAATAATGATTCTACAAGCATTTTTAAGACACGAACATGTGACGGCGTTTCTGCCAAACTTATCCGCCTGTCCAGAGTTTACAAACAGCTGAAAGACGTATGTGTTTTTATGTGTCTGTACTGTTGTTTTTGTTTTAAATTAAGACTTTTAACACTCCTTTCAGTGTTTCGTTTTTTGAGATTTTACAGAGAAAAAGAAGTGAAGAGTTTATTTAAATAAAAGTGACATGCAGCTGTTATAAACACTGAAGTATCAGAGCTTTTGTTGTTGTATTTTTTTTTTTTTTTTTTTTTTTTGTGGTTCCTGGACTCTTTTTGTCATACATGTTACTAACCATAAACAGATTTTTTCTCTTAGCTGTAAACTTGTCAGTGCGTTTTCTGGTTTTCTTTCAATAATTGAGAGTTTGACTCGTATATATAGTTATATATATATAATATATATTTATATAGATTAGTGGTCGCACTCATACATTTTATTTGAAATGTCTTGTTACCTTTTGATTATGTGGATGTTTTGATTGGTAATTCCAGATGGTCTTTGATTTTTCATTCTATTTCCAGTAATGTTTATCATTAGGCCCTTTCACACAGTAATACCAGTAAATTGCCATAAAATTACCGGAACGACTTTACCAGTAAATTCAAAAATGTGCTGTTCACACATGATCTCTTTACGGCAATTTACTGGTAATTTTCCGGAAAAGTCTGTATGTGTGAAAGGGCTTAGTAGCAATCTCTTAAATAAGTGCATTAGATGCTACTGAATGCACATTGAAATAGATTTGTATTTTTCCATAAACGGTACAAGTTAAGTCTGTATGATGATTATTATTATTATTATGGATTATTCTCTCCGCTCAGCTGCCTACCTTTCAGTATGTGAGGGAAGTTAACAGGTTTTCATTCATTTGTTAATTTAATCAAAGTCTTCTTAATTTTTATTCATGTGAATGTTTTGCTTTGTGTGATTTATAGATGCTCTTTAATCTTTAGTAACACTTGTAGTAAAGATCTTTTAATCAAACAATGTACATTAGATACGAGTTGTTGTACATTAGTTATAAATGTCAAGTTTGGTGTATATCTTTCCACATACAGTGCAAGTCAGAGTTTGTGCAAAATTATCCAAGGTTTTTGACTTTTTGTATAATGGAAAATTGTTAAACAAGCCTGGAACTTATGCAATAATCAAAGCATGCGACACAAATGAAAACTATGCTTTTATTTGATCTCTCTCTCTCTCTCTCTATATATATAGTACAATATTTCAAAGCAGCTTAATGTCAGATTGAGTAGTTTAAAACATGAACCAGATAAAACATGCTGTTCGTATTAATCGTTTCACGTTAGTAAATAAGCGGTGAAATGCGTAGCCTATTATAGTTCCCTTCTCAACTAGTGAACTAGCGTTTTGCGTTTACATTGAGGGATTATAAAAGTAGTTTCGGTTTCAGTTTGTTTTGTAAAGGTCATTGCACACCGAGTCCGAAATTTTCGCACGTTAAAAAATAAATACGACCTCGTTATGTCAATCACGTTTACACACTGCCTCCGAAACTTTCGTCAGTCATAAAAACAATTCGGATCAGGTTCGTAGCATGCATTTTGATTGATAGGAAAGGATGAGGAATACGGAAAAACGCACGCGAGAATTCGGACTCGAGTGTGCAATGACCTTGATGCTTCTAAACACCACGAGGAGGATGGAGCTAAAAAAAAGGATGCTTTTACTTCACTGTCTTGTAAAACTTAAAAATACAAGTTCCGTTTTATTGAAAACATACACGTTTGTCTTAAATCGTTCAGCCAAAGGTGTGTCCAAACTTCTACTGTGTTCATATTTGCAGTACCAGCTAATCTATTCAGCGTTATCTGTTGTGTGCTGATGATTTATTAATGCATGTTATTATGAAGCGTCGCCTGGCGGACGGTGACGTCACCGGGAGTGAACGCTCGCTCGCGGACGGAACGCATCGCGGAGCGAAGCGTCATGCGGGGTTTCAGGTCGTGAGAGCTGCAGATGAGCGGGATCCACTGAGTAACGTGAGTACTGGGTTTGATCGATGTGTAGGTTCAGGAGATCTGTCTGAAATCGAGCTCAGCTGGAGAGACCGCATCAGCGCATCCGCTCGCGACGCGACGCGACACTAGCGTTCGCATTATCCTCCGCAGAAACGATCGAGGACATTATAAGCGTTCTCGTTTCTATCGATAAAGAGTGAACGTGTTTGATTTATTAAGTCGCCGGTTTATGATTTATTCGATTGTATGTCAGCGATCAGAACTGGAGATCTTTATAAAACCACAAACATCAAAGACAATGAAATAACGCGTTGTTTTATTAGTTTGTGACTCAGACAGAAGGAGGCCCGATCATTATCTTCATAAATGTTGATATCTTCAGATGTGATGATTCTCATCCTGCGTATCTTTGATACGTTTTTAAGCATGGTTCATACCACGTTATTTTTTTTTATTTTTGGACTTATTCTATAATAATACCACAATATATTTGTTTTTTTTGGCTGTGGTACATTGTATGTACCTTGTAAATATCTTAGTACCACAGTATTAATGTATCAATGAACCACCACACTGCATTTTTGTAAGTGTATGCTGACAATACTTTAGTCCATCATATAGACACTGCTGTTTTGATGACATTAACCCTTACTTCACCTCATCAACCCTCATTGTGTTAATTTAAAGCGATAGTTCACTTAAAAATAGTGTGATTTAGGCCTAGAGCCACTAGTATGTGAGATGTTCATCTTGTGGAGCACAAACATGAGCTCAGATGCTATCAGTGTTTCGGTCAGTCGTGTTGTGATGCTGCCGTCTCCAGAAGACCGGGTTGGCATGGCAACACTGAGACCATCCACTTCTTGTAAGAGAGTCGTGAATCACACACTGATGCATCATCACTGCAGGAGGAAGATCTCCGCTTCTTCTTGTATATATCGATAAATACTATGGTGCCACGTGTAAAATCCACAGATTTTACAAACTTGTTCTGTTTTTGGATCATAAGGCTCTAGGTAAGTGTTTTAAAAATCTTTGTATGATTCACATGTTTCACTAGTGAAACCTCTATGGCAGTGGTTTTCAAACCTGTCCTGCACATTTTGTATGTCTCCCTCATCAGACACACCTGATCCTTGCAAGACAGGTTTGAAAACCACTGCTCTATGGGCCTTCACCTTTTTCACAGTTCCGGGTTTCTAAGCAGCGGAAGTTGTCATAGTTGGGTTAACTTAACCCATTTAATCCCAGTGAATTTTTTCATTCCCATTTGCTCAAATAGTTAAAGAAAAACTGTTCAGTTTTCATGACTTTCAATAAAAGGAAAAAAATTGAGAGAGACCGATAACGGCAGTCAGAAGAGAGAACGATGTCAAATTTACCATCCCGCCCATAGACGCTGCATTAGAAACACCCTCGCATTAGCGTTGACTAGTTTGTTTGTAATTTGATGCTAAGGTGATTTAATACAAAGACTAGTGTTATAAACTTTACATGCATTTAAAAAAAAAAAATACAAATATGAAGAACTTTCAAGGATTTACGATGCTGATGACCTTTAAACACGTCATCACAGTCTTTTGAAAAAGGTCCATTTTTTCTCCAATGGGGAAAAATGCAACGGTCAATATGGCCGCTCTATCACAGGAAGCCCCGCCTTCTGAATGAAAGAGCCAATCGCTAATCAGTAAAGTCAGCACGTCACTGCAGCTGCCGTTAGAAGTCCCGGTTGCTATAGAAACAGTCAGCGCTCTGAGACGCGCGCTCAGTACTGCGCATGCGCACTGGCTGATCTAGCCTGAGAAATAAGCTTTTTATAACGCTATTTGAGCAAAATAAACAACATTTATGACACAGTTGTTGTCCGATTTCATTGGTGATTTCAAATATGAAATTTAATCGTAAGCTTAGTGAACAGTTTTGGAGAATTTGATGTTTCCCCATACAAAGTGATAGGAGCTGCTCTTGGATGACCGAGAGGCGTTTCAAAGATGGCCACCGAGTGACAGGACTTGTCTTAAAGAGACTTTGGTATTAGCCCCTCCCCCTGGTGTGTTTGCCGTGTTCTGATTGGCTCTCGTCCACAGATGGCTCTGCTGTGGAGGAGGGGCGTAACACTATCGGAGCGTTCAGGGAATGACTCTCTGGTTGGCATGGCGCTGGGTCCCGGGGTCGTTACGGTGGCCCCTGGGGGTCACAACAGGTCATGGGAGACGCCGGTGGTCACCCCAGAGACGCCCATCTTCCTCATGACCCCCGCCGCTCAGACCATCTCTGGGATCTTCACCTGGACGGCTCTGCTGCTCACCTGCCAACAGGTGCCACACATGCATTCATATTCAGAAACGTATTCCTTACACCTGAGAAACTCCTTCTAGACTTCACTATAAAGTTTAATTACATTGTGATAATATATATTTATGTATTAAAGAGGTAACGCACTAGATGTGCTTTTTTTATCAGTTATACAAGACTAGAGAAAACATAGGAAAAGGGCTGTGGTGCTCTGTTTTGCTAGAAGAGCAGGGAGACTTCAACACCCATAATGCACTGGGCTCAATCCGACTGTCTGTGAGTGGGGATACAAAAATACAGAAGTGCAATCTGTAGTTTTCACAGAAGACGACTGCTGATTACTGATGATAAATACATGTGAACATCTCAGGATCATCTCATGTTCATTTCTATATTTCTATATAATACTGACTTTTTAACAAGGCTGGTTTGAAATCTGCAAGCTTATACATTTTAGGCAGTTATTTATTATATTATGGATTTAATCGTGTTTCGTAAGGTCAAAGTATGTGTTTTCTTTTGTTTAAATAAAACAAATATTTTAATATATTTTTATCATATTTAAATGCATAATACTGTTAATATTGTAGTTAATACTAATATAATTTATTATTAGTTGTATATATTAATATGAAATATATATTATGTTTACTTATAATATTGAATTTCATAAGGTCCAAGCATGTATTAATATATTTTCTAATGTCTAAATGTAAATGTGCACAATATAATATTAATATTACAGTAAATACTAATACATATAATTTATTACATGACATATATATATACATACACACACACACACACACATACACGATACTGTAGTATATATACAGTATGTGTACTATATATGTACAGTTTGCGTGTATATATATATATATATATATAACACTTAATTTTATAATGTAAACATGTAAATTGTAACAAGTCAGTTTTTGCATTAACTTCTAAATCTATCATATATGTAAATCACGATATTTATTGTAAGGTTCACATTACATAATATATCTGTGGTATCATAGAGGTTCAGCTGACATATAATGAAGAGCAGTTGCTCTGGCAACAGGTGGCATGACATCAGAGAGCAGAGGTGGTTGCATAGCAACAGCATTCAGAACTGTGTGTGTGTGTGTGATAGTTCAGCTTATATGAACTTGTAAAACACACACACACATGGAGAGTTGTGCTGACAGAAGAGGCACCTGCTCCACTGACACACAGACATGCTTTTGTTCACGTGTTTGACAAACATACAGGAAGTTCTGTTTCTGCTCAGTTTACATGTTTAATTCATTGGCATGATTATTTTATTTACAACACAGCATCAATATATGCTGCATGCATATTAATAAAGAATAATAAACAACAAAGTGAGTAGGCATGATAATAAATATGAAAGTATTAATATATTGTCTGTGTCTGTGTGTCTCAGATCTACATGCACTTGCGCTACTATAACACTCCTAACGAGCAGCGGCACATCGTTCGCATCCTCTTCATCGTGCCGATCTACGCCTTCGACTCGTGGCTCAGTCTGCTGTTCTTCACTAACGAGGAGTATTACGTTTACTTCGACACCGTCCGCGACTGCTACGAAGGTCAGACACGCACATCTGCGCTGTTTACAGTCAGAAACTTAATTGCGACATTAGCACTTTTTTTAATCATCTTAAGCCTGCTTCTGTAAATTCACATTACAATTGCAATTCAGCATCATATTTACACAATAAAACTCTGTTTTTCACACAACTTTGATGTCTGTATAGATTAGCTAATGTTATGTTGTTTTTTTCTCTATAGTGTCAGTGATGCCTAACCATTCACGCCTAAATTGTATATATTGTAAATCAGTGCGTTAATACCATGTTAACACAGTTTCCATGTAGAAACAGTAACTGTATGAACTAGAGATGTGCGATATTTAAAAAAAAATAATAATAATTGGGGTATTTTTCGATAACAATAATTAAACAATATTGTGCTGGTACCCTGGCTGGTTTTAGCCGGCCATAACTAAATATGACACAAACCACCAGCTAGGTTTAAGCCGGTCATAAGTGCTGTCTTAAAGGCTATGACACAAACCACTTGGCGTCTTTTTTGAGTAGCTGCCGGCGTCTGTTTTACAGTGCTGTCTTAGGCTATGTTCATCCTACTTGGCGTCTTTTTTGGAGCTGCCGGCGTCTGTTTTACATTACCGTGTTTTCAAAAATCCTAGTCCTGAGCGCTTTTAAACCGTAAAACGCCAGCGCCGTTTTCAAAAAAGTCCTGTCTTTTTCTGATGCTTTTTAAAACGCCACCGCCGGCGTCTTTTCAAGTCTGAAAAAAGTTTAACTTTTCTGAAAAAAACGCCCTAGCGTCTTTTCAAGTTGAAAAAAGCGCCTTTTTGACACTTTTGACCAATGAAAAACAACGCCCGAGTGGCGAGTCGTTTCCAGCGCCTTTTTAACAACAAAAACAACAAGAAAAAGGAGAAGATAGCCACAGACCAATGACAAGTACTAGTTTCGGAGCACAAGGAGTTGTTTCCATAACAACAAAAACAACAAGAAAAGGGAGAAGATCGTCACGTGCGTACTAGTTTCCAGCCGGAGCTCCAAGGAGTTGTATGGACTAAACCGTGCATCATGGACCGGAGCTCCTATACTAAATTGTTTCGGAAGCATAATGTCGCGCTCCCACAAACATCGTTGTGAACCGACATACCCTCCCCGTTCCCACAAACATCGTTGTCAAAAGCCAACCCTCCCCGTTAACTTCAAAACCCGACAGCACACAGCACTAGGCTACCGTTGCAGCTGTTGATATAGCAACAAATGACGCCCTCGGCTGCTATTTGTAACCAAAACGCTGCCAGCTTTTTATTTTACTAAAAAAGCGCTCTTGTCAACTTTTTCTAGTCAAAAAAGACGTCAAGTGTGAACACGGCCTTAATGAGTGATTCATTGAACCATTCATTTGTACGATTCATTCAGAACTGCTGATTCATTTAGAAACGAACAAGTGACTGTTGTTATGAATGGCTCATTGACTCAAATAACTTGTTATTTGAGAGATTCATTTATGAACGAAACACAGAAGTGCTGCTATGAGGCGCACAAATGTTCTGATCCGACTTTATTTGGAACGGTTTTCTTTGGCAAAACAGAAGAAAAACAATGTTTTGTCTACACTGTAACTCACTCAATATGAACAGCTTGTTTGTTGAACGCGCTGATATTCAGGAAAACTGCATTTTTGCTACTCGCATATTATATTATTGCTACTCGCATATTGTTAAAACAGCGATTACGATATTATCATAGACGATAAATATTGCACTCCCCTAACTATGGTAATTCCAGTAGAAACTATTAATAAATATTATCAGGATGTCTCGTATTCAGTGTGGGGTGATGAATCACAGTGAGGAATGTGATGTTGAGATTTCCTTCACGTCTGAAACAACACCTGAAGCAGCACAGATACAGTGGACTTTGATCTCTCACAGCTTTCTCTTTCACTGCTCAGGACATCTGTTATGTTTGGTTAAATTATGAACTATGTCTCAGATGTTTCCGCTAATATTCAGTGAACAGACTCAAATGAGTCAGTAGTCATCATCCTGTAACAGTCTAGAGCTACATTTACATTTATTCATTTAGCATATGCTTTTATCCAAAGTGACTTACAGTTGGGGAATACATCCAGCGATTCATCTTACAGAGGCAAACAGACACAGGAAGTGCTCGTAACACCAAGTTTCAAGCATTGCTCAAATAATTACAAGCTAGACAGGGAAAGATTAAAGAAAAGAGAAAAAGCTGAGTTCATATTGAGACTTTAGTTGTGCTGTGTAGGATGAATCACTGTGATATAACGTAGATTTCACCGGTGTGTTTCTGCAGCGTTTGTCATCTATAACTTCTTGAGTTTGTGTTACGAGTATCTGGGTGGCGAGAGCGCCATCATGGCCGAGATCAGAGGAAAACCCATCCAGTGAGTTCAGCGTTTACTGCTCCTCTCTGTTTCTCTGTCACGTGTTAAATCAGCTGATCTGAGGTGTGTGTATGTTTGTGTGTGTTCATTCAGGTCCAGCTGTGTTTACGGCACTTGTTGTCTGTGGGGCAGAACGTACTCCATCGGCTTCCTGCGCTTCTGCAAACAGGTATCTCACACACACACACTCGCACACAGGGATGCCGCTATGGTGTCTGGGCCCCCTGGACAGCATGTTCACTCGGGCCCCCATGGGGAGGGTGGGGGAGGGGTGTTGGGGGGGTATTGAGCTGGTTGTTTTTTTTCCCCTCCGTGCAGGTCCATTCCATTTGGTAGATCGTATGGAGGGATTCCCCTCAGTAGAAATAGCGTTTCCTCCATGGTCGGGCCCTTAGAATCATTCTAACTAACTGCCCCTGCACACACACACACACCCCTCCAAACATAAATAGGTCGATGTTTCATAAGGAGTAGTGGAAAAACTATTTTAACACATATGCGAAGTGCTTAATAATGACTCAAACTGCATAACAATAATTCATAATAATAAATAATAATATAATTAATTATCTGAGAAGATATAATAAATTATTATCAGTAGAAATAAAAAGCAAATAGAATATTTTTGTACAAAATCATTAGTTTAAAAATAAGTAAATAACTGTATTTGTATATTGTGAATTTTTGAAACAATTAGGCTTCTATGATTTTTCTCATCATGCTAATCTGAATTAATGTTTTGCGTGAAAGAAGCATGAAAGTATGTGATATTATGAAGAGTCAGTCATGAAAATCTGCAGTGGTTAACACACATTTTATTTTTATTTTTTTATTATTATATTTTAAAACAATATTGCTTCACCATTGACATTTTTTATACAATAAAAGGTTATGTCTGACTACTTTATAAAGTTTATTTGTAAAAAATCTGGCATTTTTCTTTATGATCTGTTTTTGATAAATTAATTTGTGAAATTTAAAACATGTTCATTATAGAAGTCAATTCAAGTTTTTATTTTTGTCTATAAGTGAAAAAAGTGTGTGCATATATTCCATACAGAATTTTAAATTATAATTTTAAAGGTATTTTGAAAAAATAATCATTTTATTAATGTATTTTACATTTTATTTTGTTGTAATGTTACAAAAATGCATTGTTCCTTTATATTCAATATAAGAACTAATGTACACAATGCATAATAAAAGTACAAATACAATAACATATTTGTGTGCAAAACCTTTAGACATGTTTTTCAAATTAAAAAATGATTTCAGAAATATTGTGGATTGAAGCTTTAATATCTTGAAATTCCTTGAGATTTCAGCATCCATTTTAAAACCCAAACTTCTCTGTGTTATACATGCTTCAAATTTTATGATATTTGTAAAAGATGAGGCTCTTAATTGTTTATCACACAACATTTCTGGATTTTTCTTGACCTTAATTTGGCAACAAAGGTCTTTGTTGTTGTTAAAGCTACACTAGCTACATGTTTTTGGAAATAATAATGTGTGTGTCTCAGGCGACCAGTTCTGTGTCTTTATGAAGTGTATTATTGTTTGGAATAAGTGAATGTGTGTGTCTCAGGCGACGCTGCAGTTCTGTGTCTTTATGAAGTATATTATTGTTTGTAATAAGTGAATGTGTGTGTCTCAGGCGACGCTGCAGTTCTGTGTCTTTATGAGGTGTATTATTGTTTGGAATAAGTGAATGTGTGTGTTCAGGCGACGCTGCAGTTCTGTGTCTTTATGAAGTATTAGGAATAATGAATGTGTGTGTCTCAGGCGACGCTGCAGTTCTGTGTCTTTATGAAGTGTATTATTGTTTGTAATAAGTGAATGTGTGTGTCTCAGGCGACGCTGCAGTTCTGTGTCTTTATGAAGTGTATTATTGTTTGTAATAAGTGAATGTGTGTGTCTCAGGCGACGCTGCAGTTCTGTGTCTTTATGAAGTGTATTATTGTTTTTATGAAGTGTATTATTGTTTGGAATAAGTGAATGTGTGTGTCTCAGGCGACGCTGCAGTTCTGTGTCTTTATGAAGTGTATTATTGTTTGTAATAAGTGAATGTGTGTGTCTCAGGCGACGCTGCAGTTCTGTGTGGTGAAGCCGCTGATGGCCGTGATCACAGTCATCCTGCAGGCCTTCGGGAAATACAGAGACGGAGACTTCAAGTGTGTTCATCTCACTAATCAAACACACAGACATCAGTGAGTGTTTTATGAGAGACTGATAGTAAACTGCATCTCTCTCTCTCTCTCTCTCTGTCTGTGTTTCAGCGCGGCCGGAGGTTATTTATACGTGACCATCATCTATAACGTCTCGGTCAGTCTCTCGCTCTACGCTCTCTTCCTCTTCTACTTGGCCACTCGTGATCTTCTGGAGCCGTACGGCCCCATGCTGAAGTTCCTCATGGTCAAATCTGTCATCTTCCTCTCCTTCTGGCAGGGTGAGTCTTCATCACGTCATCATTCATCTCATATTCTCTGACCTGACATTTGATTTTCCCAAATAACACAACGTCTCAAGAGGTTTTTGAGACATTTCATGGAAATCATCCCTGATGGAGGAGGAAAGTTTGAAGATCATATTTGTATTTGCAGTTTTGTATAAAGATATGCTCATTAAATCAGGTTGATTTCTCAAATGATCACTTCTGAATGTAATGCGCCCTTTATCTTTAATATATATGGTTAAAGAAATTAATAAATGTAATTAAAATTATAAGTTATAAAAAATTATAAGAATAAAATTATTAAATGTTGTTAAAACATCAATATAATTGGTAAATGGAAATCTGAATATCTTTAACTTGAATGTTTAAACAAATTATAAATCTAAATATTGTGTGGAAAATTACAGTAGTTTTGTAACAGATTATTTTTTTTAATTTTTAATAAGTTTTACATTCAGTAGCCACATTTATTTCAGATAAATTCAAAGGAGATTCACAGAGTTAAATTACAAATGTTTTACGATGTATCATTTTTTATTAAATATACAATTTCCTTTATAATATATTTATAATATATATAAATATATTTCCTTTTTGTTTTTTTTGGGATGTTGTTGTTATTGAACTACATATTGTTGTTAAATAATGAATATAATCCTTAAATCTCAAACTACAGGAGTTCTGTTACATGCATCATTTATACATTTTAAAAGGAAAGAAAAAGTTTTTTTGTTAAGTATAGAACCTTCATGCACTCTTTTGTCTTTTGTCTTGTTAAAATGTATTAATTATAGCTATCTGTATTTGATTGTAGACATTAGAAATGCTTGGGCGATGCACATCTGAATTGAACTGTTATTCTGCGTGCTGTAGGGATGCTGCTGGCGATTCTGGAGAAATGTGGTGCGTTTCCTCGCATAAACTCTCCTGATGTCAGCGTGGGGCCGGGGACTGTTGCCGCCGGTTACCAGAACTTCATCATCTGCATCGAGATGTTCTTCGCCGCTCTGGCGCTCAGACACGCGTTCACTTACAAGGTCTACATGGACAAGACACTCGACATTCAGGGTAACTGCATGTGTGCTCATGTAGTACATGATTAGTTTAGACTAGATTCTGATTCACAAACTCTGATTCTTTTGGGTATATTTCAGTTTCACACTTGAGAGATGCTTTCACTTTTCACTGCCGTGGCGCTGAGAGTCGGTGACAGAGATGTATTTCAGCTTTATAAATGTGTGAAATCAATGTTTCTGACTGATCTTTCTCTTTGTCTTCCTCTCTATCATTCATCATCCCTCATTCCTGGATTTGTTTCTATTTTCAAATATTTCTTTCAATATGTATGTGCTGTGTTTTGTCTGTTTCGTTTGTGTTTCTGTGTATTTTGTGTCCATCTCTGTCTCTCTCAGGTTGTGTTCCTATCTATGGCCAGTACGGTAGGTTTACTCGGTTTTATTTTCTGCATGTTTTCTCTGTCTTCATTTAATGCATAATTCACTTTAATACACATTGTGTCTGTACAGGCAACCTTTCATTGTATTTAATTAGGTGAGTTAATTTTTTATGTATTTTTAACAATTACATTTTTATGTTTTGATGACTTTTTATTTTTTGTAGTTTTCCTTTTTTTTTTAAAGCTTTAGTGATTTTGTTGTGTTTGCTATTTTTACAATAGGTTTTTCTTTAAATGCGAATGTAATTATTATTATTATTTTTTTTTTTTTTTTTTTTTTTTTTTTTAGTTGTAGTTGTTGCAGGTGTTTTTCCGATTAAATACTCTCTAGTTTGAGACCAAACTCTAATGCTGTTTATAAAAAAAAATAGCAATGGAAATAAAAAATTTAGATCAACTTTTCATAAAGAAGAGTTTAGTTTTCTGTAGCATTTTTCTTAATAGGTGCATTATTGTCCCATGTTGTAAGTGAGTCATTTGTCATTTTGGAAATAAATATGAGATTTTAATTCATTAATTAATATTCAGATTTGTGTGAAAATGAATGTTAAAATGCTACAGCCATGGTTTTGTCAGGCTGTGCTGTTAACTAAAGGTTATTGGCAGTTCAATTCAGCCCTCACAAACTTCATAATTGAATAGGGAAAGAAAATTGCTCTGCAAGTGGTTTCAAGCAGTTATGCGCTCGGTAAAACTCTGTCTGTCTGTGTTTCAGGTCGTTGTGCTCCCATGAGCATCTCCAGCAGTCTGAAGGAGACGATGAATCCAGGTGACATGCTGCAGGACGCTATCCATAACTTCTCTCCGGCGTATCAGCAGTACACCCAGCAGAGCCGCTCTGAACCGCTGAGCCGCTCCAACAGCTGCAGCAACGAGAAAACACTGCTGCTGAGCTCCGACGACGAGTTCTGACGCGCTCGCAGTGAGACGATGATCACGATGCCTACATAGACAGCATGTTTAGGCAGCATCAGTGCTTCCAGTATGCTAACTTGCGGTACGTCGTTGAGGCCAAAAGATTGATCGAGAATACTTTAATCCAGTGGTTCTCAAACCTTTCAAATGAAGTTACCACCTTTGATCAAATCAGAGCACAAATCATTCTATTAACAGTAGTGGAGGAATGTTCTGGCAAGGTTCTCTCAAAGTTACGAACAAACGTTCTTCCAGTAATGTTAATAAAGCGTTTGTTCAAACTTATGTTCTCAAAATGTTAGCACAAAAGCATTTGTTCATCGTTCATTGTTCACAAAACATCGTTCATGGAAGTTTTTTCCTGAAATGATTTAATTGGAAGTTTGTGTAACATTTTTTTTAAATGTTACTACTTGTTCCGGAATGTTCAGAGAACATTCAAAAGTAACGTTCTCATAATGTTTAAACAATGATAAAACGGAATGTTTCCCTAAAGGCCAATTCACACCGCACAGACAAACGCCAACAAACTCCAACAAACTAGTCTGCTGGAGTTTGTTGGTAACCCCTGTTGGCGTTGGTTGTCGTTGGTTCGAGTTGGTTGTAGTTGGTTTTTACCCGACTAAACATGCTTAAATATATAAGTTGGTCGGTGTCTGTTGTGCAGTTGAAATGACAGTTATTTTTCATAAGATTCTAAATCCAACTGCCAACTTGGCCAACTAGTTTGTTGGAGTTTGTTGGCGTTTGTTTCGGTGTGAATTGGCCTAAGTCACATAACCAAGAGAAAACGTTTTTAAAACATTACAAACTAGGCGTTCAGAACATTCAGAAATAATGTTACTAACATAACGTAAAGAGAACATTAGCAAAACATATTCATAATAAAGCCAATTTTGATTATCATATTCTGATCAATATCAATAACTCAGTAGTTCAGATAAATCATGACGCTATCAGGCCACTTTCTAGGGCTCATCCACACGAAGCCAGAGCCCTAAAAAAAAGGCTAATACAAAAATACAACTTTTTTTCCTCGTTCTTCCGTAAACACAGCGTCGTCTCAAGAAATATCTGCGTTCATATAAAACCATCGAAACCGATTCAAAACGATGTAGTACACATGCCAGACCAGAATGTGGCGCTGTAATTATGCCACAGAGATACAAAAATGGAGAAGAAGACTTGAGGCATGCGCATAAATCTTGCACGCTGTATACAAACCCAAAACAACAACAACAACAAGACGAACATGGAACAATACACTTATTACACTATTTATTAATCTGTGTTAATGTTAGCTAATACAAATACAGTCTTTCAGTGTTTGTTCATGTTGTTGTTGATGTTACGTGACGTAGCGGTGTCTGACTAGGGTGACGTCATCGTTTCACAAAATACACGGATTGGCTGAACACATGAAAACACTAAAAGGTGTTGTTTTCAGATTTATCCACTCTGGGACCCAGTTTAAAAAATAGCGGTTTCACGCTCCCAAAACACCGGATCTGTCTGGACGAAACGCCAATACGATACAAACATTTTTACATATACATCTAAACGATGGGCCCTTAGACTTGATTACTGGAGCTTGAACTTTTTCATCATGTTTTCAGCTGCTTTTCTGCACATTTAAAATCAAATGAAAGAATAAACATTTGTGTAAAATAATCTTCCGTAATAAATCTATATTAATTTAAAAGTGTGGTTTGAGAATCACTGGTTTAATATTGTAACTGGAGCACTGTATGTGTGTCTCGTGAAGCTGCTGCCTGTGTAGAGCGTCTCAAATCACTCACTAATGAGGGTTCGTTAGCTGTAGTAGATCTGAAAGAGTGAGACAGACTGGAGGATGATTATGAATCATAATGATGTGCCATATAATCACAAACACTCCTCTCGGCACGTTCTACATGTATATTTCAGGGTAACGTTAAGATTTCTTTACATGAAGTATCTAGATTATAAACTGCTGCATCATAAACTACAGAAGGAACTAGTTCATGACTGAAATGCCTTAAACATCTGTTACTCATGTGGTTCACACTGGATTGAGAACTTTACCGTAGTAAATAGCTGCAGATTTGAATGAAGCAGTTTAGTGTCTCTTCATTTTCTTTTCACTCTTGAATGTTTTCCTGCTGTTCCTCTGAGTAAATGAGACTGAAATCTCTGCTCAAACGGATGTAAAGATGAGTGAAATACAGATGGGACACAGATTAAACCTCACAGATGTTTGAAAGCAGCTGTGTGAAGCTTCCTCAGATAATCGTTTGTGTCTTTTGTTAATCTTTGCTTTCCAAACAATCTATATTTTAATAGCATTTTAGCTTTATCTTTAATTGTCATAAAGTTTGTAGACAAACATTCTAGGTGCATTTTGAATGTACCTGCCAAGAAAACTGAAGAATATTGTTTTAACATAATCCACTCTGCTTGGTGAAGCTTCTGTTTTCAGTTTATATCATGTATATTATTATACCAGTCAAACGTTTTTCAACAGTAAGATGTTTTATAAAGACGTCTGCTCACCAAGCTTGCATTTATTTGATCCAATATAGGCTACAGCAAAAACCGTAATATTGTGAAATATTTTTACTATTTAAAATAACTGCTTTCTTTTTTAATGTATTTTAAAATGTAATTTATTCCTGATTTCAAAGCTGTATTTTCAGCATCATTACTCCAGTCTTTAGTGTCACATGATCCTTCAGAAATCATTTTAATATTCTGATTTGCTGCTCAAGAAACATTTATTATTATTATTATGTTGAAAACAGCTGAGTAGACTTTTTCAGGTTTCTTTGATGAATAGAAAGTTCAGAAGAACAGCATTTATCTGAAATAGAAATGTGACAGCACTTTATCTTTTACTCTCTTTATCGTCACTTTTGATCAATTTAAAGCATCCTTGCTAAATAAAAGTATTAATTTCTATAATTTCTTTTCCCCCCAAAACACACACACACACACTCACATAAAAGTTTGTTTACATAATATATGTATGTATGCTGTGTATATTTATTATGTGTATATAAATACACATGCATGTATATATTTCGGAAAATAGGTCGTTTATATAGCCTATTAAATATATTCATTTATAATATAAATTACATGATTATATATATAGACATGTAAATATTTTCTATACTGTATGTGTGTGTGTATTTATATATACATAATAAATATACAGAGAACACATATTATGCGAACAAAATATATTAAAATATAAAGCAGTTATTTTAAATAGTTTTAATTTTAAATAGTTTTAATAATTTTGGATCAAATTAATGCAGGCTTGGTGAGCAGAAGATACTTAAAAAAAAAACATTAAAAATCTTCCTTTAAAAAAAAATTATTTGTATAATTCATATTTAGTGGAGTGTGAGGACAACCGGTGAATCATTTAAAATGAAATAAGTTGATTTCCTAAGAAAGAATGGAAACTCCTCCTTACACTGATACTCTCAGTATTTCTTCTAGAATATGTTATTGATCTCTAAAGTGGCGCCGGTGAGTTTATACTGTACAAGCGCGTCTGATCGTCATGTGACTTTCGCTTTAGAAACCTAACGGAGTTGCTGAAGAATGGCACAGGATATTTGTTTGACATTACGAGGGGAGGTGGGGGATATTTTTTACGAAATGCAAGCAAAAATAGACTTGAACTAATATACTAGAACCAAATTTAAGTGAAAAAAAGTGTATCCTTGCCTGCAGTTATTCTTGAAGAGGGGTTAAAAATGACCTACATATACGATCAGGACTGGATTAAAATCCAGATAAACAACTAAACTACCCATCTCACAGAAAGGAGGTGATCCTGTCCAAAGAGGCCTCTTATTACTCAAATCTACCATAATGCTAAAGAGCTAACTTTGACATTCCACAA
Source organism: Schizothorax lantsangensis (assembly GCA_027422415.1). Lineage (NCBI taxonomy): Eukaryota > Metazoa > Chordata > Actinopteri > Cypriniformes > Cyprinidae > Schizothorax > Schizothorax lantsangensis. Next base: position 35,466,061 of record CM049840.1, read on the forward strand.
CACAATTTCAAGAATTGAAATGGACAACAAAGCAATTAACAACTGTATTAATGTTAATGTTACTAGCAACTGTACAAATAAAGTATATTTTAACAGTATTCTTAGTCCTCTGTAACCTGGCCGGCCGCAGGTTACAGAGGATACTTTTTAGATTTGAAGTACACAAAAAGTACACTTTTAATACAATTAAGCACAATTCTTTTTCACAAGGGTGAGACTGTGAACAACTAACTTGAAAGGTTTTTCAAGGTTCGATGTTCCTTGAAGCCGAGAAGTTTTGTTGCTGCTAAACAAAAATTGCATTGCATTGTGATGTTCTGTCCTTTTTCACATTTATAAGTAAAACATCTTTGTATTTCCATGACAATTGGCTTTCTTATTTTCTCTTGCATTTTTTAGTGAGTTGTCACTCTGCAGGCCAGGTTGCTATATTTGAACAGGCTGCACGCCAGTCACTATTTGCCACATTGATTAAGATTCCAATCATTTTACATTAATATTAAAATAAATGACCTTCACAAATCATGTTGGCTGTCATGTATGTTTTGTTGACCTTGGTTATTTTGTATTTGATTTGTCACCTGGCTGTAAATAGTACTATGTTTGTTTGCATAATGATATATATAAAAAAAATATTGTCATATAAACTCCCTCTTCTGTTCTGTGCAAAAAAATAAAAAATTAAATAAAGGACCTTAAAAGTAATCACGTTGGTAATCTGAAATTCTTTTCGGATGTAATTTGATTACCACCCATTTAAAATGTAACTATAACGAAATTCAGTCTCTCATATTTTGTATATTAAATACAGCCTACGTTACGACGTGTGTCTTCATCTTTATAGGCCTATTTCGTTACTCCTCAAACCTGCTTGCCTGCACACATGCACGCACACAGGTGTTCTTTGAGACTTGCAAAAAAAATACAAAGACACCACATCCTGTATGTCTGTAACGGAATTTACTTCAGTTTGCTGCATGACTTGATGCATGTACTTTAGCTCACAAACATAAATTAGGTTCTGCTGTTTGGTGATAGAACAAGCACACATTTAGGAAATTAGTCTAACCAAAAGAGCTGCGCAAATCGGATGCAAGCTCTATCACATTATCATAAAGTTTTGAGATGTGACACTTTTTTTTTTATTATCCTCGAAAGGTAAAAGATTGGAAGGTAAAATGGAGCACAGTGAAGGTATGTTAATTTCGCTTTAAAACTCTCTTTAAAATGTTATGGTCCATCACTGTATGTAGTTTTGTTACCATTTACTAGTATTTTTATTAGACAAAAAAAAAAAATTGGTTAAAAAAATGCAAGAGGAACATCTTAAATATTTACATGCCTTTTCAAATCTGCATTGAATTTTGCTCCATTATTATACAACTAAAATTGAAATTTGCCAGCAAAATGCTTCCATGAAAGTTCATTTTAGTGTCTGTTTATATAAAAGCAGCATATCTGTCAATATTAAAGCTAATTTGATATGTTTGCATGCAATAATTATCAAAAAATCTTTTGCACTGTGTGGTGCATACAGTTTATCCCCATCAATGTTACCCTTTAAGACTAAAATATAAGAAAACATCAACTGAAATGAATCAAAACTGCATGAAAATATCATCAATATTAGGAGTACAAGTTCTAATGGCCTGGCCTGCAGGATGCCATAACACAACATTTAAACGCAATGTGCCAAATTCTGCGTAAATCTATTAGATGCAGTTGTGTGATAAACAGGTGCTACTTTTTTTTTTTTCTCTGAAAGTCTCCTCATCTGTAGCTCTGTTTGATTCTGTAGCTTTACTGAGTTTGCCTTCATTTGTGTTTAAATATTCTGACTCAAGATGGAATGTTTATATCAGTGGTTCTCACTTCTCTCATCATTGAAATCAAACCTGGATTGTTGTGTGTTAGTAGTGTGTCGATTATAGTTTTAAGATTAAGATTAATTTTATTTGTCACATACACAATTATATAGAGAAATGTATTCAACCCATCCTAAGTGAACACACACCCGGAGCAGTGGGCAGCCATGTTACAGCACCCGGGGAGCAGTTGGGGTATTTTATGTTTCTTTGGGGTTGGAATGGTGATATCATTTCTATAATAGTAAGCAATCCTGATAATGCATACCAGATCCACTAACAGTTTTTGTGTGTTGTATGTGTTCTTGTGTTTAGCAGTGCGCAGCTGTAGTCCAGGCTTTGAACGTCTCAACAGTAAGTCAATATGAAATTAGATCCAAAATGATTGACTTAGTACAGTGGATCTCAACCCGCGGCCCGTACGAATCCAAATGCGGCCCACCATGCTTAATGTTGCAGTTTGAACTTTCAGTTTTACAATTCATTTTAGGTTTTACATTAATTTAAAAATGTACTAAACAAATATAAGCTACAATGTTTTTATGTAAAATAATTTTGTTTTTCTTCAGCAAATAGTCTTCAGCAGCCATTAGTTCTGTAAAATTGAGCATCAGAATGGACAAATTTGTTAAGGGAGAAAACGAAATGTGGAAAATGGCAGCGAAGGAACGCATTCAAACAAGAATAGTCATCAGCATCAGCAGTGAAGAGAGTGCTGGACTCTCGGTTTGCCCCTCCACTCACTTGAAGATGTTCAGGTAAAAAGAAACACTCATAGGCTACTACGCAGCAATCATCCTTAATTACAGAGATGTGGCAAAACATCTCTGGAGAGAACCTCAGATTATTAAATTCGAAAATGCTTTCCATATTTGGATCAACATAGGCTACATTTGTGAACGCACACTTTCTGCAGTGTCGCGCGTCAAGTCACGCGTCCGTGCGCGTCTTCTGCAACTTACAATCACAACTTCATTGTGCTGTTACTCCTTTCGAGCAGAATTTCACAAAATTGGTCAGCTCCCGACAGCATCAGGTGTTTTATTAATGGCGAGTAGAATTATTTATTTATTTCAATAAATGTAATCGTTTAGATATCATAATATTTAGGCTATAAATAATATTATAAATCTGGTTGGTTTGAATTGATGACGGAATATGTAAATGACATGCGTGCGGCCCGTGAGACTTGCACTTGGACCATAGTGCGGCCCGGTGGAAAAAAAGGTTGAGAACCACTGACTTAGTATCATGAGACCAGAGTATTCATTCCCAGAAGTCTATATTTTGTGAATATGGGCCTTGGAAAAGGTTAAATGTGTATTGTGCTTTGGCTACAGTAGGTAGTTCCAGTGTAGACAACCATTTGTCACCTCTCCAGGCTGCATCTTACTCTGTGAGATAAACAGTCACTCTTTTCATAGCTTTTGCTGGCTATGAGACACTTGCTTGGTTTTCTAGCAAAACAATCACTCCTGACTAAATAAAAGCTTAAAGTGAAGGCCTGATTATTTCAGGGACCTTGTCACATGTCTCTTGTTTTTGCATTTCTTTGTTACTCTTGCTGTTTTTTTTCACAAACAATGATTTGGTATTACTCTTGTAACACTGTCCTCTTATGTGCTAAGGAATGAGTCTCCTGTCAGTTCTCTCTCAAGTCATTGTTGTCAGCATTAAGTCTGAGAATGATTCAGTAGGCTGCATAACACTTTTAATTGTCAAGAAATGAATTCTCTTTAAATGTGTTGGTGCAACATACTTTCCAGTTGATCAGAAATTGCCTTAAACATACACCAGAATTTTTTTAATTTAGTAACGTTCAGAGGGTGTACTTATTTTTGCAACATTTTATCAATTAAATCTTATTTTCCTGAATAATATGTATGTGGATCATGTACAACAGTCATTTTCTCCTATTGTGTTAATTCAAGGGCCAACTGAATATGTTTATACTGCTTTCTAGTGGCCACACAATGGTATAACTCAACCTTATTAGGATTAAGTAGAGCCACCTGTGCTTTTATTATAGAAGAACCTGGTGCTGTTAATATTCTCAATTCACCTGTTGATTATTTCAGATAAACCAGCTACATGCATTTAATCTGCTCAGCTGCAAGCATCTATCAAGTTTGTGAAGAATAAACCCTTTTGTATAAAGAGAGTGCTGTGAGTGGTGTATGCTAATATATCTCCTCATAAATCAGACATAATTTGTTCTAATCTGACATTCTCTAGGGTTGCTAACAGACAGTAATCAGCACCTCCTAAGTAACTTCACATTGTAGATTAAATGCTACTGGTCTTTAATATCTGATGAATGTTCAAATGACCCTACAGAGTGTGTGGGTTTTGTGTTCCAGTGAGAGATCTGAGGATTGTTCTGCTGGGGAAGAATTTGTCAGAAAAAAACAAAGTGGGAAACTTAATCTTAGGAACAGATGTGTTTGAAAGTGAAGCTCCTTCAGATGAGACGTTCCATCAGCACAGTGAGAAAGTCAGTGGAACAGTGATGGACAGACATGTGATCATCATCAACAGTCCTCAGCTGCTCCAGCCATATCTATCATTCTGTGACATCAAACAGGCAGTGAAAGAGTGTATGAATCTGTCTGCTCCAGGACCTCATGTGTTCATCCTCGTACTGCAGTATAATGACTTCAATGATTTGAATGGACACAGAGTGAAATATGTGCTGAAAGAATTCAGTGGAGAGGCGATTAAACGCACTATAGTGATCACGACTGATGAAGAAACATACAGATCTATGTTTAGTTATATGAATAAGAATAAGGCAATCCATCAGTTAATGAAGGAATGTGGAGGAGGACATCTACAATTTGATGAAAGAAAACCAGAGTTGCAATCGAAGATATTCAGAAGGGTTGATAAGATACTCAAGGAAAACCTGAAAGAATATCTCCCATATGAGATAAATGAAGGCATTAAAAGAAGATCAGTGGTTGAAGAGCAGATCAGATCCTGTGATTTAGTCAGATCAGAGGAAGAAAACAAGGAGCAATCTCAAAAAGATGATGGGAAACCTAAAAAGGGAAAGAAAGACAGAAATAATGAAGGTAAATTCTTCTTTGAAATACTTTTCTCTTCAGAATGCATTTTTATTAGCAAGAAAACTGATTCTTTGTCTAATAAATGGACATACTTATGATGTTATTCTGGTAAAACACCAGTGAAATTAAAGTGACAGCAGTAAGAACCACTATTACCAACAGTGTCAACTTGTAAAATTTTTTTACAAAATGGCAGAATTTAAATAAATTTTATGGCTTAAACCTATTTTAATTCCCATTCAAATCATTGTTTGATTTAGTGGTTTGACTTAATGATTACATTTAAGTTTAGATCAAGCTCTTGTTCTGTCCAGGCTGGACTATTGCAATGCTCTCTTGGCAGGTCTTCCAGCCAGTTCTATCAAACCTTTACAATTAATCCAGAATGCGGCGGCAAGATTCATTTTTAATGAGCCGAAAAGAACGCACGTCACTCCTCTGTTTATCAATCTGCACTGGCTACCAATAGCTGCTCGCATAAATTCAAGGCATTAATGTTTGCCTAGAGAACCACCACTTGTTCTGCACCCCTTTACCTAAATTCATTACTTCAGACTGATGTGCCTCTAGAAGCTTTTGTTCTGCAAGTGAGCATCGCTTTATTGTGGCATCCCAAAGAGGCACAAAATCACTTTCACAGACTTTTAAATTAAATGTTCCCTCCTGGTGGAATGACCTGCCCAACTCAATCCCAGCAGTCCTGAGCTATCTTCAAGAATCGGCCAAAAAATACATCTCTTCATCTTTATTTGACCCTCTAACTCTAGCACTCTCTATACTAATTCTATTCTTAAAAAAAAAAAAAAAAAAAAAACCTAACACTTGCTTTTCTAATCTTTTTGTATTCTATCTGTTTGTTTTCTTTTTATTTATTTTACAATTAACAAAAGCATAAAAGGCCTCTAACACTAGCTTGCTCTATTCTTTTTCAATTCTATCTGTTTTCTTTTTATTTATTATATTATAGCACTGCTTTAAGCTAACTGAGACTTGTTATAGCACTTGCATATCATTGCTCTTTTGTCCTCATTTGTAAGTCCCTTTGGATAAAAGCGTTTGCTAAATGTAAATGTAATATATATGCATTAGTGTGCCATTAGGTAATGTCATTACATTTGCCATTAATTGGACTAATTGAGTAAGATTTTTATCAACAGACACTATGCTCCACAGAGATCTCATCTCAATGGGTCTGTCTGGAATTACTAATATATACTGTATATACCCTTGGTAAATATGAGCAAAGGTGGCTGTGAAAATAAATCGGCATTGTTTATCCTTTTTTGATCTTTCATTCAAAAATTCACAAAATTCTAACCTATCATTGAAGTAAAACAATTGAAAGTCTCATTGTGAAATAAATGCTTTCTCTAGTTCGTATTGGCCACAATTATTGGCACCCAATTATTGCAATGTACTTTTCCCAAGATAACAGCTCTGAGTTTTCTCCTATAATGCCTGAAGAGTTTGGAGAACACCTGATAAGAGATCAGAGACCATTCCTTCATGCAGAATCTCTCCAGATTCTTCAGATTCACAGCTCCATGACGGTGCTTCTTCTCTTTAGTTCATCTCACTCATTTTCTATAGGGTTCAGGTCAGAGGACTGGGACAGCCATGGCAAAAGCTTCATTTTGTGCTCAGTGACCCATTTTTGTATTGATTTTGATGTTTGTTATGGATTACTGATGGAAGATCCAACCACAGCCCATTATAAGATTTCTAACAGAGGCAGTCAGCTTTAGATTTTTTATATGTTGATATTTGAGAGAATCCATGATGCCATGCATCTGAACAAGATGTCCAGGACCTCCAGCAGAAAAACAGGCCAACGACATTAAAGATCCAGCAGTATATTTAACTGTGGGCATGGGGTACTTTTTATCCCTGTTTGTATTAAACCCATCTACTGGGTTTGCTGTCAAAAAGCTCTTTTTTTAGTTTCTTCTGACCATAGAAGCCAGTGTCCTTTGAAGTTCCAGTCGTGTCTGACAACTGAATATGCTGGATTTTGATTTGAATGAGCAAGGAGAATTTTTCTTGAAACCCTCCTGAACAATATGTGGTGATGTAGGGGCCGTTTGCTATATTTTTTTTTTTAGGTTTTCTGACTCCAAGACTCAACTAATCTCTGCAATTCTCCAGCTGTGATCCTTGGAGAGTCTTTGGGCACTCAAACTCTCCTCCTCACCGTGCATTAGGACGATATAGACACATCCTCTTCCAGGCAGATTTTTAACATCTTTAGTTGATTGGAACCTCTTAATTATTGTCCTGATGGTGGAAATGGGAATTTTCACTGCTCTAGCTCTTTTCTTAAAGCCACTTCACTAATTTGTGAAGCTCAATTATCTTTTGCTGCACATCATAAATATATTCTTTGGTTTTTCTCATTGTGATGGATGATTAAGGGAATTTGGGCTTTGTTTTCCCTCCTATTTATATTTCTGTGAAACAGGAAGCCATGGCTGGATAATTTCATGTTCATAATCACCCTGTAGTGCTCAAAATTGTGAATATGAATGGGAATATACTTCAGAGATATTTTACTCATAAGAATTTCTAGGGGTGCCAATAATTGTGTCCAACGTGTATTTGAGAAAAAAACATTTATTTCATAATGATATTTCCCCCTATTTTAAATTCTTATTATCCAATGAATGGTTAGATTTTTGTGATTTTTTTAAATAAAAGATCAAAATGATTAATGCAGATTAATTTTCACAGCCTTCTTTGATCATATTTACCAAGGGTGCCGATATTCTGGCCATGACTGTGTGTGTGTGTGTATATATATATATATATACTGTATATATTAGGGGTGTAACGGTTCACAAAATTCACGGTTCGGTTCGATACGACACAGTGGTGTCACGGTTCGGTAAGTTTTCGATACGGGGGGAATTGGTTATGGCGCAATGTTGGAAATATTTCTGTTTTAAACCATGAAGGCGAGCCAATGGATATCACACAAGCATGCGTTTGCAAAAGGGTTTGCACACGTGCAAACTTTGCGCAAGGTTTATGGTGGTGAACTTATTAATCTCAGTCAATTCACTATAAGCAGAAAGTGAAAGTAAAAACGGAGTGATGGAGTAATGACGGAGCTTTCGGCATCTGACGCCGCATATTCTCTCAGAGACAAGACGAATCTACTTAAACATGCTGATAACGGTATGGACCATTCCTGCAGAGTTGGACCTCCAGGGAAAGATTTGAGGAACCCTGGTATAGCCTATAGCTGTTTTCATTTACTTCATTAATATTTCTCTTGTGGCCCATGAAGTGAAAAAAAAGGAGAAGAAACGTATTTCGTGTTAAACAGGTTGTTTTTGAAAGTCGGTGCTTGAAATAAAAGCTTTTTATTTCATTTATTTTTTATTGATGACTGATATTTTAATTATAGGACTATTATTCATTGTAGGTAGCCGTAGCCTATAGCCTAATAGACCTGTTTTAAAAGACCTTTTTAAAAAAAACATTTTAATTGAGGAGTAAATAGCCTAATCTTATCCTCGCAGCGCTTCAGTTATGCGGTAATTATTGCGGGGCAAATTAATTGTACTTTTAATGTAATAATAAAAGTAATTTCATAACAATAATGACCTAATAATAGGAAAAAGCCTACATTAATTGGAAATCATCCTCTTAATTGCCAATAATAGACCTAATCGTCTTTCGACGCACCCCCAGCAAAGGTTAATAGGACTGTTACGTTGTTTGGGCTGTGTTGTAGCGCAGTGGCAGATATTTCACACACTTTAAGCTATTTTATTTTCCCGTAATAGGATTAGTACATCGTTCGGTGTTAATTGAACCGAAAGCCTCGTACCGAACGGCCAAATCTGATATATATATACTCTTAATATTGCTTGATAAATGTGAGAAAAGGTGTCTGTGAAAATAAATCTGCATTGTTTATCCTTTTGATCTTTTGAAAAATCACAGAATTCTAACCTATCATTGAAGTAAAACAATTGAAAATGGGGAGACATGATGAAATAAATGTTTTTCTATCATGTTGGCCACAATTATTGCACCCCTAGAAATTCTATGGTCGATACAAGATCATCGTCTTTCGACGCACCCCCAAAAGATAATTGAGCAAGGGGAGGTTATCACGGGGCAGACAGCACGTTGACTGTTACGTTGTTTGGGCTGTGTTGTTGAGCGCAGTGGCACTGATATTTCACACATTTTAAGCTATTTTATTTTCCAATGAAAAACTGTATTTTTTATGTTGTGGGTAATAGGATTAGTCCAACAAATCGTTCGGTGTGTAATGCGTACCGAACCGAAAGCCTCGTACCGAACGGTTCAATACGAATACAATTGCGTATCGTTACACCCCTGATATATATATAATATATATATATATATATATATATATAATAAACAAAATCATCTCTTGCCTGTCTTCTTTGAGTTTAGTTCATTCCCGCTGTTTAGTCCCCATGTCATACTGTATGTCTCCATAGAGTTGTTTACCCATGCCCACCATGGACCCTCAGACCATCACCACAGAACTAGTATGTTTTGGAGATGTTACACGGTCCATATGGATTTAGCCTGTCTCAGTTTTTTTTTTTTTTTTTTTGGGTCTCTTCATTTAATCCTAGACAGAGTTGGTTATGGTGATGATGATCTCTTTTGCATGTACTTCGCATGAACTGTGCATATATCTCTGTGTGTGTTTTAAAATGTTTTCAATTATTGTAATATATTTGTTTTTACATGTGTTTCAGCATCAGCAAATGCATCTAGAAAAGAGAAGCTGAATCTGGTGCTGTGTGGAAGTGATACAACACTTACAGTCTCTGTGTCCCAGATTTTACAAGGCAAAAAGATCAAACCTTCACATCAGAGTGTGTGTAGTGTAGATGTGGAGCTTCATGGTCGTCTGATCAGTCTGGTGAAGCTTCCAGCTCTTAATCATCTCTCAGAGGAAGAAGTGAGGCGTCAAACTCTCCACTGTGTGTCTCACTGTGATCCAGGAGTTCATGTTTTCATCATTATTATTCCTGTTGCTCCACTCAACAATGAAGACAAATCAGAAATAGAGAAGATCCAGAAGATATTTGAGTCCAGAGAACATTTTATGGTGCTTTTTATTACTGGGATGACTGTTGAAGAACCTGTGATAAATTTTGCAAAATCTATGTTTGATTCTCAGAGCCTCTGTGGGGGTCGATATAGAGTGATGGGGTTAAATGAACCTGAAAACTCAAGACAGATCCCAGAACTGCTGGAATATATAGAGAACATGAAGACTGAACCATATTCACTTCAGATGTATGTGAAAGCTCAAGAGAACAGAGCCAGACATGAAACAGAGGAGAAATATCAAGAAGAACTGCAGAGAATGCAGAATAAAATCAAAGAGTTACAGCTGAAGATTCCTTCAGAAGGTAAGTGGATTTTTATTAGCTTATGCATGTTTGTAATAATGTATAAACAAATTCTCAAAATATTTCAGCAATCATGTTATGCATCCCATACTTTATGTCCTTATTGCAAAATCAGAACTAGCAATGACTCGTGGGTGATAGTTTTTTTTCTTTCTATGAATAAATCAAATGGGTTAGCAAGATATTCTGAATTGGTTTGCAAATAAGTTTGAAGTATTCCAACAGTTCACTCTAGGGATGGGTATTTAAAAAAAAAATGTATTTGAATATTTGGGCTGACATTTAACGAGAAAGACCTTTTTGGTTTTTGTCACCATTTCTGAACAAGCTTATGATTAGGCATTATAAACAACAATTTCTACAACAATGTTACTTTATATCTCAAGGTTTTCTATATATATGAAAAAGTGAAAGTGACGTGACTTGTGGCCAAGTATGGTGTCCCATACTCTGAATTTGTGCTCTGCATTTAACCTATCCAAGTGCACGCACACGGCAGTTAGTTCTATAAAGAATTGAGGCGTTGGGAATCAAGAGTCAATTCCAAAGGTTGGAATCGATTCCATCAAGGGAAATCGACTCTTAATTCAGAGCCTTTTTCAGTTCAACAAAGCGGTAACACTTTAGAATACTGATCCTTTGTTAATGAATAACTACACAGGAACAAGTCACTAATGCACTATTAACAATGTAGTAACTATTATTACCTAACAAGAAAATATGATTATTGATTTAGTAAGTATTAGTGCTCAGTTGAAACTGGTAGTTCACTACTAGCTAATCAATAACTACTATTTTTTTTTTATATACCCTGGAGAACTACTAATAACTACTGTATACAGGTTCATAATTAATGTGAATTATGCATAATGTATCATTAATTTTAAAATGAAGATCATGGTAACCCACTAGTAATGACTCAAGAATTATCAAATTCTTTTAAAGGAACTACTAACTACTTGGATCAGTATTCTAAAGTGAAAAGCATCATAACTCCCTAATACTGACTGACGTCACTTTAAGCTTTTGAGATATATGTAAGGTTTTGGATAGTAATGACTCAAGTGTTACCACATCCTTCTGAAGAAACTACTAATTATTTGGATCAGTATTCTAAAGTGAAGATCATGGTAACCCACTAGTAATGATTTAAGAGTTACCAAATCTAGCAAAATGAATTAACCTTACAAAAACCTTAAAAGTTTACAATGACTTCAGTAATTACTAGGGAGTTATCACGATCTTCACTTTAGAATACTGATCCAAAAAAATTGTAATTCATTTAGAAGGATGTAGTACCACCTGAATAATTACTATCCAATGTTTTACAACACTCTCAAAAGCTTACAATGACTTCAGTAATTACTAGTGGGTTACCATGACCTTCACTTTAGAATTAATTATACATTATGTATTATTCATATTAATTATGAGCCTATATACAGTAGTTCTTAGTAGCTCTTAGGGAGGTATGAAAAAATAATAGTTACTGATTAGTTAATAGTGAACTACCACATTAGACTAAGCACTATTACTTACTAATTCATTAATCAGAGTTTCTTGTTAGTTACTAGTTACTAGAGTACGAATATTGCGTTACTCATGTGTTCTTGTGTAGTTATTCATTAATGATGGAACAGTATTCTAAAGTGTTACCAACAAAGCTTATCTATGGGTTCCTCTCAAACAGAAGGCTGCATCCTACGAAGGCTGCATATCTCAGCTGCTACGTCATCAAACGTCCCTGAAGGCCATTTCGAGTTGAAGAACCCTTGAGCTTATATTCGCTGATGCAGAATTTATTAAAATATAGAAATTAGGTCAATCGAAACACATTTTTAAATTGTAATATTAAGTCAGGGTAGAGTGATAACAGAGATCATACATTTGTGGGTTTCATTTCATTTACGGCACACCTCTGATCTGCATGCGCTGCTCCAGCACATGTTTTCACCTCCCTGATAACACATGTACATCACGCAGACATCTATTTGACATCTGCATTTACATCTGCAAGACGTATTTTTTTTAGTTTGCTCATCTGCAATACGATTATAGGATGTTTCCTATCAGATGTCAAATATACATTTAGACAATGTCTTTAAGATGTTTATGATTTAGAATGTATGTAAAACTGACATCATGAAGATGTCTATCAAATTTTTGTACACAGCAGATGCTTTCCAGATGAAGCGATCTTTAACAGACATCTTGCAGATGTACATCTGCTATGTGGGCTGTCTTTTACAGATAGCTGCGTGCACACATAATTTAAAAATTAACAGTAATTTCGTTTTACTGGCTGACTGACTTGTTCATTTATTGATCACTTTATTGAATGATTAGCCTACTTAAAATTATTATAGTTATGAGAGTAAATATGCGTTACATGTATGCTTTGTTTCTGTCTCTTTGTGTTTCCCTCATGACCTAGTTTGTTGGATTAATCATTGTTCACCTGTTGCCTCGTTAATTAACTCGTCAGTCCTTTGTTTGCTCCTTTACTTAAACTCTCAGTTCTCCGTTTGTCTCTGTCCGTTCTTGTTTATTATAGCGTTTGGTTATGTTTCTTTGAGTTTGTTATTAAAGTCTATTTCCAGTTATTCTCCTTTGTCGTGCGAGTGATTTTACTACCAGATGTTACAGAAGAACGGAACGTTTACCGATCAGCATGGACTTACTCTGCCTTGAGCAGGAGAAGCTTTCCCTCAAGGCCCACACCTGCGTGCTCCTTGACCTGGCGTGTCTTACCTCCTTCCCTGACTGTTTGCTGAGTGCCTTTTTCCACTCAAGCCTCAACACGTTGACAAAGACACGTCTGCCTGGTGTGGGAACTCGGGGAAATTTTGCTGAGTATGTGGAGTGGGTGCTGGTGAGTTGTGGCTCACAATTCACCATTGGCCCCGCAGAGGATGGCAAACTCACCAGCACCGCTCCAACTCCAGCGCTGCCAGAGACCAGCCAACCACAAACGAACGAACCGACGGGGATTCTGTTAGAGCTCACCGCAGTCGGAGAGCCAGCGCATAAACCCGCGACTGAGCCTATCATCGCTCCAGAGCTTGAGGCTCAAGAGTTGTCCTACCAGGTGCGTGAACTGGCAACATCGCCCGTCAAAGGCTTGGAGGGAAGCCCACACTCCTGCCACTGAGGGTGAGCTACAACTGGCCTCTAGGAGGAACTGATGGACATCTTTGAGGTTGATTTAATTGACTGGTTTGAGGAGGCAATACCCAATTCTCTTGAGTCTCCAATGTGTCCTGAGTCTCTGCTGGTTCCGTCCAGATTCCTTGTAGACTCTTAAGCTCCCACCCAGCCTCCCTCTCCCTCGTCTCCACCATGGCCCATCATCCCACTGGCTCCACCGGGCGACCATCCACCGCCTCAGGACTCCACTCCTCTGGCTTTGCCTTGTCACTCTGTCCCTCTGGCTCTGCCAGGCTCCTCCTTTTCTCCGGCTCTGCCTTCGTCTTCAGTCGCTCCGGCTCCGCCGCAGTCTTCTGGATACCCATTTCTGCATCGGTCGCCTAAGCCATCAGTTCCACCTTTGCCTTCCAGATCCTCGGTGTTGCCATGGCTCTCCGTCTGCTCGGGTCCACCTGGGTCTCCACCTAAAGTGGCTCCTTCTCCATCTGTCATCCCCAGGGTATGGTCTGCTGATATACACCATGGCTCATCCCTCCCTCGACTCCACCCTGGGGCTTCGTCCTGGCTGGCCTTTGGATTAACATCTGACGACTCCTGTGATATTATGATAATTTTGATCAAAGCAATTCCAAAATTCACGAGTCAGACAAAGACATTCTGTGATCAAATACAATCAACACGACCCACAGCGCCACCCAGTGCAGTTACTTTTAGTTTGCATGCTTAGGAATTATCATGGATTCCCTGCAATTACGGCCAGCAAAGAACATCAGAATCAGAATAGTGTTTTTATTTTGCGAATAATTAAAGATCAAGTATTTGACTATTGGTGCTCACCCCTAGTTCACACATGCACAGAATTGAACAGAAAAGATTCTTGCAATTCAACATAGTAAAATACTATTTCACTCAGAGAGCCCATGCTTTCATGCTTTTTAACCCCTTAGCTGTCAAAGATTGGCGACAGCCCTAGATTAATGATGTTTCACTTTAACAGCACGTTTAAACATCACACTCTTACTTGATCTGGACAAACTGTGCATCAGTAGAAAGATTAAAGACTCTAGCTTCAATATTTGACCACTGTTTTGATAAAACATTGTTGCAGTCACAGTAATTTATATCAGGAGTGCAAAATAATAAATCTGTATGTGTCATTTTTGGAATAGAAATTCGTCAGCAGCGGTTTATTTGTGTTCACATAGCTTCACTGAACAGCATCAATAAGGGCTTGTAGTCCAAAGATGCATATACACGGAGAAATATAGATACACTGCCCTCCAAAAGTTTGGAAACGTCCTAGAAAAGTGGGGTTTTGGACAATATTGGCATGAATCCTTTTTAATTTGTGATAATTTTGCACTGATAAAGGACAACACAAACTACGAAAACATATTTTATTACATAAACAGTTTATACATAGAAAAAACTTAAATTTTCGATTCATCAAAATATCCACCATTAGCAGCTATTACAGCTCTGCATAATCTGGGCATCCGAGCTGTCAGTTTATTCAAACATTGACTTAATATATTACTCCAAGCCTCCTGAAGGATTGCCCAAAGATGATTCACACTGGTTGGACACTTCTTATGGACATCCTCCCATAGTAGCTCAATTGGGTTGAGGTCGGGTGATTGGGGAGGCCATTCCATGACATACATGATGCCAGCTGACTGTTTACTCTCCAAATAGGATTTGCACAGCTTGGAAGTGTGCTTGGGGTCATTGTCTTGTTGGAAGGTCCAAAACCACACTTTGCCAGGGGTGTTTCCAAACTTTTGGAGGGCAGTGTATATTTACTCATGTTGACTTCATATTTCTTCAGACAGAATCACAATTTCTATTCATTTCCACTGATTTAGGCGATTTCATTAGCATTAGCACTTCCCAGCGCTGTATCTGTGTGTTTACTCTTCTGTGGTCGTAGTATGAGTCATTTGTTGTGAAAAACGTCAATCTTATTATGCATCCCATCCCACCCCTTCATCCTGTGATGCGTTTCCTGTGCTCTTCCTCCTACATATCTGACCATAACAACACACAGATAAACATTTTTACACACAAAGAACAACGATAATAAACACACAATTGCAATATGATATGGTTTTTGTGATTTTCTTGAGATTTGGGGTATTTTGATGATCATAAAGAATATATACATATGAAATGCTAATTTGTGCAGCAATATAAAAGGCTATAAATAGCATATTTTAACAATAGTAAACGACCGAATTCCACATGTGATCGCAAAAGGAAGTTATTACAAACACTCTGGTGGTTTAAAGTGAGTTTTGTGTAAAAGTGTACTAATAATCTCATAAATTGTCGTATGTAGCTTGATGCTAACATTAGCTCTAATGCTGCTGCAGAACAGGTGCAGTTCTTCTTCATGTTGTATTTTGTCATAATAATTCACGTAAGGTCGCAAGAAAATGTTTTGTTGTATTTTCTTAGAAAGACTTCTGATAATAGTTGTGTAAATGTTTACTGGGATTGAAGCGATGTGGCTTGGTAAACCTTGTAATGCCAGAATAAAGGCTAATAATGGCTGAATAAAACAAAAGAATAATGATAAAAGAATAATGAGGATAATGTCTCATACATGGTTGAGGTGTGAAAGGCTCGTTGCGTGATAACAATAGAATCATGAATGTGGCAGTTTGCTGAGCCAGGAGAGACAGTTTACAGGAGAGCTTACAGGGGTCATAAATCAATTTTATTAGCCTTTTAGTAGCCTTCTCTAAAAACACATGACATGGTCTTAGAAAATGTTTCATAAAATTCACAGTTTTAGAGATTGTTCTGAAATTTTAAATGAAGCATTAGTAGACTTGTGGCTTTAGCTTCATTGTGTTAAAATCATATCCTACAAGCAACATAATTTTTTATACATTTAAAAATGGTAATGGGGGGGGTTCGTACTAGTATGGTTTCGTACTAATTACTTAGTATGAAACCATGATCCCCATTCACAAAATTAATCTTCTTTCAGTGTTTTATTTTACATTTATATTAAATGTAAAATAAAATATTGAAAGAAGATAATTTTTTTGTGAGTGTAAATCATGGTTTCATAAAAATGTGACATATGTGAAATGTGAAATAGTCCCATCCTAGCTTTTATTACAAACTATTGGCGCTTTTCCACTGCATGGTACAGCACGGTACGGTTCAGTAAAGCTCACTTTTGGGGGGTTTCCACTGGGTACAGTACCTGGTACTTTTTTTTAGTACCACCTCGGTTGAGGTTCTCTGCTGATCACTGATTGGCCGGAGAAAATCGTCACTGCCTGCGTCATTGAACTTGCGGCACGAGACACAACAGACCCGCTAGATTTAAATCGCCACAGCCAGCGAAGGATCAAATGCAACTGTTTTGAATGAGTGCACCTTTCTTTTAACAACCAAAAAATGGCTGTTTCGTTGTCTGTTGAGGAAGTACAGACGTTCCTCTCGTTGATAGCCGAGGAGCGGATCCAGCGAGCGCTTAATGGAGCGACGTGGAATTAAAACGTTTTTCAGGAGTCTCGGCAGTAGAGGTGGCTCAACTATAACGACACGTGAATAATCCTACCCACTCTAAAGCGGTACTAAACTGCAGTGGAAACGCAAACCGAGCCGAACTGAGCCGTGTCGTGCCGTTCTGAGCCGAGCCGAGTCGTACCACGCAGTGGAAAAGGGCCATATATGAATTCATAACGGTGACACTGTTCAGTATACCCCCCACCCCCCACCCCTTAGATATGGAAAAAATCTTTAAAAAAATAAACCTGTATGATGTATTAACAAATAAATTGTTACGTATTTTTCAGGTGCTGAAGGTGAAGCAGATGATCAGGAGTGTCTGAGGATTGTGCTGATCGGGAGGACAGGAAATGGAAAGAGTGCAACAGGAAACACTATTCTGGGAAGAGATGAGTTTCACAGTGAATTAAGTGCAGATTCAGTGACAACAGTTTGTAAAAAGAGAGTTGGTGAGATTTATGGTAAATCAGTAGCTGTTGTTGATACTCTAGGTCTCTTTGACACAACACTCTCAAATAAACTAGCGGTGGATGAAGTAGTGAAATGTGTTTCAATGATATCACCTGGACCTCATGTGTTTGCCATTGTGTTGAGTTTGGGAAGATTCACCAAAGAAGAAACAGACACTGTGGATCTGATAAAGAAGATCTTTGGTCCAAAAGCTGCTCAGTTCAGCATCGTTCTGTTCACTAGAGGAGACGAACTTCAGAATGAGTCCATACAAGATTATGTGAAGAGAAGTAAGTCTGCAGAACTCCAGAAACTGATCAGAGATTGTGGAAACAGATTCCTGGTTTTCAATAACAAAGAAAAACAAGACAAAACTCAAGTGATTCAACTGTTAAACATGATAGAAGAGGTGAAAAATAGTAATCAGGGTCAATACTTCACTAACAGCATGTTTGAGGAGGCAGAGATGTCCATTAAAAAGAGGATGGAGGAAATACTGAAAGAGAAAGAAAGAGAAATTCAGGCTCAGAAAGAAGAATTAGAAGCCAAATATGAGGTGGACATGAAAAACATGATAAAGAGACTCGAGGAAGAGAAACAAAGAGCAGATGAGGAGAAAATGAAAATAGAAAATCGATTCAGAGAAAATGAGGGAAAACTCAGAAAAGAGTTTGAAGCAAAAGAGAAAACTGAACAGAAGAAACAAGAGATTGAAAACCAGAAACGATCAGTACAAGAAAAACAGCAAAAAGCTGAATATCATAAAAAAATGGAAGAAATGAGGAGAGAGATTGAAAATCAGAGGTCACAGTATGAAAAACAGCAAAAAGAAAGAGAAGAAGAAGACAGAAAGAGAGAAGAGAAATACAGACAAGATCAAGAAAAGATGAAACATGAACAAGAACGTATTATAGCAGAGTTACAGACGAAACAAGAAAAAGAAATAAAAAAGAGAGATTTGGAGGAGAAATGGAGGAATGAAGAGGAAGAGAAAGAGAGACAAGAATGGAAAAGAAAAATAAAAGTGTCTGAAAATGAAAAAAAAGAGGGAATTAAACAACAGCAGAGAGAATGGGAGGATGAAAAGAAACGACAGATGAGAGTACGAGAGGAAGAAGAAAGAAAGAGAAAAGAGAAACACGAGGAACAACTGAGAGAAAAACAAAAAGAACAGGAGAAAATAAAAAAGACATTTGAAAGAGAGAGAGAAGAAGAAAGACAGAAGATAGAGGAGGAGAGACAGAAAGAGAGAAGAAAAAGAGAGGAAAAAGAGAGAGAATATGAAGGAAAGAAACTGGAAACAAAAAGATTTTATGATCAGCTGGAACAAAGAAGAAAAGCGGAGTGGGAGAAAAGGAAACGGGAAGATGATGAGAGACGAGAAGAAGAGAGAAAGAGATCGAAGAAAATGATTGAAGATCTGAAACGAGAACAAGAAGAAGAGATGAAGAGAAGAGAAGAAGAGAGAAAAAAAAGAGAAGAGAAAGAGCGAGATGAAATGAAACAGAAATATGAAGAGGAAAAAAAAGACATGAAGAAGAATCATGAAGATGAAGCCAGGAAACAAGCAGAAGAACTGAATGATTTCAGAGAGAGAAAAGAGCAGCAGGTTCAGGAGCTCCAACAGATGCTGGATGAACATAAGAGACAACAGGAATTACTGGAAAAACTCCATCAACACCTGAAAGATCACAAAGAAAAAGAAATAAAAGAGCTGATGAAAGAAGTTGGAAAATTGAAAAAGAAACCAGGATGTGTTATTATGTGATATTTCTAAAAATCTAAAGGGGGTTCAAGCGCCTATTGTAATTGTTAAGATTTTTAGATTGTAAAGCTCAATTTGGGGAGAGACTGGCAAGGACTCAGCACAATCAGTCAATAGGGGGCGCTGTATTGATTAAAAATGTGAAGGTGCTTATAACTCCTACACCGTTTGTCGTAAACTCATATCATGTCGTATCATTGGAATCCTTGGCTTAAAACAAACAAAATCAGATTCCAAATTTTTCCGACATTTTTTATTTTGTCCAAAACCTATTTTTGCGAACTAGTCCTAGGTTTTTCGCCCGATTGAAAACAGAAATGCAGAAAGATTCTCTGGACAGTGAATATCAATAATTATCAAAAAATCCCGGTTGCAAAGGGGCGCTGAAACGTTTGTAAGGGCTAAAAAGGGCTAAAATGGCTATAACTCTTGAAAAGAATGAAACATCTTCACCAAACTTGGTACATGTGTCTAATAAAAAAATAAAAAAAAAATAAATGCAGAGCTTGGCCACTTGGTGGTGCTATAAGAGGGAAAAATATAAAACAGGCTATAACTACACAACCGTTTGTCCAAATGACTTCAAAATTGGTATGCACTGTCTTTGTCTAAAGTGCCACAAGTGTCTATGAGAACATTCACATATCTCGAAAAACATGGCCGCCATCAGCCAATGAAGTTTGAGTGCTTATTAGACAAGGTTAACGGAGGTCGATCGGAATGAAACTCGTTGGGCATGTTCGACTCATGGCCCTTGAGGTCTATAAGCATTTTAAAAGAAATCAGCCACTAGTTGGCGCTAACGAGTTTTATGCCTCTGTAATCATGTGATACTTCACACATCTACACAATATTCATAACATTTGATAGATCTCCTCATACTGAGCAACTTTGCCTCAAGAGCCATTGTTGTCAATCAAATCGTTCATTAAATATTCTCAATTATGTGAAAAACCTACTTTTGTGAACTAGTCCTAGGTTTTTCACTCAACCAAAATAAAACCACTGCAGCACACTTCTCTGGACTCTCTGGATCAATAATGATCAAGAAAATGTGAATTTTACCCTTTGGGTAGCTATAACGGGGTCATTTAAGCCTCATTCAGACTGTCAGCCAAAATCAGATTTTTGTGCAAATCCGATTGAAATCCGAAAAAAAAGTTTGAACGGCAACAAACAACATGAAATCCGATTTGTGCAAATCTGTTCTGAGCTACATTCGTATGTGGTTTGGAATTCTATTCTAATTGCATTTCTGGAAATCCGTTTCAGTCTGACCGGACATTTTTGCAGAAAACATGCTGAACATCTTTGTAGAAACAAGCTTGTGTCGTTGTGAAGTGCAAGTCAAGCATAAAAACACAATGTACTGCTAGTATATGCACCTCTTTGAGTTTTGAAAGTAGCGGAGACGGCAGCACAGAATAAAGACGCTCATTCCAGCTTCCTTCATTTCTGCCGCTGCCTCACAAGACGAAATATAATAATACAGCACAAACACGACGGCAACATGCTGTCATGTCATAAAACAACATCTGTATTGCAAACTGTATTGCTGTTACTGTTGTTTTTAGGCATAACAACGCAACGGCATTACCATAGAAACCAATGCACATTCTGTAAAAAACGACATAGCGCTTATGGACACACAAATCGCATATGAACATTTGCGATACGCTGTGTGGACAGTCAGTTATTCAAATCAGATTCCATCCAGATATGCACAAAATCGGATTTGGGCTGACAGTCTGAACGAGGCTTTAGATAAGAGGTGTGACCAAATATACCCCAAAGCCTATAAATCCTTAACAAACATGCAAAAGTTTACAAAACTAGATGAGAACATGTGTCAGAGGATTCTAAACAAGCATGCAAAGTTTCTCTTAGGTTTTTAACTTAAAATCAATAAAACCAGTGCAGTACAATTCTCTGGACTCTCTCTCTCTCTTTAATAATAATAATAGTAATAGTAATAATAATAATCATTTTTATTTATATGGTGCCTTTCCACCATATATAAATAATTACCAAAAAAGTGGAACTTTTGCATTTGAACAGCAATAACAGGGTCATTTAAAAATATGGTATTGATATAGCGTACCCAAAAGCCTCAAAACTTCACAAAACTAAGTCAACTCATGCATCATATGATTCTAAACATGCATGCAAAATTTTAAGGAGATCGGGCAAAAAATGACAATGTAATAGTTATAAAATTTAAAAACTATATATTTCTATGAGAATTTCCCTGAAATTGCTATTATAACCAATAGATGGCAGCAGAGCACCACTAATGGGCTAATTCAAGTCACTAACATAATACTTTTTACATATGTTTGACTTCTGGATTCATAATCACAAATCACTATTAAAACATTTAAAAGCACATTTAGTCAAAGTTTACCACTGTATATATATATATATATCAGTTTTGACAATTTTGCCACATTATGATTACAGTTAAACCTGAAAATGATATATAAATTGTTAAAAAGAGAAGAAAAAAATTTACAATTAAAAAAAAAAAAATTTATTCAGACCATCCAATTCAAAATGTTTAAACCCCCAGGCTCTTAATGCATAGTTTTTCCTTCTTGAGCATCAGTAAATATTTTCACTTTTTGTAATATATGTGTAATATCACTTTGTGTATGAGTCCATCAATTGTCCTCGGTGTGAAAAGAATGTATCTCAAAATTATACAGTCACTTTTGGGAAGGATTCAAATATGCAGAAGATGCTGGAAAACCAAAGAATGTGCAGAAACTGGAGGATTTTTCTGAAGAACAGCAGCAGTTTAACTGTTCAGGACCAACAAGGAACTCATGAACAACCATCACAAAAAACAGTCATGGATCATCCCGGAAACAACACTATATATAGAGAGAGAGAGATCATTTAACTTATCATGCACTATTAATTTGGTTTTAACATGGGGCACATACATTTATTAATATGCTGTCATTCACTAGCATTAAATAAAATTATCATAAAAGTATTTTATTTTTATTCAAATCTTCGGTATCCATGTGATGCTTTGTGTGAGGAACAGATACAAATTCAAACCATTCATAAGTGATATGTATCTCCTTCCTCTGTAGCTATAGTAACAGATTCAAAATTTGCCGTTAAGAAGTTTTACGGCAGCGATATCAAACGCTCATTGGCTCTCGCCGGTTTCGTCATAGATTGCGACATGCCGTGTTTCCGGTGATGCGTGAGAAACGCGCGCCGTTACGGAGTTGATCGGAATAGTATTTTCAGCGTTTAACAACTTAAATGATGCCCTGCTCCTCGCACTAAACTATTATATTCCGTCAGAGAGGACCGCGACTGCAACGCATCGTCATTTGGACTACTGTACTGTGGTACTGCTTTCTGACATTTCTGCAATAAATTCTTGTGATTACACGTGTCTGTCTGTTACATTTCTCTGTACGTTATACACTCAGATTTGTTTTTCTTTTTAAAAATAAAACATTTTTAATGCAATACATTTTTTATTGCACGGTTACATGATTTGTAATTTTATATAGAATATAAAATCAGCCTTAAAATCCACAGAGTTTGAATGTAAAAATACACCTAAATATAAAACCAATAAGATTTACTTTAAAATTACAAAAAATAACATTAAATTGATAGAATGGACATAAACCTTTAATATAATGAACTACGTACATTTTTTAATTGCAGATTATTTTTGTAATTTTACGTAAATTTGTACATAATTTAAGAAAACTGAAAAAATAGAGTATAAATAATCCAATAATGTTTTTGTATAAAAATGAGAATTACTGTAATTTGTCATTAATGGAATAATACTTAAAATAGCAGTCAAGTTGTTAATTTACAGATATTGTTCGTAATTTTACAGAGTTCTGAACATAATTTAAAATAACACAAAAAATACTGTAAAAATAATACAGTAATTTTCCTGTATAAAAAAGAAAAAATTCTGTAATTTGTCTTTAATGATATAGTACCTAAAATAACAGTCAAGTTGTTAATTTACAGATATTGTTTGTAATTATACTAAGTTTTGAATGTAATTTGAAATGACAGAAAACTACTGTAAAAAATATAGGGTTATTTTCTGTAAAATTAGTTGTTGTTTTTTTACAGTGCACTGTGTCAGCTGGCCAATCAGAGCAGACTGTGCTTGTCGGAAGGAGGAGCTTTGTAGAAAACGAAGCGTTTGAGAGAGGCGGGGCATAGAGGAACTACAGTAATGTACAGTATTTGAAAAATAATGTGTTTTTTGAATATTAAAGCATGTCAACATATTCTGTTACACCAAATGCACAAAATAATGATCTTAAAAATAACATCATATGACCCCTTTAATGTAAAAGTCTGTGAAAGTGATTCTGTGCCTCTTTGGGATGGCACAATAATGCGCCATTCACTTGCAGAACGTAAGCTTCTAGAGGGCACATAAGTCTCAAGTAATGAATTTAGGTAAAGGGGTGCAGAGCCAGTGGTGGTTTTGAAGGCAAACATTAATGCCTTGAATTGTATGCGAGCAGCTATTGGTAGCCAGTGCAAATTGATGGTGTGACGTGCATTCTGTGCATTCTTTTCGGCTAATTAAAAATTAATCTTGCTGCCGCGTTCTGGATTAATAGTAAAGGTTTGATAGAACTGGCTGGAAGACCTGTCAAGAGAGCATTGCAATAGTCCAGCCTGGACAGAACAAGAGCCTGAACAAGGAGTTGTGAAGCATGATCCAAAAGAAAGGGCCTGATCTTCTTGATGTTGAATATAGCAAATCTGCAGGACCGGGTAGTTTTAACAATGTGGTCTGAGAAAGTCAGCCGATGATCAATCATAACTCCAAAGTTTCTGGCTGTTTTTGAAGGAGTTATGGTTGATGTGCCTAACTGGATGGTGGAATTGTGATGAAACGTTGGGTTTAATGGAACCACAAGCAGTTCTGTCTTGGCAAGGTTGAGTTGTAGGTGATGGTCCTTCATCCAGTAAGAAATGATCCAGTAAGAAATGTCTGTTAGACAAGCTGAGATGCAAGCAGGATGGAATGAGAGGTAGAGTTGAGTGTCATCAGCATAGCAGTGATATGAAAAGCCATGTTTCTGAATGACAAAACCTAGTGATGCCATGTAGACAGAGAAGAGAAGTGGTCCAAGAATGTTCCCTGAGGCACCCCAGTAGCTAGATGTTGCGACTTGGACACCTCACCTCTCCAAGATACCTTGAAGGACATATCTGAGAGGTAAGACTCAAACCACTGTTCACAATTACATCTTTAAAATGAGGCAGACAAAAAAAAAAAAAAAGAACCTAGTGTTACAGTATATAAAATCAAGTCAAGTCACCTTAATTTATATAGCGCTTTATACAATACTGATTGTCAAAGCAGCTTTACAGAGTCAAACAGGAAAATAGTTTGTCAATAATGCAAGAGGACAATAACAAGCCATTTTTCCAACTAAATTCAGTTCATTGATGATTCAGTGATGTCATCATCCAGTTCAGCTCTCTTCCAATAGTGTCAGTGCAATCAGTCAAGTGCACCCAAATAAGCAAGCCAAAGGCAACAGTGGCAAGGAACCAAAACTCCATTGGTGACAGAAATAGAGAAAAAAAACCTTGAGACGAAACCAGCATGGTGTGGAACACCTGGAAGCAACACTGGTCAGATTGTGGTCTTCGACAAGGTCTTCGGAGGGGATCTGTCTCTGGGGCTCATCTAGTTGTCCTGGTCTCCGCTGACATTCAGGGCAGTCGAGGTCTTCTCTAGGTGCTGATCCACCATCTGATCTGGATACGGACTGGATTTAGTTGGCTACAGTGACCTCGGAATAAAAATAAAACAGACTAATATTAGCGTAGATGCCACAGAGAACAAAAGAGAACAATAAAGCACATTATAATTGTAGTAAAAACTCTTATACATTTAGACATATTACCTGGAATGAAAACAATAAAGTCTTGGTCTTTAAAGTATACACACACTATGTAGTTGCAGTGGAGCGGTCTGGTCACGTGCCAGTGTTTGGTGCCTTGGAAGAACAGACTGGGTTGCATCTGAAAACTTGCAATGATGACAAAGCACCAATGAAAACTTTGGCCACACCCTGATGGAGAAAGAAAAGTACAATTTATCTCCAAAAAATGAAATGATGCCTTTTAAATAATTTACAATGTAACAATATCAGTTAATTCAATTTATGATGAAACAGATGTTGCAACCATTTTTTGGGACACACACACAAAAACAAACAAAAACAAAAATCTAATAATCCATTGCACAGCACAGGGAGCATTGATGTTGACTGTGTTTATTTATTGCAAGGATTTGTAACAGAACATGTAGGCTACATTTCATATTAGGCTACCTTAAACAACGTAAAAAATAATATCAGAATATAATGGTCCTGCCTGTTTTTGATTAATACCAATGGTAACGTTTTACAAATTGATTGATCAATTGTCCCAATGTTTACTTAGCCATGGTCTTTCCCAGTGCACAAACTCGTTTTGCGTTTCAAAATGGGAAGGTTTGTCAAACCCGGGAAAGCAGGGTAAGTCAAGCCCGTTTCTGAAAGAGAGGTAACTTATACTCAGAGTCAGTTACCGTGGTAACTTACTCTGTGAACCTAACCTGGTCAGGAGCAGGTTTTCTTTGGTAAACCCAGAGTTTCTTTCCGTCTCCTCCCCCTTTTTAAAGTGTAAGCGATGCTTTAATACCTCATTCATTCACACTGCAAAATTGCTTTTCTTACTGAGTATTTTTGTCTTATTTCAAGTACAAATATTTTAAAATTCTTAAGTTAAGATGCATTTTCTATAGATGAAAAATTATATTTAGTCTTATTAAAATATGAAATTGTTCTCCATAGGGTAAGAAAAATAATCAATGCAAACGGAAACAAGAATAAGCTATTTTTTATTTCTTACCCCATTGCCAGATAATTTGCAAAATAAAAAATTCACTTAAATTAGTTTTTTTCCTTCATGGAAACAAGACTAAATACCTTATGTTATTATTTATTTTATTATTATTATTTATTTAATTTTTTTACACCGTATTCATGTGCATATTTATTTGAGCGGTACCATTTTGAATGGTAGTTTTCTTCAAAACATCGGAGATGGAGAGTACATAAGTCCTGTATGCAGATTTTAAGGAAAGTGTGCATCCCTCTCACTCATTCTGAGATTTATTTCCTGGGCACAAATCTGTCAAAGAGGAGTATCACAGGACTGTAGGTCAGTGGTGTAGAAATCGGTTTAAATGAGGCTAATCTGATAAATGACGTTCACTTGATAACATCTTTCTGTGACCTCTGGAAGTAACCCAATAATCAGAATTTCCTTCAGGATTTCCAGTGTGGTTGGATGCATTGATGACAAGCATATCTCCATCATCGCACCTTCTTTTTTTTGTTATCAACAGTTTTTTATTTATTTCTACACAACATCACAAACACAACATCCACTCAAACAAACAAAACAAAACAACAGACACATACTCAATATTTCAAAAGTCATACAAACAAGTCATTCCAGAAGATGGCGCAATCCAATCCCGCATATTAAATATGTCTCTTGTATCAGGGCACAGGAAATAGATCCACGGTGCAAACATTCCAACACACGGGCTCGTTCAACGGCAGAATCCAAACCATTCACACTCAGTTACAAAATATCCAGAGTATGCATTGAATATTCACAAACCCAAAATTTTACTCAATAAATGAAGAAAAGCAAAAGCACTCCCATTCTGTAAATGAAATGTAAACGTTAGTGTGCGTTCTAGATATCAAAACACCTAGATGAAACATCCTTTTAGAAATAAGGTAAAGTAAATAAAAGTATGAATATCTGTTGTAAAAAATAAAAGCAACACAGACAGAAATAACCAACAACTATAGACAAAAAAACAACAACTCAGACCGCACATTACCGAGAACATAGGTCTGATTGAGCAACAAAAAATTGTGATGATCCGTGACCGATCCACTTCAGCGCAAAACGAGCCTCCCAAAAGGCTCACATAACCAAAAGTCTTACCAGCAAAAAGACATTTGTATCGAATAAATATGAACACTATCCCAGGAGGAGAGAGGAAAGAGGAAAGGAAAAATGAGATCTAGCAAGCATCCATATCCCTCCTGCCACCATCTTCTTCCGGGCAGCCGGCATCTCCTCGATCCCGGCCACCAAGCCCCTCCCGCCGGGCCGAAGAGAAGGCGGCCGCCTTCTGTGACAGGGAGCTGACGAAATCCTCCGCCTTCCGAAGAGTGTCGAAGCATCTCTGCTCACCCCCGTGCCGTAGCTTAATTACCGCCGGATAAGCGAGGAAGGGCTGGAGACCAAGCGCCGTCATCGTCCTCAAAACCGGAACCAAGCTTTTTGTCTTGGCGGCTGTGACTGGACTAAAGTCAGGAAAAAACTGTAGCGTGACATTGTCCTGCGTGCATTTCACCGGATAAGCCTGCCGAGCACCCTTCAGGATCTCTGATCTGTCATGCCATCTTAGCACACGGAAGATGAGAGTGCGCGGCCGATCGGAGCCCCTCCATCCGTCATACACGCGATGTGCCCGGTCAATCTCGATGTTACGACCTTTCAGGGAAGGAATCCACTTGGAAAGATTAACTCTGAGGAAACCAGCTGCGTTTGAGCCCTCCACCCCCTCTGGCAGCCCCACCAGTCGTACGTTATTTCTTCTGTTCCTATCCTCCATATCCGTCATCTTCTCGGTGAGTCGCTCCAGCTGATTTCTTAGGTCCGTGACTGCACTCCTATCCTCACGTGCATCTGCCTGAACAGCATCAACCCGGTCACGTGTCTGCTTCGCCGCAGTATCTATCGCCTCAAGCTCCTCTCTTAGCTCTTTAACAGACTTGTTGGTCGCTTGTATGTCTTCACGCAGTCCACAGCATCTCTTACTGCCGAAGTCACGACCGAATCCAAAGTGCTTTGCTGTTCTTTAAATGCTAGCTTGATACCGTTAGCGATAGCATCGTCGATATCCTCTCTGGAGATGGTGAAATCTTTGAATTTTTTCTTTATTGGCGATTGCCCAATCTCTCTTTTCCGATCGCCTTTGACTGCTGAAGTATTCATGATGGGTCCGATGCAAAGTGGTTTGAAATTTACTGACAGGATAATAAAATATTTGACAAAGTCAACAGAGCGAAAGACTACACGTGCATCGAAGTCGAAGGGTCACGTCCATCATCGCACCTTCTGAAAATGAAACTAATTGGAATGGAAGGATGCCAGATGGAGGGGTAGTACGAGCCGTAACCACCACCACAGCTGTTAAATAAACACAAATTATTCACATTTTTTTTTGGTCATCTTTATTTCCTAATACAAAAGCAACAGTTATTCTTTTTACTTTTGGATTTTAAAATTCTTCCAATACTGGACCATCTCCTCTTCATCTGTCAGTGGTGCTGGTGCTTGCTGTCGACTGAGTAGAAGTCAGTAATTAATTTTATTATTTGAATTAAGAAATGAAACAGGATGGATTAGAGATTATTTAATTATGTGAAAAGAGTGTTATACTATAGTGTATTACTGTGGTTTTGACAGCTATCAGCCACATTTGGCACAAACATTCTTTTCTTGCCGCTCGCGTCTGGTGTAGACACTGTGTAAGGCCATTTAAAAAGTGATTTATTTATATACATTTTTATGTTTGAATTATTAAATTGATAAATTAATGTTTCAGTTTATTTTGAAGTGACACTCCTTATCCTCCATACACATCAGCCACAAACTGAAAAGAAATAAATTCACAATTAATCTTTGTTTCTTTTTTTTTTCAACATAGTCTACAGTTCTGATGGGAAAAACAAAACTGTTAACATGACTTGGAAAACTCATAAAGTGTCTTAATATACTAAAACAGCGGTATTAAAAGATCAAATTTAATATACACCTTATGATAATGCATAGCCTAAAGATGTGAAGATATGAACTGAAGGCTCTAAGTGCTATTAGTGTGTTGCTCTCATATTTTGGGCTCATCTGTTCATTTGTATGTAATATGCATCATAATAAAAGCGTATACTTCATTTGATCTTTTAATATCACCGTTACATTAGTAAACACTGTAAAACTAGCTGGCGGTCAATGGAGGAAAGCTTTGTTTTGCCCTCCAGGTGGGCGTTCCTAAGGCTTTGACGCGACGCCAAGTGAAAGCTATGAATAACGGAGGTCTGAACCAGCTCCAAATGGGCGGACCTGTAGCTTCACATGGGTTGTATAGAAAGTATTCCTAACCCCACACATTTGAAGGTGTCCGCTTACTGGTGTCACAAGGCAGCAACACATAGGCTACTTGGATTCATGGCGCACATACGATCAGGCAAGATTTGAGATTAGTAAGCCATATGTGTACTAGCATGTTAAAAAAATTCTTAAATTATAGCTTAATTTAGTCAACCGATCATCCTTCATCGGGTGTAATTTACGTAAATCATGCATATTTAATAGAAATAATACAAAACTGGCTGATCATTTTTGGTACGGGCCAGGGGCATAGTTTGTGGGGGGGGGAGGTAACCCCCCCAATAACAAAAACTAGCAAGTACAACCCCCCCCCCAATATTTATACCACGGTTAATGGAAACCTAGAATCAGGCTATGTAATAATCACCATATACTCTGTGCGCGTTCACCAGCGCGCTCGAGAAGTGAGAAGATCTGCGCGAGCCATTCCTATCGCGAAGCTGATGGTAAAATATGCGATCTATTTGAATTCTATTGAGAAACTGACACTTTAAAATGCTGTGAAGAAAGTCGAACATTATCTAAAAAAAAAGGCACAAACTAAAAAGACTGATGAAAAGAGGAGAAAACAATCTTGCACCAGCACTAACATAATATTAAAATATTTTTAAACTACTCATGACCACCTTTACTATAGTGTATCACGTTTTACTGTAGGCTTATTTATTGTGGTTAATTTTGTCTAACTTGTAGAATTTATAATAGATAATCTGTTAAGGGAATAGATTTTTCCTTAAAGATTTATATTACAACTGTGGCGTGTTGTAGCTATTGTTTCTTAAGGCTGTTGTTTCTCATAACAAATGCAATATAGATTCATAAAAAAGTCATTATTGGCCTGGTAATGATTAATAGGCTCGCCTTATTATAACAAATGCTACAGTTAAGAACTATGGTACTTTTTCCATAAGAGCAAGTACAAGTCAGAATCAAGAGCCAGTGGTTTCTAATGATGAGTGATGGAGAAACCTTCAGATATTCCAGTGATGGCATAGATTAAATCATTAAGATCCTGATGAACTGTTAAGGAGTAAGAAATAAACAATATCAATATAAGAAAATGTTAAGTTAGATAGAATGTTCTAATTCAACATGCCATGGGAAGTCAGTCAAACTATAGCCTAAGTGTCTAAATAATATAAAATACATTATATATCCTATGTAAACAAGTAATTGTTAACTAGCTTATTACTTTATTGCAGTTACACAATCAACCAACTTTGCATGTGTTGTAGATAGCACAAAAAAACATTTTACAAAAATAAACATTTAAGCAAACAAACAAATAAATAAACCTTTAGCGGGAGCATGACCCAGGGTCCACTTCAACCCCCCCAATGTTCAAACCAAAACTACGCCCTTGGGTACGGGTTACAGGTGTAGTCTAGCTGTTTTCAATGGTTCACTGTCTTTAAGCAGACTTTAAATGTGACGCCTGTTTCTGTGTTTGATTTCGTAACTGTGCAGTTGTGCTGTTGTTTATGGTCTTTTCCACGAACGTGTAATACAGCGAGAGTAATAAAGACATTTGAGCACCTTACGAATTCGCTTGTTATTTAGGGTTTCTTCTTTTTTCAGGCATGTTTGTTTATTAATTCTCAACGCTGTTAAAGTTAAAAACTGATGAATTGACAAGCACAAGCTAGAGAAGAAGTGATGTGTAGAAGTGTTTTATTTTCTTAAATAATGCATCAAAATAGAAATGCCTTTATGAATTAAATGCACAAAGAAAAGGTGTCTTCAACTGTCTTTAAAAGTTGTTGATATTTCTGTATTCATATTAAATATTTTTTAATAATATCAGAAACTTGTAGTTCACAAAATAATTTTCACCAGGTCACTAACAGTTTGTGTTGTATTTTTTGCAGCGGACAGAAATAGTCTAAATATCCCCCCCAACAGTAAGTTAATTAAATGATTTGACACAAACAGCCAAGTGTGAGATAGTTTTGAAGGACTGTTTCTGTATTTATGTGTTAGTTTTCTGATAAATCTTCTGAGCTATTTATCACACAGCAAAGATGAAATCATTATTATTATTATTATTATTTTATTATTATTATTATTATTTTAATTTTCAGTGTTGTTAATGCTAAATAAGACATATGTTCATATACAAGCATCAAGTACAATAGTCCTTTTCTCCTGTGAGGAATATGTTGTGTGTTTCAGTGAGTGATCTGAGGATTGTCCTGCTGGAAAAGAACGTGTCAGAAAACAGACGAGTAGGAAACTTCATATTAGGACGAACAGCGTTTGACAGTGAAGCTCCTCCAGATGTTGTAGAGAGAGTCAGTGGAAGATTGAAGGACAGACACGTGATGCTCATCAACAGTCCTCAGCTGCTCCAGACAAACATCTCAGATCATCAGATCACACAGACAGTGAGAGAGTGTGTGTATCTGTCTGATCCAGGACCTCATGTGTTCATAATCATACTGCAGTATAAAGACTTCACTGAGGAGGACATGAGAAGAGTGAAACATGTGCTGGAAAAATTCAACGAAGAGGCGTTTAAACACACAATAGTGATCACAAGTGATGAAGAGACTTACGAGCCACACATGAGTCCTACGATAAAGCATACAGCTATTCATCAGTTAATAAAGAAGTGTGGAGGAAGACATCTGCCGCTTGGAAAAGAAAAATCAGAATGGCACTCTAACGTATTCGAGAGTGTCGAAAAGATACTCAAGGGAAACCAGGAAGAACATCTCACAAGTGAAATATATGAAGATGTTACTGGAACATTAGTGGATGAAGAGCAGAGCAGATCAGAGGATGGAAATGAAGAGAGATTTCACCACAAATATGATGAAAAACACAAAGAGATCCAGAAAGAGAGAAGTGATGAAGGTAGAGTTTAAAACTCAGTTTCTACCTGGGCCACTGTGCTGTCGTGCTGAATAATCACATAGTGGCGTCCATAAATAATGACTTTTTAATCTCAAAAAGCGAGGACAGACAAACACAGCTTTTCACTCACTCCGAGGAGTCACTTAATAAAGAAAACAGCCTATATACTGTATATAATAACATAGTCCCCTCTTGTGGACACTTTATGAACTGCACCCCAACCTAAAGTATTACAGTAAAGATGTGTAGCCTACCTTGAAAAAGGCAGACTGAAAATTAAAAACAAATTTCATCACTCATTTTAATAATTTATTCATGCAAAAAACAGCACCAAAGCATTACATTCTGGTTATTTTGGGATAAATTTAGGTTATAAAAATAAAAAAATATTAACATTTTGAGAACATTTTGAAATGTTTCTAAAATGTTGAAAAGTCCCGTTTTCTTGTCGTGATTGTAACGCTATTTTAATGTTACAAAATTGTTTCTTACAATGTTTTACCAACTTTCTTTTTACCCCAAATATAATGTTATCTGAACATTAATTTGTAATATTCTAGGAATATTAAATGTCCTGTAGAACATTTGAAGGTGACCAAAACATGTCTTGAACATTCTACTAATTTTATTTATTTATTCATTCATTCCCAAATATATGTGAAAATTTATTTTTTGAATATTCTAAAGAACATTAAAATGTCCCGTTTCCTGTCGTGATTATGACATTATTTAAAGGTTACAAAACCCCTAACGTTTCTTTGAACATTCAACAAGTAAAAATAATATCAAACGATGTTCAGATAATGATGTTCTAAAGAGGTTTTCTCTCAACGTTTTGAAGAACATACTGTATATCATATATTAATAAAGAACATTGATTAATAAAGAAATTAATTAATTAACTGTTATCAAGGTAGATTTCTCCAAGCATCTTGGAGATGTTGCCAGAGTTCTTATGGATTTAGTCTGTTTTGTTTTATTTTTTTCTCCTCATGTAACCCCAGACAGACTTGATGGTAGTAAAATCGTGAAAAAGTGTTTGTTTAAGGAAGTGTACAGTGTACTTGCGTCTAATGTCTCTTATATATTTCACTTTCAGTGCATTTTCATGGAAAACAGAAGCTGAACCTGGTGTTGTGTGGAAGTGATGGATCACTTACAGCCTCTGTGTCAAAACTCTTACGAGGGAAAAAGACAAAACTTTCCCATCAGACAGAGATCAATAAAGAGTGTGTAAAGAAAAAGAAGATAATTCATGGTCGTCAGATCAGTCTGGTGGAGCTTCCAGCTCTCAATCATCTCTCAGAGGAGGAAGTGATGCGTGAAACTCTCAACTGTGTGTCTCTCTGTTATCCTGGAGTTCATGGTTTCATCCTAATATTTCCTGATGCTCCACTGACTGATGAAGACAAAGCAGAAATAGATGAGATCCAGAGGGTATTTGACTCCAGACAGCATTTCATACTGTTCTTTACCTCCAGTCTCTCTGTTGAAGGACCAGTGACAGATTTAGTCAAATCCAGCCCAGAGTCTCAGAGGTTAATCAGTCGTTGTGGAGGTCAGTACAGAGTGATGGAGTTAAGTGAACCTGAAAACTCAAGACAGATCCCAGAACTACTGGATTATATAGAGAACATGACGAATGAACCGTATTCACTTCAGATGTATATGAAAGCTCAAGAGAACCGAGCCAGACATGAACTGGACGAGCAACATAAGACAGAACTGAAGAGAATGGAAGACGAAATCAAAGAGTTAAAGCTGAAAATTCAGTCATATGGTGAGTGATTGTTTTCAATTTTGGAGTTTGCAACTTCATAAGAATGTAGAATCAGAGCTAGCAATGTCTGACTCATGAATTATTTTTTTAAGTGAGTTATTCAAATGGCCTAGTCTAAATCCCTTCCCCATTCAATTTGATTTATTCAGACAGTTGACTCACATACATAATCAATATATTTCTCACTCTTTAATGACAAATACTAAACCTAAACCTGCATGACATCAATACATGAAACTGTTGCTTGATTTTCAGGTGCTAAAGATGAAGCAGATGATCTGATGTGTCTGAGGATTGTGTTGATTGGGAGGACAGGAAGTGGGAAGAGTGCAACAGGAAACACTATTCTGGGAAGAAATGATTTTCGGAGCCAGTTAAGTACAGATTCAGTGACGACTGTTTCTCATAAAGGAGTTGGTGAAGTTGCTGGTCGATCAGTAGCTGTTGTTGATACTCCAGGACTCTTTGACACGACTCTGTCAAATGATCAAGTGGTGGAAGAAATAGTGAAATGTGTTTCACTGTCATCACCTGGACCTCATGTGTTTGTCATTGTGTTGAGTGTAGGACGATTCACCAAAGAGGAGACGGACACTGTGGATCTGATAAAGAAGATCTTTGGTCCAAAAGCTGCTCAGTTCAGCATCGTTCTGCTTACTAGAGGAGACGATCTTGAGGATGAGTCCATACAAGATTATGTGAAGAGAAGTAAGTCTGCAGAACTCCAGAAACTGATCAGAGATTGTGGAAACAGATTCCTGTCTTTCAATAATAGAGAAAAACAAGACAAAACTCAAGTGATTCAACTGTTAAACATGATAGAAGAGGTGAAAAATAGTAATCAGGGTCAATACTTCACTAACAGCATGTTCGAGGAGGCAGAGATGTCCATTAAAAAGAGGATGGAGCAAATACTGAAAGAGAAAGAAAGAGAAATCCAGGCTCAGAAAGAAGAGTTACAAGCTAGACACGAGATGGACATGAAAAACCTGAAGAAGAAACTTGAGGAAGAGAAACAAAGAGCGGATGAGGAGAAAATAAAAATGCAGAATCAATTTAGAGAAAAGCTGGAAAAACTCAGAAAAGAGTTTGAAGAAAAAGAGAAAAGAGAACAGAAGAAACGAGAGACTGAAAACCAGAAACGATCAGAAGAAGAAAAACAGCAAAGAGCTGAATATCATCAAAAAATAGAAGAGATGAAGAAAGAGTTGGAAAATCAGAGATCACAGTATGAAAAACAGCAAAAAGAAAGAGAAGAAGAAGATGGAAAGAGAGAAGAGAAATACAGACAAGAACAAGAAAAGATGAAACATGCGCAAAAGTGTATTATTGCCGAATTACTGATGAAACATGAAGAGGAAGATAAAAGGAGGGAAGCTGAGGAGAAAAGGAGGAATAAAGAAGAAGAGGAAGAGAAACAGAGATGGGAAAGAAAAATAAAAGAGGCTGAAAATGAAAGAAAAGAAATTCAAGAGGAAATTAGACAACAGCAGAAAGAATGGGAGGATGAAAAGGAACGACAGATGAGAGAACGAGAAGAAGAAGAAAGAAAGAGAAAAGAGAAACACGAGGAACAACTGAGAGAAAAACAAGAAGAACTGGAGGAAATGAGAGAGAGATTTGAAAGAGAGAGAGAAGAAGAAAGACAAAAAATACCATATGAGAGAAAGAAACAGAGAAGAGAACAAGAAGAAAAAGAGAGAGAATATGAAGAAAAGATAACTGAAATGAAAAGACATTATGAACAACTGGAGCGAAACAGGAAAATGGAGTGGGAGAGAATAAAACAAGAAGATGATGAGAGACGAGAGGAAGAGAGAAAGAGATTGACGAAACTGATTGAAGGTCTTAAACAAGTGCGAGAATTGGAGATGAACAGAAGAGATAAAGAAGAGAGGGAGAGAAAAGAAAGAGAAGAGAAAGAGCGAGATGAAATAAATAAGAACTATGAAGAGAAAATACAAGTCATAATGAAGAAATATCAAGATGAAGCCAGAAAACAAGCAGAAGAACTGAAGGATTTCAGAGAGAGAAAAGAGCAGCACATTCTGGAGCTCCAACAGATGCTGGAAGAACAACAGAGACAACATAAATTACTGGAAAAACTCTATCAATCACCTGAAAGACCAGAGAGAAGAAGAAATGCAAGA
This sequence comes from Schizothorax lantsangensis, assembly GCA_027422415.1. NCBI lineage: Eukaryota > Metazoa > Chordata > Actinopteri > Cypriniformes > Cyprinidae > Schizothorax > Schizothorax lantsangensis. Next base: position 35,502,350 of record CM049840.1, read on the forward strand.
GCTGCTACAAGAAGTTGAAAGTTTGAATGATAAATGCCGCTGTGTCATTCTGTGATATTTCTAAACATTTGAAAAGAAGACATTATTTTTATTATTATTTATTTAGTTAGTTATGTGTTTTTTTTTAAATTACTATCATTATTTTAGTTACTCAACATCAGAGGTCGGTAGTATAATGCACTACATTTACTTCATTACATTTATTTAAGCAACGTTTTGGTAAATATGTACTTTTAAGAGTAAATTTAAAGGTGGGTTCTTTTACGCTAATGTAAATGCATTAGTCATGTAAGTTTATTTCTGTATTTTGTTCCAGAACCATATCTATTTGCATTTGAATTATCATCAGTAAACTCACTGAAAAAGATTCTGGAATATGCAATTCTGAGTGAATTTCCTGAACTTGATGTCTTTAAACATCAAGACAGTTCTGAACGACTGTCTGCAGAGGTCAGCATTCACCTTTCGGTGATCTGGGGCCTCATTTATAAAGCGTGCGTACGCTCAGATTTGATCTTAGAGTGTGCGTACGTTTAAATCCACGCCAGCGCTCATATTTATAAAGACGGTCTTTGACGTGGAAAAGTGCTTACCGCCACGTCAAGGTCTGAGTTAGAGGTCTTCACGGGTCCAAAAATTCCCATTTGAAAGTGGGACCCGAACCCGTGTAGACCCGAGAAATGCCTTAAATGTACTACCCGGACCTGACGCGGACCCGACCATTATTCGAAAGTTGGACCCGAACCCGGCTGGGAAGACACAGACCCGACTGTACCCGTCCCGATCGGCACATATTGCAAATGCTATGAAGTCAATAAACGTTGCGAAGAAAAAAAACTTTTTGCCTTAACTACTGTTAGTAGCCCTCTCCCTGACTGTGATGCATACAATCCTCCTTGCCAATACATTTCCATCCATGTTAGGCTGTTCCTCTCTCTTGCTGTCTGAAAGACTCTTAATCCACTCATTATTCCAGCTTTAAAAGTACTTGCTGTCACGGAGACGGATGACCAATGCAACTTCGCAGTTTTTTTTTTCATCTCGAGTCAACTTCGACTGTTACGTTGACCCTTTTGAACTACAATAACGATACTTTTTGTTGGTTGTAATAAAGACTCAGCAATTATTTTTTTTTAGCAAAAAACGCACAGAATTAGAAGTTCGTTACACTCTACTGCGTGCGTGTTCAATAACAGGTGCGTCTCTTCAGTTTTGTTTCAGCTTTTTTTCCACATCACTCATGAAGAAATCCATGATCACCATCCGTTTGCAGTATACTAACATTAACTCCGCCCGCGCTCTGTTTCTGGCGGCTGAGGTAACGCATGTTTTTTCTTTTCTTCCACCTTATTTCCCGCTCACACTTTTCTCATTCTAATTTTACAAACTTCAAGTTACAAAACACACGCATGCTGACTGACACTGATCACTCGCAGGTGCGGTGTTCTCCGATCGACTCGGGTATGTTAAAATGACCCGGGTCGGGTCCCGGGTCCTCGGGTCTCGGGTCCTCCGTGAAGACCTCTAGTCTGAGCAGTCGTACGCACTTTTCCTTGTGGCAAAGTCGGAGTACTGCAGCTATTTGAATATCTAATAAAAGCGGTGTAAGTGCAAGCACCGAATTCATCAAACAACAAAGATGCAGTGTGAGAGATTAATTGTGCAGTGTAGTCAGATTTTTTATTAACGGGAGTTTTTGCGAGATTAAACTGACCTTTTTAGTAGCCTAATGTTGAGAGATCTTTACTCGCATACTAGGCTACACAGTTTATTCCTTGTTGTTGTTTTTTATTTTACAAGAGAACTTGCGACGTCTTGTTTTACTACTATTGCGTAAAATAAAATAAAAAATAAAATAAATAAAATGCATAAACACATCTCCGACTGTTTTGTCTGTGTAAGAACATGTCGTTCAATAACGGTTTAAATATATTCTATTCAATAACATTGTTAACTGTTTTTATTTATAACATCTGCTGCTTTGCTTCTGTGAAAATGAATAGAGACATCAGCCTTAAACTTTGTTTTTGTCATTTACATCAGTTATATTTGTATAAAATACACTAGATATTTTTTGTGTCAGTACATTATTGGCACATTTGAGCAGCATTAGTAAACCGTAAATATAAAGAAATTCCAAATCACATGCAGGTTTTTTCAGACCTGAGACCATAATCGTGTAATAATTTATTTTATTATGATATGAAACGTCCAATTTTTCTTTCTATAATGTTTTTTTTTTTAAGTTTTGCTAGAATTTTGTGATACTACACTTTTTATTAGTTGTCATAGCAAGTGATTTTAAAAGTAGGATGGCTCACTTTTTATAAGATGACTGAAAATTTTACTTGAATTCGTAGTTTATTCTTACTTTTGGAAACCTTATTGTTTAATAATTACTACTACTATTATTATTACTTCTGTTGTTTCTAGTAGTAATTTTGATAGTCAATAGAAAAAATATAACCACACACACATTGTTTGTCCAAAGAATAATTACACATTATGAAATAATTTGGATCCACGCATGTTAATAATTCCTATGCATCTATGGCCTATAAAATGGCCTATGAAGTAGTAGTTTGCAAGAAGCAGAATGGCTGCATTAGCGCTTCTAAGATATTGCAAACCGTGCAATGAGAAGACAACGCGTTTTTTGGACTGTAATTTCATTTATTTATTTATTTTACGTATTTTAGGGACCTTTGCTGCCCCCCTACCTCGTTCACAGCCTGCGCTATACACTGCCATGCCACACATTTTGTTTTGTGTGAAAGCCCACTGGAGAGACTCTCAAATGATACATGATGGCGCCGCACATGGCTGCCTCGGTTTGTTGCTCCTTGGTACTTTTTCTGTTTTTGTTTGTTTGTCCTGTCTTAAGCAACGATTTTCCGATCAGCTTCACTAGAAACAAACTCTTGGACATAAGAAATAGCACACCAGATAACCTTTTGCCGACGTTTGAACATTCAGACGTTTTACTGGACATTTTAGTCGGAGGAGCTGCGTTCCTATTCAAGCGCTCCAGGCGATGCAAGCGAGGGAAGCACGCTGGTGCGCTCGTGAAAACCAGACAGCGCGGTTTAAGGACTCCGCTGCCGAGTATTCACCTGGCGAATCTCCGCTCCCTTGCAAATAAATCAGACGAACTACAACTCCTCACCCGCACAAACAAGGACTTTTTAAACTCTGCTGTGCTTTGTTTCACGGAAACCTGGCTGAACGGAGCTATCCCGGACAGCGCGCTTCATCTATCCGGATTCCAGCTGTTCAGGGCAGACAGAGTCACCGAATCATCGGGGAAAACGAGAGGTGGTGGATTATGTTTTTATATCAATGAAGGCTGGTGTACAGACGTGACAGTTTTAAAGAAGATGTGCTGCCCAAACTTGGAAGCTCTCTTTATCAACTGTAAGCCTTTTTATTCACCGCAGGAATTTTTCCTCGTTTATTCTGGTGAGTGTTTACATTCCTGCTGACGCACATGTGAGCGCGGCGCTAGAACTGTTGGCCGACCAAATCACACACACAGAGCAGCGTTACCCGGACTCTTTCATTGTAATTCTCGGTGATTTTAACAAAGCTAATCTCACCACGTGAACTGCCTAAATACAGACAGCACATCACATGCCCCACCAGAGACAGCAATATACTGGACCATTGTTACACTGTTTTAAAGGATGCATACCACTCTGTCCCCCGTGCAGCGCTGGGACTCTCTGATCACTGTTTGGTTCACCTTCTACCAGCCTATAGGCAGAAACTTAAATCTTCTAAGCCTATCTTAAGAACTGTAAAGAGATGGACTGCTGAAGCAGAGCAGGATCTACAAGCCTGCTTCGAACTTACTGATTGGAGTGTTTTTGAGGCTGCAGCTACTGATTTGGATGAACTCACTGACACCGTGACATCCTACATTAGTTTCTGTGAGGACATGTGTGTACCTACCAGGACTTATTTAACATTTAACAACGACAAACCTTGGTTCAGTACAAAACTCAAACAGCTTCGCCTGGCCAAAGAGGACGCCTACAGGAGTGGGGAAAAAGCCTTGTACAAACAGGCCAAATACACACTGAATAGGGAGATAAGAGTGGCAAAGAAGAACTACGCTGGAAAGCTAAAAAAACAGCTTTCAAGCAACGACCCTACATCAGTGTGGAAAGGCCTGAAAGCCATCACCAGCTACAAGACCCCTCCCCCCAGCACTGAGGCCAATCAACAACTGACTGAAGACCTGAACAGTTTTTACTGTAGGTTTCAAAAACAAAAGCCTGGTCTGACACCCCACACCCACTCTGACCATCCCACAACACAGCCATCAACACCCTCCCCCTCCCTCCCCCCTACTGTTTCTCAGCCTGTAATCAAGATCTGTGAAGAAGATGTAAGCAAAGTCTTCAGGAGACAGAAGATAAGGAAAGCCTAAGGCCCAGACGATGTCTCTCCAGCCTGCCTCAAAGCCTGTGCTGTTCAGCTATCATCCATCTTCACATTGATCTTCAATAGATCACTGGAGCTGTGTGAAGTCCCCTCCTGCTTCAAACGCTCCACCATCATCCCTGTACCCAAGAAACCAAAAATCACAGGACTTAATGACTACAGACCTGTTGCTTTAACGTCTGTGGTGATGAAGTCATTTGAGAGGCTCGTGTTGGCTCACCTGAAGGACATTACTGGACCCTTGCTGGACCCCATGCAGTTTGCTTACCGAGCAAACAGGTCTGTGGATGATGCAGTCAACATGGGATTGCACTACATCCTCCAACATCTAGACAAACCAGGGACTTATGCAAGGATCCTGTTTGTGGACTTCAGCTCCGCTTTCAACACCATCATCCCGGACACCCTTCAGAACAAACTGACACAGCTCTCCGTCCCCAACTCCATCTGTCAGTGGATCACCAGCTTCCTGACAGACAGGCAGCAGCTAGTGAGGCTGGGAAAATTCTCATCCAACACCTGCACCATCAGCACTGGAGCTCCTCAGGGTTGTGTTCTCTCCCCACTGCTCTTCTCCCTCTACACCAACGACTGCACCTCTAAAGACCCCTCTGTCAAACTCCTGAAGTTTGCAGACGATACCACACTCATCGTCCTCATCCAGGACAGTGATGAGTCTGCTTACAGACAGGAGGTTAAGGAGCTGGCTGTCTGGTGCAGTCTAAACAACCTGGAGCTCAACACGCTTAAAACTGTGGAGATGATCGTGGACTTCAGGAGAAACCCCCCAGCTCTCCCCCCACTCACTATCATGAACAACTCTGTGAATGCAGTGGAGTCATTCAGGTTCCTGGGAACCACCATCTCTCAGGACCTGAAGTGGGACACTCACATCGACTCCATCGTGAAAAAGGCCCAGCAGAGAATGTACTTTCTTCGTCAACTGAAAAAGTTCAACCTGCCACAGGCGCACATGACACAGTTTTACTCTGCTGTTATTGAGTCGGTTCTGTGCTCTTCTATAACTGTATGGTTTGGGTCAGCCAGCAAATCAGATATAAGAAGACTGCAGCGGACTGGTATGACAGCAGAATGGATCATTGGTGTGCACTTGCCCAGCCTTCAGGATTTGTACTACTCCAGAGTGAAGAAACGGGCAGGTAACATCATCACAGACCCCTCTCACCCTGGACACGACCTGTTTGCGCTTCTCCCGTCAGGCAGACGCTACAGATCTCTGTGCACTAGAACATCTAGGCATAAAAACAGTTTTTTCCCCTATGCCATCTCCAGCCTAAACAACTAACACAGGAATTATTACCTGTGTTCTGTAATTCTCTAACCCTAATTCTTGCCTGTAATTCATCCCCCATCTCTAATTATTTACTCTCTCTAGTTCTATGTAAATATGTATGCATAATGTTTCTATACAGCTGTATATATAGAGTAAATAAGGCACAAATCTGTACATAGATCTTCTGTTCCAGATTCAGACACATTATTATTATTATTATTATTATTGTTAAGGCTTATTTAAATGTTCTGTTCTCATGTCAGATATGTATGTTTATATGTATGTATGTATGTATGCATGTATGTACCAAGAGCTTCTTAAAAACCACAACAAATTCCTCGTGTGTTTGCACACACTTGGCGAATAAAGCTGATTCTGATTCTGATTCTGAAAAAGCGTCCCAGCACGAACCTCTACCTCCGCCAGCAGGACCTCAATTTCAGACCCAGTAAAGTTTTTTTTTCTTTGTGCTCGTCATTCTCAAGCATAGAAATTTGGATATTGGCGTGTGCTCTTTAATGATAATGATATTAATTAGGGGGCGTTTACAAGGCGGAGATCTGACACCAGTCAGCTGCGCACAATTTCAAGATCATTTGCGATTTATAAACATCACATCTGGAAGAGAGGCGTACGCACGTGTTTTTGTGCGCACGTTCGTTTTCTCTGAATCGCACTTACGCACTTTTGCGAAATGATCTTAGAACAAATTTAGGATGGTTTCTGCGCAACATTTTATAAATGAGGCCCCTGGTGTTACAGGATGAATGGTAACATATAGTCTACATCAGTGATTCCCAATCCTGGTCTTGAAAAAAACAACAACAACACTTAATTTTAGATATCTCTCTACTCAAACGCATCTGATTCAACTCATCAGCTCATTAGTAAAGACTCAAAGACCTCAAATGTGTGTGTCAGATAAGAGAGACATCACAAACGTTCTCAGGATATGCAAAAACAGAATAAGCTTCACAGCTGCATTCAACACCTGCCAGAGATTTTATCTGCATTGCAAGGCCAAAAAGCAGAGAATGTTATTATAAAACAGGAAATCCAGCAGACAAGCAGACAAACATGGCCATCCCAGGTAAATCAGTGTCCCCAGTACCAGCTCCTCATTTCCATGCCCCACAAACATGTTGTAGCAATCTATTACCCACCATACAGAGAGAAGATTTCCATTAATAACCCCCTGCACAGATCAGATAACAGAGCAGGTGAGGGACTACACTTTTTCACCCATACAAGATGATCAGCCCAAAGCAACAACCAATTATTGTACCCCTACTCTGAGATTTGCTACTCGTGCATATGCTCAGCTTCATCTGTATGCTGACCCCATCCTGTGAGGACTGTCAAATTACACTGTAAAAACGAATTTGTTGAGTCAACTAAAAACACTTTGTTACCCTGCAGCCTAAATATTTTGTTATCTTGACAATATTGTTGAAACAACTTTGCATTAGAGTGGAATTAGTCAAGTTAATAAATATGCTCAAGTTGACTTGACTATTATTTCCTAGTTCAGTTAACCTACAGTAAATCATGTTGTCAACTAGGACTTTTTTTTTACTTGAATTGATAAACGCAAGCTAATTTCTTTCCCCACTGCCTTAAAATTTTTAAATAAAGATGACAGCACATTTTTTTTTCTTTCATTTATTTAATGATGGAGACAACACTTTCATTCACATTTTAACTGAACAAGCAATTTGCTGCCAACACATCAACTGTCAATTGATTTTTTTTTTTTAAAAACTGCAAAAAACACACACACACACACACACACACACACACACACACACACACACACACACACACACACATAAAAGTTTGTTTACATAATATATGTATGTGTGCTGTGCATGTTTATTATGTATATATAAATACACATGCATGTATATATTTCAGAAAAATAGGTTATGTTTATATATTAAATATATTAATTTATAATATAAATTACATGATTATAAATATAGACATGTACATACATGTAAATATTTTCAAAATATATACTGTATGTGTGTATTTATATATACATAATAAATATACACAGAACACATATTATGCAAGCAAAATATATTCAAATATAAAGCAGTTATTTTAAATAGTAAAAATATTTTGCTGTATTTTAGATCAAATGAATGCAGGCTTGGTGAGCAGAAGATACTTAAAAAACATTAAAATCGTACTTAAAAACAAAAACATTTTTTTTTACTATATTCATGTTATATCAGTTTGTATAATTCATATTTAGTGGAGTGTGAGGACAATCGGAGAATCATTTAAAATGAAATAAGTTGATTTCCTAAGAAAGAATGGAAACTCCTCCTTACACTGATACTCTCAGTGTTTCTTCTAGAATATGTTATTGATCTCTAAAGTCTCCTCCGGAGGGCGCCGGTGAGTTTATACTGTACAAGCGCGTCTGATCGTCACGTGACTTTCGCTTTAGAAACCTAACGGAGTTGCTGAAAGAATGGCACAGAGCGAGTGTAAGATCCCGATTTAACTAACCAGACACCTGTACTAACATGCTAAGCATGCAGTTAACCAGCAGAATTAACTCTTACTGGATGATATATCCCTTAATCAACTAAACCCTTTTTTCTGTCGAGTTGTTTTCTGCGCTGGTGGCCTGTGTTAGTTTAATTTGGTCATTTCCAGACGCTACACAAACATTAATATAGCGAGAGAAATTCGTGTAAGGAATAACAACAAAGTTCACTGACAGTAATTTTTTTTTAGGCATGTTGTTTTTATATTGTTGTCATAATGCCACACTCTGAAAACTCTAAGCTGGTTTATTCTAATGTGATTACTTTTACAAACTCACGCTCATTACAGTATTGCTGCTTGTAAATCTTTAAATGTTCTTTTCAGCGTGTTATTGTGGAGATTGTAATGTAAGATTTTTGTTTCAGTGATTGCTGGATACGATCTTGCTCGCAGCAGTAGTTGGAGTATGGACCCTCCTCTTAACTGTAAGTCTATTACAGCCTAAAGAGAATAAAAATCCAACCAATGTTGGATTAAGATCAAGTATGTGTGTCGTGTTTCAGTGAGCGATGTGACTCCTCTGAGGATTGTCCTGCTGGGGAAGAACGTGTCAGAAAACAGTCGAGTGGGAAACTTCATATTAGGACGAGCAGCGTTTGACAGTGAAGCTTCTCCAGATGTTATAGAGAGAGTCGGAGGAAGATTGAAGGACAGACACGTGATGCTCATCAACAGTCCTCAGCTGCTCCAGACAAACATCTCAGATCATCAGATCACACAGACAGTGAGAGAGTGTGTGTATCTGTCTGATCCAGGACCTCATGCACTCATAATCATACTGCAGTATAAAGACTTCACTGAGGAGGACCTGAGGAGAGTGAAAACTGTGCTGAAAGTATTCAGTGAAGAGGCGATTAAACACACCATAGTGATCACGAGTGATGAAGAGACACATGACGCTGAAGGGGCTTCTGTGAGAGCTAATGAATTAATTAAGCAGTTAAACAGCGAATGTGGAGGAGGACATCTGCAGCTTGATCATAAAAACAAGGAATGGTGCTCTATAATATTGCAACACTTAGAGAAGATCCTCGGAGCAAACAGTGAAGAATATCTCACACCTGAGCTGTATCATGATACAGAAGGATCATCAGTTGATGAAGATTGGAGCACATCTTTTGTCTCACTCAGAATAGAGGAGGAAGAGGATGCAGACGATGATGGAAAATCAGACACTCATACAAAGAAAAAGGAAGCAAAAGGTTTTCTTCATAATATACCAAAAATATCCTATTGTAAGTATTCCTGCTTTTGCAATTACATATTCTGCTGTGTTCTGACATATTAGGAACTTGTATAACATTCAACTGTTTTGGGTGGGTGGCCAAAACAGTGATTCTGTCATAACTTTGGTAGTAGTATTGAGAGGTTTTTGAGTATTGAGAGCCATTTGATTGATTTAGTTATGCATGATAGATCAGAGCTAAATCAAAACTGAATAGTGGTTTCAGAAGCACCAAGTGTTTCTTTAATTAAGAAGCAGTTCATATCCTTCTCAGTGCTCGAAGGGTGGGTTGACAACATCTTCGACAAAATGTCAGAGACGGAGGATAAGGAATATTAACATTGTTGCTGATTAATGACGAATCCATCATGGTGGAGAAAATTAATCGTAGATGGAGGTTTTAATCGCAGGTTAGAATTCTAATCCACGATTTGTTCATCTAAATTTAAAATGAAGTGGTGCAACACAACTCGATTTAAAATAAAACCCAGATCAAAAAATCCTTGATTAGCTCTAAACTTTGCTTAATTTAATCCTTGTTTGGTGCAACCCACCCTTAGTGTGATCAGAGACGCTCATATGAGATGCTGTAATGGACGAGTAAAGTTTCAGTCATGATGCCTCATTGCATTTTGAATCGTGATATACTGTATGTATTGCAATGTCTCATAGTAAATACATTAAGTTTAAACATAGGAATGGTAGGCGGCATCATAAGTTCTGTATTCATGTATTCACACATTTTTTTACAGTTAGTACTCCAGATCGTGATCCAGATCGTGATCGAGCAAAGAGTGAGTTTATGAACCGAGATATAGATAGGTTTTTCAATTGCTGTAACATTTATGAAATTAATGTAAGTAAAAAATATATCTGAAAATGCTCCAGTAAACTTTTTTTTTATTGTTGTTGTTGTTTAAGGAAGTGTACATGCGAGCAGAAAACAGAAGCTGTGTGTTGTGTTGTGTGGAAGTGATGGAAGACTGAAGGCCTTCGTATCAAAACTTATAAGAGGAAAAAAGAAGTTTCTTCCCTCCTTACCCCTGAAAGAGAAAGAGTGTGTGAAGAGAGACGTGGAGCTTCATGGACGTCTGATGAGTCTGGTGAAGCTTCCTGCTCTGACTCGCCTCTCAGAGGAGGAAGTGATGCGTCAGAGTCATCAATCTGTGTCTCTCTGTGATCCTGGAGTTCATGTTTTCCTCCTCATTATTCCTGACGCTCCACTGACTGATGCAGACAAAGCAGAAATAGAGGAGATCCAGAGGATTTTCAGCTCAAGGATCAAAAACCACCTCATGGTTCTCATAATCCAAGAGAAGAACATGTTTAGTAAACTGATCAGTAGTAAAAGTAGTCTGTATAATATTTCATATACTCAGATGTGTCTTCAGTCATTTGGAGGTCGACAATTTGTTTTGGAGAACGGCTCACAGGTTCCAGATCTGCTGCAGGATGTGGAGAACATGGTACAAGAGAATGGAGGAAGTTACTACACGACCTTCATGTACCTTCAGGCTCGAGTAGAACTGGAGAGAAACAAACACAGAGCTGAAATAGAGGAACTGAGGAGATCTATGATGAAAACTCAGTCAACAGCAGGTACGAGTTCATGAGAAAGTGTGTTCCCAGGTCCTCCTGGGAAGTTTGTATTTTTTTAGTTGGGAAGTCATAATTATGATGTCAGGTGCATTCACATCGCTTTGAAAAAATTTGCAAGATATTTTTAACTCTACTTTTACAAAACGATAAATAAATGTGAAAATTGAATTTTATTCAACTTATGAAGATCCTGTAAACTACAAACCAGTGTTTTTGTAATTACAGCTGTAAATATGGTGAGAAATACCAGTCTGTAATTTCAAGTGGCATAACAGTCTGTTTTGTACAATAGAAAGTAATGGTGCAGATAACACCGGAAGATAACACCGGAAGCCAGGCACATTCAGTTTACAATAGCCACGCTGCTCTGACATTAAAATTAGAATTAGTTTTGTAAATACTATTGTAATTTTTACATACAACGTAGTTTTATTATGGGGGAAAAAAATAATTGAATTTATTGACACAAACACAACATCTATTGCATTCCACACAATCAATGTCATGATTCTTGCCTGTGTTCTCTTGTCTTGGTCTTGTGTTTTGTACGCTTATTTCGAAATGTATTTCCCCATTGTTTCTGTGCTCTTTTACCTACCTGCCTTATCAGTTACCATCATTAGTTACTATAGCAATTCATTATCCCCTCCCCCTTGTTAACGTGTGTATTTAAACCCCCGTGTTTGCCCTGTTTATTTATTTATTTATTTTTGTTTGTTTAGTCTTCTCTGTTTATTGGCTATTATGTGTTTGGTTTTCTCCTGCTTATGACTTGTGTCATTCTGGTTCCTGTTAATTCCTTCAATAAAGCTCCTCTACATTTGGATCTTCTCACCTTCGCTCTTGAATCACCAAGCGTAACAAACAAATGGGAAAATCAAATCGTGGTTGCTTTAGTAAATGTGATTTTTTTATGTTCCACGTCAGTAATTGTTCTTTTCTTTATGTTTGCAGGTTTAACACACAATTATGCTGCTGTGAGAATTGTGCTGTTGGGAAAGACGGGTGTTGGGAAAAGTGCAACGGGAAACACAATACTGAGAAGAGACGCTTTTATATCAAAACTGACTTCACGCTCAGTGACCAGAGAGTGTCAGAAAGAAACCTCTGAGTTCAACAGAAGACATGTAACAGTGATCGACACTCCAGGCCTGTTTGATACTGGAGTTGATAATGTTGAGACCAGGAAGGAGATTGTGAAGTGCATTTCTATGGGGGCTCCTGGTCCACATGTGTTTCTGCTGGTGATTCCACTGGGACGATTCACTCAAGAGGAGAAAGATGCAGTGAAGATGATCCAGGAGATGTTTGGAGAGGATTCCAGAATGCACACCATGGTGCTTTTCACCAGAGGAGATGATCTGAGAGGAACAAGAATTGAAGACTTTATTGAAGCTAATGATAGCTTACAGTACCTCATCCATAAGTGTGGTAAGAGATACCATGTGTTCAATAATAATGAGACTAAAGACCAGAGACAGGTTTCTGCATTGCTGGATAAGATTGACTGTATGGTGGCAGCAAATGGGGGGAGTTTCTACACCAGTGAGATGTTCCAGCAGGTGGAGAAGAACATCAAAGAGGAACAAGAGAGAATACTGAAAGAGAAAGAAGAAGAGATCAAGAGAAATGAAGAAGAGCTGAGAGCCAAATATGAAGGAGAAATTGAACAAATGAAGAAAATAAATGAGAGAGAAAGACAGGAGATGCAGAATGAACTGAGAAAAAGTGAGGAAGAATTCAGAAAAAGAGAAGAAGAGATCAAGAAAGAAACAGATGAAAATCTACAAAAAGAACTGCATAGAAAACTGGAGGAGAAACAGAAACTATTTGAAGAAGAAAATAAAAGAAAAGAAAAGGCTTTGGGAGAACAACAACAGAACTTCATAAAATACCTGGAAGAAAATCACGAGAAAGAAAAACAAAAGCTCCAGGAGAAAATTCAGCATGAAACAAGAGAACAAGCAGAGCGTGAATATCTCATAAAACTCGAAAGAGAAGTAGCTAAAGCTTTAAAAGAAGCTGAAGAACAACTACCATGTAGTGCAAAACGAGCTCGTGACTGGAGTCTGTATGGAGGTTTTATCGGAGCAGCTGCTGGAAATTTAGTTGGTTCTTATGAAGACGTTGTGTGTTGGATTATCAGAATAGGTTCTAAATGTCAAGCTCAAAAGCAAACTGAAGGGTGTGTTCAGGTACAACCCCAATTCCAAACAAACCGGGATGCTGTGTAAAATATCAATAAAAACAGAAAGCAATGATTTGCAAATCTAATAAATCTTTATTTTATTCACAATAGAACATAGAAAACATATCAAATGTTTAAACTGAGGAACTGTACCAAAAAAGAATGAGGCAATTTTGCATTTGATGGCTGCAACATGTCTCAAAGTTGGGACGGGGGGCAACAAAAGGCTGGAAAAGCAAGTGTTTTTAAAAAAGAAACAGCCGGAGGAACATTTAGCAACTAATTAGGTTAATTGGGAACAGGTCAGTAACATGAGTGTGGGTATAAATAGAGTATCTAAAGCCTGAGACACACTGCACAATTTTCGGCTGTCCCAGATGAAAGACTGGCATCATGAAACAATCGCAGCGATTTCTGATTCATCACGATTGTTTCACAATGCCAATCTTTTCTCTGGGACAGCCGAAAATCATGCAGTGTGTTTAGGGGCAGAGTCTCTCAAAAGAATAGATGGGCAAAGGTTCACCAATCTGTGAAAAACTACATCTACAAATTGTGGAACAATGTCAGAATATTATTCCTCAAAGTAAAATATTATATTTGCAAACCACTACTTTTCAGGAAAAGTAGTGTATTTAGAATATTATTCTATTAATATTATTAGAATATTATTCCTCAAAGTATAGCTGTAGGTGCTGTGCTGTGACAGGTTGTCAGGTGTGCTGTGGAAAATTAGTAAGTTTTCATGTCGCTGTATTTCGTTATTAATATTCTAAATCAATGCTATTGGTCATATTTACGTTTATTTGTGGGTTTTACAAATATTTAACCAATAAAAAGCATTTAAAAGAGTTTGTGCCTAAACCTCATAATGCCATTGGATCCTCAAACTGTCAGCAAAACCTCGTAACTCCACCATGCCTCCATTTAGAATGAAGTGCTGCGCACAGTTTGGAGACAGATCTCTGTTTGTTTGCAATGCAAGTGTAAATAAAGAACTGCTGTTTGAATAAGTACAGTGTTTTATTTGCTCAAGAAATTATGTCTATAAAAGGCTAATGTTTTTGTTTTTTGTTTTGGTGTGTATTCATTACGTTATGAGGACCAAATGTACCCACAAGTATAGTAATACCAGTAAATCTTGACCTTGTGCGGACATTTTTTTTTGGGTCCCCGTGAGGAAACAAGATTATAAATGATATATTATGAAGTGTTTTGAAAATCTGAAATTGCAGAAAGTTTCCTATGAGTGGTAGTTTATAGGGTGATAGAAAATGCAGTTTGTAGAATGTAAAAACCATTACGTTTATGGAGAGACCACAAAAAGTGTGTGTGTGTGTGTGTGTGTGTGTGTTTCAAGAGCAGAGAAGAGTCTAATTAGCATTTGCCATCTAGGTGTAGCCAATTTATTGTCCTGTGCATAGCACTTCATCTTTTATATTATGAGATTTTGGCTAAATGTATTCAACAATAAGATGACTGAGTGTCCATATCAGCTTTATAAGTATGTTCTTTAGGGTCAAATAAATATTTAGCAACTTGTATGAGAAAAAAAAAAGAAAGAAAGAGTACCCTGCTGGTCCAGGGACAATCATTTAAAATAAAAATAATTTAAAAATGAATTTGAAAATAAGATAACAATGTTGTGTAGTCTATAACACTATAGACACAGCCAGTTTTACTCATTGAAATATTTCTTAGTGATGAAATAATTACGTTATAATTGTATTGGAGTCTTACACACATGCTATACAGTTAATCTGAGCCGTGCATTCATTTGAGTGATGACAGATATTATGGGAGGGGCTTGATGGAGCGCAGGAGATGCAGATAACATGATCTTTAAGAAACTTTAATTAATGCTGTCACGTAACAAATCTGTTTCAAAGATAAAATTAAATGAATTGCTAATTACAACACTGAACACTGAGTAAAAATGTAAAGCCTACACAAATGCTAGAAATCGTGAATATAAATAATTGGGAACCATGTAAAAAAAATAAAAATAAATTAAAAACATTTCATTTATCTATTATAACATTTATGTAGTTTTATTCGCTTGACTGTTTCCTTATAAAAGTCCAGAAATGTGTCAACTTTTCCGTCAGGTGTCTTTTTTTAATGATATGATGTCATTACGTTGCTGTCTTGCTGCCAGCCAGTCGCTGCATTGTTGATCGTGGTTTCGAGTATCGATACATCTGCCCTTTTTGGGGAACACGAGAACGCGCAGTAATCTTAGACAACTTAATCCAGATATTTTAATCTAATACGCAAATTCGTTTGAAGAACCAAATTAGGCAGAGATCAGTTATCAGGATTAGAAGATCTGGCATCTTTCAATTCATCTCAGATGTAATAAGAGAGGTACGAAGAACGGACCCATGGTCGATCGGTTTGTTTTTGTTTACATCGACGACATCCTGATCTTCTCCCAGAACGAGCGCGATCATGTCCAGCACGTTAGGCGGGTGCTCCAGCGGCTGCTGGAGAATCGTTTATTTGCTAAGGTGGAGAAGTGTCAGTTTCACGCACGGTCGGTTCCGTTCCTGGGGTTTATTCTCTCGCCTGAAGGTATCCGAATGGATCTTGCCAAGGTAGAAGCTGTTGCTGATTGGCCCACCCCAGATAGTCGTAGAGCGGTCCAGCATTTTCTGGGGTTTGCCAATTTTTACAGGCGGTTCATTCGGAACTTTAGTCAGGTCGCCCTTCCTCTGACGGATCTCACCTCCACTAAGAAGCGGTTCTGTTGGTCGTCGCAGGCCCAGACTGCGTTTGAGAATTTGAAGAGTCGGTTTATTTCGGCTCCCATTTTAACGACCCCCGACCCGGCCCGGCAATTCATTGTGGAGGTGGACGCGTCCGAGGTGGGGGTTGGGGCAGTTTTGTCTCAGAGATCACCTTCAGACGAGAAAATACATCCCTGCGCCTTTTTCTCCCATCGTTTAACCCCCACGGAACGGAACTACGATATCGGGAATAGGGAGTTACTAGCTGTCAAGCTGGCGTTGGAGGAGTGGCGTCACTGGTTAGAGGGTGCCGAGTTTCCATCCATTGTGTGGACCGACCATAAGAATCTGGAGTATATCCGCACTGCCAGAAGAATAAATTCCAGGGGCCACTCCTCTAGCCTAGCTTGCCACCATGGAGCGACTCGCACTCATAGATTAATCAAGCAGCGGTTTTGGTGGCCATCCATGGTGCGGGATGCTCGACGGTTCGTGTCAGCCTGTCCGATTTGCGCTGCGGGTAAGGGCTCCAATCGACCCCCAGCAGGGCTACTTCAGCCGCTGTCGGTCCCTTCACGACCCTGGTCACACATAGCGATGGACTTTGTTACGGGCTTGCCCCCTTCTAATGGCAAGACGGTAGTCCTCACTGTGGTGGAAAGGTTCTCGAAGGCGACCCACTTCATTCCCCTCCCCAAATTACCTTCAGCGAGGGAGACAGCGACTATTGTCTTGGATCACGTGTTCCGTATTCATGGCCTCCCGGTGGACGTGGTTTCTGACAGGGGTCCCCAGTTTGTGTCTAAATTTTGGACAGAGTTCTGTCGACAGCTGAGGGCGACTGGGAGTCTATCCTCCGGATATCACCCGCAGACTAACGGTCAGGCTGAGCGTGCCAACCAGGATTTGGAGAGGGTTCTGCGCTGTGTGGCATCTGCCGAACCGTCATCTTGGAGTTCCAGGTTAACTATGGTCGAGTACGCACATAACTCCCTCCCTGTCTCGTCTACGGGTTTATCTCTCTTCCAGTGCTGTTTAGGCTACCAGCCACCATTATTCCCCTCTCAAGAATCCGATGCCGCTGTTCCTTCCGCGCAGGCGTTTATTCAGAGATGCCTCCATACTTGGAGGATCGCCAGAGAAGCCCTCACTCGGACTGGTGAGAGGAACAAGGCGTCGGCGGACCGTCACCGTACCAAGCCCCCACTTTACGTGTGTGGCCAGAAGGTCTGGTTGTCTTCTAGGGACATTAACTTCAGACTTCCCTCACGTAAACTGGGACCCAAATTCGTTGGACCGTTTATTATTGCCAAGGTGCTCAGTCCGGTGACGGTGCGGCTCAAATTAACCCCACAATTTAAGAAGATCCACCCGGTTTTCCATGTTTCTAAGATCAAACCCGTTTTTCGCTCCCCCCTCCAACCCCTGACCTCCGCCCCCCCGCCTCCTAGATTCATCGAGGGGTCGCCAGCCTATACGGTGCGGCGGCTCATTGATGTAAGACGTAGGGGTAGAGGTTACCAATACCTGGTAGACTTGGAGGGTTATGGTCCGGAGGAGAGATGCTGGATTCCGGCTCGCGACATTCTGGACCGCGCTCTCATTGACCAGTTTCATCAGCGTCATGGTGAGTCCTCCGGGGACGCCAGGAGGCGTCCCTGAGGTGGGGGGTACTGTCACGGTTCAGGGTGCCTTCCCGGCTCCTCTTGCTGTCTGTGTTGTCCTGTCAGGTTCGGCAGCTCGTGGTCCGGGCAATCAGCGCTGATGGGTCGGCGGGAGTGCGCGGATCACGAGCTGACTCTCCCTCACCTGTCGCCTATTTCCCCACTCCCTTATATGTCCCTACTTTCCTGTTCCGCGTTGTGAGTAGATTGTTTTGTCTTTGCTAGTGTCTGTGTGGGACTCACGTTTCTTTGTCTAAACCTCTGTTCCCTTGTGCTGCAGACCTCGTAGCACGGAGATCCAGCAGCTTGTGTGGTCCGCAGACACTGCCGGCCAGCTCTGGAATCTCCGCTTCCCTAAACAGCTGTTATATATTGTTTGTGTTATTTTGTGTTTTGTGGTGAGAAAATAAAGTTTCTCTGTTCTCTACTCTGCATCTGAGTCCTCTATCACTCATACCCTGACAGGAGGTACATATTAAAGAGCTGTAATGGTCTTGGCCACCATGCTGCAGCTCAGTTTCAGGGTCTTGGCAATCTTCTTATAGCCTACGCCATCTTTATGTAGAGCAACAATTCTTTTTTTTCAGATCCTCAGAGAGTTCTTTGCCATGAGGTGCCATGTTGAACTTCCAGTGACCAGTATGAGAGAGTGAGAGTGATAACACCAAAATAACACACCTGCTCCCCATTCACACCTGAGACCTTGTAACACTAACGAGTCACATGACACCGGGGAGAGAAAATTACTAATTGGTCCCAATTTGGACATTTTCAATTAGGGGTGTACTCACTTTTGTGGCCAGCGGTTTAGACATTAAAGAATACCCTCAAATTAAAGCTCAGAGTCTGCACTTGTATGTAATTATAATGAATATTATGCACGAGCTGTCTACCGAACGTAAACAACGCTGATTACATTCAGTGAAAGCATGTGCATGCTGAACATAAACAATGATATAAAAAGATAAATGTAAAAAATTATAACAGTTTGGTAAACCCATAATTTTGTTCTGGCATGGTCTAAGGATGTTCTGAATTTGAATGGACTCTTGAGACTGACCTATTTTCTCAGGGCTGAAGAGAGAAAATCAGCACGTTATAATCTATGTGTAGACACACTTAGATGCTCATGTAGTGTGTGCAAATACTTTTTGTTTGAGCAAGCTGGAATTGATGTTAATCATGTCAAAATCTTTTAAAAGCTGTTTATGAATTCATTTTCTACAAGCGAATCATGGATGGTTGAAACCTTTTCAGGTTAACCAATTTTATCATTAATAATTCTATGATTATATTTCTAGAATGTAACAGTGTGCACTGAAACTAACAATAATATACAGTATAATAGCCTATACAGTCTGGGAAAGAGTTCATTTGAACACGCTCAGTTTATTCTTGTTACATGCAGAACATACTGATGCTAAATTATTTCCATATTAAATAGTCTGGTATGCTTTATGTTTTCATTTATTAATACAAGAAGAATGACACAGAGAGACATGAGACCGAGTCTGGGGTCTGAATACTTTCTGAACATGAAAAACAAAGAAAGACTACGGATTTATACTTCTGCCAACAATGGACAGATTTGAATGGACAAGACCAAAACAAGGAACTGATGCTCTGATTATGCTAATTTTACAGTTATGTGGTCAATTTAAAAAAGGGCAATTTCTTAAAATTTCAGAATGAGAAATTTAAACTCTCATTATGATTGAAAAGTCTATGATTTGTGTCTTATTTTGTGTTTCAGTCTCTTCATCATCCTCACAGACTGAGATAAGTGCAGGCAGCTCTGTGACTCTCTCCTGTCAGTTGTAGTCTCTTGCTGGAGTCTCTTGTGACGATTGGATCCGTTCTGAGGGAATTCAGCTGTTCTGGGTAAATTAGGCCGGTGTTAAACTGACGATATCAGACTCCAGATATCAGCTCCACTCTGACTACAGACTCCTGAATGAAGATCCAGAGAGTGGAGATGTAAAGTTACTCAAATAAACAAGTCAAGACCTGACACATATAGGCTGTTTCTCAATTCCAAGAACAGCACTTGCGTTCTCGTGGAGATCAGTCTGAAGGCTTCCTTGGAAGAGCGAACGCGGAAGATGCGAGAACACAGAATGCACTTATGAGATTGAGAGTACTGCGTTCTTGCTTAAGACCACATCACAGTAAGCAGCGGCCAAGAACAATAAATTTAACATAACATTACAAACAAATGTCAACTTATAAAAATTTCATCATTAAGATATTATTTTCATATAATTGTAAGTTTTATTTTACAGTGTTATATGTTTAACTCTATGTTAAGACATTTTAATATGCCAATAAAAATGCAGACTTTCTCCGGGTCTCACAACTATATTAAAATTAAGCAAAACAATATTATAAGTGTTTCTCAATTCAAGAGCCCGAGTTATAAATAAATATAGATATGAAGAACAAGCAGTTTAAATCAAAGAACGTTTAAAGACTTGCGTTCTCGTGGAGATCAGTCTTGCAAGGAACTTCCTTGGAAGAGCGAACGCGGAAGGATGCGAGAACACAGAATGCACTCTTATGAGAATTGAGATGTACTGCGTTCTTGCAATGAAATAAAATGTTAACTGACCACAGTCACAGCATAAGCGGATGATGGAGAATAATGAAGTTTTTACAGTTTATTAAATTGGCCAATGAACTGAGTTTAGGAATAAATTTAACATAACATTACAAACAATTTTTGCATGTCATAACTGCAGAGAGGGGAGGGCAGACCCTGAGATTAGCTAAGCGCACATTTCAGCTTTACCATTTGTGGCGTTGCTTACCACATGAGAGATATTATTTTCATAGAAAGTTTTAATTGTTGTATATTTCCTCGTTCGCAGATTAGTCTTTGCCTGGCTTTTTACTGTGTTTGAAGTGTTAGGTCCTCGGAGATGTTTACACCGAACTATGACTCCACATGTTAAGATTAGGGCAGCAGATGTCTCTTTTAATATGCCTTTAGTTTTGCTCACGTTCAGAAAAAGTTGTCCTGCACCATGATGTAAGACTTTCTCCATTGTTGGAAATGAGGCCCAGAACCACAGTCTCACAAATTTAACAATAGAAGTGGAGCTTGAGAGGACACGCAGACGTGTGTTAGAGAGAAAATTCAGGACACAGCCCTGCGGGGCTCCTAGCAGGGTGATGGAGTTGGAGGTGAAATTTTCAACTTGTGGTCTGCCGGTGAGGAAGTCTTGAATCCAGTCACAGATAGTGTTTAATGTAGGGACTATAGTGTTGAAAGCTGAGCTATTCAATAAATAGCAGCCTGACATAGTTGCCATTTTTTCTGTCAATGTGTGTGAGGGAAGAGTGCAGTACCTGAGAGATGGCATCATCAGTAGACCTATTTGGGCGATAGGCAAACTTCAGGGATGGAAGCTAAAAGTCTCTCAAAAACCTTCATGACTATTGATGTGAGGGCAAAGTCATTCAGGCAAGAGGGTTTAGTTCTTAGGCACAGGGATGATGACAGATTTCTTAAATGAGGTGGGGACCACAGAGGTAGCAAGGGACCATTAAAGATGGAAGTCTTAGAACGCGGCCAGTAATCCCATCAGGTCCGGCGGCTTTCCTGACGTTCACTCTCTTTAGTTCCTTACCTCGTCCTCCGACACGGTGATATCGCTGCTCTGTCTGCTGCTTCCTGACGCGCTGATCGGCAGAGTCGCGCCGCCATTGCATAAATATAGATATGAAGTTTCAGTGGCTTGGTCAAATGCAAGCAGGTGGGAGGACCAGCGCGAGGGAGTTAAATCTAAGAAACGATTGGACATTAGCGAGAATACTCGGTAGAGGAGCGAAGTTCAGACGGCCTTTGTTAACCTCGGTATCTCCAAGCCACGCTGGATCCGTGGATAAAGTGTCCTGAAGCAGGTTACAGCGGTGTCCAATGTCCAAAAGTGTTCTTTTGTCGTATATAAATAGTGCAGACGTTATGCGTGTAAAGAGAAAGTAAAAATATGTAAAAAAGTATATAAAAGCACAAATTGAGCGGAGCCATCCTTAACGTCGACTGTACAGAGCAGCGCCGGAAGCGGAAACCTCTTCGTGTTGCTATTCAGGGTCCTCTAAATGGTTGTTATGGAGTGGCTACTGAGTTACAATAGTAATATTTACAATCTAGATACCCACCCTAATCACAAGAGCCCACCCTTATGTCTCTACAATGTTCTGGTGCAGACATATGGCTTGTTCATGTATTATTCATGTTGTGTTTTAAAATGATCCCACCCGCAAGTTTCTATGACACAAATTTCTGTCCAATGTTACGTCTTTTTGCCCGATTTTCATCTGACGTGTGAATATCTTACATTTGATTGCTTAATGCCATAGTACACCTCTCTTTAACAAGCCGGGTGATTTTACACCTCATTCATGGGCTTGTGACAAATGATGCAGGGTGAATTATGCGCTAAAGTTCGTATGGAATCTATAGTAATTAATAACTAGATTTGTACATTTTCTGAAGAAAAAGTGAGTGCTTGCCATGGCAAAAACTAGCAATATTTGTTACAAAAGCCCAAGCTCAAAAATGAGAAGAGTAAAATGAAATACTGGAGCAATTTCTTTGTAGCTAATGGAATTGAAGATGAGGGTAACCAAAGAGCTATTCTCTTAAGTATTGTGAGACCACAGACTTATAGTGTGATGCAAAATCTTCTCAGCCCTACAAAACCAAGTAAAAAGACTTGTCAGCAGCTGGTAACAATGATCAAAAACCATTTTAATCCTCAACCAAGTGAGATGGTACAGAGATTTAAATTTGATTTGAGAATGAAGAAGCTGACCGAAACCGTGACAGAATATGAAGCTGAGTTGCATCATTTAGCACAAGACTGCAACTATGGAACAACTTTAGACCAAATGCTGAAAGATTGGTTTGTTTGTGCCGGATTCAGAGACGTTTACTGTTCCTGGCAGATAAGGTGGAATACTTAGGCCACAAAGTAGATGCACAGGGTCTGCATCCAACAAGAATGAACGTGAAAGCCATAGAAGAAGCCCCTGAACCGTGGAATGTCACAGAGCTTAAAGCGTATCTGGGGTTGATTAACTATTATAATAAGTTCCTTCCGAATCTGGCAACGCTGCTAGCCTCCTGCCTCTGTTGCTGAGAAAAGATGTTCAGTGGACATGGAAAAAGCCACAACAAGAAGCATTTGATGAATCTACTGCTCTACTGAGATCAGCAGATGTTCTAGTAAGTTATTCATCAGATTCAGAACTGGTTCTGGCTTGTGTCACCTCATCCTACTGGGCGATGCTCTTGCAGTACAGAAAAGGAGAGAATGTGGAGAGACCCTTTGGGTTCATGTCAAGAACACTAGCGCCTGCAGAGAAGTGCTATGCACAGTTGGACAAAGAAGGTTTTGCTATGGCATCCAAAGATTATCAAAAGATGTGCATTTTCAGTTTGCACTAATCATAAGCCCTTGATTAACCTTGTCAATGAAACGAAAGCAGTTCCTCAAATAGGATCAAAAAGAAGGTGAAGGTAGGCTGTGATGTTAGAAGCATATCAGTAAAACATTGTGCACACGCCTGGAAAGTACCTTTGAGAAACTGCGAATGTGTTTCAGTATGCAGGGAATGCTTAAAATGCAAGTGCCAGACAACAGAACATGCTAATACAAGTGAAGAATTCAAAACCTTCATGAAGAGAAAAGGCATTTAGCACATAACGTCAGCTCCTTACCATCCTTCTTCAAATGGCCTAGCTGAACGCGATGTTCAAACTTTCAAGGAAGGGGGGAAAAAGTGGCTACTACTGAAAAAGAGACTAGCCAACCTACAAATTTGAGAAGGTAGAGATGTTCTCTAGCTCTCTGGACATTCTCTACAGACTGTGATCATTATTTAACCCCCACTGGTTTTGAACTGACTCCAACAAGCTCAGGATCTTCAGTACTGCCCTCAGACTGAGCTGTGTGTGAGAGAAAGAGAACGAAAATACAGTAACAATAAATCACACAAACACATCAGCAAAGCAAAGAGGACGGTTTGACCTGAAACCAGCAGATATTCACTTATTCTGTAAACTGTCACATTGTAAGCATTGTCTCTGTGAGACATCAGTTATAGAAAAATAGTACTTGGGCCTTTTTCATGCTTCAAATATATTTAAAATAAATCAATTATTATATTTATTTTTTAAATGACACATTGAACAATTAAATTTTAACTTTAACCTGTTACCTTGCTAGTGATTGTCCTCCAGCTGCTTAGCCAGATTATTCTTGTTCATCTTCCTCAGGATCTTCACCGTGTTCTTCACTGCTTCTTCTTCTCCAAAATGGTCCACCATCAGATCCACTGTTTTTATCCTATCTGCATCCTCCATTTCAGAATTTGATATGTCTTTATGATTTTTCTTTAAGTGCCATTGAAACGTCTTTAGCTCTTCTTTTCCCAGATCCTTCAGTGAGTTTAGAAGCAGCTCGTCAACAGATGCCATCGTCCTTCACCGACTCACAGCTGCAGGACAAAAAGAAAAAGATCTGAATTATTTTCACTCTTAAAATCTGGACTCAAGCGCTCAAATGTTATTTGGATTATAAAATGAAGCTGTGATCAGATCAGGACCGTCAGAGTCAAACTCATCTGTTAAAGAAGTCATATAATGCTCCTTTTTATAAGATGCAACATAAGTGTCAGTTGTCCGAATGTGTCTGTGAAGATTCAGCTCAAAAAACTGATCAATTAAATGCCCCTTTTTAAATGGAAGCAAAAACATGCTGTTTTCATGTTTACAAACATCAAGTATAAACTTTTGTTACCATACTTGAGTAGTTCTTTTTCCAATTTGTTTTTTACTTTATTTTCATTTGA
Organism: Schizothorax lantsangensis; assembly: GCA_027422415.1. Classification (NCBI taxonomy): domain Eukaryota; kingdom Metazoa; phylum Chordata; class Actinopteri; order Cypriniformes; family Cyprinidae; genus Schizothorax; species Schizothorax lantsangensis. The sequence continues at coordinate 35,526,915 of CM049840.1, forward strand.
TGAACTCAGATCTCCTCTTGTTATTCAGTATCCTGACTTTTAAAGTGATCCTAAACTGGGAATTTAAATTCATCTTTTGACAGGTTTTTATACTATCAAAATATTCTGTATATTTCAGATCTCAAAAACAGCTTTTTATTGAAACCAAGCCAGAAAACAACTCAATTTGAAAAGTGTGTGATTATGAAGTCATGCAATGCTAAATACAGCCTTTGCAGAAGAAGATCAGCGCCTAAGAAGATCCGACATGAACTAACAGGGTTCACTCCAATAACTGATCTGTGATTTCTGAGTATTAAACTTCAGATTGTTCTTCAGTCTCAAATCTGTCTTTTCTTCGGTCTCATTTAATGCTGTTTATGCATCAATAAATCAAGCCAGTGACTAAACAATCAACTTCACATTGTTTATCTTAGTAGCATGAAATGTCATTTAAATTGGGATTAAATTATATATAGAAATAAGGAAGTCACAGAGGTCTGCACGGATAGGCAAAAATCCTGCAGGGTACTGCCTTTTCACTGTGTTGAGGAAGCTTGCAGTGGTTCATAAAATGCTTAACACGGCTTAATGAAGATGATAAAAATACCAAATATGCTATATTATGCATTAAAAATATGTACTGTGATACATGCAAGCAGATGAGCCCAAATCATGAACTGAATTGATAAGTGTTTTCTCCCCATAGAAAAGTGCACTTAATGTGGCTTAATATAAAAACAGAGATAAAAATCCCAAATGTTATATTTTATTAAAAATGTACACTATGTAAAGAAAAGCAAAGTGCTAAGAGTTTTTATATATATATATATATATATATATATATATATATATATATACTGTATATATATATATGTTTTGTCTATGTAGGTGAAAACACATGAAACTGCGCATTCCATTCTGGGCTCATCTGCTTTTTTGTGCAAAATATATAAACTGTAAACAGATTTGGTATTTTTAAATCACCGTCTTCATTAGGCATTTTCTATGAGAGAGAAAAAGCTTAATGTGCAGCGCGTTGTGTTCATATTCTGGGCTATTCTGCTTTATTAATAGTAATATTATTAATAAGGTTAATGATATTAGCCTAAAAATGTTATCAGTATTTATTATTATCGAATTTGGTCTTCCAATGTCATTGTTTTAAAACATGAAGCCACATTAAGCGTTTAAGAATGTCCCAAAACTGTGTCTTGAACTAAGCATTGACTGTATTTTTTATACTTGAGTCCAAGTTCAAAATAAATCTCTATGAACCGCTCCATTGTGAACAAACAGAGCTATGAACCACTGCAAGCTGTGAAGTAAACAAGACGTGTTTGTCCGAACTCAACTGGTTTAAAGGGAATGCAAAGGTTTTGCGAGGGAACGCAACGTTTCTCGATGAAACGCAAAAGTTTTGGGAGAGAGCGCAAACAATTTTTAAAAAATATTTTTTCCTCCCACCGTGAATTTTTTCCACTCACCCCGATTTTTTTCCACCACCATGTCCCTTTAGGGGCTCTGTAGACAACATACAACCAAACACACCTCGCTGAGGGCAGAAAATGCAGGATTGTCAGTCAGCAGCCGTGGGCGGGGCCTAAACAATGTGACATCACACTGCTCAGAGAATCAAAACGGCAGGTCTAATGAGGCTGATTTGGTTTAATGGGGATTTAAAAAATAAGGAGTGGGTGGATTTATATCATTTTAGGGTGGCTGTGTTCACACAATGCCAACACACATTTATGTCCAAACACCATGTAAAAGTGGATTTGGCATAACAGGTGCCCTTTAAGACTGAACGGGCAAACAAACTCACAAAGCAAAGTTTAAAGTTAGTCAGTTTGATCTTCTGTTATTTGGTTCTCTGATCACACAAACGTGAAGAGCCCTTTCATATTGACTGTCCAGTGCACACAAAGCGCAGTAGGTTATGTCTCTGAACATAATCAACTGGGAAAGAAATCACATTTATATCAGTATATTAGATCTGTGAAACAATGTTTCTTGGACATGGCGTAGCAAGCTTTTCAAAAGTGCGGGGGATGGATGTGGTTTGTTAGTTAACAATAAAAACGATGAATACAATGACAGAAGGGTACAAAAGGTATAACATACAAGATATAAAAAGCTTCCCATTTAAATGAGTGATACTAGAAAAGTATAAAAACACACTCGGAACACACAGAAAATAAGTCAAAACCCTGTTGTGAAAATACACAACAGTAGACTTGCTAAAGAATCAGAATCAGAAATACTTTAATAATCCCAGGGGGAAATTATTTTTGTTACAAACTCCAGATATACAAAGAACATATATTAAGAACAAAATATAAACATATAAACACATTATATATATATATTAGGGTTGCACGATACACCGGTACTACGGTAGTATCGCGATACTAAAGCTTAAAAATACCCGCGGTGCCATCGCATTTTTTAAACGGTAGTATCGTCCATAAGGTAGTACCGTAAGATATGTAGTATGCACGGCAGCAACACTGTTTTAAACGTTCATTTGAACATGCATGCCAGCAGAAACATTACAAGTTGATTGCCAAATGTCTTTCTGCTGTGCTCTGTGTAGTATAGTCTGTGTATACGCTTTATATTGTATTGAGTGTTTCCCGACGCTTCAGTTCAGTTTGCAATGAGAAGTTGCACTTGCACGTCATTGTTCATGCTGCAGTTTATCAGAAGAAAGGGTCTGATTCAGACCGTCTGATGTCATTTTAAAAAACAGCAGCTCAAGCATCACTTATTCAACTTCATAATATCTTACAAGAAAGTATTATCGCAGGTTTATTAATTTGACCACTTCTAGAACAGGTGAAATAGTTCGTGTCTGGAAGCATCTTTGCGATCACGAACGCAATTCCATTCATCAACATAGCGGCTTTGCACTTGGTTCTTATCATTATATATATAGATTTATTCATTTATAATGTTATGTTTTAATATACAAGCTGCTAACTTGGAAATTTCAAGATATGCGAGCAAAAAATGCTCCTGACAGTTCGGCAATATGACACGAGCAAGAGTGCTGTTTTTGTTTCGTTTCTGTGTTCGAATCCGAATCCTCGTTGTCTCTGAATCACTGATTCACTGAGCCATTCATAAAAACAGTCATTTGATTCGCTTCTGAAGGATTCAGCCGTTTTGAAAGAATCGTTTGAATGACTCAGTGATTCAATCACGAACTTCTGCCACCTGCTGGCCGTTTGAAGTTTCCCATCTAAAAGTAGGCATATTACATTATTTTCCAACATATTTCTATATTCAGAATTTAGTATTTAAAACATTAATCTCATAACTTTATTTATGCAATTATAAATACAGTCTAAATGTATAAATGCACATCTAAATGTCACTTCATGCAGCTTCTGTGCAGTGCTAAGATGAGTTTTGTTTAGATCATTTCATGATAACAATAGCCAGTCATTCATTCACATTAATTAAGTATTCAGAGAAAAATATTGTCTGTTTTCATTTACATCTATTTATTTATGAAATTTTGATTCATTTTGTAGAATTGAATTTTAAATTAACACAATACTGCATGGTATCGTGATACTTCAGCTGGTATAGTATCGTAAGACATTTTTATGGTATCGTGACAACCCTAATATATATATATATATATATATGCTATATATCCCTCCTCCTCGTCAATTCCCTGCCTTCTTCATCACAGTTACTTTATACATTGCATGCCACATACATAACCGAATTTAGCTAGCTGCTGAACAATATCCCAATTAGCAATTAGCATTAGTCTAAAAAACGAAATATAATACAGAAAACACTCGACATGTCAACAAAACATAAACAGAACATCTTCCCAAACACATATCAAGCTTATTTAAAAACCTGGAAAGCATAAACACTCATTCAAAGTACCTGGGGCCTGTACCATGAAGCCGGTTTAGCTGGCTAGCCAGGTAAGTTTCAGTTTAGTTTGCGCCAACTCTGGGTTTTAGGTACCATGAAAGTGGTTTGGCTTTTAGTGGTGTTCATCGCCATAGTAACTTACGCTCCACAGCTAACCTGCTCCGGGGCAGGTTATGTTCTGGTTTAGAGATCTCAAACCGAAATTTGACCAATCAGCTTCAAGCAAAGTGACACATCTCTGATGCAATAAAGCCACTCCTCCAGTTTCTCTTATTAAATGATGCTACGTAGTAAAACATTTTTAAAGATAAAATCATCTGATTTTTAGAGATTTTTTTTTATAATTATTTTATATTATTTATATAATTGTACCCTTAATCCATTACACAAGCCAGCTTAGTTTAATAGTAATTATTAAGCTTTTATTTAAAATCAATGTAAACATATAGATAATATAGATAATATGCAATATAAGTTTTAGAATCAATAGCTTTAAACATGACTATATATGAGCTTAGATTTTTAAGTGTTTTTATACCTATAAATATTATCAACTCTATAAACTAACTTTACAACTTTTACTTGCACTTATATGGTAAGATGTTTTCTTTAAGTTTTCCTCTTTCATGGATAGATAATTTTATGACCGTGCTGTGTAAATGTGTTTAAATTCTTCATATTCAATCTTAATCTTCGCACTGACTCTCTCACAAGAACTTTCAAGGCATGTGATTGGCTGCTCATTACTGATGTCACACTTTCATGTGCATGCGCTCCATTAACTCAGGATCAAGCCTGAGTTGACAGAGAAAGTTGATGATCTGCTTCATGGTACCAACAAAGCCGGATTGGACTGGTTTGGTTTTGTCAACTCAAAACTAATCCTGTAACCCTGAGTTTGTTCAGCCACCATTATGGTACAGGCCCCTGGAAAAGGGAGATGTAAATAACCATAACCATAAGTGCCCGCCTCCTCAGCACGAGCTGACCGATAAATAACACCAAGAGAGGCGGGACTTAAGGCAGAACAGCCAATCATCAGCCGGTCACACTCAAAGCCGGTGTCATGTTTGAGAGGGAGGGGAGAGGACGCAGCCGCAGCGAGCGCAGACACAGAGCGGCCAGAGAAATGAAGGAGCAACTGCTGTAAGGCGTTTGTGCAAAACTGCGGAAAAACTGCAGAAAAAGTGCGGGTGTTGAGCCCTCTCACCGGGAAAAGTGTGGGTGTTAAAACACCCACATCCCCCACGGGTGCGACGCACCTGAATGCAACTCAACCAGGACATTTCAATGGTGGAATGTTGTGACGTGTTCGTACCCAGAAGAAAACTCAAGACTACAATGGAGGCGTTTCAGAGAGTTCAGAAACAGTGTGCAAAAAACAACCTAATAAGAACCCTTTAAACAGTCAATGATTTCGCACACAAGTCACATGCAGACTTGTCAGATGCACAAGCCAAGGTTTGACACAGAATGTTACTGTGGACAGACTGAATTATGATTAACATACACTTGCATGATCAAAATGAATGAGTTGAAATAAAGGTTGTGAGATGATTGAGTGTATTTATGAAGAGAGATCAGAAAGGTGTGTTGTATTTGCTAAAATTAAAAGATCAAATAATTGTTTTGTTTTGTTAGCAATCAAAAACTAAATGAAATGAAATCTATATATATCAGTACTTTATGAAGTAGTATTTACTAACCGCAAATAATGATGATCCTCCACTGAACTTGTGTCTTGAGCAGATGTTATCCTTTCAATTCTACACTTTCATGAAGGACTGTGGAGGGGGGAGTTTTCTTCACATCCTAAACCTGTTAAACCAGTTACAGTTTTTCTAGAGAAAGGGGGAATGGAAATTCACTGTATGTCATCTGTCAAGCCTTTCAGTAGAATGATCGGAAAACTATGTGAAAAGAGACAACACCGAAAAAGAGAGATGAACTGAAACAGACAGATCACACTGATCTATAGATTTAAGCTGTTTGCCTTCACCCCCGCTTTTGAAAAAATCCCAAGAAATGGCATACCCAAACTAAAACAGATACAGCTCATAAAACCTTTGCACCAAAAGCATGACTCGTTTGAAAGTAGACACTTGGCAGTTTAATGTAAAGCCAGAATTATTTATTGTCATAATCAAAAAAAGGCAATAATAGCTTCGATCTTTTGTAAAGTTATTAGAAACTTTATGTACTTTATGTACTCCCCAATTGTCGCTTTGGATAAAAGTGTCTGCCAAATGACTAAATGTAAATGTATTTGTGCCTTTTGATTAAAAAAATAAATAAAAATCAGACAGAAAATATATTTTTATAGTGTTCTGCACATTGATAAAGGCAATGTCAATTAGCATTGCATTGTAAATATACAATAATTTTTGAAAATACCAAAAATGACATGAACACAGATAAACCAAAGGGAAGACTGAGGAGTGTTGTAACACTGCAAGTTTGACAGGTCAGAAAAGAGCTGTGGTAACGTCATCAATATCATACACGCCCATCTTCTTTTTGAGCTCACAGGAGAAATTGCATGTGACTGTGAGCAATTTTGCTGAGTTTATAAAAAAAAAAAAAAAATATTCAAGATTAAATAATAAAAATTTAAATTTAAAAATAATAAAATCAAGATTTTTTTTTTTTTTTTGCCTAGCAATAGATGAGTTGTGGATATAGATATATTTATTTAACTTCAAAACCACATGCTAAGTTTTCTATGTTATGGCTGTTTGAGTTGGGGATAGTTTTAACAGTTTATTAAAAATGTTACAACCAACCCTATGATGAGTCCAGTTATCGATCACATCCTCTGTTGAGGCAGAGTCACATGAGTTTTTTGTTGCATATCGAGGTTTATGGGTATGTCTTTGTACCAGATAAAAATGATCTGCCTCAATTGAATGCACAAGTTTTTTGTGCCATTATAATTACAGTATGCATGCATGTTTGATGTTTCCATCATGCGTTTTTATGCTGTATTTCAAAATTTCACATCAAAGTAGGTGGATCACGGAAACATAGCTAGACCTTATGTGACAGGAATACAGTGCACTTACAAGCACGCTCACACAAACATGTCTGGCAACTGTTTTGAGCCACATCTAAAGATGTTTAGATCTAAAAATCCAAAAAATATGCTACATTTAATTCATGACAATTTGTTTTTTAAAAAATTAGATGAACACATACATGATGAAATCCTATTAAATATGTCTAGTTTACATTTTCAGGTGTACAGTGTAGAAATAGCAGTGTGATCACTGGTACATCAATAAACATTTCAAGTTGGGGCAGTCGTGGCCTAATGGATAGCGAGTCGGATTTGTAAGTGGAAGGTTGTGGGTTCAAATCTCAGGTCCGGCAGGGATTGTTGGTGGTGAGAGTATCCTCCTTCAATACCACGACTGAGGTGTCCTTGAGCAAGACACCGAACCCCCAACTGCTCCCCGGGCGCTGTAACATGACTGCCCACTGCTCCGGGTGTGTGTTCACTTAGGATGGGTTAAATGCAGAGAATACATTTCACTGCTGGTTATATACTCTCTATATAATCGTGTATGTAACAAATAATCTTAAATCTTAATCTTAAATCATCTACAGCAAACACAACCTGCTGTAAAATGGGATTAAATAATGAACAGTGTTTGTATGTTTATAGTGTGTTGAATATTACTTTAGCAAGAACAGACTAGAACACAATCTTCCAAAGTTACTTACAATATCACTTGAACTAACAGACTAGAACATGATCTTCAAGTAAGTCAAGTGTGTAAAGTGTTCAGTTGTACTAAACATAAACAAACCTGAATACAATCTTCAAAATCACCAAATGTGCATTTTGCATTAGATATATTTCATGCATTGCTTTGCCAGAGTTATTAACTGGATTCATGGCTAGTAGTACTTAAGATCTTTGTAGCGAGGAATGTGCAGTTATGTGTTGGTGCCTCCAGAAGTTGATGGTATTTCACATGCATCATATTCCATTGTGGCTGACGTTTGTCTGTATCTTAAAGCTTGATTCAAGATGGACTTTTCTGCTGCTCTCTTTATTTGCTGCATCTCTGGAATTTGGGGCATGCTCAAATTTGGGGCAGGAACTGAGACAGTGCAATTTTCTTTTGCCTTTTGAGCGTGACCGAGGAATTTCAAGGAGCAGATTGTTTTGCAATATAAGAGATCTCCAAGAGCAATAGAAATGTATTAGTTTAAAACTGTATTTTGGTGCCAGTCCATGCAGGGCTTAAAAGTATACTAAAGTACCTTTAAAAGTACCTTTAAACCTTTTTAGTACCTTTAAAGTATCACTTTATCCTGAAATAAACTTGTAACAAGCGTAAAGTGGAATAGGGGATATATGATCCCATCACAACTACCTAACCACCTAATCTATCAGTGGTGTTTCACAATCATCCCTTCTTCTATCTTCTCTCTGTAAAGCACAATGGCTCCCTCTGCTGCCTAACAACATCTACTATACTTTATCTTCACTGCATTTGTGATAGAAAGGAGATTCTCTGCTCTGACTAATTTTAAAATGACATAAATTGCATAATTCTGAAATGTAATTATCAGAAATATATCACTTTTGACGTTTTGACACAATGAGAGCATTGTAGATATCAGGAAATGTGTCTTTATTAGAGAAAGTGTAGCCAATAGTGACTGTGGAAAACTTGTTTAGGAGCAACCATCAAACATGAAGTATTTTTTTTTATTATTATTTTTTCATAATTCCTGTACAATGCACAGCTTGTCCAAATCCTGATTGTCTTATCTGATTGTACAGGCAGGAGTATGTGTTATGTAATAATCTTTCATTCTCAGGTGTCGGGTAGGGGAAGGAAAGTCACATCTTATCTTACCAGATACACAGAGCAAAGAAGCTTTATGTCACTCTTCTCCGTGTAGCTATATGTGAAAAATAGAGAAAGAGAAAATGTCCATTAAAGCAATTGCATTTTACCATGATGTTCAAATAAGACACAGACAGTCATCTGACAGATCACACTGTCCTGATAGTATGATAACCAGGGAGCTGAATGTAATGTGCATCAAATATCAAGTCCAACCAGTTTCTGAGTTGTAATGACTTCACAACCTTTGATTTAACATACACACACACTTACGCTAATGCAGCCACAACATGGTTTATTTCTTACTGTCTAAAGTGCTTCACTCTATGAAGTGATAATTGTGTGAAGATGGCTGACTGGAGCGGGTCAACCAGACAACATGATGAGTCTGTTAATTTCTGTTCATAAGTTTGTGAGGAACTCTTTTAAAGTTATTTTAAAGTTAAATAGGGCATGTGAATTCAAAATCCAAATATTAAGGGATGAAATAACAATTATTTAATGTTAATGTTACAATAAGAAATGTCTGTACATTTAAGCAACATTCTTTTAAATGAGTTCCTTTTTTAACAGATGAAGATCAAGGAATTTCATGATTATTTGACAGAAGCGGAAGCAAACATCAACCTACGAACAGTGAGTTTTACATTTAAATAAAATATTGGGTAGTAGAACAAAATCTTCAAGATGTGATATTAAGTAAACGGTTTATCAGTTTATGGTTTAAATCAGTTCCAGATGTTGAATTAAGAGAATGAATTAACTAACTGTGAGTAGAAATAAACCTGTTCATGCAATTTCAGTGTCTGTGATTAAAGAAGAGATGAGAATAGTTCTCCTGTGGTTCACATGCAGATGTTAAAGCCTGCTGTGGAAACACAATCTTTGGACGAAAGGTGTTCTCACCGTCTTCTCTGCATTTGTTTCAGAGGCATGATGGAGTGGTGTTGAAGAAACATTTTTCCGCAATGTTTATGAACAGCATTTTGTGTGTGTGATGTGCTATTCCCCCCTTTAATTAGTCTTGTTAAAATGGGGTCTGTAGATTAATCAGTTATGATCAACTGATGATTGTCGTTTATTATATAATCACTGAGAAGCAATGAATTGTCACACTGACGAAGGCAGATAGCCTAAACGTAAGTATTTTATACCCTGATTTAATTCAAATAAAAGTCAAGTCAAGTCACCTTTATTTATATAGCGCTTTTAACAATACAGATTGTGTCAAAGCAGCTTTACAGTATCAAATAGGAAAATAGTGTGTCGGTAATGCAAAAGGACAATAGTAAACACTCAATTTTCAGTTAAAGGCAGTTCATCATTGAATTCAGTGATGCCATGGTCCATCTCAGTTCAGATTAAATAGTATCTGTGCAATCAAGTCGACGAAATCGCTGGAAATGTAGTGTCCCCAACTAAGCAAGCCAGAGGCGACAGCGGCAAGGAACCAAAACTCCATCAGTCTCGGCACCTAAACCAGCTGGGAGAGTGCAGTGATTTGCCATGATTAAAATTTTCATAAGAAATGATGTACATCCCAGATGAGGGAATGGAGGGACATTAGTGGTGAAGGCATAACAATTTGAAAATTAACATGCAATCTCACCTGTACAATCTCTATAAAGTCTAAATATAATCTCTAACTATAACTATAATCTCTAACTCCACGTGTTCAGGGTGAATGAGTCCGGGTTATGCTTAAAGGTGGGGTAAGCGATTTCTGGTAGCCAATGTTGATATTTGAAATCACCAAAACAAACACGCTCCTACCCCAAAAGGGTCTCGTCCCTATTTTGATAGCTCCGCCCAACACAGCAAAACCAATGTTACACCGTGTCTACACCGGATGCGAGCGGCGCGCCAAAATACTATAGAAGTCATTATAATCAGTGATGCTATCTACACTGGATGCTGCGCGGCGCGACAAATCTCCACAGAAAACTGCTGCCGCGTTCTATTTATGACGTGCTGACACAAATTTCAAATGATTTTCAACAGTCGCTTTATCGCGTCCAGTCTAGGCAGACTTTGGCTGTTGCGGCACGCCGTGTCCGGTGTTACTAACCTATCGAGAAGAAACAAAGCAACCTCGTCGTCCGATCACAGGCTTTCCGCTCCTTGAGTTCTCTCCAACGCTGGAAAGCTGATCCAATATTTACACGGGTCCTACTTCTTGCCTTATCGTTCTGCAGATGTTTTCCTCTTTTGTTTTTTATCCGCCATCTCTATCTTTCTGTCACTCGGCTCGGCTAATGTCCGTCCTGTGCACTGAACGTTCTCTCCTCCACATCGTGAGTAGACACGCCCCTTACTGATGATTGGCTACAAGTTTGTTTTGGTACTCGGCCCCGACTCAGTTTTCTAAAGCGTTTTTGAAAAATTGCATACCCCACCTTTAATCTGTTAGAAAGTTAACTCTGATTGCAAGACAACACTGATATGCTGTTGTTGTTTTCTCAGTGACATTTAAGTGTACCAGGTATGTTGGATTAACAGTGAGCTGATAACAGAATATAGAGCTGAACTAAAATTGATTTATAGTTTTTGATCACAATAATGTCTGTTTTATGGCTACTTTGCTTCATTTGATGTTTCGTTTCATTACTATAATCAAAAACACAGCTGTCAATGTCTGACATGTGTGTGAAATCTCTTCAACATCTGACACCAACTGAAACACTAACATTCTCTTCATTATTTCTTTGTTTTTACAACATGTTGTGTGTGTGTGTATGTGTGTGTGTGTGTGTGTGTGTGTGTGTGTGTTATTCTGTCTCTGAAAGGCATTAAATACCTTCATAATGCTTAAAGTGTTTGAATGCATGTTTAGATGCTCTTTCTCAGCAAATGTGTGTGTTAAGCAGTTTCAGAGTTTGAAAACACACATACAATGGTGTTGATTTGCACTTGATTGACAGGTTCAACGGTTCTGCCTCCACCTGCAGTTAACATGTTCATACATTGCACTGCAAGTCTTTTCTTTTCTTCCAGTAAATCACAGGCGTCTGTGAATTATATTGGTGCGTAACCACTCAGAAAACCCTAGGAATGGTTTAATGATTCCAGTTAAATTGTTTTGTACGTGTTTATGACAATGTGTACTAGTTTCTGTTTAGTGTTAATAAGGTGGCCTGATCTCAGCATACAGTAGTCTTAATAATATATGTAATAGGCCTATAAGCAAAATTTAAACTCGCAGCTTGACACCAAAGGAAAACCATGTGTTTTTTGTCAAGACTTTCTTAAGAGCTAATCTGAACAACTTGCAGCTAGCCATCTTTTTTTCTTTAAGTCTTGTGGTCTCTCAGATCTTTATGCTGACTTTAAAAATGTATGGCCAGTCTTAAAGAAAAACAATGAGATGACTAGATGAGTTCATGCAAAATTCAGATTCATTCAAATGCAGTGAACATTTAAGATGACTTGCAGAGGAAACGTGTATTAAGTATAACAAGACTTTATTTTCAGGCTTATTGAGAAGCACACAAGACGCTCGAGGTGATGTCTCCCGTTAGAATTCAGCTCGAGCGAAATATCAACTTTCACTTTCACTTCTGGGTCATGTGACGCTGTGTCTCTCCGGTGGGAGGCGCTGTGACTCCGAGATGGATTATAAAGGATTGCTATGGTTTTTGTCATATAATTTATTAACATTAAACGGTTTTAAACAGTGTTGCAAACCGTTCACAACTGTTTTAAAACATCCAACTAAACCTAAACTTATTGAATGTATTTGTTTAGTTATCTGACAGTTGAAAGATCACTCATTTGTTGAATCCTTGAAACACTGCCTGAGCTGTGTGTGTGTGTGTGTGTGTGTGTGTGTGTGTGTGTGTGTGTGTGTGTGTCGCGCATGCGCACAGCTGCCCTCTTTTAGTCGTTCACTCATCCACAACCTCAAAAAGGAAATTCACCTTCAGACTTCAGTCTCGTGAAGCAGCTTGTTTGTGTTTAAATTATTTTGTTTTCAGACGTGTTCTGGTAACGTGTTTCTTTAGAAGTGTTTATGAGAACATTAACTCATCTGTTGGATTTAGCGCAAGTTTGTGGATCTGTGTGTTTGCTGTGATCGCTTCAGACGGGCTCGTGATCGCATCCTCGGTCGGTTTGGTCTAATCAGGTGTAACCGGGGACCCAACGGCTTGATTTCTGATGGAGTTGTTTATGCATTTATAAACGATAACTTTTTGCAGCTGTCTGAAAGTAACGGAACTGGAAAACCACCCCGACACCGATCAATAGAGGCATGATTGATACATTTAATCGCGGTGTCCCGTTACATTCTGCTCCGGTCCTCGGTTAATGATGCTTTGGCCGGAGTGACTAAATAAGTGTTGTGGTTTTTGATTTTTTTGTCCGGTCATGTGTTCACTGAAAGCTCTTCAGGACTGGTGTCGAGGTGTTTGTGAAGGTTACTCTGATGTTCTGATCACAGACATGAGCTCCTCATTCACAGATGGACTGGCTTTCTGTGCGATCATCCACAAACACAGACCCGATCTACTGTAAGAATCAACACTGAGTCATGTGTTTTGAAAAATCACAGGCTATATGATCATCTTAAACAAGATATGGGGCAAACTAGTTAAAGAGAGAAACTATTAGATAAATTATAAGCACATCACTGTACCAGAGTATTATCACGGATATGCACATGTTTACCATTGTAGCCTATTCTATGATAATCTTTCAGTTTGGGATGTTTCTTTTACCATGGTATCACCTTTTTAGGAACACAGGCTGGTCTCAGTGGCTTAAAATAAAAATAACTTGATTTGAACATGTATTAAAGGATTGTTTTACTTAAGCAACTTGTTAAAATAGTTGCAAAACTACACACAGATTTACTTTTCCCATATTGTTATTGTTAAGTTAAAAACAAATGCAGTCAGCTTAATTAAATAATTTCAATTCCTGCAGTTTATGATATGCAATGATGAAATAATGTAATGAAATTGTATCGAATTTCATGCATTTTAATCATATTTTCTTAGGTGCACATTTTATTGATTGATTGATTGATTGGATTTGTCTATAGCCCAGTTTGAAAACTCTTGCTCTTATTCAAATGTATATATTAGTAGTGTTTTCTGGTTTGTTTAGAAACATGTCTTCTTCCTCAGTTTCTTCTCATATCCAGATGTGTTCTGCATGTATCTGATGTATCTTCAGCTCTCTGTTTGTTTCTCTCTGCAGAGATTTTCACTCCCTGTCCAAACACAACGTCTACGAGAACATGCGTCTGGTGAGATTCTGTAGACATCAGCTGGACTTTTGTTCCTGTTGTTAAAGAGGTCGAACCATAACATGTCAAATGGAGGAGTCTCTCCAGAAAAACTCAGAGATTCATTTTTTCCTTATAAATTGTAATGAACCATCTCCGATCTCAGGTTCTTGCTCCAGAGAAGCTCCCTGTGATAGCTGTGATGAATGTGTTGAGTGAGTCTCATGTCCTTTATTCCTCTTCATCAGGCGTTTGAGGTTGCGGAGCGTGAGCTGGGAATTCCTGCTCTTTTAGATCCGGATGAGCTGGTGTCTGTGGAGGAGCCGGATCTCCTGTCCATCATCACGTATGTCTCTCAGCTCCACTGTGTCTTCAGAAGAAACTCTCACGGTACTGATCATGAGCGACCATTGACCGTTAAAGACCTCACATGTTCATCATGATTCATTAGAGCTCAAATTTGTCATTTTATACTCTCTGGATTTTCATCAGTCAGTCAGAAGATTCCTCAGAACAATGAATCCAGCAGCACCAAAACACAAGAACAGACACGCACTCAGGTATCTATCTGTCCGTCCGTTTTTTTGTTTTTGTTTGTTTTTTCTGTTTGTCTATCTGTCTGTCTGATAACTCATCTCTCTGCTCTCATTCTCTCAGTTCTCATCAGATGTGGTCAGATCATCAGATAAAAGAGTCTGTGGTGTCTGTCACACACGTGTTCATCTCATTCAGAGGGTTTTGGTGAAGGGGCGCCTGTATCACCGCTCCTGCTTCAGGTACAACACACTCACACACACACACATACATACTGTCACAAACACTGAACACACACTCTCTCTAAATACACACACGTTTGTTTCACTGTATTAGTAAAGACATTGCATAGACTTCCATTGTTTTTATATCAGTTTAGTGATATTTTTATGGCCTAATCCAACTCCTAAACATAACCATCACAGAAACATATAACTGCCGAGGACCAGTCAAATGTCCCTAATCATTTGTTGTGATATTCCAGTGTGTAAGTGAGGACATTTGACCCTCACAGGTATAGCTAAACCTGTACATACTCATAAAAACTCTGTCTCACACTCACTGTCCTGATCGTCTGTCGGTGTGTTTCAGATGCAGTCGCTGTCGTCGCTCTCTGCTGCCAATCTCTTTCACAGTGGACAGTGAGACGGGTTCACTGCAGTGCAGTTATCCCTGCAAACCTGCTCCTGATCACGAGCAGCCTGCAGATCAATACTCACAGAACGACACCAGTGAGACGGATGGAGACAGGAGTGAGACAGATGAAGCCAAAATGAATAATGTACGTCTCTCCACCTCATCAGAGACTGACATACAAGAACCTCCCAAACCTGCTCCTGATCACGAGCAGCCTGTAGATCAATACTCACAGAACGACACCAGTGAGACGGATGGAGACAGGAGTGAGACAGATGAAGACAAAATGAATAATGGACGTCTCTCCACCTCATCAGAGACTGACATACAAGAACCTCCCAAACCTGCTCCCAGAAAGAGGGCGGAGCCTCAGAAACCTCCTAGCCCCACCCCCAGATCACCGGATCATCGCCCTGACAACGGTTAGAATCTTCATCTCTGTGTTACTATTGTTACAATGTAAACATCATTAAACAGACAGTTCCGGCTCTACATGCTGATTGGATGAGCCAAAACTACTTTCCAGTAGCTGTTCATTGATAATTAATGATTCATGTGTTTATTTCAATTCAAACAGGCAAAGGCTTTTCTGTTCAATCCCATTCACTCTCTTCCCAGCATTCACTGGGCAATGAATGATTAATAATGTTATATTGATTGACTCTTTGCCAGTTTTACGTACACTGTTGTCAGTACTATTGTCATCACATTTACTAAAGAACACAGAGTTTGTTCATCGTTTTGTTTTTCTTGAGTGTTTTTGTGAGTGTTCATGTGAATAGGACTGAAAACATGAAATACATAATTTAAAACTATATAAACTAATATCTGTATAAAGCCATTTTTAGGTTGATATCGCTTCATAGTTGCTAAAACAACCTTCTTATTTAATTGAATCTGAATATATTATTGTTACAGTGATGATAGCGTAATTTGATTTTCTTTTATTCATTTAGCTCTATATCATGTGCTTCACCTTGTTTTCAGTGTTTTGTTCAAATAAGTACTCACAAAACAAATACATTTTTCTTAGATTTGTTCATTTGTTATTTCTGTAACTTATATATAATGGTTGTATACAGTATATATAATTTTAAATAGGTGATTGTTACAGTGATGGTTTAGCTTGATGTTTTAAACTCAGTCATGAAATGCAAACTATTGCTTGTCAGCTGAAATGCATGTTTTATTGTGTTTTTCTCATTCTGGTCTCAGTCTCGTCTCAGAGCGCCATCCGTAAGGAACATCCCTGGATGAAGCTGGTTGATCCGGGTCCCTGGCATCGTCTTCCTCCGGCTCCATTCGCTCATTCACGCCACCGGCCAGTGACCTTTAACCCCTTCCTGGAGGACAATGAGGATGAGTCCAAGGATGAAGAGGTACTGAATGAAGATAGTTTCTGAAGAACAGGTTTATTCAACCAGCACTGGTTTATATTTGGACTCCTCTAGTTTAGACTAGTCATGTGATCTCCAGGCTGTGAATAGAGCTGCTGGTGTTAGCAGGAGGCCGTCAGTATCAGGTTTACCTCACAAACACACTGATTCACAGTCTGTGACTCATTTACAGTTTTTTTTTTTTAACTGCTTACACACATTTTCAAAACTTTGACTCTTTTTTTCAAATCTTTACACACAAATCCAAGAATTGCACACACAAAATGCCTCAAAATGAAGCACTGCATTCAAAATATCACAAACACATCTCAAAAGCAAACATTTGCAAACACCTTTGCCATAATATTAATTCCTGATAGATTGTTGTGTGTTACATAGAGAATTGTGTGTTGTGTTTTGCAAAAAGTGTTTTATGAAATTAAATTAAAAACTGAAATTGAAAGATGAATTAGTGTATGGTTTTGCAGATTTGGTGTGTGCTTCTGCTGTTTGAGAGTCAGGTTTCAGAAATCGTGTGACAAGTAAAGATTTGTGTGTAAGCAGTTGAAAAAAAAACTGTCAGCTCTAAACAATAATGAAAATGGCACAAATTCAGTTTTATCAGGGAAGGTCAAGAACCTCAAACTTTGCCCAATTCATCACCCAGTCATGATGAGATCAGATCTGAGCCTAGACCTTCAGAGACCAGACTAGACCTGAGCCCCAAATTCAGAACAAGAACCAGGATCTCCACTTTAATGAACTGAAATAGAGAACACAATACAGCTTAATTCCCCTTTCAGAGTCATGTGATTTCTCTCTAATGTTCAAGCTGTGGTTGAAGCTCTTATCACTTTTATCTTGTTGATGTGTGTGAACCTCAGTCAGTCAGAGAACCAGACAAACAAACATCTGACGCTCAGACTGAAGAGTCACAGTTTGTGCTTGTGGGTTATTTTTCTCTTTGCACTATCACATGATATGTGTGTGTGTGTGTGTGTGTGTGTGTGTGTTTTAACATCAGACTGTCTCTCTGTTTTTCTCGTTGTCAAGAAAAACTCTTTCAGTTGTGAAACCTCAGTTGCACACAAACCCCAAACCTCATCTTCAGTTCCCAGCATGCACCAGGCTGCAGCTTCTGTTGATGGTTTCCCGCTCATCAAGAGGAAGGTGAGACACAAACTGTCTTCGATGTGCTGCTGCTGGAGTGAATGATACTTCATATTAATGATAAGAGAGCTTCACTTACAGTACAAGAGAGAGAAAAATACTTAAATTTCATTATTATTTTAATTAATCATTTCAACATGTTTCAGTTAGCATGCATCTGTTTCTCTGTGTAATCATATTTAAAAACATTCATAAAAATGTTGTGCTTTTAATGTTAGATATGAAAAGAGCTTTGTGATGAACTGCAACTGCTGCAGTTTAATTCAGTTTGAAATGTGTTCAACCCTTGAATGTGACCCTGGAGCACAAAAGCATAAGTAACACAGGTATATTTGTAGCAATAGACAACAATACATTGTATGGGTCAAAATTATCCATTTTTCTTTTATGCCAAAAATCATTAGGACATTAAATAAAGATCATGTTCCATGAAGATATTTTGTAAATTTCCTACCGTAAATATATCAAAACTTAATTTTTGATTAGTAATATGCATTGCTAAGAACTTCATTTGGACAACTTTAAAGATGATTTTCTCAATATTTTAGATTTTTTTGCACCCTCAGATTCCAGATTTTCAAATAGTTGAGTTGTATCTCAAATAGTTGTATCTAAATATTGTCCTATCCTAACAAAGCTTATTTATTCAGCTTTCAGAGGATGTATAAATCTCAAATTCAAAAATTTGACCCTTACGACTGGTTTTGTGGTCCAGGGTCACAAATGATTTTGATATTAGCACATATTAATAAAGCACAGGATCACAAACACAACATTTCCTTCTGCTTCTGAGGTTTGGGATTGAATCTGCTTCTGTCTTTCAGCATCAGATGTCTGAGTCTCTGTTCTTGATGACTGATTGAGTGTGTGTTCAGGTGATCACAGACACACGCGTGTCAGAGAAGCAGGTGTGTGAGGAGCAGAAGAAGCTGGAGGAGCGTCTGCTGGAGCTGGAGAGGAGAGGAGTGCAGCTGGAGACTGAGATGAGGAGACGCACCAATGGTGAGAAACACAACAACAGATACGTTAATGCTCAGTGTTGAGGATAACGCATTACAAGTAACGCAAGTTACGTAATCAGATTACTTTTTTTCAAGTAACTAGTAAAGTAACTCATTACTTTTTAATTTACAAGAAAATATCTGAGTTACTTTTTCAAATAAGTAACGCCAGTTACTTTGTTTTCCATGTATCACGGTGATTTGATACAAGCTTCAACATGGTCTTTCGAAGCAGTCTGCTTCAATAGAGTAAAACAGGCTCAGTGTCAAACGTCCCATCTCTACTGTACAGTAATAGCCACTATAGAGGAGAGGAGTGCAGCTGGAGAGAGAGATGAGGAGATGCACAGATAGTGACAAACCTCTGAACCTCCTCACACAACAACAAGCTAATGCTAATGCAAAAAAATGAGAGACAGCTAGCAGATGTGCTAAATGTGTTAACAAAGAGACATGCTAATAGACATGCTGTAAACAGACAAGCTATAGACACACTATCAAACCACACATGAAAAAAATACTATAGTAATTTATAGTAAATACCATAGTGTTTTTGAACCATACTATAGTGAAGTTCTTGAATTAATTTGTTGTGGTAATTCTACTGTTGCTGTGGTAATATAACAACTATAGTAATATAAACAATTGACTTTACCCAATACTGTACTAAGTTTATTACAACTATAGGGTATATTATACTACAATACACTACAGTTTACTGTAGTAAAAACTAAAGTATACTACAGTATTTATTACAGATCATCTGTTCACTATAGTTAATACTACAGTCTGTATAAATAAATATGTATGCATATTTATTTGTTTATTAATTTGTCTGTCCTTCTGTCCATCTTTCTGTCTATAGGGGGCTATCGGAGCTCGTGTAGAATGGTCTCTCTGAGCCCTCCATTGCAGACATCAAGCCAAATCTGTTTACCATTAATGCTAAGATTATATGGGCACACGAACTCGTGAACTATAGTATGGTTCAAAAACACTAAAGGATTTACTATAAATTACTATAGTATTTTTTTCATGTGGGCTGCTAACAGACACAGTAAACAGACAAGCTAACTGTGTTGTGTGTGTTGTGTGTGTGTGTGTGTTTCAGAGAGTCTTCTAGTCGACTGGTTTCTTCTGATTCATGAGAAGAATATGTTAGTGCGCAGAGACACAGAGCTGGTGTATATGTGAGTAACACACATCACACAGAGACACACCACGTTGAGCAGAACGTGTGTGTAACATGTAACTGTGTGCTGTGTGTGTGTGTCTGTGTGTGTCTGTGTGTGTCTGTGTGTCTGTGTGTCTGTGTGTGTGTGTGTGTGTGTGTGTGTGTCTGTGTGTCTGTGTCTGTGTCTGTGTGTCTGTGTCTGTGTGTGTGTGTGTGTGTGTGTGTGTGTGTGTGTGTGTCTGTGTGTCTGTGTCTGTGTCTGTGTCTGTGTCTGTGTGTGTGTGTGTGTGTGTGTGTGTGTGTGTCTGTGTCTGTCTGTCTGTGTGTCTGTGTGTCTGTGTGTCTGTGTGTGTGTGTGTGTGTGTGTGTGTGTGTGTGTGTGTGTGTTTTCAGGGTGAAGCAGCAGCGTCTGGAGGATCAACAGGCTGATGTGGAGTTTGAGATCAGAAGCCTCTTCAACAAACCAGGTGACCAGAAACACAATAAAGCATGTTTATACATGTGAATATGTTGAATATGTGTATGTGATATATTGATTTAATGCTGTGAATATGTGATTTAATGCTGATTAGTGTGAATTCTGCTTTAATCTCAGAAGAACATCACAGTTAGCAGTGTATGAACTGATCTGAGTACTGTATGTTGATTGTGAGTGTGTGTGTGATTCTCAGAGCTGGACTGGAGCTCCGACGACAAACATCAGGAACATCAGCTGATGTCACTCCTGCTGTCAATCATCCAGCAGAGGAATGACATCATCAGCAGCCTGGATCAGGACAGGCAGAGGTCAGAGGTCACGTGAGCAGCAGTGTGAGGTCACATGATAATCATGTGTTACTGATGGATGTGTGTGTGTTCTTCATCAGGGAGAAGGAGGAGGACGCGATGCTGACCGCTGTGATCCAGAGGATGGGTGAGAAACGACCCTCTTTCTCTTTCTCTCTCACTGTCCTGTAGTTTTACTGCTTTAACACTCTCCATCTCTCTCTAGAGTTCCTGACACAGACGGACAAATCCAGCAGGAGCTCTAAACGCCTTCAGATGTTCAAGAAATCCAGCCGTAAGACTGAAAACAGCAGCAGAAGAAAGAAGAAAACAGCTGAAGAACAGAAAGAGACTGTTTATTAAATAATGACCAATAATGGAAAATAAAAACAGCCATCAGGACAAACTGAACTGTTTATTTAAAAGTTAATAAGTGTGTAGCATGGCCACTTTTTATCGTTGCTATCTAGTCTTTATTTTTATACACTTAATTATTTGTGACATCATTGTGTTTTTTTAAGCTAAGACATTTTGAGCATTAGTTATTGCACGCTTCCCATTCAAACCACAGTCTCATTATTGCCAGCCCTCCAGCTAAGCAACTTCTCTTCATGTTTTCTCTACTAGTGGGAAAAAATAAGCTTTTCACATCTTTAAGTCAATTTAACAAATTGCTTAGTATTTGATTCACTGTTTCGAAATGCTTGTGACACCTGCTGGTCAACATTGTGTGAATGCAACGAAAACTCAGCCGCAAGCTTAGTCTATGAATTTACAAATCATTAAATGGCATTAAATATGACGTTTTGTGTAACATTTTTCCTTGTTTTGTGTGTTATTAGGCAGGGCTTGACAGTACATCCTCACTCTCGTTTTTGTTTTATACACGCATTCAAATAAAAATTAATCAATTTAAATGAACCTAACTGAACCAAGACATGTTAAAACATTTAGACACTGATGGGTTCAGTGTTTGGCATCCGTATCACAAAAAAATGTTTGCTATATGTATATCTTGAAATGCTTTCAAGCTTCTCCAGACAGGTAAGGCTATCTTGAGTTTTACAGCCTGTGTGGACATGTCTGTGTGTGTTTTCATTCAGCTATTCGGTTTTCATTTAACCAGGAAAGTCACGTGTGCACAGCTCCTACTGACAAAATCTGTAATTCAGATCTGAGTTTCTGTATAACAATATAGCACACGTACATCACATTGAAGTATAATTAACATCTGCATTTGCATCTGCAAGATGTATAGCCTTTTTTATTACTTGCTCATCTGCAAAAGCCTACATCTATGGGACATTTCCTACAGATGTCAAATAGACGTCTATTAGATGCCTTTAAGATGTTTATGATTTAGAATGTATGTAAAACTGACATCTTACAGACGTCTGTCAGACGTTTAGACAGCAGATGCTTTCCAGATCAAGAGATCTTTAACAGACATCTTGCAGACGTATGTGTGCTATCTGGATCATGATCAAATGTTCACTTACTTAACTAAACTTAAGCAGGTTTGGTAGTTTTCTTAAAAAATACTATTTTTGCAAATTAATATATGCCATACTCTCTGTGTGCAATGCATATTTTTCAGCTTTCGCCTGGAATCATGTTTATGTTATTTGAAATTCAGAAGACTTCAACGTTCAGGTCTAACTTTAATTTGAATATAACTCAGAAATCAGAAAATCACGAGCATGCAAATGTGTTATATCTTACACATTGTACAAATCTGTACATGTACTCAGGGGGCTATTATTAACATTAATTATATTAATTTAGCCTAATTAAACTATTATAATCTTAGGGGGTACTTCAAGTAAATATATTAGGCGAAAGAGTTTCAATAATGAAAAAGTTTCACAATCTCTGCAAACCATGTGAATAAGAAATAATCTGAATTTGTGCTTTTTTATGTGTTTGAGAGACAAAAGCCTTCCAAAGACATAGTAATACATGGTTAAGTAACCCACTGAGTGATTATTCAAATAAACATTAACGTGTCATTAGTAGTTGATACAATGTTGAGTAAAAACTTCTTAAACCTGTGATGATTTTTGTGAATCCAGTGGTCAAATGCTGTGTGGCCACCTGACTAATGACTGGTCTTTGTGTGAATGTCCACAAAACACGGGAAGACTTTCTGAGTTTATATAAACGGTAGGCATTTTAGAAAGGAAATTGTCCAAAATGAAAAAGAATTAGAGAAAATCAATAAATTGTTTAATTTATTGCTATTGAGTCACTAATATATAATCATGCAATCAATACAAAGTAACAAAGTAAAGTATTTTAAAATGTAATGTAAACTAATTATAAGTATTCAGTTTTTGGTATCTGATTATGTAATCCAGGTTACATGTAATTAGGTACTACCCATCTCTCTCTCTCTCTCTCTCTCTCTCTCTCTATACATATATGCTTTTATTTACCTTTCAGTCTCATGAACAAACTCATGTGAACCATCACCTGTGGCATTGGCACTATATTTCTGTCAGACAAAGGTAGACTTTTAAAAAGGAAGAGGGATGCATACACAGTTTTAATGGTGGCTATGACCCTGCTAGTAAAGGAAGAGGGATCACGAGCCTGTGGAAATACTGTATGGAGATTTCACATACAACCAGGACATCTAAATACAATGATGTGTGACCACTAAATAAATAAATAAAAGTCACACTCAGGATGTTTGGGAATGTTTGCCCCGAACCACATAGTAATGAATGGGAAAAACAATAAAACCTGTGACTTTTAACTTGTCACATAAAATCACTAAATCAGCCACAATGCTAAACACACATCCCCAATATACATGCTGAACAAACAGCATAATAGTTAAAGGTCTTCAGGCCTTGTATAAAAGATACTACCGTTTGTGATATGGACATGGATTGATGTCTTATTTTGCTGAGTTAGATGTGTTCCTGGGTCAACATATATTGTATATATTTAATCTTGACCATTTCCCTACACCTAAACCTAACCTTACCCATGAGTAATCCCTAAGATCAGAGGAAATGATAGATTTATGATAGACACTGATGTACAAGCAACAAACACTGATTATAAGCCTAAACTTCACAAAAATTATAAACTTGTTCTTCAAATCTGATTGGTTAATAACAATGTTGTTCCAGGGTCAACAAAGATGTTGATCCAGGAACATGTCACACTTGGTAAAATCAGGTTCTGCATGCTGTGGGTGAAACATTACACTAAATTATGTGGGTGGAAATTTCTATAAATAAGAATGTTTCATGTGAATGTTTAGTAAACCCTGTGCTTCATTTTTATAATGCAGGGATGCCCAACCCTGCTCCTGGAGATACCTTCCTGCAGAGTTCAGCTCCATGTGAATGATCTGCTGCAGAAAATGTACTCGATGATAGAGCAGAATGGAGGACATTACAGCAATCAGATGTACTGAGAGGGAGAGGAACACAGTGAAAAGCCCGAATTTACATCATTTTTTGACCAAGTATGGGCACAATTTGCATATGTCAGCTTTTGCAGTTGGTAGATATGTACTTGTTGGTGGTGTTATTTCTGCATGTGTTTATGAAGCTCTTCATGCAGCTGTGTGAGTTTGTCAATGCTACACAGCATGACCAACCTGTGTGTGTTGCTTCAACAGAACAGCATACATCTGTGTTGTTTTACAGGTACCTTCTTTCATTTATATTCATTTATTATTCATTAATTTACAAGAAAATATCTGAGTTACTTTTTCCCCATTTATTGACTGACAGAGTGCTGTGTGAACATGTTACTGTAGTTCTAGACTAAATGTGAATGTGCATTAATTTGCACTAATTAATTAATTAATTCCCACTCGCAAAAAACAGATTTAGTATTCATCAAAATGAATTAAAACGGTGAAATGCAAACTCAGAATATGACACAAACCTGCAATAATTAAATATGTTAAACAACACAAATGTATCTAAAACCCATTTTATTAACCAATGTCTTTGCTGCTGACCTTTGATGATCCAGTTCAGCCATACTAATAACCAAAAATGACTTTATATAAACTAACAATTGTGCTTCGTTGTTTTTTATTGCTGAAGAGTGTTGAACTTCTTCTTCTGCGCTCTACTCTTCACACGTGAATTTACTTGAGGTTTATTCATTACACTTTTTGGTGTGAAAGGGCTTTACATTTGCTATAATTGCAACTTCTTGTATTAAAAACAAGCCCTGCTCATATTTAAAAAGTAACGCAAAAGTAACGTAATGCATTACTTTCCATAAAAAGTAGCTAAGTAACGTAATTAGTTACTTTTTTAGGGAGTAACGCAATATTGTAATGCATTACTTTTAAAAGCAACTTTCCCCAACACTGATTACTACATCCTACAGTTTGCTAGCTAGCTATGCCTTCCTCACGTAAATGCATAATACCTGGTTGCGATCATTTACAAAACAGCTCGGTCTTATTAAATAAGCTGCTAGAGGAAGACTGTTGAGAGAGACGGCAGCTCTCCCGCGAGTGGGCGTGGTTTCAGCGCCGCGTGGACACGCCCCCAGCGTCTGAGAGCAGAGAATACTGCTTGTTTTTTCAAGATTTTGATGCCTTATTTATTTACTTGGCGTTTTTTTTAGCATTCAAATTTGGCTGGGTGGTTAATAACACATTTTTCTGTGGTGTGACAAACTCAGAACACACATTTAATATTGACTTTACACGGACTTTAATCTCTCAATCACTGATTCATGATAAATCCATGCTGATGTCTTTATGAAGCTTTGAAGCTCTTTTGTTTAAGTTAAAAAGTGAATAAAATAAAAAGGTTTTGCACATTTTGCACTTAAAATATGATCTTAGACGAGATTTTAGATTGTGCTTTTTTTCTCTAAAACATATGAAAGTGAAAACAACAATTTCTACAACTCATACAGTTACAATTACACTCTTAATAAAACTAAAATGATCATTTCGTGTGGTATATCACACTTATACTATGGACCACAAAGAGTGGTCCCTTTAATTAAATTAGATACCTGCATGTCGAGGTTAGTCATTCCCTTCATGCAGAAGAACCTGTGTGGGCGGAGTTTGTGACGAAACACTTGTTTATAATATTCACTTGGAGTACTTTAAGACAATGAGCATTTAATATGTCCAGCCTATACCGTTCAACACAAACAAACATTCAATATTGTCACACTGATGACAGATATGTTCTATAAGCAAATGCAAACGTTGCCTTTAAAGTGTCATTTATAGCCTAATATCTCCCAAATTTAATTTTTTAAAAGGAGTGTTATTTATTTACTTTCTTTCTTACTTACATGCGGTTGTTTGGGGACCGTCGATGTTTAATGCTGGTGTTTCTGTCCGGACTGTGTAGCACTGCAGCACCGCCGGAAGTTCATTCCACGCTTTCCTCTCGTCCAGCAGTCGATGCTCCGCGAGACGCCACAATAAACTATAACGTATCTACGAATTAAACCATTAAATAGTTGTTACGCCGCACAACACACTAATAATGTCTGACAACGAAGACAAGTGAGTTCTGACTGCGTCTGTGACGGTCTTTATGAGATGTTTAAAGTTTGTGAGTGTGAAAACAACACGTTGAGATCATAATAAACCTGTAGTGTATATAATACACTGTATTTTAACAGGTTTATTCATGTTCAGTTGTGTTTATCTCAGGTCTCTGTGTTTTGTTGTCAGTTGGTTTATCTCATTTAGTTGTGTTTATCTCAGGTCTCTGTGTTTTGTTGTTGTTCAGTTGTGTTTATCTCAGGTCTCTGTGTTTTGTTGTTCAGTTGTGTTTATCTCAGGTCTCTGTGTTTTGTTGTTCAGTTGTGTTTATCTCAGGTCTCTGTGTTTTGTTGTTCAGTTGTGTTTATCTCAGGTCTCTGTGTTTTGTTCTCAGTTGTGTTTATCTCAGGTCTCTGTGTTTTGTTGCTCAGTTGTGTTTATCTCAGGTCTCTGTGTTTTGTTGCTCAGTTTTGATGATGGAGATTTCGATGATGTTGAAGATGAAGAGCCTCTGGATGATCTGGAGAACGCTGAAGATGTAAGAACACTGTTTTAAAGTCCTGCTGATTGATTTATATTCTGACAAGCGATCACTGATATAGATCAGAGAGTATTTAGCTTTATATGAAGCCTGTTTTGGGACCAGTAAGGTTTGTTTCCTTGCATTGCTATTATATTAATGGAAAATAAGTCAATTCAGATGCCTAGCATTCATTATTGCAATGCAAAAAATTGTATAACAAGAATAAAACAGGGTAGTATTTCTAGTACATGTTTTTAAATGATTCTCGTTGTGTCTTATTGACATCTGGGAAGTATTTGTAAAGAAAGCAGTTTAGTCTGTTGTTTTTCAGCTCATAATCACAATTAC